>CM035420.1:188143879-188743879 GCA_020310875.1 Ceratopteris richardii
GTATGCATGTGTATACATGTGTGTGTGTGTCTGTATGCATGTGTGTGTGTATATATGTATGCATGTGTGTACATGTGTGTGTATGTATGCATGGATGTGTGTATATGTGTGTAGTGCATGTAGGTGTGCTTCTCACTCGCACATTTGCATTCTCACTTGCTCATGGTCATCATATCACCCTCACATCTTCCTTGATTGGAAATTATGAGGTGGATCTCCTCACGTTGATGCTTATCAGTGTGCTAGAGAGGAGGGGGGTGTTGGTAGTAGCCAAGGAGGTCAAGGCAGTGTGATGAGGCAAGATAGCATGAGATAGACTAGTCAAAGAGATTCAAGAAAGTATGAAGGCCAAGTAGAACCAAGCAAGACTAGGCCTATTAAATTTCCAAAATCCCTATATCTTGTAAAACAATGATTTTAGTCACTGCATATCATTGTAAATTCCACTTTTGATAATGTTGACTCCATTTTGTTCAAGCCACGGAGTCCTCAAGCTTGAGGAGTACTAGAAGATCCTATGTATCAAATTTCTTGTTTCTTTTGAGCTCGTTTGAGCCTCCAAATAGGCATACGAACCTATTTTTTAATTAGGCCAAACACTATGTCTAGACAAGGCCAAAAATAGTGAACAACTATAAAAAGAGATAGAGAGCTCATTTTAGAGGGCAATGTTTTGGGAATGGAAGTGAGAAAAAAGATATTGTAATCATACTTTTTTCTAATCAAACATTGCATTGTTCCATCTCTTTGACGTGCCATGTTAGTGCATGTGTATGTATGTGTGGGCATGTACATGTGCTTCTCACTCACACATTTTCATTCTCACTTGCTCATGGTCGTCATACCACCCTCATGTCTTTTTGGATCAACAATTATGAGGTGGATCTCCTCATGTTGATGTTTATAGTTATGCTAGAGTGAAAGGCTTGTTTTAAACCATGAAGTGATTTCTTAATTTTACATACATAAGTAGGATAATTATGGTTTTCAAACCCTAGGGGTTGTGACATACATAAATCCTCAGTGATTCAACCATTGAGGAAAGCATTCTTCACATCAAGTTGAAATAGCTTTCGATTCCTTGCAACTACAACAGGTCCTAATGAAGGTCATCTTGGCTACCGATGAAAAACTTGATCCATTTCAATTTTTTTCAATTTATACACCCATCTATAATAAATTACCTTCTTATTGGTTTGCATTAGAACTAACTCCCATGTGTGTATTTCCTATCGAGCTTTGTTTTTCCTCTTTCATGGCTTTCTCCTAATTAGGGTTACCTTTGGCTTCTTCATAAGTTGAGGTTTCTTCTAAAATTGAGTCTTTAGTCAAATAAATGGTATGTTTGGTTACAAAAGTAGAGTCATAACCATTACTTTCAGGTTGCCTTCTTTCCCTTGTTGATCTTCTAGGAGTGTGTTTGGATTATTCTCCACATTCTTGCATTTTGGATCTTGATTTCCATAGCTTTTAGTCTCTTTCCTTCTCATCTTGTTCAACTTCGCATTCAGTTCTAGGTTCCTGCACTCGTGCATCATGCTTTCTATCTAATGGATGAGAATATGAGTCAAGATAATAGGATATTTTTGCCTTCTATTTATCCTCTTCATGCCATGACCTATGCTCTTCAAATACAACATCCTTGCTTGTTGTGAATTGCATTGTAGTTGGATTGTAGAATCTATAGCCTATTTGTGCTAAGTCAAAAGCCAATGAACATAGCCTTGGTTGCCCTTTCATCAATTCCCCTCTGATTTGTGAAGGTACATGTACATGTGCTAAAGAACAAAAAACTTTGCAATGAACTAGACTTAGTTCGCTACCAATCCAAGATTCATAAGGAGTCATACCTTGAAGAGATTTGGATGGAGGTCTAATGATAAGATACACTATAGTAGATATAGCTTCTGCCCAAAGATAATGTAGTAGCTTCTTTTCTTCAAGCATAGTCCTTTCTCATCCAATTAGGGTTTTGTTCCTCCTTTCTGCAACACCATTTTGTTAAGGAGAGTACCTATTGGTGACTTCTTTTCTTATGCCTTTATCCTGCAAGTACTCATCAAACTCTTTGGAGAAGTATTCTCTCCATCCATCATATTTGAGCTTCTTTAATGATTGGAACTCCAAGGGCAAAACTAAAGTGTAGGACATGAGAGATGTTGCAAAATCATTTCAACAAACTATAAGGAGATCTACAAGAGAGAAAAGAAAGCAAAAAATGTATGGTTATTACACCTTCTTGGTCACTAAGCATTCCATTTATATTGCTTAGGGTACTGACTCAGAAGAACCATCAACATATGTAGACAAAAAGAAGAAACAAGAATGGAGAGATGCCATGGAAGAAGAAATAGAAGCCCTACAAGAAAATCAAACTTGGGAATTGGTTCCCAAGAAACCATCTATGAAGGTCAATTGAAGATGGATCTACAAGGTAAATAAGAATTATGATGGATCTGTTAATAGGTACAAAGCAAGGCTTGTGGCTAAAGCATTTGCTCAAACCTAAGGTATAGATTATGAAAAGACATTCT
The DNA here is from genome assembly GCA_020310875.1 of Ceratopteris richardii. Classification (NCBI taxonomy): domain Eukaryota; kingdom Viridiplantae; phylum Streptophyta; class Polypodiopsida; order Polypodiales; family Pteridaceae; genus Ceratopteris; species Ceratopteris richardii. The sequence continues at coordinate 188,146,414 of CM035420.1, forward strand.
CACCTATGGCAAAGATGCCTGCAATCAGAGTAGTCATGAGTGTAGCACCTTCTAAAAATTGGAATATCTATCAAATGGATGTTAAAAATGCTTTTGTAAATGGTTGGATTCTAGAGGAGGTATACATGGCTCAACCTCCAATTTTGAAGATAAATCATATCCAGAACATGTATGCAGGTTAAGGAAAGCTTTGTATGGCTTGAAGCAAGCTCTTAGAGCTTGGAATCATAGATTAGTCACTTATTTGCAGGACAAAGGATTTATGGTAAGCAAAGCAGATCCTTCCCTCTTCATAAAGAGGAATCACTCAGAGGTTATATACTTTTGTGTATATGTGGATGGTATAATTATTACAGGTAATGATGTAGATGTATTAAAGAGGATCAAAGCTCAGATGAAAGAAGAGTTCAAGATTAGTGATCTTGTCTTACTCACTTACTTTCTAGGTTTGGAAGTGGTACATACCAGAAGAGGTATATTCCTAACTCAAAGAAAGTACATTGGAGATATGCTCTCCAAATTCAAGATGGAAAATACAAAGGTTGCTGGTACACCCATGGAGCTAAATCATAAGCTAAGTGATCATGAAGGTGATTTAATGGAATATGTGACTAGTTACCAAAGCTTAGTTGGAAGCTTGAACTATGCTACTCTAACTAGAGTAGATATATGCTATGGAGTTAGTGTGCTAAGTCAATGCATGCACACACAAAGGAAGCCTCACATGGAAGCAACTAAAAGAATCCTAAAGTATATGAAGGGCTATATTACCCTTATAAATCTGGGGCTATATTACCCTTATACATCTGCTACATATGTCAAATTTTTTTTTGATGCAGATCGGGCAGGTTCCAAAGATGATAGGAGGAGCACATTAGGTTATCTCACATTTGCAGGTGCAAAATTGATTTCATGGTCTTCAATGAAGCAGCCTATAGTTTCTCTCTCATCAACTGAAGCTGAATACAGAGGACTAGAAAATGCTACTCAAGAAGCTATGTGGATAAAGACCCTATATTCAGATTTAGGGTTGAATACTTCTACTCCACACATATTTGGAGACAACATTAGTTCATTGCATCTTGTTGATAAGACTATCTATCATTCCAGGACCAAACACATTGGAGTTCACTACCATTATGTCAGAGAAAACATCATGAGTAAGGAGATACCACTCTCATATGTATCCACACATGAACAATGTGCATATATGATGTGTCACAAAGGTATTGGATGGAAGCAAATTGAACAATTTCAAATCAATGATCGATTTGTAGGAAATCATGATGAATTGAAGACTCAAGCATCTTAGGCTTGAGGGGCATCTATTGGTACATTTAACAAGCCTTAATGCTTGGCTAAATATTCAAGACTACTTATCAATTCATGTACCTCACATGGAGGACCACATATGAATAGCTTCTTATCAATTTAGGTGTATTTACCTTTGGATAAAGGTAAAAATGAAGAAAGAATAGAGTCTTGTGAAGTTAAGGAGCTGAACCCACGACTCATGTGGTAGAACAAATCAACTTAAACCACCCTTAAAGTGTAGGAACACTTTTAGGTGATGGAAATTCAAAATTCAAACTCACTAGTTGATTATAAATAGAGGTGCTTTTAGTCGCGGGTTAGAGAGAATCATTCTTAGAGCTATTGAGCTACATCCTTGAGCATACCGTGAGCTCACCATAACACTCCCCTTGTATCATATGGTCATTAGCATACATAATTTGATACATTTCTTCAAGTTCAGTTTTGTCTATTATTCTCTTTTGCATCTTCATCATTTTAGTGATTTTGCAGATGTGATTTCTCTATATGTACTCAACCATTTGATTCAATTTAACTTGATATACTTACAGTGAAGTGTCTATTATCTGCAAATTAATTTTCATTACTTTTACTTGATCCAATCTTGATATATGAACTGATGAAGTCAACTATGTTTGCACATCATCTTGTTCCTGAAATGTCAAGATGACCTTCCTGAGTTGCTAAACTCATTTCTTAGTGTATAGTGCCTCTAAATGCATGAAATAACTTCTCCAGTTAGCTACGCTCTATAATTAGATGTGTGCAAAAGTTCTCTAGTCAATTCATACCAAGTTGTGGAGCAACATATTGAGCACTTGCATTCCCAAAATAAAAGGTTTTCTCACACTCCTTGTATTTGCAAGTTATCTATTTTGGTATAAACTTTTGGGAATGATGTTCTAAAGTACCTAGTAGTTGTAAATGCATTATTATGAAGCCAAAGGAGTCTGGTAAGCATCCTTGGAGTTAACTTGGCAGGTGTAGAGCAAGTTTTGTGCAACACTAGCTCATCTTTGGAGCATACCCACCCATCTCCTCACAGTTGGCCTCTTAATTGAAGAGTTCTCCAAGAAATATGTTGAACTCAAGTTTTTGCACATCCATGATAAGGTCATAAGTAGTTATAAATGATTGTCATTGCTTGTGAGTCCTAATACCATTAAGGATTTGCCCCATGATAGCTTCTTCTTCAATCAATCTCTAAATGAAGATAATTGATCTGCAACCTCCTTGACTTTAGTGAAAAACTTTGTGATTGTTTGCTTTGGTGTCTTTTTTCAATTTGGTTAAACTCATTCCATAAGCGATTCTTTCTAGCTTTGGTGGAGAAGAATTTCTCAAATGCATCACACGTTTCTTGTGATGTTTTGCAACTTCTAATGTATGGAGGCGAGAAATCAAAGATATAAGTCGTGGCTTGAACATCTCTTCCACATCATAATGTGAGCTTCTTAGTGTCTTCTTGTGAAGCTCTTCCCTTGGATCTTAGAGTAGGCATAACTTGATCACCCACTACAATTCCATAAATATTTCTACCTTGTGAGTAAGCTTCCATTCTAATTTGCCAAGCAGCATAGTTTTTCCTATCAAGCTTCTCAATCATGGAAGGAAAATCATCACCCATCTTGAAAGCTCAATAGAAATGGTGAAAACTCAAGAGGTAACCAATCTTCTACCCTTTATACAGATAAGAATAAAGCTAAGAATAAAGGTAAGAGTAAGAAACAGGATGAAGAGGCTAGTACCTCTCAAGCCAATTATGCAAGAAGAGGAAGAGGTGCTAGAGGTAGGGGCAGAGGAGGTAATCAAGGTAGGGGGAGACCCTACAACAACTCACCATGCAACATATGTGGTCTCAACAACCACACTACTGAAGAATGCTACAAAAATACAAGGAACCAAAGGGAAAGAGGGTTCCATAGAGGAAGCTATGGACAAACAAGAGGCAGGTAAAACAATGGTGGAGGCAACTACAATCATAACTTCAATCAAGGCTACAACAACAACAACTATCAAGGAGGCTTTAGAGGAAGAAGGGAGTTCAATAACTACACTGAAGATCAAGAAGAGTCTCTAGTCATCATGAACATGACATCCAAGCAAGGTAAAGATGATGAGCATCTCTTTACATTGACTTAGGTTGTTCAAATCATGTGGTAGGGAATGTGATGAAACTTAAAATTCACTCAAGCAAATTGGAAATGTTAAGACATCTGATGGTAGTATGAACCTTTTGAGAAAAGTTCTGTATGTGCCTACCATAACCAAAAATCTAATTAGTGTTGGGCAGATTGTAGAGAAAGCTCTACAGGTCAGGTTCACAGAGCATGGAGCATTTGTGGAAGACCCCCAACAAGGATTCAAAGGATTGCCAAAGGTGATAAGTCAGGTAGATTGTTTACTTTTGAAATTGAAGACACAAGGAACATAGCACTATTCGGTTATAGAGACCAAACCCTATCTAAGTTGGAAATATGGCACAAGAGGCTAGGGCACATACGAGAGAGAACTCTGAAGCAAATTTGCAGGGATCAAAGTGGTCTTGGCATTCCCAATGTGACCAAGCAACACATGATATACAAATGTGGAGCTTGCCAATTTGGCAAAGCTCATAGGCAACCATTCAACAGGAAAGGATACATCCATGAAGATTATTTAGAGCTTGTACACACTGATGTATGGGGTCCTAGCAAAGATCCATCCATCTCAGGTTCAGAGTACTATGTCCCTTTTATTGATGATTACAGTAGGTGGAAAATTCTCTTGTTCATGGAGCATAAGGATGATGTGTTTTCATGTTTCAAGAAGTATTTGGCACTAGTTGAAATCAAATAGGAAGCAGCTTGAAGAGAATCAGGTTTGATGGAGGTGGTGAGTACTTTTCACATGAGTTTGATCTATTCCTACAAGAGAGAGGCATAAAGAGGGAAGTAACAACCAGGTATACCCTTGAATTGAATGTAGTGGTAGAGAGAAGGAACAGGTTAATTGTTGAGGTAGCTAGGTCTATGTTAAATGAGAAATAGTTACCTAATTATTTATGGGTAGAGGTTGTTTCCCTATTTGGTTAACATGCTTCCATCCAAGTCATTGGATGGTATGACACCATATGAAGCTTGAAATGGAAGGAGACCCTCATTGGATCATTGCAAAATATTTGGGTGCATTGCCTATGCACACATCCCATCAAAACTTAGAGGGAAACTTGACCCTAAGGTTGAGAAATGTATATTCATTGGGTATGGCTAGAATCAAAAGGGATATAGACTATACAATCCTACTAACAAGGCAATCATAGTTAGTAGGGATGTATTATTTGATGAGAAAAATTCTTGGTTTGAAGATGATTGCAGGAAAGTCAAATTACCATATGATTTGGAAAATGATTTTCAAACCCTAACTCAAGAAGACCAACACCAAGCAGAGGAAATCAACTCAAAAGATGAGAATCATATTGATTTCAAAGCTTGGAAGTCAAGATGCAAGTGCAAACACAAGCAGCTAGAGGATCTACCCGAGTCTTACAATCAAGCTTTAAGGAGGTCACAAGGAGTGCTTCTCCCAAAAGTGCTTGTTTTCTCCCAAAAGTGCAGAGCAACTTAGTGCTTCTCCCAAAAGTGCTTGTTTTCAGTTAACTTGGGTCGATAAAATAAGAATTTTCTCCACCTCCTCCACACCAAAAAACTTTTGGAACATGATAAGAAAAGGTGTCCAACATCTTCTTTGCACTTGAAACATTGCTTACACCATGGGGAGGTGCCACAAATTTTGTTGCCTTTGGCGTTGGCCCAAATTTTGTGATAGAGAATTTTCTGCATGAGAATCGATTTTTTGTTTTCAATGAGAGGATGCTAGAGATCAAAAAACTTCATATCGCATCTAGTACTCATCGGATTTTGACACCATATCCTATTGAGAGATGCATACATATCCATATTCTTCTGATACATACATATTTGTCCAATCTGTTGCAATATCAACTAATATGAACACACAAGCAATTATAATTCATCATTGCAATGTACAGTAGAAATGACTAGTCTCATTCTTCTAAGTTTCACTTACATAGTCTGTTGAATGTTCATTTTCAAACTTGAGCTTCGGCCTTCAGAGACCAAAATCTGAAAATACCCCATCTACACATCCAAAAAATGATATGAGCTTTTAAGTTTCAAAGAATTATGAGCTTCTTAGGTTATACAAATGGGAATATTCACAATATAATGAAAAGTTTCTACTATACATGAAATGCTTATTGAGATTTTGTAGGGTCTTTAAAGTTCTTTTAGTTTTTTCCAAATAATCTTCTTTACAATACCCTCCCCCTCCTAGACCTTTCCCATCCTTGACAAAAGTGCATATAATACAACTTTGATTTATTCTCCTTCATTTCTACTGTAAACCTATCCATCTATTCATATTTTGTTCTTAAAAAAAAATTAATATTATTGACAAGATCAAACATGGATTTATTCATATTCAGTACCTCTAGTGGTGCATCTTGAATTCTTCTACATTGACATTCCATATATGAAGCTTCATAGACAGACAATCCTGCTTTGCCCTTGTACAGATTCTTGAGAAGATTTCTATCGCTATTTAAAAAAAATCTTGCTTAGAGGGAATCCTCAAAAACTTATGAATAGAAATTGATCTTAAATATTAACATAAAGAATTAGGCCATAAGCAATGTCTATCTGGGAATTTACTCATAAAGAAAGAAGAAGCTTGATCGTATTCTTTGTTGTTTGAATATTTGCTTCAAGCATCTTCAGAATTCTCATCAATAATAGTCTTGTACAACCTTTAGATCTTCTATTACCATCTTTCATATGTTTAGCATATATTTACGGTGGACCATGCGCCTCTTGGTGGTGTTGCTAATTTTGGATAATTTAACCATGAATTAGGAATTCACTTATTTTCTCTCTTATCCTAAAGGCTTTCTCAAGTTCTTCTTCTCTCGAGTAGATAAAAATTTGGTAAATCTTCAAGCTTGTTAGAGCTACTATCCATAGTAGTCTACATTATGGGTTCTTTATTTATGAGTTCTATCTCAATTTAGCGTTTTGCTTCTCAAAGAGGTATTTGGTTACCTATAAAATACATACAAAATGTAAAAAATGTAGAAATGTCTTATAAGCTTCCTTCTCTTTTCAAAAATGAATGTTATACATTTATCTCCGTATTCATCATTTAATTCCTTCTTTTTTTTGGTAAAATGAGATTTAAAATTATGATCAAAGATGACCCACGATGTGATTCGCAAGCACCTCTACAAAGAATTCATAGATAGGCCATTAGATTTCAATTGTATTCTTGTTGTCTTTTTTCTAGATAACCATGATTACTCCTGCATTGAAACACCTTGAAAGTAGTCCAAAATTGGTCGTGTCATGCCAAACCGAGCATAGAGGGTCCAACAAAACCTCTTTGGACATCTTGAAGAACTTATTAGTGATGCCTTCAAGCCTTGGGATTTTACCTTTAGGGAGGGAATTAATCACTTCCATAATTCTTCATAGACATAGGGGAAACACAAAACTTCACAAGATCTTGTAGGATTTTCCTATATTTAACCCTAGAGATGATGACCATGTACTCATAGATTATAAGAAAAATTATAGTAGGAACCCCAAGCAAGAGGTTGAAGTGATTGAAGATGAACTCACAATTTTTTACATAAAAAGTGCATTCAACACCATTGCTATCAATCATGCAATGAAGAGCTTCTTTACTTTGTTTTTTCTTGAGGAGTTTGCACATTTCCTTAGTTGACTTCTCAGCATTGCCCCACCACCAGTCTTTAAAGTACAACTACAACTTCTTCCTCTTGATTTTCTCTTCATATCTAAGCACACTTTTGATCTTGACGGGACATTCTTGCAAGTGAAAGTAACCATTGTTAACTTCATATTCTAACTGATGGATTTTTTGGTAGAGATTTTCCCTCCTCTTTCTCCAAATGTATTGAGTCTCCTTTTGAAATCTATGTAAGATGAAGTGTGTTTGGTCGAAATCTTTAATCAAATTCCTCAAAGGAGATGATCATTCATAGAAATCTTTCTCTAGGGAAGAGCGATATCTTGTTGCATCAAGGACAAGGAAATAATATAGGAGCTACATGGAACCAAGGAGATTTCCCAATCTTAGTAAACAATTTAAATATTAGAACAATTGGAAAGTGATATGACCCAACAAAAGGGGGAGCCTGGGTTTGTCCATGATGCCTTAAGAAATGTAACTTCTATAAATTCTAGCTTTGCAGAGATCTACATTATTCAAGGCTCAACCAATAAAATCCCTTTATGTCCTTTGATGGGGGATGATTCTAACACCCCCAATGCAACAATGGAACATGGCAGCCCTCCACTAGGCCCACAAGCAATGATATATGCTCAGTATTCTAAACTTTTCTCTCCACCCATACAAAGACTTAAAATGACACTTTAGAGACTTAAATAACACTCTAAGAGTTACCCACCAAACTTTAAATCATCCAAAATGAATATTACAGCTCAGAGAACCATCTGTTGCAAAACAAGCTACCTCTTTGCAACACTTTCTGCCTATTTGCAAAGATATTGCTTCAAAAACTTAGCAATTTCTCACAACTCACTCAAGGAAAGAATGAATACAATGAGAGAGAAAACAATGCTTTGCAATGATTTGGAAAAGCCTAACTACACCTCTAGATAGAGAGGAGCAAAATCATGAGAAAATGAGTTAAGCAAGCAAGGGGGCTGCTTACTGGAGTTTAGGACTTCACTAAACTAAGTGGGAAACTCATGGAATGCATAAAAATCAAGAAAGACATAAACTGATGTATTGAATGCGTTCCACCTTTCATCCTCTCTCAAGCCATTAATGGTGTGTGCAACAAGATCATTATCTTTGATTGGGCTCCCAATTGAGCCTAGAGCATCTGCAAGCTCCTTAACCTTCAAAATGTACTCATTTATGTTAGTGATTGGTACTTTTCTAAGACTATTTAGCTCATTCTTGGTTTGAATCTTCCTTGCCTTGGTTGATGAAGAGTTAAATCTCTCCAAGGTCCCCCAAAATTTATTGGATGTGTCCAAGTCTAGTATATGCCCTATCATGCTATTGCTTATGTGTTGGGATATAATGAATATGACTCTCCTATACTTTTCTATCCATTCATTAAGTGCCTTGACCTGCCCTTGAAGTGGTGGATCGTGTACATGAGGCATTGGCTAAGTGCCACTCACTACAGGAGATATAGAAAGTGACATGGAATCTAAGGTTCAAGATGTTTTCCTTTGTGTTCATGACATCACCTCCCCATCAAGTGACGAGTTCCATGAGGAGTGGTTATATGACTGCAAGATCTTGTAGAACTTGGATCTTCATAGCTCTTGGTCTTTGTGGAGTTCTTGATATGTGGTACTCGAACATGATGATGATGGATATCCATGATGAGACTAGAAAGGGTTTGTAGTATATCTAGTTACAAAATCAAGGCCATGATTCTCATGATGGGTAGTACTCCTCTTTTGATTTTGATGATGATCCTTCTGTGTGTGATGGTGATTGTAGAAGTCCTAATTCCAACTTGCTTCTTCTTCTTAGGACACTTGAATGCCATATGATCATGATCTCCACAATAAAAGCATAATCCATTGTCTTTTTGATGTTTCCTTTCCTTTGGTGTAAGTCGCTTGACCCTGATGTTATCCAACTCCATGGGTTTTGGTTGAGATTCTTCCAACATATGTTGTTGATGAATTGAGATAAACTTGTATTCTCAATTGTGAAAAGAAATATTCTTCTCTTGCTTTCTCTCAAACAACCTATTATAACACTCAATTGCTTGATTCATGAACTCATTCAAAGTATTTACCTTGGGCATGGTTAACATGAGGTCCTTGACATCATGATGTAAGACCCATCAAAACTCGTTGATAAGATAATCCTCATGAAATGTGAGATCACAAATGATTTGTCTCAATTATGATGCATAGGTAGACGCAATCCTATTTCCTTGATGTAGCTTCCTTAGATTTGTTTCCTCAACAGGTGAAAAGTTGGTATCTCCAAATGAAGATGTGAACTCTCGAATAAAGGCCTTGAAATGGTGCAAAATATCCATATGCTTCTCAAGGATAGGTGCAAACCATGAAAGAGCAGGGCCATATAATAGAGTTCCTATGAGTCCTACTTGAGAAGCATCATCAGGGTACCTGTCTGGTTGCATCCTTATGAATAGCTTCACTTGTTGCAAAAATCTTCAAAACTTTGACCTTGTCCCATCAAATTTCTTTGGCATGCTCACTTTTGGACTTTTCTTCATGTTAGTTGTCATGGAGGTATTTGAAGAAGACTGATTTACAATGATATGCAGCTCTTGAATTTGCCTTTGAACTTCTGTGATTACATCTTGAATATTTTGTTGTTGAATCCTTTTTTGGATTTCTCGTATCTCTTGGACTTGTTCTTGGATGACTTTAAGTGTAGACAAAAGTTCTTCTCGCATAATCTCCATGGTTCTTGGGCTTGATGAAGGTAGTCTTGCCAAAATGTCAAGGGAGCACTAGATTGTGCTCTTTGAATATAGTAGACAAGATTTTCGAACAATACTTTTGATTACAAGAACACACACATAGGGAAAATGATACAAGAATATGTAACCAATACAAGGTGTCCCAGAACCTTAGACTAATAGGTATGAATAATTAGACCAGAGATGATACAAGAAGTTCCACAACTTGAGACTGATAGGTTGAAGCAAGATCTCTGGGTTACAAGAACTCCCTTCAGGGAGATGATCTAGATACAAGGAATAACTGGAAAAGATATTGTACCACAAGATTACAAGAGGACAAGTCTAGATGTTTAAGAACTAGGCTAGATAGGACTAGAACAAGGAACAAGACAAGAACTAGAACTCGAACTTGGAGAGTACTTACTTGGCGGTCATGACTCCTTGAGCTCCCAAGATTGGCATTACCAAGATTGAGAATGAATGTGACCAACCCCTCCTTACATAGGTTTTCCAAGGGCGGTTCAAGGGCGGTTACAAATTGATGATGTCATCCATGATTTCATCGATGATGTCATCAATTCGAAGCATGGTCTCTAGATGTCAGAATGAAGCAAGAAGACAATCAATCTTAGGGTTTTGGCACGTTTCATACACAATGGAAACATTGGTATCTCCAAATTTAGAACGAGTCATGAGATATAGAAAGTGACATGGAATCTAAGGTTCAAGATGTTTTCCTTTGTGTCCATGATAGTACATAGGGAGCACGAAGATAGACTTCTTAGTTCTTACAAAATGGGGCAAAATTTTTTTGTCTGTAACTGACGAGGCCACTATATGTTTTATTAAAGAACATATACAAAGAATTGTCCGGTTGCCATTTGGCCTTTCACATGGACACTAATGGTAACAATCTCCCATTAAAGGCCAATATGGCCAAAGTAACTATGGGAGGAAAATAAAGAATGATAAAGAATACCTAACTGTAAGTATACAAACTATACCTCCCACCTGATGGGCATGTTACACAGTATACAAGTGACTATGTAAGGTCATGAATAAAGTAACCCCCATCAAGTGACAGTAGTGTCGAAAGCTATCCTATGGTAGAGCTTTAGTCAAAGCATCTGCATTATCTCGAGTGTCAACCTTCTTAAGAATAATGCACTCAGGGGCTAAGCTATCTCTAATGAAGTGATACCTCACCTCAATATGCTTGGTTTTGCATGATGTGTTGACCTAATCTTCAACTTAGGGACTTGCGGAGAAAGAGACTACACCTCAATCCCCTCACAAGTGCATATAGTGGGGATACACGCTTTTAATTTATCAATCCGAAGAGTATACTAACCTAGCCGAGTGTATGAAGACATGCAAATGCGTAATGGTCAATGCCAAAGTATTACTCAAAAGTGAAAATGAGGAAAACACTTATCCTAACAAGCTTCGACTGTAGGTCAAGACGAAACGATACTTGGTGCAGCAGCCGTCAGTATTTTGGACTTTTCTCCTAGCTCCGAGCTCCAAACATAGCGAATAGCATATGCGTTTCGAAGCTCTCGAGAAGACGCATCCAATGGCAGTGGTTTCACGCAATTCCGACACTCCTACTTCAAGTTATGACAGAAATACTGAGTCGCGGGAATACTTTCCTACACTTCAGCACTTCCTACACCTCGCACACACCTCTCCTACAGCAAAGAAACACTCTCAAGGATAGATCACACTCACAAGCACTCTTTCCAAGCAATACACATGCATACAAGCTCGCGAAGAAGAAGATGAAGAGGGAAGAAGACACAAATTCGAATTTCTGTGCTCTCTATTCTCACAATGGCAAAAAGTCTTTTACAAAGAGTCACATTTGACTTATATACTAGTGCCCTAAAAATGGTCCTTTCACACAAGTGACCGGCACTTTATTCCCTAAGAGCTAATTTCCTACTATTTTACATGGGTAAGCTTCTATTCTTCTATGGGAATGCATCTAGAGGACTCCTCTAGTGCCTTTACAAGGGAAATATATTACAAAAATGAATATGTTACAAAAAAATATGTGGTCCAAATCGGAAAAATTTTGGGGCCCGTCTTTTTCTCTGCTTTGTGCGCTCTTTGGCTCTGCAACACTCTCCCCCTCTTTGCCTCTGTCGTCCCTTGACAGACTTCGCTTCGCGCACGCGCCCTGTGGTCAGTATTGTCTGCAGTTAACCAGACATGCAGATTCGATGGCCTTCTTGATTCAAGCTCTACTACTCAAGAGCCTGATGTAGTTGTCTTGCCTGTTGACTTGGGTTGCCACGCACGCCACCAGTGACTAGGAATGTGCTATTCTTAGTCACCCTCTTCAACTTTTCAGCCTCTACCCCTTTCTAACTTTTGGTCCTACTCTGATGTTTGAAAAATCCACTCCTCTGGACCCCGGGGTTTAGCTTTGTAGCCTGGTGCGTGCCCCTGCGGGGCTCTGTGCAGAGATGGGTGTTGCGCCCCTGCGGGGCTTCCTACAGAGATGTATCTTTACATTTGTCTGATCTTCAAATTTGCCTTTTAGTGAAGCTGTTTCTTTCGTTGCTTTCTCTTTTTCCTCTTCTTACTCGTCTCGCCCTCAACACTGCCCCCCTCCTGAACTCTGTCGTCCCCGACAGGCTTTGATAAGCGCCGGGCATATGTTTTGTATACTTGTTGCTCTGTGTCATTTAGCAGATTGGCTTCACGTATCATGATCTGTTTCCATTGTTCAGCTTTGACTCCATCGTTTGGCGGTTGTCTATGATCTGCGAAGAAGCTTAATTCGTAGGCCACAAGTCTGGCATTCAGATTAGATGACATCTTTAAAAATATCTCTGAATCTATTTCAAAAAATCCTGTAAAAAATGCTTCTTCAAATATTTGCATGTATGGACTTGGCAAAAACATGAGTCTAGAATAATATGCCATTATTGTGGGGCGGCTCGGCATTACTGACAGATCAAAAATAAGTATATCTGTGCCTTGATTAATGCCGATGAAGTTCAGAAATGTATACGCTGCATGCTTGAAGACCTTCAAAACTGTAAGTAGCATACTAAGTATTTTATTTGTCATCTTAACTGCTAAATCTGGTACTGTCGCATAGTTTTGTAGCCAAAATTCTATGGTTTTGATCATATAATCCTCGGTTGGCAAATAATTATGTGGCGGGCTAGGTAACATCGGATAGTTTAGCCACTGCTTATTAAGATTGCCGCTGCGTTGTAAAGCCAAAAATTCTGTTGTACCCCTTCTTCGTGGTATTGGACAAAACGAAGGGTTTACCTGTAATAAATAAGGTGCGGCTTCCCAGTGCACCCGTAGTGTGGGATGTTTCTCCAAAAACTTTCTCCTCCACACTGGCTGTGCAGCTTCAAACTCTGCTTGAGTGTACGTGAATGTGTCATTCTTGAAATTAAGCTGCTGATCTGGACTTTTGTGTGTAACCTTCTTTATATATTGCCTTGTTTTCTCTTTCAACAGTCCATATGGAATGTTGAAAGGCTTGATGATCTTCTCCAAGTCTTTACCTTTGATTTTGGCTTCCTTCATGACCTTGATGACTTCATTCTCAAAACTTTCCGTCAATCGGGACACCACTAGTGCCCGTTCCTTCTGACTTATTTCTGCAGTGTATGGCATTGGATGATCATCATGCATATCCGCCATCTGCTCATGCATTGGAGAATGATAGATCGGTTGAGATAGAGGACTTACCTCTACCTCGTCAGTAGGATGTTCTTTTTCTGGCACTACTGATGTCCCGATCGGTTCTTTACCTTTCTGCTGATTCTGTAGCTCTTCAATGCATTCTTCTTTTTCTTTTATCTTTTGCAGGGCTTCACCGAGTTTTTCTTTGGTGGCTAGGAGCTCTTTACCTATGTCGGCTACGTGATCCATGTTTTCACTGTAGCTCTGTACCAGTTTGGCCTGTGCTGAATTCAGCTGCCTTTTGAGCTCGCTTATTTCCTGATTGTGCTTAAGTTCTGCTTCTTCTCTTACCGCGCGCTCTTGTTTTAGCAAAGCTTCATATTGTGCAAGTTGATTTCTTAATTCGTTTTCTTTACTTTCAGTCGATTCCTGTTGTTTTATTGGTTGGTCATATAACAATGATTGCATCAACTCTTTATTTCTGGTGCGTAAAGTATCATTCTCATCCAGATATAACTTTAACTGTGTTTCTAGTAGAGTGCTTCTGGTCTTCATTCTGTCTTTTTCTGCTGCAGTAGCATCATATAATTTCTGTGTGTCTTCGAGCTGTTTTTGCAGTTGGTGATGCTGAGTGCTTAGTGACTCGTATTGTGTTTGTGTTTCTAACAGCTCAGTGTTTTTGGTGGCTATCTCTTTTTGTACCTGAATCAGTTGTGCAGACAATTGTTCACTCATAACTTGAAACTGGTTCTTTTCTTTCATGGCTTTGTCATAATCTGCATCTATGTCCATCATTTGCTGCTGAGTATCCATGGCTGTCTGGATCATTTGTTTTACCACCGGTTTCAGTTGAGTTACATCCACATTGAGCCATGTTTTCGGTATTGAGGGTTCTGCTCCTGTAGTCACGTCTTTGCCTTGAGCAATGTGTAAAGTGGTATCATGGGGCTGCCTGATTTGAAGTTGAATCCTTGGCTCGGCCCTCATGTTTTCATCCTGTCCTTGAGGTGTGTCATCAGGCACCTCGATTATTGTTTGTCCTTTTTGTGGGACCTCTCCCGCATCCATATTCTTTGGGGTTTGTTCTTCCTCTTTAATAGGTATTTTGACATGTGTAACCCCAGTAGTTGTGTCTTCCTTGATGCTTACTTTGGTAGTGTCATTCAATTGAATGACATGCTCCTGTTCCTGAGCATCATCCACCTTCTTTTCTTTTTCCTTCTGGCTGTCTGGTGTTACTTCCATTTGATTGACTTCTGGTCCTTCGTCTTCATAAGTTTCTGTCCTGATATCAGTATCTAGCGTGTCTTTCTCAGGAGTGGATTCCGTATTCGTACTTGAGTCATCAATGCCCAATTCTTGGTATCTTCCAGGTTGTTTTGGAGTCTTTTCGGTACTCTCTTTTTGCTGAATTTGACTCGCTTGTCTATATTGATGTCCTTGGACATTTAGATTCACTTGCCCTTGCATGTACTGGTGTGTTTGCTCGAGGGCAGCAGACAAGTCTCTTTTTGAAATCGGCATTTGAGCCGTCGTGACCTTAGGCAAGAGATGCGTTCTCTTGGACTGAGGTGTTGCTTGGGCTTCTTCTTCTCGCAAGCGTTTTGTACCCCTCATGGGCTTCTGCGTGCTGGTTCCGGCCTCTTCCACTACAACTACTGCTTTCTTTTTCTTAGGGACAGAAGCGGATTTTGCATACCTTGCTAGCCCTTCTGCTGTCGGCATCTCTCGTAAGCAGTGTCTCATGTCTAGGGCTTCATATATCAGTAAGGTCAAGGCTGAGCCACCGTTCAGGAACTTCTTTTGCCCCCATTTCTTCTGAGCTTCAAACAATCGCTCTTGTATGTAGCCTGTGAGATTCACTTTGTTTCCTATCTGTCTCATGGCATGGGAGAGTAACTGAACTACAATCTTCTGAGGTGTAGTGTATCTGTTCATGCCAGGAAAACAAAAGTGTTGGTGTACCAAACGTACTGCATCTTCGATATCTACTCTGTTAATCTCCAGGAAGGATCTTTTCTTGGGGTCATGGCATTCTTCCTTGACATTGGTAATGCCTTCTTGATTCCATCCAAAGGCCTTATTGATCAATTCATGAGTGAATTGAACTGTCTTCCATGCGCCTACCTTGTCCAAAACCTTTGCTTCTGGAACCGAAATCTTTGTAGCAGCCGGCTGCATGGTATTCATCACTTGCGTACATCTTTGGAAGTCTGGTACGCATATAGGTATCTTCAAAAATGCTTCAATGCCAGCTTGAGTCCATACTTCCTCGATATGTGGTAACCCTTGTATTATGGTCTTGAAATCTTGTGACATAATAGGGAAGTAGTGGTCCCTGTCCATAATCTTGATGGTTGCCATGAATAGAAGTTCCGAGATAGGTTGGTCATCTCGAAACCAATGTCCTCTGACCTTGGTTATTGACCCCAATGGAAGAAGTAGTTCCTCTTCCTGCTGTGTAGCTTCTGAGTCAGAAGATGTCATCTGCACTCAATATAGAGGATGTATTAGTATCCACATGTTTTTTTTCAGAAATCCTCCTCCATATGTTGATTAATAATTCGATGAAGTTCCGAGTGCATGGTGTCGTCCCTTTCCCGTGGGTGTGAGAAAGGTAATACCTGAGTTTTTCATGCATTTTTATATTTTCTGCTGAAAAGAAAACATAAAAGTTAGTACAAAGCCGAAGCGATTAGTAAATTTTTTGGAGTTATTTTTTAAGTATGTACAAGTGCTCTCCTATTTCCAAAGGGAAAATGTGCGATACTATCCGAAAGTAGAAGAAGGACGTGCCGAATGCTTGGCCTTGTAATGTGGCCCTATCATGCATACTCTGAACCTTGACAATTCCTCATGTGTGCAATTGGAAGTAGTTGTTCGAAGTATGCAGCTTGTCTTGTCTTTCGGCACCCAGATTTGCTTCACTTGGGCGGAACGTACTGTATTCTCCATCTTCTTGACGAATGCGGTTCGTCTTCGGTAGTATGTCTGCTGATTCTTTTTTGAGAATCTCAGGTTGGTTTGCATTGCATCTGTAGATTCCTTCTTCCTCCAATATGTCCTTTCCCTCGTCTGATGTGTCTGTTGACCAATGTGATTATGATAGCTCTTCTGAGGATGTTCCTTGTTTGGGATGGTCGTCCTTTGGGTACGTGACTTTGGGATCCAAATTTTGGTTCGATCAGGTTGTGCAGTTATCAGCTTCTTTGGGATCCATATGCTCTTGAGTCGTGGTTGCTGAAAGTGTCCGAAATTCTTTGTCTTCTTATACAAGTGCTCATGCTGCTGTCGAAGACGTTTCTGTTGCTGGAGATATGCCTTCTTTTGATCCTTTCTTATCCAAGCTAGTGTAGAGTGTGGAATGGGGTACACTTTCACGGGTGTAGACTTCACTTCTTGCAGAGGAATAGTCTCTCTTGTGCTTTGTGGTTCTCTGTGCTTGGTTTCGTGTGCTTGTGCACTCTTGTGACTCTCTAAACTCAAGGATGGAGTGCACACAGGACTCACAGTATTTTCACATGAAGTATTTGACAATGGGGTTCCTATATTGCTAGTGAACATACAATCATGACTTTGTTCATTAGGATGAACTTCTGGCTCTATAATAGCAGCTTTGGGTGGTAGTTCGTCTAGCAAACTAAATACTTCACGAGGTCCTATTCTGGCCGAGATGTATCCTAAAGCCAATTGAATGGTTACCTCATATTTGTAGATCCAATCTTGTCCTAACACCACATCTTCAAGCAGATCTTGGTCCTGACATACTAAGAGTCTCTGCTCCATTGTGTTGTTCCCCATATGTAAAGGTAAAGTGATCTCACCTATGCATTGAGTAACTTTTCCTCCTATTCCAATTAGCTGAGCCTTCGATGGGCGTAACTCCTCTTTAAGTCTCTGAGACAAGGAAAATTTAATGCAGCTTATTGCCGCTCCTGTGTCTATAAGAGCATCCACTAAGTGGTACTCTTTTCGTCCGGCTCCCAGATTCAAATAAGGCTGTCTTCTTTGTTGTCCGGAGTTCTCAGTGGCTCTAAAATTAGCCATAGGGATGAGTGCTTCTCCTACTCGATATCTCTCGTCTCTTTCTCTCATCCACTCTTTCCGTTTTCTGATACGATCTAGGGCTTCCTGTCTAGCTTCTTCTCGTATGCGTTCTTCTTCTTTTTTTCTACTCTGAGCTCCTAAGAGTCGTGCTAACATTTGATCCGTTAGAGGCTCCATGAATCTTTTCACTCGGCATCCACTGATGTAATTGGGAAGAATATCTCCGTCTAGTGTGGCGAGATTGACTGCACCACTAGTAGAGATTTGATTTATGATCATGGGTCCATATCCGCGTTTTTGGAGCTTCTTTGCATGCTGTTTGAGGGTGTATACTAGGACTAAGTCGCCTTCTTTCAGTCCCTTGTCTTTTATATGTGCATCATAATAAGCCTTTTGTCTCCGTTTGGCGGCATAAATGCCCGCTACCGCCTGCAATCTAGTCTCGTGCAGCTTTTCAATTTGATCTAATTGCTGAGATAATTCGTGACCGTTCCACTCATATTGCCGGGCCACTTTTAGTGTAGGTACTAAGAAGTCAATCGGCAAAATGGCATTTTGCCCGTACACTAGGTTGAAAGGTGTAGTTCCAATGGCCGTTTTGTATGCCACACGGAAGGCCCAAATTGCGTGATGCAATTGTTTGTCCCAATCTGACCTTCCATTATTGACAATCTTTGTCAATACCATACAAAGTACTTTGTTGGAACTTTCAGCTTGTCCATTAGCTTGAGGGTGGTATGGGGCTGATTTTTTATGAATCACTAAGAATTCATTCATTAACGATTCAATGACTTCGTTTAAGAAATGAGTTCCTCGATCACTCACTATCTCGATCGGTAGTCCAAAGCGTGTGAATATGTGCTCAAAGAGAAATTTTGCTGTGGTTTGAGCATCATTCTTTCTAGTGGCTTTTGCTTCTACCCACTTAGTCAAGTAGTCGGTGGCTACTATGATGTACTCTGCATGTGATCCTTTCGCAGGTGGATTGATAGGTCCTATGAAATCAATACCCCATTTGGTGAAGGCTCTCGCACAAACCATGGGTCTTAAAGGCATGTCATCTCTTCTAATGGGATATTTTGCTCTCTGGCATGTTTCGCAGCTTCTTACATATGTCTCCGCATCCATATGTAGAGTTGGCCACCACAGGCCTGCAAAGAGAATCATCTTGACCGTTCTGTCTGCTGAGAAGTGTCCTCCTGCAGCTCCTGCATGTGCCATTTCTAATACAGAGAGATATTCATTTTCATGAATGCACAGTCTTAGCTGGTTATCCTTTCCGCGTTTAAAGAGTTGTTTTCCTAGGATGACGTAATCTTTGCTCTGTTCTTCAAGAGCACGTTTTCTTGCTAGGGTAGCTCCATCAGGGTACTCTCGAGTTTTCAAGAACTTTACTAAAGGCATGCTCCACCTTGGTGCTATTGTAGAATAGCATAACGTAGAGTTCTCATCTGGAATTTGTTCTTGACAGGTCTGACAGGTTGACACATAATGATGTGCATCTCGTTGCATGGTTGGCCAATATATGCCAAATCTCTTGAGTGTTTGCCATGTTCCATTTGCGTTCAAGTGAGTGTTCCATTGATTTATGTGTGCTTTTTGAAGCCACATGTTTTGTTCATCTTCTTCCACGCATCTCATCAGTAGTCCGTTTGACTCCTGGTGGTATAAACTTCCAGCAATAATGTGAAGGTTTTTAGTCTTCCACAGATCTTGCTTTCGGTTTGGCGTGACCCCATCTTTAGGTCCATGTGTAAGTATTGGGATCAACTTTTCGGCCCACTGAGGACATACTTCCAGGTTAAAAAGATAGGTGTCTGGCAAATCATCAGGAACTCCGCTAGGTGGCTCCCCGTGTTTTAACCTAGAAAGGTGATCTGCTCTCACATGTGTGTTCCCTTTTTTGACTATTACCTCAAAGTCAAACTCCATTAGTAACAAGAACCATCGTACCAACCTTCCCGTGCTACAAGGTTTATTGACTAAATACAACAAAGCTTGATGGTCTATGAAGAATTTGAATTTGTTGGCTAAGAGGTAATGTCTAAACTTCTTGACTGCATAAACCATTCCTAAGCCCTCTCTTTCTGTAGTCGTGTAATTTCTTTCGGCTTGGTTTAATTGTCGACTCGCATAAGCGATTGGATGATCAAGTTTTCCTTCGTCAGCCGGTTGAGCTAGGATACATCCAATTGCGTAGTTCGAAGCATCAACATGAATATGAAAAGGCTTATTCCAGTTGGGTGATTTTAGTATTGGGGCTGTACTCAGCCTCTTTTTAAGCTCGTTGAAGGCCTTCTCACACTCGTCTGTCCATGTGAACTGAGTTAATAGACCGTATAAGGGCTTGGCTATTATGGCATACATGTGAATAAACCTACGGTAATATCCACAATGTCCCATAAAGGCTTGTACTTCCTTCACAGTTTTGGGTCTTGGTAAGTCCAATATGACTTTGATCTTATCTTCATCCGTAGATATCCCATTTCTTGAGACTATGTGTCCTAGTATTTTTCCTTGTCTTACCATGAAGACGCATTTTTCTGGGTTTAGGCAGACTCTATACTGTCTACATTTGTTGAATATCTTCCTTAATTCAGGTATGTGGTCAGGTCTTTGATTGGAATACGTGCAAAGATCATCTACATACACTTCCATGCTTTTTTTCAAAAATTCCTTGAACACGTGACACATTAATCGTTGGAAGGTGGCCGGTGCATTAGTGAGTCCAAAGGGCATCACTCTGAATGCATACACACCCCATTCCGTGGCAAAAGCTGTCTTGTGTTGGTCCTCAGTCGCAATAGCCACCTGATTGTATCCGGAGAAACCATCTAGCAAGCTGTAGACCTCTTTGCCTGCTACCCTCTCCAACAGATGATCCGTAATCGGTAATGGGTAGCTATCACGTATAGTGGCTGCATTCACCTTCTTCAGATTTATGCACACTCTCAATTTTCCGTTTTTCTTGGGCACTACTACCAATGGCGATACCCACTCTGTGTGTTCTATCTCGTATATGAATCCGGCATCCAATAACTTATCTATTTCTTCTTTTATCTTGGCTGAATACACCTCATTATAAGTATAAGGTCTCTGTTTGGAAGGTTTGGCTTCGGACGTCATGGGGATTCTATGTGCACATATAGATGGATCTACTCCTTTTAAATCCTTATAAGTCCAAGCAAAGACATCCCGGTATTCTCTTATGAGTTGAATTAAGTCTTGCTCTTCTTCCGCTGAGACATCCTGTCCTATGAAAGTACATCGTTCCTCTCCTCCTTCCATGGTCA
This sequence comes from Ceratopteris richardii, assembly GCA_020310875.1. Lineage (NCBI taxonomy): Eukaryota > Viridiplantae > Streptophyta > Polypodiopsida > Polypodiales > Pteridaceae > Ceratopteris > Ceratopteris richardii. The sequence continues at coordinate 188,167,234 of CM035420.1, forward strand.
CAACTATTTTCTTGGTTTGCTCTTTATTATCATATGCTATTCCCGGTTGTGCCTCTCTTTTAGGCATTTGAATAGCAATCTTCCTCTCTTCTATTTCATATTTTTTGAAATGAGCTGGTACCTCGAATTGGTCTTGAAGCTTATTATCTTCATCCTCTAACTCCCTTTCAACTTCTAATTCTCTCTTTTGTGTGAGATCCTCATGTTGTTCATTGGCCATGATATCCATGTTTGTGGTACTAATTCCTAGATCCAGGGGTTCTGATTCCATTTCAATGCTCTCGTAGTCCTCCTTCCAGTCTTTCTCAAATACTTCTCCTTCTTCTGCCTCCTGAAGGACTACCATATACAGGCTAATGTCATAACCCTCCTCGTCAATACATTCGTTCATAGTTACCACTTCTTCGTTTACACAAACATCGAGGGTGGCTAAGATTTCCATCCAACCATGAGGTTCGAATTCTTCGTCTGGAAATACTTGTGGCATATACGCTGGATCTTGCACCCATCTCACTACACCTTGTTTCTGCTGCCAACTTTTTCTTCTCTCTTCTTCCTTTTTTGCAGCTTGGCATATCCATAGATGAGTATCCTCGTTCATCCAGGATTGGTCACTAGAACCTGCACTATGAATCGATTGATCGTCTTCCTCTTTATGGATTTGATTCCATTGCAGAGGTGGGACATCTTGATATGTGTACGTATGTAGGTTGATCCTAGTGGTGACTCCTGCGTGTTGTAGGTACACTGCATCTTTTCCCCAGTCTTGTACAACCTTTAGCTGTCTCATGAATGGCCTTCCCAAGATCATCTCATAGTTGCTCGGCCTTTCAAAGTGACATATTGCTAAAGTATGTTCGAATTCCACTCCGCACGTGGTGAAAACTACTCGTTCCAACAATCCTAAGGGTCTTTCCGTATGTCCATCGGCCATCTGAATTTTCATACGTGTTGGTCTCAATGCTGGTTTCCCCCATTTCTCCCAAATTTCTTTGGTAGCAATGCCAACACTAGCTCCTGAATCTAATATGGCTTTGGTTGTGTAACCCCTATAGGTGATTGGAAGACAGGTATTTCCTTCATCTCCTTCACTAAAGTCTCCTACTTTATCCACTGGAATTCTCATTGTTTTCACTTCGTCATCTACCTCCTTTTTTTCTTCCTTGACTTCCCACTGATTGATCAATTTTTCTTTTAGATGTGGTTTTACCTTCAACAGTTCTTCGAATGTTAAGGTGCATGGGATTTTCACCTCTCTAAGGCGTTGTATGATCTCCGATGTTTGAACTGATGGATTCGTTTTTCGTCTCTGTATTGATGGAATGCGATACAATTCTGAGTTGTGCTCGTATTCCCCTGTGTAATTAGGTAGTTCCTTTACATCGTCTTCCACTTCTTTGTCACTTGCATCCATCGGAAAAATCCCTTCTGAATTACATTCAGGTATTGAACCTTCCATTTCGTTTTCTGCTTTCAACTCTTCAAAAGGCGGTTCCATTCCCTCTACTTTTTTCCACTTGTCCTCTTGAACTCTCGCCCATAAATCCTTAGTCCAGTCTCCTTCTGTTTCAGGGACTATGGATCCTTCCTTTCTCTCAATACCAATTTCATCATCCCGAGGTCTATTTACATTAGGCTTTTCCTGATTGTTTAGACACTCTTGGAATTTTTCTTCGCCAATTCGATTGTTTGGTAAAGGTGATGCGGGTTTTTCTAACGTTTGTTGGGCAACTTCTATCAATTTTTTGCAGATTTCCAATCTTTCTTTCTCTAAGTCGCCTCTCGGATATTCTCTCTCATGTTGTTCTATGGTAGGTCCTGCTTTTATTCTCGCTTTGTATGCCTGAATCCACATAGCTAAATCTTCAGGCATTGGATCTGCTAATACCGATCCTACCTCCTTCTTTTCTTCCTCCATTTTATTTTCTTCTTCCACTCGTGCTTCTTCTGTTGAATTGTGTTTACTCTTTTCATTTTCCTTCTTTTGCAACAATTTCTTTTCTTTTATCCTGTCTCTCCTTTGCTTCCATCTTTGGGATCGTTTGCTGGTGATACTTTTTTCTGGTTCTTCTGAGTCTTCTACTCTGTGAGGGATGGGTGTATTTCCCTCTTTGTCACTTTGATTATTTTCTGCGGTTTTATCAGGGTCTTCTCTAGCCCTTGCTCTTGTTATGGCTTTTAAAGGTATAGTGTACTCTTTATCACTCCCTGACGATTCAATTACCTCGATCACGTTAATCTGTACGTTAGATGTGACTTTGTTTGGGTTCTTGGGACAATCTCTGAAAAGATGTTCCTTTCCACAATCGCTACAGTAACCTTCCCAAACTCGTTGTGGTGGTGGTGGGTTTGGCAATGTACATTCTCTAATATAGTGGTCACCTCCACACCTGTAGCATGGTCCTCTAGGTACAGGCGGTCTATTCATTGGTCGAGGTGGCATGGTTGCTCTAGGAGCTGTATACATTAATGATACATAATCTTGCTCGTAGTTGTATTCATTCTCTGGTGTCTCCATGCCATAAGCATATGGGTCGTATTGTTGCCCATATTCCATTGTTGAGCTCTCATAACCTGGGTATGTTCCTTGACTAGGTTCGTAAAATGAGTCATATGGTTCACTACTAGTCAACGGTGTTGCTGGCACTATGGCCCTTTCTAAGTTTTCCTCTGGCTGCGCTATCTTAACTGGGACAACGTTCTGAGGGTGGGGCGGTTGTTGTCCTAGCACTGGCTGAGGCTGTGTATATCCTTGGTATGTGTATGGTCGTGCTATTGGTGCCTGTGGCTGATATGAGGGATATCTGAAGGCTTCTCCTCCCTGCTGGTTCTGCGGATATCCATATGGTCTCACATAAGGCTGGGTGGGTCTGGTTTGCCTATTGTAAGGGCAGTTCTCCGTGCTATGATTTGTGTATCTCTGCTCTATGCTGCAATACTGCAGTGGTCCTGGGACAGAGGGTCTCTGAGGAGCATAGGCAGGTGGTGGGACTACTCCCCTAGTACACAAGTGAGAAGGATGATCTCCTCCGCACTGCATACATCTTCTAAGCATAGGCATTCTCATAGGATTGGTGGGATAATTCCTCTGTCCTTGCATATTCAGTTTTTTTGCTAGCAAGTCGGCGATTTCCTCTATGTTGTTTTTAGGGTTTGATGTGCTATTTGATGACTCTTCACTTTTCACACTTCCTTGGGGTATTTTCAAGTCTCCTGCAAGGTTATCCTCCAGGTCTATACATTCCTTCATACACTCTTGCAGAGTTTGAACTCTCTTCACGTACACTAACGACCTCAAGGTTCCGTTTAATAGTCCTTCTAAGAACAATGATACCATCTTGTTTTGAGTGGGTCTCTCCTCAACAGGGCATCTATCCACGTACTGCTTGAATCTCCTGGCAGCCAATCTGACTGACTCAGTTGGAATTTGTTTGAAGCTGTGGATTAATGACGAAGAATTGTTCTTGATTCCAGACTTGGTAAATTCTTCAATCATTTCTTGATACACTTGATCCATGTTCTGAAAGGTATTGGGGTCCAATGGCTGAAACCAGGCCAGGGCTGTGTCTGACAAGGTAAGGCCAAAGGACTCATATTGAATCATGAAGTCATCTACCTGCTCGGCTCTGACTACTTGTTTAAATTCTGCTATGTGATTATAGGGTTCGCTCGAGCCATCATAATGATTTCTCATGCACTTGGCCACTTGGATCGGTCTTAATCTCCTACCTGCTTCAGGTTGCCTCGGCATTACAGGGTAATTTGGTCTTCCTATTGGTATGCCTGGTCCTCGTACTACCTGTGGTCTGACTGGAGCACGAACTCCTTGTCTTGGGTCCATAGCTGGTTGTGGCCGGTAATTAGGATTAGTGGCAGGTATTGCAAATTGTACATGAGGTCTGATAGGGATCTGGGTTTGTTGAGTTTGTTGTGTTTGTCCCGAATGTTGACTTGAATCATTTCGGGAAGTTCCATGTGGGTTCCGTGAAGTGGTTGCCTGGTCCCTTGGGGGGAACACTGGAATGTTCTGATATTTCAGCTCAGCTCTTTCTAATTCAGTGACTGACCAATACCTTCTGTGGTTTTTGTCCAAATATGTGATGATGGTGGGGAATTCAGGATCTTGTAATTCATAGATGGTAACTGGATTAGGAGCAGCTTCCCAAATAGAGGAATGGGCTCTGAGCAGGTGCTCCATCCCATTGATCAAATATACATCTATTAGAGTGTCATCTTGGGGAACTAAGTCTCCTCTCCAAAGTTTAGTAATTGTCGATTTACCTCTAGGAGTTGTTACTTGTTCCTCAGTTCCATGTCCATTTAAACTTGAAGTGTCATTTTCCTCACCACGCTCATTAATGATTTCCGGGTGTTCGGTGACCATGTATTGAATGTCTTGTTTATCCATGTACAGTCCTCCTATGTACTTAACTGCTGGTCTTGGCACTATGTAGGCCTCTGAAGCCTTCCTCAATCTGGCCACTGATCTGTTTAGACCATCTAAATAGATAGGGATCTCATGGTGGTTAGTGCTCACATATTCTAAGGAAGTTCTGTATTCGCCCTCAATGATGGACATCTGGCCAATCATGGGCACAGTGTTTTGCATATCCTCGGAAGCCATGGGGATTTCTCCTTCTGACTCACTGGAGGTCTCAGAATAGTGTGAACGGTTACCTGGTTCGGCAACACTCCCTACGGAAGAAATTACACTTCTTCGGCTTCCTAGGGTTCTTCCTGATCTCAAGTTCATTCACTTAAGAGCTCTAATCAAATCTTGTCCACCTTTAGTCTCTAGAGTTCTAAGTTATGGTTTAGAAGTCTAGGAAGACTTGGGCTGGAATGTGACTGAAAGAAAATTTCAAGTCACGATACTTGACTCTCACGACCTCTGAGAAAACGATCGCTGACAAACGATACTTGGGTGTAACGATCGCTGACAAACGATACTTGGAAGAAACGATCGCTGACTAACGACCTTTCTCCTAACGATCTCTGGCTGGGAACGATACACGACCTCTCAACAAAACGATCTACGACCTCTGACCCAAAACGACCGCTGACCAACGATACTTGATCAAAACGATCGCTGGAAATCGACACTTGGATCCAAACGATACTCAATCAAAACGATCGCTGGAAAACGATCTTTGACTAAACGATCTCTAACAGAACGATCTCTGGCAGATAGCGATACACGACCGACGATCTCTAGTAGAAACGATCGGCGATACTTGGGCCGAAACGATCTACGACCTTCACTCGAAACGATCGACGATACCTAACTGAAACGATACCGACCTTTGACAAGTATCGCGATCTTGGGACAACGATACTTGGCAAACGATACGCGATCGACGACCTCTGATCCAAACGATCTCTAGCGAAACGATCTACGACCGCTGCCTGAAACGATCTCTAACGAGACGATCTCTAACAAAACGATCTACGACCTCTGTCTCAAACGATCTACGACCGCTGGGAAATATCGCGATACTCAACCGCAGGAGTAAAACGATACTCGACCGCAGGAGCAAAGCGATACTTGACCCTTTTTCAAATTTTTGTGTTGTTTTTTGAGGTTTGGATGTTTCCCCCTTTCTCTCCTAGGTTCTCTCTCTTACCCCTACCCACAGTAGCAATCAACAAAAGACCTTTAACCCCCTGAAGTCCCAAACGACACTCAGCGCAGGTCGTTTTTTTCCTTTTCCTAGGTTGAAATGCTGAAATTTTTGAGCAAGGAGGTGGTTTAGTTTACCTTGGAAGCTCCCATGATCTCTTGGTCCAACTCCTTTGCTCAGTAATCTCCCCTATTGCTTGCTTTCCTCGAAACGATCGCTGGGCTCACACGACACTCGACACAGCTCTCCACGATACTTGTTCAACAAGTAACTTGAATAATGAAAAATTTTTGGCTTTTATACTTGGGAATTACTAGCTTACAGAAAAATGAAAATTCTTGAACAAACCTAAGCCTACTCTACTCTCCACTCACTCCTATTCTACTTCTTCTACTCACTTCCCTAATCTAACAACTCACTACACACACTCCAAGAATGAGAAGTAGCAAGTGCGGCTGAAATTGACTTACCAAAGAAGAGAAGATTTTCGCTCCTCCACGTTCTTCAAAGCAAAAAAGCTACTTACCATCACACGAATGCCTCGGTTTGATTCGTCATTCCCCGGCAACGGCGCCAAAAAGTGTGTTGACCTAAGCTTCAACTTAGGGACTTGCGGAGAAAGAGACTACACCTCAATCCCCTCACAAGTGCATATAGTGGGGATACACGCTTTTAATTTATCAATCCGAAGAGTATACTAACCTAGCCGAGTGTATGAAGACATGCAAATGCGTAATGGTCAATGCCAAAGTATTACTCAAAAGTGAAAATGAGGAAAACACTTATCCTAACAAGCTTCGACTGTAGGTCAAGACGAAACGATACTTGGTGCAGCAGCCGTCAGTATTTTGGACTTTTCTCCTAGCTCCGAGCTCCAAACATAGCGAATAGCATATGCGTTTCGAAGCTCTCGAGAAGACGCATCCAATGGCAGTGGTTTCACGCAATTCCGACACTCCTACTTCAAGTTATGACAGAAATACTGAGTCGCGGGAATACTTTCCTACACTTCAGCACTTCCTACACCTCGCACACACCTCTCCTACAGCAAAGAAACACTCTCAAGGATAGATCACACTCACAAGCACTCTTTCCAAGCAATACACATGCATACAAGCTCGCGAAGAAGAAGATGAAGAGGGAAGAAGACACAAATTCGAATTTCTGTGCTCTCTATTCTCACAATGGCAAAAAGTCTTTTACAAAGAGTCACATTTGACTTATATACTAGTGCCCTAAAAATGGTCCTTTCACACAAGTGACCGGCACTTTATTCCCTAAGAGCTAATTTCCTACTATTTTACATGGGTAAGCTTCTATTCTTCTATGGGAATGCATCTAGAGGACTCCTCTAGTGCCTTTACAAGGGAAATATATTACAAAAATGAATATGTTACAAAAAAATATGTGGTCCAAATCGGAAAAATTTTGGGGCCCGTCTTTTTCTCTGCTTTGTGCGCTCTTTGGCTCTGCAACACATGATAGACTGGATTCTTTGCCAAATCAATGACACTCTGAATGTCACTCAGCAAACGAGGTACATGCTGAGGTAAACCCATATCACAACAAAGACGAGAAAGCCACAATGCTTCCTTACATGCCTCATCTGCCGCAACATACTCTGCTTCTGTGGTGGAAACATTTGTACATTCTTGAAGACGAGATCTCCAAGAGATAGCACCTCCTACAAAATGAAAAATGTACCCTGATGTAAACTTACGATTGTCTACACAACCAGCATAGTCAGAATCTGTGTAACCAATAATGGATGCTTTCCCTCTACCTAAGCATAGACACTTATCCTTAGTGCCACTCAGATATCTCAAAATCATCTTGACTGCTTCCCAATGTTTCTTGCCAGGATTATGTTGATGTATAAAACACCACAAGAAATGAATTAATGTGACACTAGAACACCTCTATGGTCACCATTAACTCATTGCCACTCCAAACTTTGAGAAATGATAGCTTAAAGTGAGAACTTTGCTTCTACAGAAATTCCTAGTCACCGAAATGACATACCTTCAGTATTTTGCTAATTTCTCCTAGCTCAAGTATGCTTTCTCCATGAAACTTGATAGGCTAAAACTAGAAGAGTAGAGCTTTCCAACAAGCTATCATATGCATCAAACGGAGCTCTAGAACTCAAGTTATGGCCCTCACAAGATGACCCTGTATGACCTTCCAAAACTGGAAATTTTTGCCTGTTTTAGTATTCCTGATGTCCAAAAATAAAAAATTCGATGCCTGGCATCGAATTTCAGTCCAAGTCGATGCCGGGCATCGACTTTGAGCTTTTTTAGGCCCTTTTTCTGCACCAGAAATACTCTCTTTTACACACACATGAAGAAGACCACTTGTATGCTAGAAGTCGATGCCAGGCATCGACTTTATGCTCAAACTCGATGCCAGGCATCGAGTTGCTCCACAAACTTCATATTTTTAAAAGATTCAACAATAGTTAACACACAGAGAATGAAAAAATGACTTTTGAGCCAAGATTCGATGCCAAGCATCGAATTGCTCAGAAAACTTGAACTTTTGAATTCATCACACAGTAGGCAAACATGGAGATGATGAAGAGAGACTCATACACAGAACTTTACTCAGTTCTTCTCATAACTATAAAAAACTCAGAAGTTTTACAGGTGCTTTCTCACTCAGAGAAGCCCGACTATACTCAGTCGTACAAAAATGAGTTCTTCTCACTTTCTCATTGTCTTCCTCCTTCTTCTTCTCTCTATTCTCTCTTTCTCTCTCACCGCGTCAGTTAATACTAACTAACTTATATAGATTTTCTCATTCCCGTGATTTTTTAAAAAACTTCTAGAACTAAAATGAACTAACTTTACAAGTATGATACACTTGTGAATTTGTCCCTTCACATAGGCATGGGGTTTTCTTTCTAAGATTTGACCTTCAAATATATGTCTAATTTGTGATTGTTTCTCCAACAGCTCCCCCTCAATCACTAATTGACATTCCCTGTTTCTTCATATCTTCTTCTTTTCTTTTACTCCTGCCATGCTTTTGAATCTGCTGGTCTTCACACCATCCAAGCTCTTTGTCATTATGTCTGCTAATTGATCTTTAGTAGAAATGTATTCCACTTCAATCTCCTTCTCCATTACCTTTTCTCTGAGAAAATGATACTGTATCTCTATGTGCTTTGTCCTTGCATGAAATACTGGATTTGCTGCAAGATAAAGTGAACTCATATTATCTCCATGTATTGTAGGTGTACCTTGATCAATGCCTAAGCTCTTGAACAATGTCTGCATCCATATGACTTCCTTAGCTGCTTCCACAAGTCCTTTGCACTCTGCTTCAGTTGATGATAATGCTACTGTATGTTGTTTCTTTGAACACCAACTTACAAGCTTATCACCAATATATATCATGTAACCATGAGTTGATCTTCTGTCATCTTGGTTACCTGCCCAGTCTGAGTCACTATAGGCTCTCAACTTCAAATCTGATGTAAAAGGATAATATAATCCTTCCTTTATAGTTCCTTTGATATATCTGAGAACTCTTTGACCTGCAATCCAATGTGGGTCCTTTGGACAATGCATGAATTGTGACAAAACTCCCACTGCATAACTAAGATCAGGTCTTGTTAGTGTAGCATAAATCAAACTACCCACAAGAGATTGATACTTCCTCATATCTTTGTAGTCTGCACCATATTTACTGAGCTTGTGATTAACTTCAAGTGGAGTTGAAGCTTCTCTGCAATTTTCCATATCAAACTTCTTCAACAAGTTCAGAAGATACCTTTCTTGTGACACATATATGCCATGATCTGTATAAGTAACTTCCATTCCAAGAAAGTATGATAACTTTCCTAGGTCACTGATCTTAAACTCTTTCTCAAGTAATCTCTTTACCTCCTTGATTCCTTCATCTGAAGTACCTGTGATTATAATGTCATCTACATAAATACAAATGTAGATTGTACCTTCCTCTGTTCTTTTGATAAGTAGACTTGAATCTGCTTTTGAACTTTGATATCCAAGATCATTGAGATACTTCACCAGTCTATAGTTCCAAGCTCTTGGAGCTTGCTTCAATCCATACAATGCTCTTCTCAACCTGCAAACAAAATTTGGATACCTGGAATCTATAAACCCTTGAGGTTGTTCCATGTATACCTCATCTGATATGTATCCATTCAAAAATGCATTTTTTATATCCAATTGACTTAGGGTCCATCCTTTTGAAGCTGCAATAGCAATGATTGTCCTTATAGTTGACATCTTAGCTACAGGACTGAATGTCTCATCATAATCTATGCCATAGGTCTGGGCATAGCCTTTCACCACCAATCTAGCTTTGTATCTGGCTATACTTCCATCTGCAAGCTTCTTCACTTTATAAACCCATTTATTTCCAATTACTTTCTTACCATTTGGTTTAGGAACAAGTTCCCATGTCTTGTTCTCCTCCAGTGCATTGAACTCTTCCTTCATTGCTTCTTCCCATTGCTTTTTACCTTTAGCTTCATCATAGTTCTGAGGTTCTTCATCATCTTTGACCATATATGCATAGTTCTTCTGAGTTATGTAAGAAGTATCATAAGAATACCTTTCTGGTTGTCTCCTTGTCCTGCTTGACCTTCTTGGTTCACATTCTTCATAAGTTTCTGGATACACCTCTTCATCAAATATAGGAGCTTCTTCATTCATTCTTGTTAATCCACTTCTGGATGTACTTGCTTGCATATAGTCTTCATCTCTATTCACCTGCACAATTGATTTTCCTTTCTCACATCTTCTTACCTCTTCTTCAAATTCTTCAGCTGTATGACTTTGATCTGCATACCAACTTTTCTGTTCATCAAATGTAACATCTCTAGAAACAATAAATTGTTTGGTTAGAGGATTCCACAATCTGTAACCCATCTGCTTTTCATCATAACCAATGAACACATATTTTTCTGCCTTTGGTTCAAGTTTATGCCTAAGTTGTGATGGCACATAAGCATATGCAATTGATCCAAACACTCTACAATGATCTAGTGTTGGTTTCTTACCCCACCAAGCTTCATATGGAGTCATTCCATTCAGAGCTACACATGGTAATCTATTCACAAGATATGTAGCTGTATTTACAGCCTCAGCCCAAAGATAATTTGGACAGTTCTTCTCCTTTAGCATAGCTCTAGCAAACTCAACCAAAGTCCTGTTCCTTCTTTCTGCTACACCATTTTGTTGTGGTGTATACCTGCAAGTTATTTCTCTCTTAATACCTGCATTCCAAAGATAATCATTGAACTCTTGGGAGAAGTATTCTCCCCCTCCATCAGACCTCAGTCTCTTAAGCTTTTGACCTGTGACTCTCTCTGCATATGCATGAAAATGCTTGAAAGCTCCAAACACTTCTGATCTTTCCTTCAAAACATATAATGTTATCCATCTTGTAGCATCATCAATGAAAAGAACATAATACCTTGAGCCACTGATAGATCCTTCTTTTGTTGGTCCCCATACATCTGTATGAATGAGCTCAAGTACTCCATCATGTTTGAATCCTTTCTTTTGAAATGGTAACCTGTGTGCTTTACCCATTTGACATGCTTCACATTTATAAACCATATGTTGACTTTGCACATTTGGTAATCCTAGTACAGACTGATTAGCAACCATAGCTTTAATTCCTCTTTCATTGAAATGACCTAATCTCTTATGCCAGAGATCAAGTTCTGTAATCACTGCTTCACCATGTGTGAGCAAAGCTTGACCAATGTTCCCTTGTACTCTTAAAGTAAAGAGTCTACCTTCTTTCTTACCAGAGACAATCTGATTATATCCATTCTCTGGATCTTCCACAAATACTCCTTCATTTGTAAACCTGACTTGAAAACCTTTTTCAACTATCTGTCCCACACTAATCAAGTTTTTAGGTATTGTAGGAACATACAAAACATTGGTTAGCAAATCTGCTCCACTCTTGCATTTCACTTTTCCAATTGAATGTACACTATGTCTTGTATTATCACCAGTTTGAACTGTGTGACTAGAAATGCCTTTTTCCAAATCTGACATCAATTCTATGTTTCCTGACAAATGATTAGAACATCCAGAGTCAATGTAAAATACCTTTAGATCTTCTTTGTCTGATGTGCTGATTGAATTCATCATCAATGATGTATGACTTTCATTCTGTGTGTCATTTGCATAGTTGTAGTAGGTGGTGTTGTAGGATTGATTCTGTCCCCAACTTCTTCCTCCACCTCTACCATAGCCTCCTCTTTGACTTTGTCTACCTCTTTGAAAATTACTTTGATATCTTCCACCTCGACCTCTGCTATTGTTGTTTTGATTCTGGTTTGATCCTTGTTGGTTGTGCCAACAGTCATGAGCCAAATGATTACTCAATCCACAGATCCAACAAGCCTTTTTGTTGTTATTTTGATTACCTCTTCCTCTTCCAAAACCTCTTGCTCTTCCTCTGCCAGTGCCTTTACCTCTTGCATAATAAGCTTGAGAATTAGACTCCTCTTCATCCTTTGCTTTACCTTTATCTCCTTTCTTCTTATTCTTCATGTACATTGCAGAACTTTGACCTTTATCTCCATCTCCCTTCAAGTCTTGCTCATATGTGAGCATCAAACCAAGCAACTGGTTCAAATCTGGAACATAATGATTTAATGAAAGTTCTGTTGATAAGACAAAAGGTTTCCACCTTTCATCCCCTCTCAAGCCTGCAAGTAGTTGAGCAATCAATCTGTGATCTTCAACATCTTCATCTATGGATCCAAGACTATCTGCTAGATCCTTCATCTTAGTGACATAATCACTAATGGTTTGACTTGGCTTCTTCTTGAATGTTGTAAACTCTGACCATAGACTTGCTTTCCGTGCTTTAGTAGTGCTTTGGAAATGATATTCCAATGCATTCCATATATCTTCTGATGATTCCAATCCTCTGATGTGTGGTAGCAAATGATCTGAGATTGTATTGTAGATGTAGGCTTTTGCACTTGCATCCTTCTTCTGCCAATGCTTTAAAGCATCAAGTTCTTCTTTCTTTGGTCGGCTTTCATCTTCAAATACTGGCTTCTCTTCTTCACCTGTTACATATACCATGAGATCCTTACTCATAAGTAAGGCTTCCATTCTCATTACCCATGCGGGGTAATTATCTCTGTCCAGTTTGTCAATGGAGATATGATCTGCCATAGTTCTTTCCTTCTGCTGCAACCTGTGAGCTTAAAGGATAAAGGATAATACCTTTTGAAGTTCTTTGTGTATGAGGATACTTTTGAAGTAACCTTTTGATGCCTTGTGTCTTCAAATGCTTCACCTTTCAAACTTTAATGGAAAACTTTATAAAACTTCTCGTACCTTTATCGTCTTCTGCTCTCGAGAATCTTTCTGCTCTGATACCACTTGTTGATGTATAAAACACCACAAGAAATGAATTAATGTGACACTAGAACACCTCTATGGTCACCATTAACTCATTGCCACTCCAAACTTTGAGAAATGATAGCTTAAAGTGAGAACTTTGCTTCTACAGAAATTCCTAGTCACCGAAATGACATACCTTCCGTATTTTGCTAATTTCTCCTAGCTCAAGTATGCTTTCTCCATGAAACTTGATAGGCTAAAACTAGAAGAGTAGAGCTTTCCAACAAGCTATCATATGCATCAAACGGAGCTCTAGAACTCAAGTTATGGCCCTCACAAGATGACCCTGTATGACCTTCCAAAACTGGAAATTTTTGCCTGTTTTAGTATTCCTGATGTCCAAAAATAAAAAATTCGATGCCTGGCATCGAATTTCAGTCCAAGTCGATGCCGGGCATCGACTTTGAGCTTTTTTAAGCCCTTTTTCTGCACCAGAAATACTCTCTTTTACACACACATGAAGAAGACCACTTGTATGCTATAAGTCGATGCCAGGCATCGACTTTATGCTCAAACTCGATGCCAGGCATCGAGTTGCTCCACAAACTTCATATTTTTAAAAGATTCAACAATAGTTAACACACAGAGAATGAAAAAATGACTTTTGAGCCAAGATTCGATGCCAGGCATCGAATTGCTCAGAAAACTTGAACTTTTGAATTCATCACACAGTAGGCAAACATGGAGATGATGAAGAGAGACTCATACACAGAACTTTACTCAGTTCTTCTCATAACTATAAAAAACTCAGAAGTTTTACAGGTGCTTTCTCACTCAGAGAAGCCCGACTATACTCAGTCGTACAAAAATGAGTTCTTCTCACTTTCTCATTGTCTTCCTCCTTCTTCTTCTCTCTATTCTCTCTTTCTCTCTCACCGCGTCAGTTAATACTAACTAACTTATATAGATTTTCTCATTCCCGTGATTTTTTAAAAAACTTCTAGAACTAAAGTGAACTAACTTTACAAGTATGATACACTTGTGAATTTGTCCCTTCACATAGGCATGGGGTTTTCTTTCTAAGATTTGACCTTCAAATATATGTCTAATTTGTGATTGTTTCTCCAACAGATTAGATATATATCTGCTCACAAATTCCACTGCAAATGCAATGTCTAGACTCGTAGCTACCATAGCATACATGAGACTACCAACAATAGACTAATATGGAATTTTGGTCATGAATTCCCTTTCCTCATCTAATTTGGGGCAATCATCCTTGCTCAATTTCACATATGTGGGTAAAGGTGTACTCAATGCCTTTCCACCCTGCATATTGAACCTGTGAAGTACTTTGGATATTGTTGGCAGCAGTCAAGGAACTGAAGGACTCACAAGACAAGGAAGCCAATGAAGGGAGTCGGAGCGAAGAGAAGGCACAAGCAGACAGAGTAGTCAAAGAAGATCTGGCAAGTAGGCCATCTAAATTTTTCATGCATCAAAGAGGTGGGCACACAAGAAGAAGGAGCAAGTAGGGAGCTCCAGGAAATGTATGTCAAACTATTAGAAGAAATCCCTACAAAAATAGTGATGTTCATCACTAAAAACCATTGTAAATATCATTTCATATTTTTGTAGCTCCATTTTGTGCAAGCCAAGGAGTCCTTGAGCTTGAGGAGCTTTAGAAGTACCTACCTATCAGTTTTCACATTTTTTAGACTCCGTTTGAACCTCCAAATAGGCCAGAGAACCTAATTTTTAACTAGGCTGGACACTAGGTCTGGACAGGGCCAAAAACTAGTCAAAAACTATAAATAGAGCTAGAGAGCTCATTTTTGAGGTTAGCTTGTAATAGATTTGAACTTGTATGAGCACTTTTGAAGTAATCTAAAAGAACTCCATTGTCTTTCTCTTTGTCTTTCCATGTGTGCGCGTGTGTGTGTATGTGTGTGCATGTTAGTGTGCTTCCCACTCACGCACTTGTGCCATCACTTGTTCGGGGTCTTCATACCATCCTCACGTCTTCCCGGATTGACATTAAAGGAGGTGCTACTCATCACTGAGCTACACCAAATTTTGGCGCCGTTGTCGGGGATCGAGCTTTGAGGACGAGCGTGTGATGGTAAGACGTAGAGTTGTGACGTTGGCGTTGTAGGTAATTTCTTTACTTTTTCTTATTTTTCTCTTTTTGACTTCATCATCATCATCACCATCACCATCCTCACCATCTCCCACCTCCATCTCCATCATCGCGAAAATTTCAGTTTTTGATCATATCACCTTCTCCCCTCCATTTCCCTCATTCCACTTGTGAGAGAGAGCGAGAGAGCGATTTGTGTGCACTCTTTTTGCATGTTTCTTGAGTTTTCTTGCAGGATCTGGCTATCCCACCCTCTCCAGCAGGCTGCGCAGGTACGGACAAGCTCGAAACTGTCTCTGTGTCGTCAACCTCTATCGATTGCGATCAACAAAAAAATCGCTTATTTGGTAAAACAAAGTACACCATAATGATGCACATGATGAGCACATCCTAAATCACTAAACATAGTAAAAAAATTCCGAGTTTCTCTGTCAATCGCGACCGACAGACCTGTCAATCGCGACCGACAGACATGTTGATCGCGATCGACATACCCCACGACTGACCGACTGCCACGTATGATTCAGTCAATCATGATTGACACTATCGATGGCGATCGACTGAAAGTTGACGATTGACACAAAAATTTGCGTTGCCACGTGTCCATCGCGATGGACAGAACCCCGATCGACTAAAATCGCGGTGAAAATCTCGGAAAAAGTGTCGATCGCGATTGACACCATCGATCACGATTGACAGGACTCACGACCGACTCTGTTGATCGCGATTGACACTATCAATCGTGACTGACGTGTCGATCGTGACTGACAGGCCTCGACGGACACCTTTGTCAATCCTGATTGACAGACCTGTCGATCGTGATTGACAGGCATTTTCGGCCAAATTTCTAGGGTTTATAGTACTTGATTTTGGGGTAAATTCTAGGCATACTTATCAAGCAAATAGTGATTTGTGAGGTACCAACACTTGTAACTTGAGAGAAAACCTTGTTTTCCTGATGACCTGTTTTACCCTGTTTTAACCCTAGATCCCTGAACTTTCATAACTTTCTCATACGAAGTCCGTTTGCTGTGATGTTTGTTTTGTTGGAAAGCTTGTGGGGAGTACTACCAAAACTTTCACTGGTTATGGTTAAATTAATAATAGGATTATTAGATATAGTATTTTGAAGTTGACCATATCCAGGGGGAACAGAACTGAGGGATCTCTAGAACGGGTTTCCACAAAGACAAAAGGCTAATTGATATTTGAGTTGCATGAATGGAAGTGATTTATTATGTCATTTGAATCTAAGTCTTGAGCTAACTTTGGGACTTTTACATGTACATTGAGAGCACTTGAGGGCATCCAGAGCAAAGGTTTTTGCAAGCTTGAGAACTGGGTTCTTGAGCACTAAAGGGCAAGGGATCCGCAAGTGAGGTTGGAATACTCTCAACTCTCTTTGTCAATTCCTAGCTTAGGCTACAGGTGAATAGTGCTAAGTAAGTCAGGGCAACGATAGGCACGAGACAAGTCAAGACTATCTAAGAAATCAAGTTCAAGTGAAGAGATAACCTGTGTGTGACCGACAACTTTAAGGAAAAGAACCTAACGTGAGACGATTAACATTAAAGTGCAGAAATTAACTCAACTATTCCTGACAATGTGATATCAGACAAGATCATAAACACGATAATCAACTTAAAAAAAGAATCAAGTGACTGATACAAAAGAACTCAGCAATGAGGCTGTACCTGGGGTAAAAATTTGGATTGTTTAGTTAGGCATATGAACCTTAGATCAGGACAACATCTAGGGAGAGATAGACAGAGTCTTAGGTCTTCAGAGGCTAGTGTCAATCATACTGCTAGGTCTTGGGCCCAACAATTGAGCCATCACTCTGAAACTAGCAGGTTTGAGATGTCTCAGGGGACCTACAGGAAGTTCAGGAGTGCCATATTTACATAGGGTAGAAGGCCCTTACAAGACGCAACTCGAATACATTAGGACCAACCGATTACGTGCTTGCATCTATGAGGATGACCTAGGAAGATCTGTGGTCCAGATTAAAAACCCCGACCAATCCATTGGACTAGAGCACCCAGCTGTCAAGTTTGAAAATGGAGCATACCTAGACAAGGAAGGAACCTTATATGTAGTCACCAGTCATCGAGATAGGACAGAAGAATTTGGAAACGTGATCCCAGAAACGGACTTAGGTGACCTGGAGCAAGGAAACATGGGTGTAGAACCTAGAACCCCCCGAGGCAAATCTCTTCTCACTAGGATTATCACACCAGAGTGGATTCCCCAAGACAATAAGAGCATATATCTGCTCCTGAATTGAGAGACTGATGAAGCCTTTTGGAGGTATAAATCTGATCAGCCAAATGAGGTAGGAACAATCATGATATATGAGTTCGAAGATCCTGATAGCCCAGGCAGAGTGACCTACTTAGATCACACTTCAGAGAGGATCTTTGTGGTTACAGAACATGAAAGGCATGCTTACACTTGGAAAGGTGAATTTATTTTCCCCCAACCAAGGTCGAATGTGTCCTTTGGTCACCCAGGAGCTGGAACATCCCAAGCTCATGGAGCTCAAAGAGACAGACATAGAGATAGACTGGAGGTAAGCTTTGCCAACGTAGTGGGAAGAGAAAGAACGAGAACGGAAACAAATAGAGCAGAACCTGAGGGACTTAGAGCCCCAAGGAACCAAAGGAATGCGGATGAATGCTTTCTACCAAGACCTAGAGAGCACACGAGAACTTTGAGACCGACTCAGCTAGTTAAATCCATGAAGAACTACTTCGATGGCACAGGAGACCCATATGATCATGTGGCCGAGTTTAGGCAAGTCTTGAGAGCTGAGCAAGTTGAGGACCTATTCACGCAATATAATGCCTTTGGTCTAACCCTTAGGAACACAGCCCTTACGTGGTTTCAACCATGAATGAGAGACAGTTCAGGAGCATAGACCAACTCTTAGAGGCTTTTATCACTGAATTCTCTAAGAGTGGGATAAGGCATAATACTTCTTCATTGATACATAGCTTCAAGCAGACCCCCCAAGAGACAGTTAGACTTGCAGGAAGAAGGTTTAGGCAATATCTAGAGAGATGTCCTATCCCTGAGTTATCCACTCCAGCCAAGCAAGTGGCTTTATTCTTGGATGGATTGCTAAGTACCAATTTGAGGTCATATGTGTACTTGAAGGACCCTAGGACTATAGAAGAGTGTGTACGCATGTGCATTGACATCGAGGATAACCTAGGGGAGGATTTAGAGCTTTCCAAAATCTACAAAGATTCAGATAGTGCCTCTAGCCTCTCTTCTTCGCAATCCACATCAATTGAGGAACTCGTTGAGAAAGTAGCTCAAAAACTAGGTGTCTCTAGCAAACAAATCCCAAGGTTTGCCCCAGTAAAGAGGTGTTATACTTGTGGTGGAGACCATATGGTGAATGTATGCCCCATTATGGCTCAACCCCAAGTGAATCCCAGTAGCCAATACTGCACCATAGAACGGAGATAAACAAATCACACAGCACAAGACTCTCCATACAATAAGCAAGCGGTTAGACAAACCTACCCTCAGCCCTATCCACAATAGGGAAGATATCAAAACCAGTATCCACCACAACAGTATGCTAGGCCTCAACAAACCTACCAACCACAATATCAAGCCCAACAAAGACCTAAACCCGTGCTAGCACAACAACCTCCCGCTCCAGCCAATGTGATCCCTCTAAAGTATGCAGCTGCCTAAGAGAACCTGAATAGAGCCATAGTGCCAGTGACACCATTGCTTTCAGAAAGTGACCCTAGTGACCATAGCTTTGACTCTACACATATTGATAGCCCCCAGGCTTACTACATGCAGTCTCCTAAACATGGTGAGTCCTACTATAGTGAAGAACTGAGTGAACCTAGTTGGGAGCCAGATTACACAAATGTCATGTACGCAAACCCCAACTCTAGACCTCAAACTAGGCAGGTAAGATCCCCATTCCCTAGAGGACCATGCTATAGATGTTAGGGAGATCACCTCATTCGCGATTGTCCAATGCTTGCACCTACACAACCCTAGTCAGTGACAATTCAAGGATTTTGTCAAGATTGCAGAAAGGAGCATCTCTTATGAGATTGCCCAAAGAATCCCCATAATATGCCAAAAATCACTCCTATCAATGTTATTGGGTTAGTAGTAGACTCTACAGGAAGTGTGACTTCCACTGCACCAGTACAGGTAGTCACTAGAGCTCAAGCCTTGCAGCAGAACCAAAGTTTAGGCCAGGAAAAAAGTGCTGAGGCAAGTGAAACTGAGAGCATAACCAAGAAGAGGACTAGAGCTTGGAGAGATAGTAGAGAAAGAATGAAGAGGCAATGGGCTAAGAAGATGAGTGAACTCAAGGAAAGCCTAAGAGAAACAAAAGCCAGGATAGTTGAACTCACATCTCAAACTCCCTCTCACACTACGCCACCACTACCATTCCCATCTCCATCCGATCCAACCCCTTCCAACCCGCCTCATACGACCCCACCACCCCCTAGAGTAGGATCAGTACTAGCAGATCCCACTCCCGAGGACCTAAATATGATGCTTAAGGCATATCAGGCCAGAATCCAAGAAGGGCCAAATGTGACAGATCATGAAAAGTGTTATCCTAGAGCGGAACTAGAGCTTGAACGAACCAAGATTTGTGCTAAGATGGTGGAATTGGCTCAAACCATGTTTGAAGCCAGTCGCCTCTTTAACATCTCTAGTTCAGCTAAGACGCAGTTGCATTTTGATGGACTGCTGGAAAGATTGGAGAGGCTAATTGCACAATCAGAAAAGGAACCCACCCCACCAAATAAGGGCAAGGCAAGTGAAAGAGAAAGTCTACTTACCCAGGAAGCCTATGTGCCTAACTCTACGGAGCCAAACACATCTTCTTCTATGAATCGGTTCACACCAGAATTCCTACGAGAGATTCAAGAAGACAAGTGGGCTAAAGAAAGTGAAGTCCCTCCTCCCATCAAACTTGTGGATGATGCACATGACCAATTCCCACGAGACATTCCATCCATTTATGAAGAGTAGGAGATCACTCAATCTCAGGAGAGATTAGACTTTGAGTCTAACTCTTTACAAGAGCTACCCCATTTCACAGGCCCATGGGAAGCTAAGTCTACTTGTATGAGAGCACCCATGGTCATGGTAAGAAATGAAGACTCAGTCATACCTAGGAACACAGAGGTAGTGAAAAACACTAAGTGCAGTGTAACCTCACTTTGGAAGAGCTACTCAAAGTAAGGCCAGAGCTATGGAAACATGTAGCGAAACAAGTACCAGAGATAGCAAAACCTCATTCCCAGGTAGGATCCCATAGAACAGTGCCAAAGATACCTTTGGACAAGATAAGAGACATGAGTGAAGGAGAAGAAGGAAACACCTATCTTCCCATCACCCATCAAGGATACACAACCAAGGCAATTCTGGACTCTAGTGCAGGAGTTGCAATTGCTACCACTTCCCTATGGAAGCATTGGGGCAAGCCAGCACTCATGCCAACAAGAATGAAATTGCAGATGGCTGATGGTCACATAGAGAGGCCTTTAGGACTACTTGAAGGAATAACTCTCACCACTTGTGGTGTAGAGTTTGAGCATACATTTGCTATCTGCGACTTTAGCAAGAACCATGCCTATGAGATGATCTTGGGAAGACCATTTATGCGAAAGTTGCAAGTGGTACATGATTGGGGAACCAATTCCTTGTATTTGCAACACTTAGGTGTTACGACCAAAGTGAATCTCCAAAATTACTCTCATAGGGACGTACCCCCCATCCAATGGAACCCCATCCATAGAGCCAAAGATGATACGGAGTCTGTGCATTCCATAGGATCAGGATCCTCATGGATGCATGAAGACACCCACTTATGGATGTGCAAAGTAGCAGTAGAAGAAGAGAAAAGAGAAAAAGCCAGAGAGATAGGTGCGAAGGAAACACATAGATCAATTCAAGACCCAGCCTATGCACCTGTAGTATTTCCGGACAAAGAATTTGAACCTCACGGCTGGGCAGAAATTTTAGCAACAATGGATGTAGCCATCAATGAAGAACAATGGACAGTCCACTGTGATGAGGATGGCTATTACATATCAGTCTTCTCCATAGAGCCAATCATGGGAGACACAGTTTTAGAAGAGTGTGAACCTAGCCTTGATGCATTTGAGGATGCAAGTGACTCCGATCTAGAGTCAATCATTATGGACCCACCTTTTGCATCAAATGAAGAATTCTTCTATGAAGTAGAATTTCAACCCCAGAGATACTCACACACTATCCCCATGACCTCAGATGCTAAACCTTCTAAGCAAAAGCCATACACATACAATGATAATTATGCTGCCAAGATCAAAGAAGAGATAGATCGTCTGGTAGAAGCTGGATTCATCTATGAAATTGAGCACACCGAGTGGGTATCCCCCATTGTAGTTGTGCCCAAGAAGAATGGAAAGCTACGCGTGTGCATTAACCTGAAGAAGGTTAATGCAGCCACTATTCGAGACAACTATCCGCTTCCTATCACCGAGCATCTACTAGAAAGAGTAGCAGGCAAGGAAGTGTACAACTTCCTTGATGGATTTTCGGGCTACAATCAGGTAGCCATTGCTCCGAAAGACCAGCATAAGATAGCTTTTGCCACAGAATGGGGCATATTCGCTTTTTGGGTAATGCCTTTTGGGATTACCAATGCTCCTGCAACCTTCCAAAGATTGATGTATCACGTGTTTAGAGAGTTCCTGAGGAAGAATTTAGAAGTCTATGTTGATGATCTTTGTGCGCTTCCAACATCAGACAAACACATATACCTGAGCTCAGGCAAATCTTTGACAAATGTAGAGAATATCAAGTCTGTCTGAACCCAGAAAAGTGTGTTTTCATGGTCAGGCAAGGAAAGATTCTAGGACACATAGTGTCAAAGAATGGCATATCCACTGATGAAGAGAAAGTAAAAGCCATAGCAGAGTTACCTAGGCCAAAGAATGTCAAGGAAGTACAAGCTTTCATGGGGCATTGCGGTTATTACTGACGGTTTATACACATGTATGCCATCATAGCAAAGCCTCTGTATGGACTTTTGACTAACTTTGAGTGGACTGATGAATGTGAGGACTCCTTCAATGAGCTCAAAAGAAGATTGTGTTCAGCACCGATCTTGACCACACCAGACTGGAGTAAGCCCTTTCATGTTCATGTAGATGCATCCAATTATGCTATTGGATGTGTACTCGCACAACCTACTGGTGAAGGTAATATGGATCTTCCAATTGCCTATGCTAGTAGACAGTTGAATGCAGCTGAACGAAACTATACCACCATTGAACGAGAAGGATTAGGCATGGTATATGCAGTTAAAAAGTTTAGACACTATTTGCTTGCAAATAAGTTTAAATTTTTTATTGATCATCAAGCACTACTGTACTTGGTAAACAAGCCATACAATACAGGTAGATTAGTAAGATGATTTCTCTTACTAATGGAATATGACTTTGAGGTTGTGGTGAGGAAAGGGAAGACTCACTTGAGAGTAGATCATCTCTCTAGGCTCACATCTGGAGAAGCCCCACAAGGAGTATGAGATGACCTTCCTGATGCTTACTTGTTTAATTTGGAAGTTGTACCTCAGTGGGCTAAGCCATTAGTGCCAGTATTGACATACGGGCCTAACTACCCCGTCATAAACACTCAAGATAGAGAGGTAGTAAAAGCCCAGAAGTACCACATCATGGTAGGAAGCATGTACAAACAGACAGATGAAGGGATCTTGGCTTGTTGGATGGAAGAGGATGAATACGCTAAATGGTTGCAATTAGCACATGTAGGTGCATTAGAGCAACACTACTCAAAGCAACGAACCCTACAGACACTAAGGAGACTCGGAGTGCATTGGCAGACTATGGAAGCTGATGTACATAAACTGTGTAAAGAATGCCCAATTTGTTGCACTAAACCCCCCGTGGATCATGCCACTCTTTATCAAGTGTCCATAGTGCCAGATTGGAGTGAACCATTAGTAGACTTTTTGAGGATGAAAACATTCCCTCAAGATATGACCCTGACGAGACAAAGAAGTATAGAACAAGAAGCCCTAGATTACTCACTCATTGGTGATAATTTATGCTCACCAAGGTGTAGCAGGAGGACATTTTGGACTAGATCGGGTGATTAAAGCAATTCTATTTGCCGGCTTGTGGTGGCCTACTCTTCACATGGATGCACATACCTGCGTGAAGAGATGTGATATTTGTCAGCGAACTCAGTATCCTATACGCAAAGATGAGATGCCTTTGAAACCTATGATGGGTGGACGTGCATTCTCTAAATGGGGAATAGACTTTGTAGGTCCTATAAATCCCCCAGCTAAGGGTTCCCATGCTGAGTATATCATTGTTGCCACTGACTATCTAACCAAGTGGGTAGAGGTAAAAGCTACGACAAAGAACGATGCTCAAACGACAGCCAAGTTCTTATTTGAGAATGTGTTCACAAGATACGGGCTGCCAATAGAGCTAGTAAGTGATAGAGGCACTCATTTCTTGAATGAAGTTATTGAAAATCTTCTCCAAGAGTTCTTGGTAGTACACAAGAAGTCTGCCCCCTATCACCCACAAGCTAATGGCCAAGCCGAAAGCACAAATAAGATTTTGTGCAATGTGTTGACCAAACTAGTCAATAATAAACGCTCTGATTGGGACAAATAGCTATACCACGCTATTTGGGCATACCGAGTTGCCTATAAAATGGTACTCCAAGCCACTCCCTTTCAGATGGTATTCGGTCAAAATGCAGTGCTACCATTGGACTTCTGGATACCTACACTGAAAGTAGCATAGGAGCATGAATGGACGGGTCATGAACTCTCTTCGAGGATTCTTGATCTGGAACGATTAGGAGAAATAAGAATGAGGGCTGCCGCAGCAATATATGCAGCTAAAAAACGACAGAAGGCGTACTTTGATGCCCATGTTAAGGATAAAGGATTGAAGGCCGGAGATTTAGTTTTGGTGTATACCCTGAAACAACATGTGAGAAAATTAGAGAAGAGAGGCTATGGACCTATGATTATAAATAGGATCTCAACGAGTAGAGCAGTACAACTGGCCACCTTAGAAGGCGATATTCTTCCGAGCTACATCAGCGGGTGCAAAGTCAAATTATATCAAGAACCCCTAACTGAAGAGATGCTAAATCGACTCAACACTGCCAGGAAATGCAAGGAAGAAGAAAAGCAAATTCGAGAAGAGGTGCAAGCAAAAGCTTTAGAACGCATCCGAAGGATGAAGTTGAGAAAGCAGGGCAGCCTAGGACAGATGACTATGCGGACCCAGGATATCATGTGGCTATGTGTGAAGTTTCAGGTATTAGCTCTCATAGGATAATTGATCGACGTCCTTTTGTAACCTTAGAGTTAGGACAAGGAAAGAGTGCAATGATGATAAGGGCTTTAATTGACTCAGGTGCAGCCACTAGTGTGGTTAGATTCAAAAGTTGAACTTAAGTATCAATCCCATTGAAGCGTATCTCGTAGGATTGGGAGGCGTGGAAACCCCTTGCATGGGCGAGGTGGATCTTCCCCTCTACATTCAAGATGCTCTTATGACAGTTAAAGTACTAGTGTGTCAAGATGAGGACCTCACTGAGCCTCTTGTCTTCGGTCAGGACTAGATCTATGATCATGCAGTCAACCTAAACCTAAGAAGTGGACTTCTTCAGGTCTGGGTGAATCAGAATCGCATTACAATTGAGCTAGAAAATGAAGCACTCAAGGAACTAGAAAAGGCACAAGCTCTTGGTCCTTCCAAGGGTACACATGAAGTTGACAATGCTATTCTTGTCCAAAACTATGTGATGCAGAGGGATGATTGTCTCAACAAAGAAGTTAAGGGTACAACGGAACTCCCTTCTATTCCAAAAGCCACAGGGATGCAGCAACCAAAGGCGGATCAAATGCAGAAGAAGCAGACTACTTATGCTCGAGGCACAAAGAAAATGTGAAGCACGGTGTCTCAACCACCAAAACAAGTGTGGGTACGGAAAAGCGAGCATCCTATTGTGGTCAAGCCACAACAACTAGCTCAACTTCCTATTAGTGATCAACGACACGACACTAATAAGAAGTCCTCCAAAAAGCCTTCTATGAAAGTGAAGTCTATTTGGGTACCCAAGAAGTCGATGAAGGCTTGCCCACAATCAAGACAAATTTGGGTGCCTAAGGCTTGCTTGCGGGCTCAAATAGCTACACAGAGACCACACCCTGTACAACATGATCCACTCACTCGAACAACTGATATCCACTCTTATACATCACGCACGAACACATATTCACCCATGAGCATGAGTAGAATCACTTGTAAATGGGTCCCTAAAAAGCCTCATTTCCAAACAGATACTCTCAGAAAGCCCTCAAGAGTCTCCACCGAACTAAAACGGAAAGCCATCAACTATGTTTGGCTGCCCAAAGCTTGTACTAAACCCCCCGACCCCCACTTGTAAATTCACCTCCACCTACTAACTGAGTCATTCTCACACTGCATCTTTCCATTTAGCTTTTAGGACAATCCGTCCACTAACCACACCCACAACCACCGAGCACTCACTGACTAACTAACATCACTAAAACCTCATGTTAATGTTGTAACGGGGACACGTGACCACTTGGTGTCCATTTGCAATATTAACATTCATTTATATATTCTCATAGAACCGGTGACCAGTCTCTTCAAGATGGCCGAGGCTGCAGGAACGAGCTCCTAGGCAGGAACTAGCCCTCAGATTGTGGACATTGAAAGTCTTCCCATTGAGGAGGAATTGAAGGAACGCCCAGTGGCATTGAGAGCATTACATGCCATACCAATTCAGAATCCTCCACAGGGGCACACAATGCCAGTCAGCAAAAACTCACATTGGTTCAATGAGGTGGCAGGACCTCTGGGAGAAGGCACTTACCTATGGGAGGGAGAGATAGAGTTCAACGGGCGCTGGGGCAGGTATCACTTCTTCACCAGGGAATTTGAGAGACTTCAAAATAATGAAGGGCTGAAACCGATATGGAAGAAGGCAGGACTATATGATTACTTCAAAGCCCAATTGCCAAAGCTCGAATTTCTAAGGTACTCGTATTTGATTAGCACCCTCACTCCGAGCAAAGAGAAAAAGGGATACAACACCTTTGTCCTCCCATCTCTCACAAGGGGCAATGAGCTGAAGCGGTTCAAATTGACAAACAACTTGGTGAGGGAAGCTCTCGACATGAAAGGTATGCACATTCCCACCGAGAAAGAGACTATGGTCCCCGACAACATGAAGAACAGGAATCTGACGAAACTAAAGGACATGGTGGCAATGACACCTACTATTGCCATTCATCTTCAGATGTGCATGCAGCATTTTGCATTCCCCGCTCAAGAGAAGTTCACAATGCCACCCAAGAAGATATGGTTCAGTCTATATTTAGCAGATGCCTTCGATTTGACAATCAACATGCCTCACTGGATTATTGACCAAATCCACTTGGCTCATCAACGGTGGTATAAGAAGCAAAAGTCAATACTGTATGGATGTTGTGCTCTCACAAGGATTTTTTACAGATGTTTGGCATATGATGTGCCAGTTCAAAGGGCACTTATTTGGACCAGGGTGCAAGAATTCCAACGTAGACTATCCACGGCAGGGCCTCCATCCAAGAAAATGAGAGGCGTAGTTCAAATGCCCTGTGCACAAGCCCGCGGTGCGACACTGACACCAGAGACAACTCCACAGCTTCCAAGGCGTGTGCAACCCTTCACTATCAGATTACCAAGACATAGCACAGATGGACCGAATCTGGTGTTTCCACCTATACCAACTGACTTAGAGTTTCCTCATGGCTTTACATTGGAAGATCTAACTGATGAAGAGGTAGCTAGAATAATCAATGCTACGAATTTGGAAGTGGAGGCAGAGCAAGCCAGTGGGCAGCAGATAGTCACAGACCAACCCCATCGAGTCCAACCAGAAGTAGTCGAAGTGGATGATGATGAGGAAGAGGAGCAAGAGTAGGAACGAGAAGGACTGTCTCACGAAGAAGAGCAAGAATATGAGCAAGAAGTTCTACAGGAACTTGAGGGTGCCCCAGCTTATACGAAGCAATTGAAAAAGCTGTATGATACCATCAACCGAGTTCAAGAACAACACAAATTGTCCCTCGCAGCAGGAAAAGCCCTCATGAACCAAATCCTTGAGGAGGAAGATGTGGACGAGCAATACAGAGCAACCCTTGACCTGATAGCTGATGCGTTGGGGGTACCTGAGACGGTGCATACCGCTCTCGCATATTCACGAAGATCGGAACGACGATACGGTAGACGCCCCGCTCGATCAGGAAAACAAATGAATGTATTAGTATCAGAACCACAGGGCACCACATCCACAACCATGGGCACAACTCATACCATTCATGACATTGAGGAAGCCCATACATCCAGTGCACCCCCGTCACCCCCCTTACCCCCTCTCCCTCCAAGTCCACCACAGTCACCTCCCACTACCAGTGAAACCACTACTGTCACCGCCTCAAGGTCCACTTCCCATACCGAAGCACAGACTGTTAGTCAACACACACAACCTACACAACCGATCTCCACCTCTCTTGTTTACACTACTACTGACTCTGTAATTCTAACTGTAACCACGGAAAACCCCGTTCCCCCGATCACACTTCCTGGCGGTTCATATTCACAACTACACACACCACTTTACACCTTCACCACCATCACTGCACCCACAATTACCATGTTCACAATCACTCCCACGACTGCATCCACTTTCGATCTCATGGACATATCACCCACCTCCGCACCTCTCCCTCCCCCCATACATCCACAATCTCCCATTCCCGCACCACCAACTTCACCCTTTTCAAGCAAAGCATACACGCTCCCATTCCCTTTTCCCTTCCCTTCTGCATTCAACACCTTTCCCGCATCCACCCCGTTAATAATGTATTTAATAATATGTACCAGTGTATGTCTCAACTACAACAGCATTACCAACACCTAGACGCACAACATACGAGCCTCTTCAGAAACCATGAAAAGCTCCAAGCAAGATTCATTGATTTAGAGAAGGAGAAGCGGATATTACAACAGCAGTATACTACATTGCAAGCACAACATGATCAATTAGTTGCCAATCCACCCCAGTCAGATACGGAAGAAAAACAACAACTCGATGACATGTTACACGCTCAGATCACAGACAATCTCAAGCTTCGACGCAATCTCGCCTTATTACGAAAGCACATGTCCGCAGCACTCGAAGAGAATAAAAGACTGCAAAAACAGAATGAAGAAAACCTGGAAGCAGCAATGGAAGGTTACCCACATGAAATCGACCTAGAGAATTTCCAGGCCATCCCCTCGGAGAATATGAAAATTGTGTTGGAAACCCATGCCGACCTCCTGGAAGCCCACACAGCATTAGAAAGAGAAAGAGATGCCCTACTAAAGCAACTAGCAACTCAGCAGGAGTCACCAAGCAAAGTCACAACTGCAGTCGACACATCTAAAGAAGTCGCAGCACTCAGAGCAGAACTAGAAGAACTATGAAGTAAAGTTCTTCAATACGAGCGTCAACCCTCTCCCCTTGTGGAACCGGAACCTGAAGACTCAGTGCCAATTGCAGTTGAGGAGATCTTTGAAGACCCGTATGTTCCCATGCCAGCACCCGGAGGTAAGCAAATAGAAGAAGGAATGGACACAATTGAGATCGAAGCTCCTGAATGGATGCAAAGGTTAGAGAAGGTTGCTACAACCCATGACGAGAGAGTTGCAGTTTAGATAGTGTCTATGTCACGATTGGAGGAAGTCGTCATAAAATCCAATTACTTCAGAAACCTTTCTCATCATAGGTGGATTGGCACATCCGACGATTTGTATCTTCCATTCTGTGTATTAATGGCAGATTACAATGTTGAAATCAAGCAACGCACATCAAAAGAACCAACCTCCGCGACACAGTTTGCATCGGATGACATCCCTGCAAGTGCCACACAGGGGAATATACATCAACCTACTTGGAGGATTCGTCTGCTTGAAACCTACCCTGATATGGTACACATGTGGAATAACATGCCTTTGTATATCAAGTATAATCCCTGCTATTGCCCTGTCTTTCGAAGAAGGTCTTGGCCGGAGTACACAAAAACAGTGCTGACAGTCAAAGGATGTGAAAAATGGCTCAATTATGTCTACTTAGCCCCACCTAGAGGCCAACCCACAGTCAACTACATGATTTCAACCATCCGACACTGGGCAGTCAGATTCAAGAATATACCAGATATCATGGCACAGATGTGCCTCAAAATTTTTGAGCTCATGCTGGTTACATTCAGGACATTTAAGAATATCAAAGAACCTCATCTTTCGGCTCTTGGATTTAATGAAGGGAATTAGGACCTTGTCTACGATATGAGCACCACCCCATCCATTAACGTCGTATATGCGTGGCATGCTCGTATAAAGTGTCTACCTGCCTGCTTCAAACAGACATTTGAAGAAATGTTTATCACAGGGTTCTGGGAATATCATTCAGAGATATTCATTCCCAGACCATCTCACCTATTACAGTTATTTGCGGTGGAACAAGCACTACATTCAAAAAAGCTACGTATGCCACATCCAGAAGTTCCAGGGCCAGTAGACTGGGATGCCCTACTCACTGATTTGGCCAAAGGGTTGAGAATAGCAGAACATCATTTAGCCACAGACGTTGTGGAGTACTACATCCAACGACCCACTCAACAAGAGTCTGTCAGAGACGACAGACGCGAGAGAGGGGGGGGTGTTGGCAGCAGTCAAGGAACTGAAGGACTCACAAGACAAGGAAGCCAACGAAGGGAGTCGGAGCGAAGAGAAGGCACAAGCAGACAGTAGTCAAAGAAGATCTGGCAAGTAGGCCATCTAAATTTTTCATGCATCAAAGAGGTGGGCACACAAGAAGAAGGAGCAAGTAGGGAGCTCCAGGAAATGTATGTCAAACCGTTAGAAGAAATCCCTACAAAAATAGTGATGTTCATTACTAAAAACCATTGTAAATATCATTTCATATTTTTGTAGCTCCATTTTGTGCAAGCCAAGGAGTCCTTGAGCTTGAGGAGCTTTAGAAGTACCTACCTATCAGTTTTCACATTTTTTAGACTCCGTTTGAACCTCCAAATAGGCTAGAGAACAACTAGGCCGGACACTAGGTCTGGACAGGGCCAAAAACTAGTCAAAAACTATAAATAGAGCTAGAGAGCTCATTTTTGAGGTAAGCTTGTAATAGATTTGAACTTGTATGAGAACTTTTGAAGTAATCTATAAGAACTCCATTGTCTTTCTCTTTGTCTTGCCGTGTGTGCACGTGTGTGTGTATGTGTGTGCATGTTAGTGTGATTCCTACTCACGCACTTGTGCCATCACTTGTTCGAGGTCTTCATACCATCCTCACATCTTCCCGGATTGACATTAAAGGAGGTGCTACTCATCACTGAGCTACAGATATGTACTCACTTTGAGGCAAGTATATGCATCTTTTACTCTTCTCATGATTAATGTGCATACCAAGAATATGTTTGGAATCCCCCAAATCCTTCATATCAAATGTCTGACTCAAATTCCTTTTGAGAATTGACAAGTCATGAGAGGACTTCCTAACAATCAACATATCATCGACATAAAGTATCAAGCATATCAAGTTGCCATCTGAGCATCTCTTTGTGTAGAGACAATAATCTTCATTGCTTCGAGAATAGCCTTGGGACTTCATAAAAGCATCAAACTTTTGGTAACATTGTCTAGGGGACTGTTTAAGTCCATACAAGCTCTTCTTGAGCTTAGAAACAAGACTTTCCTTGCCAGGAGCTACATAACCCTCTGGTTGTTCCATATAGATCTTATCTGTAAGATCTCCATGCAAGAAAGCAGTTTTCACATCCATTTGGACTAGCTCTAAGTCCTCCATTGCATTGAATCCAAGCAACATGCGCAAGGTAGTCATCTTGACCACCGGAGGGAAGATTTCCTCAAAATCAACACCATGTTGTTGCTTAAAACCCTTTGCAACAAGCCGTGCTTTATACTTCAAAGAAGCACTATCTGATGTGAATTTCAACTTATATACCCATTTACATAGTAAAGCTTTCCACGGCCTGCCCTTTGGCAAAGGTACTAAATCCCAAGTACCATTCTTGTGAATAGAATCCAACTCACTCTTCATGGCATGCTCCCACTTGACATGATCCTCTGTCTACATAGCTTCTTTGTAGCAAGAAGGCTCACCAACATGTGTTAGCATAACAAAATCTAAACCTGGAACATATCATCCAGGTGGATGCAAGACACGTGTAGAGCATCTCAATGGTTGCTAAATAGGAACATGTGCAGACTCATCTAATCGGACATTCTCTTGAACGTCCCTATGTGCAGCATTTTTATGCATGCTAACTGGAGGAATAGTATCCTCAAACACCACTCTTTTCACTTCAACCTCCTTAATGGGTTGTTTATGCATCTTAGACTCATTGAAAATGACATCACTACTTCTGATCACTCACCGTGTTGCAAGATCCCATAAGCGATATCCAAATTGTCCTTCTCGACCATATCTAAGAAAAATGCATTTCTTTGACTTATGGTCCAACTTTTGTCTAAGACCCTTGAGTATATGAACATATGCTTCACACCCAAAAACTCGAAGATGATCATAATATGGTGGCTTCCCTGTCCATAAATCTTGTGCCACTTTCAGACCTTTGGCAGTACTAGGTGAAAGGTTAATCACATGAACTACAATCAATACTGCTTCTGCCCAAAAGTCTTGTGAGAGGTTTGCATGATGCAACATAGAAACTACTCTATCTTGAATAGTTCTATTCATCCCTTCTGCTACACCATTATGTACTAGGGTATAAGGAGTTGTAAACTCTCTACGAGTCCCTCTAGACTGACAAACAAGGCTGAATTCATGTGAGGTATACTCACCCCCATTATTTGAACGTAAAGCCTTAAGCTTAGTTCCTTTTTCAATCTCGACTGAAGCAAGCCATTCTCTGAAAGTAGGGAATACCTCATCCTTTGATTTGATAGGATATACCCAGACTTTTCTAGTGGCATCATCTATGAAAGTGACAAAGCAAAGAGAACCACCTAAGGACCTAGTGGGCATAGGACCACACACATCTGTATGAATGAGATCTAAAGGCTGAATTGAAGAGTCAATCTACGTTCTATGCACTTTTCGGGTTCGCTTTCCATATTGACAATGCCCACAAAATGAATAATCAAAGAAAGATAACACAGGTAAGTAGCTAGAACGAGAAAGATTTTCCATTCCACTAAAAGATATATGGCCCAAACGACCATGCTAAATACAAGCCATAGGTTGTTTAGTAACAACTAGCAAGTGTTCTTTCTGTGATACAAATAAAGGATAAAGTGAGCCAACTTTACTTCCTTTTGCAATAACCATATTTCCCTTTGATATGCGAAAGGACTGAGCATAGAAGACCACCTTGTAACCAAGGTCATCAAGTTGAACAACTGACAGCAAACTACATGATAATTGAGGTACATGGCGTACTTTATGCATAGCAGTAGGGGAAAAAATGAGCCCTGCATGGGCCTTTTAGATTAAGGAGGGATTAGCGATGGACCAATGAGAAGAGGGTGGTGGCCACAGTCTAGTCATAGGGTAGGCATAGGCTTCCCTTGTTTTTGTGTGGTCAAAGCTCCAAAAACCATTTAAAACTCGTGGGTTTCTTTAGCGAGTGGTTTTGAGAGGCTTCAAATTTAATAGGAGCCCTTGGATTGCTCAAAGATCTAAAGGCCATGGTTCAATGAGAAAAGTCAAGGTATCTTTGAACTTGAACCCTTCGATTCTCTTGAGATCCAATGGTTCAAAGTAAAGCAATCATTAGAAATGTGGCTTGCATCATGCAGCATTGGATGGACTGCCATATCGAATGGGGAGATTTATATTCCATGAGTTTTTCGGCGCTTGAAATTCTGGTCATTAGATATAGCCAAGAATGGATGGTTTAGATTTGTCCTACAAAAGCTGAAGGCGCCTTTAAACGGTAGCCATTGGATGCTCACTTTGATTTAACGATTCTGCAATGCCTGCGCAAATGGATCAGCCCCAAAAGCGGCCGTCCGTTGGATCTCTCTCGATCTAACGATCTCAAATCTTGTAGAACTTCACCGCAGTCTTGTCCCCACTTCCATAACTTCTCACGCATTCTCTCTCTAGTCTTGTATGAAATTTAAAATAAGCCATTGATTTGAACAATCCAAAGGCCAAAAATACTCACTTTTAAGACATGAGATTCGAATTTTTTTATAGTATTATTTTATTCAACAATACCATGGTGGTTTTAGATGCCTCCCCAAAACCACAGATTAAGCTTTTTAACCCCTAAAAATTAGGGATCCTTACAAGGCCCATGCAAGGCTCACTTTTTCCCCTAATGGTAAATTTTGAACCATCAACGAACTATACAACCATATCCCCAATCCCCACAACATCGCACCGGTAAGAGTCACCAAGTTTCATGGTACCAAGAGACTTTGCTGCATAATTAGAGAACCATTCTCTATGTGGTGTCACATCGAAAGAAGCACCAGAATCTAGTAGCCACGTGTGGGAAAGAGAATCAGCCATAAGGGCCTCAATTGGCATAGTACTATCGAGTGTCAACACATCAACATCATCAAAAATAGCATTAATTTCTTCAATCTTCACAATCGAAGTAGATGGTGTAGGTAACTATTTAACATGCCCATCAACATTTTGTCCTTTACCTTTAGCATTCTTTAATGCATAACAATCTTTCTTCATCTGTCCTTTCTTATGACAATAATGGCATTCAATATCTCTCTTCCTTGATTTACTTCTACTCATTCCATTGACCATTCTTTTCCTTGTTCTTGCTCCTGCCACGTTGCTGATTCTTTCCTTGGTAAGAATCACAAACATTATATGCATCTCCACTCTGAGTTCCAACCATACATTTTCTACGAATTTGCTCACTCAAGAGTGCTCCACATATGTCATCATGCATAACAGCAATACTGCTTTCATTTCATTATCCATATCCATTTTCTAAATCTATAACTAGGAGAATATAGCATCAAACTCATTTAGATGAGCAACAAAACTATCTGTGTCCTTCATGCGAAGGTCATATAATTTTCTCATTAGATACACTTTATTTGATGTATCTCTTCTTCATATGTATTGCACAACTTCTTCCAAAGCTCCTCTGCACTTTCACAGTCTAATACTATAAAGTAAACATTATGTGCTAGGTGCAAGCGAATGGTAGACCTGGCCATTTCATCTAACTCATCCCACTCATCTTCATCCATGTCAGCATGCTTCTTTGAAATCCTATTTACTGGCTTTTGTTGCCTCCTTTGAACGAGCACATCTTTAATCTGATTCTTCCATAGAGCAAAGTTTGTGCCATCAAATTTTCGGATCTCAAAATGGTATTTGCCTTGCAAGTTATAACTCCTCCTTAGAACACTGGCACTTGACCCTGATCCACCAGATGTGCCTGAGACCTCTGATGCCATGATGTTAGAGAACCGAATAGAATGATAATGGAGCTAGAAGAGTCCAAACACCAATGAATAAGTATATCAAGGAGTAAATTGACCACTATATAGTTGACAAAACCAAAAAAACTGGAAAGATTTTGCCAGAGTATCCTCTGCACAATGTGCATATGACTAGTGTCAAAATATCATAAAACTACAAGTACTGACATGTTTATCTGCATAGTGAATCACTGACTCCACTGCATATAATCAGTTACCCAATAGAAGCCAATTAGGTTTATCGAACACCTATGAACAACCATCATACATCTCCTATGGCAAAGCTGGGTAAGTCTTCCACCTGCATCACTGAAGATACCCGACATCTCGTTGTCTTCGAGTTAAGAAAACCTCACCACGACCCTCTTTATCAAACATAAAAGGCTTTATGCAAAAAACGTAACCGCTATATCAATGACCACATGGACGTACATAAGCGGTATCCACAAAAGCATACATGGTGTGCATGTGCTCAATATATGCAGTAAAATGACACTAAAAGGCTGAATGCACAACCCAAAAACTAGCCAACAACACTTGCAAGTGTCTATCAACTCTAATGTTTTGTGCTTAAAAAACCTGCATAAATTTGCAGGGGTTGCTCCCACCAAACTGAAAACCTTTCGAGAAACCTGTATTTTTATGAGTGTGGCTGAAAACGCAGCCCCAAAGGTTGATATTTATTGTCAAAGAAGTACAAAGAATACCCTTCTTGATTTTTTTGGACCTGTGTGAAGAGAAATGTGTGAAAGTACTCCAAAATGGCTCCAAAAGGCACCCCAAAAATGCTTCAAAAAGAGGCTTTGAAAGCAAAGAATGAAGCTTTGAGGGACAAAAACAATGTTCAAGGTAATGTTAACCTTAGTCTTTCCCCTTCTTCAGACACCACAAGAGTGTAGCTTAGTGATAAGAGATTGCCACGATTAAGCGAGCTCTGGGGGAACAGTACTGGGATGGGTGACCTCTCGAGAAGTACTAGGAACCTTTATCTTCCTTGATTGTTGAGGTCCTCCCTCATGTGCAGCCAGCGGCACCCATGGTGACTTCAGTGACTCCGATCACAAGGTATGCCAAGGTCTATGCCTTGGTCACCGCCTTAATCGTAAGCCTTGGAGAAAGCCAGGGGGTGCTCGCTTCGCTCGCACAAAAGAAACAAAGCTTTTGCATCGAACTGCTCTGATACCAATGAAGTATTTCAATGGTGATTCACCATAGTCCACTCTCCTTCTCAAGAGCTTGTTAAAACGATAATACTTTCTATCCAACTTTCGGAAGAGTATTATCGGGTCCTCGGGTTCTTGGGAGTGGTAGGGGTCTATTAGATAGAGGCCCTGTACTATTTTCCCATCTAATCATTCCACATCTTATCTAATCCTTCATCAATATCCAAAATAGATTTGCGGACAATTCACAACAGTAAAATCGTTCTTAACACGGATCAGGTGCGTCCGTTTATTGCCATACTATCGTTCTTACTATTTAAAAGTTCTAACATCAAAGTTGTTGTTATCTTCCTCGTCCTCTCAACAAAGGTAAACAGAATATACCGTATCTTATTCTATATTCTGATTATAACAGAATAAAACGTCGTACACAGTACTGCAACACCACAACAGATTACTCAATGGTTCACGATACTACACTTTCCAAGCCGTCATATTCATCTTCAATCACACAATCCGTTATACAAATGGTGTATACCAAAAAATTATTATCAACAGTGCGCACACATACCGTCAAAAAAATGATATAACAGTATACTGAACGTCATCTACTGTAACACTTAATTCAGAGTACTCAAAAAGAGGTATATCCCAATACATTAATCAGATTCACTACTACAGAGAATAGTATCACAGTTTCTTGCAGATATCGACTAACCTTTCTTCTCAAGAAGTACTCAATGCTATGCACTTACAAAATAACAATCGTGACACAAACAACAATTGAACTCTTGCTTCTCTTGACGTCTCTATCTCTCTGTCTCTCTTGAGTAAATTCCTGTTAACCTTCACATGCGCAATTCTCTTCCACCTTTCTCTCCCATCTCAACCATCAATCCAAAACGTTCTCTCTCTCTCTTTCTTACACAGTGATCTCTGCTCCCACCAGCCAGACGGAGCGGCGGAAGTTCTCTCTTTTCCTTCTTCTTCATCCTACTTTTTATTGCTTTCGCATCCTTCATTTATCGACTCTTGCGTAATTTCCTGCATCTCCGTCATTTCAGCCAAAATTCTTGTTTGTCCTTCTTCTGCGGTTGCGGTTGTCTCGCTCCGTCGGCCTTGTAACACTGGCACGCACGGTGGACTCGAACCCGCAAGATCGACCTGAATCTTATAAGAGATATCATTATCTGCAATCGAGGGCGTTTGTTTTTTGGGACTACCTGTTCCAGATTTCTGTTGCCGAATTTCTTTCTATAATTGATTTATTTTCTGTTTTTGTTGTTCCAACTGTTGCTTCTGCTGGTTAATTATATCTACCAAATCATGATCGTGTTGGGAGACAAAACCTGAGCGTATGTTTTCCGTTTTTGGAATTGTAATGGCCAACCATCTGCGACGAAAAAGTTTCCAACTGTTATGTACATGAGTGCTCAACTTTTGTTTTAATGCTTCGATATCGATTTTTGTCATTAAAGTGGCATCCAGATTAATTCCTTCGCCAGTTAAGGCCTGTTTTTCTAAATCCTGCAAGACCTGTATTCTGGATCGTAAGACTTCAATTTCGTTCTGTAGAGTGGCATTCATTGCCGAAAAATTGGTCATTTCGTCATGTATCTGTTTCTGCACCGCTTCCTGGTACTGTTGGAATTCCTTAATAGATTTGGTAATGTTAACTAATGTGACTATCAGTTGATTATGTTCATTCTGTACTTCTCTCAGCAGTTCTGTTTTATCTTTCAGTGCGTTTTGCAATTGTTGATTTGATGTTAACAAAGAATTAAAATGGTTCATATTGGCCAATGCCTGATTTTTTCCCAGTTGTAGCTTCTGTTCTTGTTGTATTAAAAAATCTGAGACTTCCTGTAATTTTTTCTACATGCTATATACCTGATTTCCGGTTCCGGCAATAGAATCATTAGTATTCGACTTCTTCGAATTTACTGGTTGGGGTGACTGCTGTAACTTTCTTTTTGTTATCAAGGAAAAAGGTGTTCCAAACACCCTTGCCTGTTCAGTGCCGTCTGTGGGGCATACATCCTCAGAGGAGTCTAACAGTGTATCGGGTTCATCTTGTTCATTTGTGTAGTTATGCTCTGAGCTGAGCATACCGTGTTTTTCAACATTTGGTCTTCTAGCTTGTATGAATTGAAAAATAGCAGCTAAATACACTGGTAAACGAGTGTATTTTTGGGACCTGCGTTTGTCCCCAACAAAAAACTGTTTGTGTAAATGGTTGTACAACCAGTGAGCCCAGCTCACTTTTCCTCCTGTCTCCGCTTGTACTAGAGGCAAAAATTTTTCTCTAGACATAAGATCAAATCTGACTATAAAGCAGAGCCTTTCTAAGTACCATTTAAATTGTTCACGGCGAGTATATGTGGCATTCTTCATCATAAAATAGCGTCTACGACCTTCGCCTTTACCAAATTCTTTTCGCAGGTCGTTATAAGAACATTTGGGAAAGTTTGCCTCTTCATACAACGGTAATTGAAATACTGACGAAACTAATTGTGGTGAAAATTGTACCTGATTTATAAGGAGACCTTTTGTTTGTCGCATGCTGTGTAACTGATTCTCTGCATCTTCATTACCTGTCCACTGTTCCCAGGGTAACTTAGCAAACTGGAGAAGTCCGATCCTCCGTAACCAGTTCTCATTTCTCCTAGAATGGATGTCAAGCTCTATTTTAAATTCTGTGGAAAATAATATGTTGTTATGCTGACCCGGTGATGTTGCCGAAGTTCTTGAGTCATCTTCATCATCCTGTAATGTAGTATCTGTTGTAGTCACAACACGGTTCTGTGCAATTGCACGCTTCCTGAGTCGCCATCTTAGTATATCCGATTCAGACATAGTTGTAAGGCTCGCCGAAAATAATATGCTAGAAGTTTTGTTAATTAGTACGAGAGCTCGCAGAATACTATACAGAAAAATACTATGCTGGGCATACGCATTTTATAAGCACTAGAACTTGAACTGCCGTTTGCTGGAATGATGATATTTCATTCGGACATGACACTTCATACTTGTTACCGAAATTGTAGCATCAAAAATCATCATTCTGTATTTTATCCCGTAGATCGATGCTGGACTTGGAACGTCTTTTACATGTGCGAAGAGTATTATGCACAAAAAATCGTGATTTTTAATAAAAATCATCAGTACAACACAGGATTTGTAGGACCGAATTTTACAGTTCTGCTGCGAGACCTTCTAAATACATACTTCTAGCTGATCGAAAGATACGGGCAATCTTTTCCTTAAGAGTTTCTAATACATTTTTCAGGGTGTCGGGTTCTAATAATTGGGCATCTGTGCGCACCGAACTGAGCACAATAGCTTCCGAAAGTAAATTTTCAGCCTCGGTTTGTAAGAATGCTTCCTGTAAATAAAATTCATTGGCCAATGCTGCATCTCTGGCTGTCTTCATGTCTGTTACTTGTTGCTGCATTCGATGGATGTAATCATTTTGGTTGCGTACTTGATTGTCGAGCCTTTCTAACTGTTGTTTGAGGAACTGGATCGTTTTATGATATGCATCTCTTTCCCTTTTCGTATCTGCTAATCTTTTCTGTTTCTGAGGCTCTTCAACGAGATACTTATGCAGCATGTCGTTAACTGTTGATAAACTGTCTTTTGTAGTATTCAACTCGAATTCTTTTTGCTTCAGTTCTCTTTGCTGTTTTTGGTTTTGTTGATCTTTTTGGGCCAGCTGTAATCTAGTTTCTTCCAGTAAGTTGCCTAATGCTACTCTAACATCTTCTGCATCTTTGAAGTTCTGTGTTAACTTATTGATTTCTGCATTGGCTACTATCAACAATTCTTTTTGATTGTTCATTGTTTTCAGAGCTTCATCCCGTTGTTTTGTTATGTCTTCTTGGTCACTGAGTCGTTCTTGCAGCTGCTTCACCTGTTCGTGTAGGGCCTGATTTTCTGCCTTTACTATGTATAATTCTTCTTGAAGAGGAGTAATATCGGCTTCCAGTAATTCTACTTTATTCTACAACTCCTTGTAGATATTGTCTGTATCAGCTCTTATCTGAGCAGATAATTGCTGGGAGAGATTAATAAGAAACTGTCCGATCGATGCTAATTCAGAAAATACCTGAACAGATTGTGTTTGCAGAAATTGTCGTGGTTGGGCAAACGTATCGGTGAGTAATTGTTGAGAATTCGGTGGCGAGTAGTTAGGGGAAGATGATGATGAATCGTCGGGGTGGTCTTGGATGGGATGTACTTCATTTTCCGGTGGTAAAATGGGACGAGCTGCGTTAGAGCTTGTTACCTTATTTGTATCTTGTTGTTCATTCGCTGCGGTGCCGGCATCTGTTGCTTCTGCTGCCTTCAGGAGCTTATCCAGTGCATCATTAGTAGGTTGTTGTTCATGGATTTGTTGGTTCTCTTGATGCTGCTGCTGACAGACTTTATCAGTTGAAATTGCTTCAGTTTCAGTTTGCTTCTGCGTTTGTTGGTGCTCAGACGCTAATGAATACGCTGATGATTCCTGGTGCATAGACGTATTTGTATCATGGAACCTCTCTTCATCTTGATACTTGGCCTCTGTTTCTACTTCCTTGTCTTGCTGATCAGCTTCATTCTCTACTGCTTTGTCTTGTTTACTAGCTTTCCCTTCTTTATTTTCGTGTTGTTGTTCCGTGTCGTGTTGTACTTCTTGCTGTTGTTCGACTTCCTTTTGTATTGCTTCACCTGGATGCTGATCGATCTCCTGTTGTACTTCTTCGTCTTGTCCGACTGAACCTGCAACCTTACTTTCAGAAGAACTGATTCTGATTCGTTTACTTCTGAATAACTGATTAATCTCTTCTTCATCTTCTTCGTCTTCATCTAAAGGTTGCGCTGATTCTTCAATCTGCAGTACTGGTCCTCTTGGTGGTGGTTGTGCTTGCATTATAGTTGGAAACAGAAATGACAGAATGTGCGGAAGTCGAGACCTAGGAGTTTTGCCTTTGCTAACTTGCTTCATGATTGAGATGCACTCCTTATGAATACGTTGAAAGAAAAACGACGCGAAGTTAACAGGTTCTCGGGTAGCTATATCGATGGCAGAATAAAATGGTCGAGAGATACCATAAGTTCGTTTCTGGAAATTGAGTATAGCAACTAGGAATTGTAATGCAGTTCTTTCGGGTTCTGGTCGGCAGAGAATGGCGTATTCATTAGATGAATAACGAGGGAACAATTCTGCCATTCGGGTTACAGAAATCATGGGGAGATTCTCGCGGCCTTTGTGGAGTCAAATGGTATACTTCAGCAAAAGCTTGGAATGTGATTACAGTTCTGGAAGGTAAGGAGAGGAAAACCCATTGTTTTTCGGTGGGAGATACTCGAGCGATAGCATAAATGATCTGTGCGAAGAAGGGGTGAGCTTCTACTGAGTGCTAGGGCAGCTCGGCAAAATTACCCAATCCTCGTACACGCAGGTAATTTCCTACTTCAGCAGGGATACCATCAGCAAAAGCTGTATAGTTTGCTAAGGATTCCATTGCGCACAGATACAAGACACAAAACACGAGTATTCAGAAAATACAGCCGTGATCGCAAGATACTATATTACCTATCCGGCGAGTTTAAGTGAGTTATATAAGAGATTTATACAAAGAATATTTTAAACGGTACTAATTACACAAAATGGGTAGTAATGCCTATATCTGGTGTGCATGCATGCAAAGAGAGGAAAGGGAGCGGGCGGCTTGACATAAGTAAAATACGGCGATTACACTTACTTTATTGATTATACCAAATTAAAACAAAAAGGAACTAAAAGACAGAAAGAAAATTAAGAACTTGCGGTACCCTGTGTACCCTTGTTATCGCAGCTGTGACGTTACTTGATACGGCCGTAGCTTAGAACCGTTTATCACTTTTGGAAGTGGTTGTCCAGTCAATGTAGTCAATCGAAAAGTAGCCGGACCAACTTGTTCTGAAATCTTGAATGGACCGAACCAACGTAACTTGAATTTTCCTGCTGATCTATTGGACTTCGCATTGTAAAAAAGAACAAGCTGTCCTACCAAAAATACTGGAGTCTTTAAATTACGGTCATGTGTCTTGGCCTGTCTTAGTTGGATTTCTTTCATAGTTAAGAAACTGAGCCATCGGTGCTCATCTAATTCTCTAAGTGTTTCCAACCGAAATACCAATGACTCTTCTGGTAGAAGCTTCTGAGAAATTGCTACTCTTAAACTTGGTATTACAATTTCCATTGGGGCGATTGCTTCTAGTCCATAGGCTAATTTGAATGGTGTCAAGCCGGTGGTTACCTTATATGTTGTGCGATAGGCCCATAATACTACAGGTAGCAACTGATCCCATCTTTCCGGTGTTTCTCTAGTCAATTTCTGAAGCATGTTCAGCAAAGATTTGTTGGTACTTTTTGCCAATCCATTTGCACGAGGATAATATGGTGAGCTGAATTTATGACTGATCTAGAATGACTGTGTTAATGCTTTCATCAAATTGTTCATAAAATGGGTGCCCTGATCTGAAACAAGCTCTAGTGGCAATCCAAATCTTGGAAAGACATCTGATAATAGACATTTTGCTACTGCAACTGCTGTAGCCGAACGTAAAGGCCATGCTTCTGCCCACCTGGTTGCGTAGTCTGTGCAAGTCAATATATACCGGTTGTTACTGAATACCGCGGGAGGTGTGATTGGACCAATCAAATCTAGACCCCACTTCTGAAATGGTTCTAAAGGAAGTACTGGATGAAGTGGAAAGTAATGGCGTTGTAGTGGTTGTCCAGTTCTTTGACAACTATCACAAGTTTTGATAAATTCCAATACATCTCTGTACATAGTTGGCCACCAAAGTCCACTTTGCAGAATTTTTCGGTGAGTAAGATCTGCTGCAAAATGTCCTCCTGTTGGACTTGAGTGAGCCAGATTGATGACTGAGTTTACTTCATGTGTAGGGATACATCGGAGTAAGGTTCCTGTATGATCTGCATAATAAAGTTCTCCAGCAACTAACCGGAATCTTCGACTAAAA
Organism: Ceratopteris richardii; assembly: GCA_020310875.1. Taxonomy (NCBI): domain Eukaryota; kingdom Viridiplantae; phylum Streptophyta; class Polypodiopsida; order Polypodiales; family Pteridaceae; genus Ceratopteris; species Ceratopteris richardii. Next base: position 188,210,143 of record CM035420.1, read on the forward strand.
ACTGCAATCTTTCGGCGTGTAGCTGTAGGGACTTCAGAAGGTAGACATCCATCCGAAAGGAAGGTCAATAACTGATCATAATACATAGTTGGTACTCGTTGGTTCGACAATTCCTCAGTAGTTGGTTCTGAAGTATAGATGGCTGGCGTTGTATCATTTATGCCGACCGAAGGTTCACCTGAATCTAAGCGTGACAAAAAGTCTGCTAAAGCATGTGAACTACCTGGCCGATGAGTGACATCATAGTCGAATTCCTGCAATAGTAGGACCCATCGTGCTAGGCGGCCACCTATATGTTGCTGCCGAACCAAGTAAACAAGTGCAGCGTGATCGACATGAAATGTAAATTTTCGGCCCAGCAAATAATGTCTGAATTTTTTTACCGAATACACTAGTCCTAAGCATTCCCTCTCTGTTACCGAGTAGTTCTTCTCTGCAGGTGCTAATCTTCTGCTAGCATAGTATACTGTGTTAGAGTATGATCAATGTCTACCCCTCATGATTGTATGCACATTTTGTAAGGCCCCCTTTATGAGGAGAAGCCAAGCGTGCATTACCCAATTGATGGGAATCCCAACTTGAATGTTGGATGAAGGTCATATTGGACCATGTAAGATATTATAAGGAAAGGGAGTTACCAGGGTCCCCAATTGTGGGGTCCGGGGCAGCGGTGAGCAGCCCCGGCTGGGGGGTCCAAGGGGGCCAGCGGGCCCCCTGGCTGGGGGGTCCCAGGGGGCCAGCGGGCCCCCTGGTGGGGGTCCGGGGGCAGCGCCCCCGGCGCGACGGTAAAGGGAATATTCCATGGAATATTCCCTGTCGGTGTCAGAAATCATTTATATTTGTTAGGTCGGTTCAACCAGTCTAAGCCGTGTATGGCAATTACGCGGGCGGTGGCCGCCCACGCCCTACCGCCCATGTATAGCCGTCCATGGCAGGCCACCCATGATCCTATATATACATGACTTCTGCACTACCTAAGACATTGAGTTGAGCCAGCATACCTCTACCTTGTATCTCCCTATCTAGAGTTGTCTAGATCACCATTTAAGCTCTACCTTGAGAGCGCACGGGTGGACAACGCCATCATCTTTGTACTTGCTGCTAGTAGAAAATTGTTGAGATTCTCCTATATCTGTTATCTTCTCTGCTATTGCTCCTGTGTTATATTGCGTAACTATTGTCTTACATGGTATCAGAGCTGTAAGGTTCGAATAGCTTGAGAAGTATCATTATTTTAGCCTACTAGCAGACTAGAATATCAGTAGATTATTCGAGTGATTACATGATGGCTTCATCGTCGAACACTAGTCTTGGTGCTTCACCTAATGTTAATGCTGCACCTATTCGAATTCGTCCACCTGCATTCACTGAAGGGAAGCTGGATGGAACCAACTATACACTCTGGAAGTTCAAAATTTCTGCAATTTTGGACTCCTATGAATTACTTGACACTGTCATGGGACCGATGGGATTGGATCCAGAGCCTATACCAGTTGAAGATCCAGCAAATTCAAGATTGATGATTCAGCCAGATCCAGATCTTCTACGAGCTTGGAAGAGGCGGAATGCTGATGCATTATGTGCGATTGTCACTAGTGTAAGTGATTCTGTGCTTACTTTAGTTCAACATACTACTAAAGCACATGAGGCTTGGGGCATATTGGCTCGACAATATGAGACCAAGAACCACACTAGGATACAGAATTTAGAAAATCAGTTGGCAAATGAAAAGCATTCTGATTCTGAAAAGGCTGAAGATTTTATCAAACGGATAAAGCATCTTCAAGATCAATTGGCTGCAGTTGGTGTTGTTATAACACCAGAAGAGCTAGCTCGAAGATCTGTACGTGTTCTTCCAGCAAAGTATGATGGATTAGTAACAGCCCTTAACACTCAGGTAAGGCCAACTCCTCTTACATTTGAAGAGTTTTGTGCCATGCTTTTAGAAGAAGAGATGCGGCTGAAGAATCGGCAAAGTACAACTGATGCTGCATTCTCAGCAAATGCAAAAGGTAAAGGCTCTTCAGAGGGATCAAAGAAGAAGCCAAAGAAGAAAAAGTTCACAGGAAGTTGCTTCTATTGTGAAAAGAAAGGCCATGCCATCAAGGATTGCAGAAAGAAGCAAGCTGATGAACGGAATGGGACTGTAAAATCATCATGGAAGAACAAAGAGTCTGCAAACAACACAGAGCTGGAACTTTGGGTAGCTATTGAAGAGGTATGTTCATCTGCTCAAGCTCGTGTTGATGAGCCATGGATTTTAGATAGTGGAGCTTCTCGCCATATGACTAGTAAAAAGGATTGGTATAGTTCCCTAGTGCCTCTGCGGGAATCCATCAATGTAGTGGTGGGAAACGACTCCAAGTGTCCAGCTGAAGGAACTGGAACCATCTCTTTTATCACTTCTCCAGGTGTTGAGAAAAAGTTATCCGATGTTCTCTATGTACCTACACTCAAAAGAAATTTGTTGTCAGTTTCTGCAATAACAGATCGTGGACTCGAAGTTCACTTCAACAAGAGTGGTGCGGAAATCATGGATTCATCAGGTAATGTTGTAGGTAAAGGCACACGACGGGATAACTTGTATGAGTTAAGTGCTTTAACTGCTACAGAAGATAAAGATGTAAGCAGGTTATGGCACCAACGATTTGGGCATCTCGGATTTGCAGTTTTGAAGGAGATGCAACGAACAGGGATGGTTGCTCATTTGCCTCCATTTTCAGAGTTGCAGGAACCTTGTGAAGCTTGTATGATGGGCAAGCAACAACGAAAGGCATTTCCAAGAGAGACCAGCAATCGATCTCAAGCTCCTCTAGAGTTGGTACATGCTGATCTCTGCGGTAAAATGTCTACACCTGCTTTAGGAGGATCTTTCTACTTCTTGCTGTTAGTCGACGATTATAGTAGAAAGATGTGGGTTTATTTCATTCGAGAGAAGGCTGATGCTTTTGAAAAATTTAAAGCGTGGCATAAGTATGTAGAAAGTGAATCAGGAAGGAAACTGAAGAAATTTAGAACAGATAGAGGAGGTGAATTCTTGTCAACAGAATTCAACAATTATTGTAAGGAGCATGGTGTGAAAAGGCAACTTACCACAGCTCATACACCTCAACAAAATGGCGTTGTTGAGCGCAGGAACAGGACAGTAGTTGAAATGGCTCGTTGTATGTTAAAGGCTCAAGACATGCCTGATTCATTCTGGGCAGAAGCAGTCAATACAGCAGTCTACATCCTCAATCGAAGCTACACAAAAGCTCTGAAGGGGATGACTCCTCAAGAAGCATATTCTGGTAAAAAGCCTTCAGTTTTGCATTTCAGAATTTTTGGTTGTTTCTGTTATGCATATATTCCTGATTCAACAAGATCAAAGTTGGATTCAAAAAGCAAAAAGTGTGTCTTCCTAGGATATAGTGAAGAGTCTAAAGCATACAGGTTATGGGATCCTGAGGCAAGGAAGATTTTTGTCAGCCGAGATGTGGTGTTTGATGAACGACCACACTTAGTAGAAGATAAAGGTAAATCTACTATCTCATCAAACGGAGAAATATCTCACCTTGTGCCTATCAAAAGACAGGTTAAAGTTGAGGAGGAGGAAACATCTGATGGAGAAATTTCCTCAATAAAAAGCCAACCAATTGTAGCTGCACAGCGTAAGCCACTACCGAAGTGGGCACAACAGCTCTTTGATGATCACAATCCACATGTAGATGCACCAGAATCATCATCGGATGGATTACGAAGATCAAAGAGAATAGAGGAGCAAAGAAGAGCCTCAGAACACATTGTTAACATGGCTCTAATGGCAGATATCATGGGTTCGATAAAGGAACCTACCACCATTGAAGAAGCCATTGATGATCCAGATTGGAGAGCGGCAATGCAGTCTGAGTATGATAGTATACTCAAAAATGATACATGGGATCTAGTCGACTTGCCGCCAAAGAAGAAGGTAATAGGTACTAAATGGATTTGGAAAGCTAAGTATAAAGCTGATGGAACATTAGAAAAGTATAAGGCACGATTAGTTGCACAGGGTTTTTCACAGATTGAAGGATTTGATGTTCAAGAAACTTTTGCACCAACAGCACGCATGACAACTATTCGGACGGTACTTGCAGTAGCTGCACAAAAGTCTTGGCCTATTTTCCAGATGGATGTCAAATCTGCATTTTTAAATGGTCACCTCAAGGAGGAGGTATATGTATCTCAACCACCAGGTTTTGAGGTGCCCAATTCAGAAAATAAAGTTTGCAGGTTGAAGAAAGCTTTGTATGGACTTAAGCAAGCTCCACGGGCTTGGTACCAACGAATTGATCATTTTTTCAAAAATATGGGTTTTGAAAGAAGTACTTCTGATGCTAACTTGTATGTAACGAAAAGGGATAGCAAGCTAGTTGTTGTCATTGTATATGTAGATGATTTGATCATTACAGGAGATCATCAAGAACTCATCAATCAAACTCGGATCAGCTTGGGAACTGAGTTTGAAATGACAGACTTAGGTCTACTCCATTTTTGTCTGGGAATTGAAGTATGGCAAAGGAAGGATGGCATTTTCATCTCACAACAAAAATATTCCAAAGAAATTCTCAAGGCATTTGGAATGATGGACTGCAAACCAACTAGCACACCTATGGAGGTAAATCATAAGCTATCTATGGATGATAACATGCCTGATGTAGATGCTAAGAAGTATAGGAAGCTCGTTGGAAGTCTTATTTTTCTGTGCAACACTAGACCAGACATTTGCTATGTTGTTGGAGTGTTAAGCAGGTTTTCCAACAAACCTAAGGAGAGTCACTGGAATGCTGGAATGCGAATTCTAAGGTACATTGCAGGAACCTTGGATTTTGGTATTTTGTATACCACAGGTGATACACTCCAAGGATATTGTGATTCAGATTGGGCTGGAGATTGTGATTCTAGAAAATCAGTTTCTGGATATTGTTTCTCACTTGGTTCAGGAATATTTTCTTGGGTAAGTAGGAAGCAACCAACTCTCGCACTCTCCTCCACTGAAGCAGAGTACAAAGCAGCTTGTTTTGCTTCTTGTGAGGCAGTCTGGTTAAGGAGAATTCTTGCAGATATAGGCTTTCCATCAAATATGCCAATTGTACTCAAGTGTGATAATCAAAGTTGTATGGCTATTGCAAAGAACCCAGTATTTCATGCTCGCACCAAGCACATAGAAGTACAGTACCATTACATTCGTGAGCTAATTGAAGATGAAATTGTGGAGCTAGAATATTGCCCAACAGAGGCAAATTGTGCTGACATATTCACTAAAGCACTTGGAAGAGAGCAGCTCAACAAGCATCTTCAACAGATGGGCATAGGACCGAGACCTACTTGATTTATCATCGGTAAACATTGAGGGGGGGTGTTAGAGTATGATCAATGTCTACCCCTCATGATTGTATGCACATTTTGTAAGGCCCCCTTTATGAGGAGAAGCCAAGCGTGCATTACCCAATTGATGGGAATCCCAACTTGAATGTTGGATGAAGGTCATATTGGACCATGTAAGATATTATAAGGAAAGGGAGTTACCAGGGTCCCCAATTGTGGGGTCCGGGGCAGCGGTGAGCAGCCCCGGCTGGGGGGTCCAAGGGGGCCAGCGGGCCCCCTGGCTGGGGGGTCCCAGGGGGCCAGCGGGCCCCCTGGTGGGGGTCCGGGGGCAGCGCCCCCGGCGCGACGGTAAAGGGAATATTCCATGGAATATTCCCTGTCGGTGTCAGAAATCATTTATATTTGTTAGGTCGGTTCAACCAGTCTAAGCCGTGTATGGCAATTACGCGGGCGGTGGCCGCCCACGCCCTACCGCCCATGTATAGCCGTCCATGGCAGGCCACCCATGATCCTATATATACATGACTTCTGCACTACCTAAGACATTGAGTTGAGCCAGCATACCTCTACCTTGTATCTCCCTATCTAGAGTTGTCTAGATCACCATTTAAGCTCTACCTTGAGAGCGCACGGGTGGACAACGCCATCATCTTTGTACTTGCTGCTAGTAGAAAATTGTTGAGATTCTCCTATATCTGTTATCTTCTCTGCTATTGCTCCTGTGTTATATTGCGTAACTATTGTCTTACATACTGGTCTAAACCATTTATCGGTTTGTTGCATCAGTACACTTCCTATTGCTATATCAGATGCATCAACGAATACGTGAAATGGGTGATCCCAATCTGGTGGCTGTAAAATGGGAACCTGTGTTAATAACTGTTTCAGTCGATCAAATGCTATCTGACATTCCTGAGTCCATTCGAATTGCCGTTGAGTCTTGGAAATTAATTTGTTCAGTGGTATTGCCACATGAGCAAGCCACCGTAAATGTCTTCCATGCCATCTCACTTGACCCATAAACCGCATTACTTCTTTGGGTGTATTAGGCACCGAAGCTTCTAATACTGCTGAAATTTTATCAGGATCGACTTGAATACCCTGTCCCGATATGATGTGACCAAGTAACTTACCACATGAAACCGCAAACACAGATTTGTTTGGGTTTAAACACAATCTATATTCTCTACATTTCTGAAAGCAACATCGTAAATGTACCAGATGTGCGATCGTCTTACCAAAAATTGAAAAATCGTCAAGGTATACTTGCATAAATGAGGTGAGATAAGGAGAAAATATCTCCTGCATACATCTTTGAAATGTGCTTGGTGCATTCCTCAATCCAAACCACATTACTGTACAAGCAAAGACACCCCAATTTGTAATAAATGCAGTTTTTGGTATATCCTCTTCAGCCATTCTTACTTGGTTATATCCACTGTATCCATCTAGAAATGAATACATCTCATGACCTGCTACTTTTTCAAGCATAGTATCCAAAAAGGGAATCGGAAAAGGATCCGGTACTGTTGCAGCATTTAATTTCCGTTAGTCTACGCAGATTCTCAATTGCTTGTTTTTCTTCGGTACAATCACAATCGGTGAAATCCATTCCGCATGTTCTATTGGTACTATGAATCCAACTTTTAATAACCTATCAAGTTCAGCCTTTACCTGTGATGCATAATGTGGGTTCATCCGGTAGCTGGTTTGCTTTATCGGTTTCGCTTCTGGTTTTAGCATAACTCTGTGTTGATAAATACGAGGATCCAAGCCCTTCATGTCTTTGTAATCCCATGCAAAGACGTCAGTAAATTCTTGGAGTAACTGAATTAAATCTACTTGAAATGCTTCCGGTAAGTTTTGCTTTATCTTTACAGGACGAGGGTGATCTTCATCTCCAAGATTATAAGTAATTAACTGGTCTTCTGGAACATAAAATTGTTGATATTTCTCTGTATTAGCTGATGGTTCGAGAAGTCGCTGTAGTTCATTATCGTGAATCGAAATGGTATCTTCCTCCTTAGTTTCTTCGGCAATGGGTATTACTGTACATACTGAAGCATTCCAGGTATCTACAACAGACTGTAGATCAATAGTTCCTAATGTCATTAAATCAACATTATTCTTCAGAAATTCTTCTTCTTCGTCATCGGACAACCCATCTAACATATGGACTGGTTCGGCAAAATATGGTCGAGCATGTAACTCACAGGGTTGTATCGCGTCTAACTTTACAACACATTTGCGATTTTTATCTTTGAACGTAAGTTCCTGGGCTGACCAGTCTTGAATTACCTTGGCTTGTTTCAACCAAGGACGGCCGAAAAGTAGATTGTAATCTAGGGTGGATTCCGGCAATTCTAGAACAACGAAGGTCATCTTGAATGTTGTGTCTTGCAAGGTTATGGGTATATCTCGGACAAGTCCTACTGGATGGACTCTAGATTGATCAGCCATCCTAACAAAGAATTGAACTGGTTCTATCTTAGTCCATCCCAACTTCTTACAAAGTGACGCAGTGGCAATATTCACGCCAGACCCCCCATCAATTAAAACTTGTGTGATTTGATGTTTATTAAACCATACCGTAATCAGAGGAACTGAGTGATCTACCGTAGAGTCTGGCTCTGGTTGTACTGTTGCGGTAGCCCGAATGCAAGCAGATTTTGTAGTAAACTGCTGTTGAAATTGTTGGCGTATTCCTGGTACTAATGCCAGTAATTGCCCGAAAGGCAGTGTGATGGATGCTTTTGACAATATATCCCATGCTGGTTGCAATTGATTTGCATTTTCCTTAACTGTTGAAGATGACGCTTGGTCTGAAGATGGTAATTCTGCTGCAGATGATGTACCTACTTCTGTATTGTCAGCACGAGCTTGTGTCGTATCCGGGGACTGGATTACTGGAGTAGGTTCTGGAAAAACAGGTGGTTCTACGGTGGTCCATTGACTAGCTTTACTATACATTCTGTGTTGTTCACGTATCTCTGGTTCAAATAATTCTGCTGCTGGTTGCAATTGTTTACCGGAACGAGTTTGAACTGCTGCTGCCTGCGTCTCTACAGGTGTGATTGTTACCACATTGGCCATTGGGTTTTGACGTTCCTTTTTCCTTTGGTCATATTCCGCTGCATCTCTACAGAATCTTCTAATATGGCCCAATTGTCCACAGAAATGACATCGTGGTGGTGGTAAATTATGATTTTCCGGTGGTGGTCCATTCTGCCAGCGCGGTGTATTATAGTTATTGTTCCTCTGTCCTCGATAATGTCGATAACCTTGTTGTTGATTGTTTCTCAAACGTGGGGGTACATATTGATTGGTTAGCTGCCCTTGTTCCTGAATAATTGCATTAACTGTTGCTGTTCCTTGTCTTCTGGCATTGTATGCACAATTCTCAGTGGTATGTCCAACAATGTTACAGATGGCGCAATAGGTCTGATTTAACGCACACTGGGCACTAGTATGTCCTGAATTCTTGCATGTGGTGCAATATACTTGCTTAGTTATATCTTCAGCCACATGTTTGTTTGTTTTTATCCATTCCAAATCCTCTGAAAATCCACCAACTTTGTTTTCCAGCTGAAGGGTCATTGCGATCACTGCATCGAGGGTCATGGCTCCTACACATCTTATAATCATGATTTGCCTAAGTTGAGGAAGTAAGCCATTGATAAACCACTGTGTAATAACATCGTCTGGTAAATTAGCATGAGCCTGGGGTAACTGTCTTAAATGTGTTCTGAAAAGGGTAGCATACTCTTGTACAGTTTGATTTGGTTTCTGTCTGTTGTTCTGTAAATAATCAAAGATCTCTGCAGGATTCTTTTTCAGCCTGAATCGCTGCAAAAAAGCATCTCGTACTGCTTCATAAGTACCGAAATGATTAATATCGTATTCAGTAAGCCATCTTGCTGCTTCATTCACAAGTGTAGATTGAAAAACAAATGCTTTGTATGCCGGGTCCGGTGGATGGTTGAGGACAGCGTAACTGATTTCAAAGGTGCGTACGTGAGCATCTGGATCATCTCCTGGAAATCCACTAAACTTTGTGTATGTTACTCCCGTTGGAGCCGATCTGGGTTGACCTAACTGTCGTTGCGGTTGTTCGTTCATCGTGAGTGTATTATACCTTCCTTCTGTATTTCTGTTTTGAGTTTCTGAACTACCGGAATTTGTTTCACCAAATGGCACACTTTCCGGTGCAATTAGCTTACTTACTATATTGTGAATTTCTGTTTCAAATAGTCTTCCTTCCTCCTTGATATCCAGAGTAGGAGGACTTGCTTCCAAACGTTGTAGTTGAGCGGAAGATTCAGCCGAAACTGCTGAGTCGTCACCGAAAAACTGTGTTTTTCTTACCGAAATTCCACCGGAAGGATTCGAAATTGTGACTGGATACGGTGTTGATTCGCCTGTGTTAATTTCCTTCCCTAAAGTGTTTCTAATCGTATCTGAATCTAAATCTATTCCGAAAACTTTTAGACTAGATTCCAACTGCGTCTTGGTAGGTTCCAAAATTGCTGTATTTTCGATAGTCTGCACCGTAGTGATACCAGACAGTTCTAGAGATGTAATACGTTCTACCGTAATTTCACCGGAATCAGTTTTATCGTTCGTCACTTTTTCGACAACTGGGTCAGGTCTAATTGCACTAGTACCTCCCAGGGTTGTTCTTAATACCCCTAACTGGTGATTCTTGGGATACTTTTCACCTGATCGAGTAATCGGCATGTAGCATTTCCGTACTGATCATATAGTATTACGAACAGAACAGTCTTGCAACAATCTGATTCTGTTGCTACTGTCCATCCAACAAAATTTAATTCGAACAAAATACCAAGCAATCTTAATGCCACATCCCCAGTAGGATCGCCAATGTTAAAACGATAATACTTTCTATCCAACTTTCGGAAGAGTATTATCGGGTCCTCGGGTTCTTGGGAGTGGTAGGGGTCTATTAGATAGAGGACCTGTACTATTTTCCCATCTAATCATTCCACATCTTATCTAATCCTTCATCAATATCCAAAATAGATTTGCGGACAATTCACAACAGTAAAATCGTTCTTAACACGGATCAGGTGCGTCCGTTTATTGCCATACTATCGTTCTTACTATTTAAAAGTTCTAACATCAAAGTTGTTGTTATCTTCCTCCTCCTCTCAACAAAGGTAAACAGAATATACCGTATCTTATTCTATATTCTGATTATAACAGAATAAAACGTCGTACACAGTACTGCAACACCACAACAGATTACTCAATGGTTCACGATACTACACTTTCCAAGCCGTCATATTCATCTTCAATCACACAATCCGTTATACAAATGGTGTATACCAGAAAATTATTATCAACAGTGCGCACACATACCGTCAAAAAAATGATATAACAGTATACTGAACGTCATCTACTGTAACACTTAATTCAGAGTACTCAAAAAGAGGTATATCCCAATACATTAATCAGATTCACTACTACAGAGAATAGTATCACAGTTTCTTGCAGATATCGACTAACCTTTCTTCTCAAGAAGTACTCAATGCTATGCACTTACAAAATAACAATCGTGACACAAACAACAATTGAACTCTTGCTTCTCTTGACGTCTCTATCTCTCTGTCTCTCTTGAGTAAATTCCTGTTAACCTTCACATGCGCAATTCTCTTCCACCTTTCTCTCCCATCTCAACCATCAATCCAAAACGTTCTCTCTCTCTCTTTCTTACATAGTGATCTCTGCTCCCACCAGCCAGACGGAGCGGCGGAAGTTCTCTCTTTTCCTTCTTCTTCATCCTACTTTTATTGCTTTCGCATCCTTCATTTATCGACTCTTGCGTAATTTCCTGCATCTCCGTCATTTCAGCCAAAATTCTTGTTTGTCCTTCTTCTGCGGTTGCGGTTGTCTCGCTCCGTCGGCCTTGTAACAAGCTCCATGATGATATCCTCGAAGTAGAAAACTGAGCTCCTAGGGCCGCACATGATACTCCACACAGAGGATACAGAATACATAGAAAAACATAGTACACGGAGCACGAAGACAGACTTCTTAGGTCTTACAAAATGCGATCGAACTTTTTTATCTGTGACTGACTAGGCCACTATATGTTTTATTAAAGAACATATACAAAGAAGTTTTGGGTGGCCATTGGCCTTTCACATGGACACTAATCGTAACATTACAGAAATAGCAAGATCTTTGATGGCTAATAAGAATATGCCTCATTGTTATTCGGCAAAAACTGTGCATACTGTTGTATACATCATGAACATAACTCCAACTGCTGCTACACATCAAGTTATACATGAAGAGAAGTTCACAGGTAAAAAGCAAAACTTATCACATATGAAAGTATTTGGATGTATTGCATATGTACATGTTCCAGATGAGTTGAGGATGAAGGTTGTTCCAAATGCAGAAAAATGTGTCTTGATTGGATACTCCCTTGAGCAAAAGGGGTATAAATGTTATAACCCACTCACACGACAAGTGAGGGTAAGCAGAGATGTGGTATTTGATGAAATGTCAAGATTCTATGCAGATGCCAATGAAGGACTGAATCTTGAACCAAATGACAAAGAAAATGTCAAAAAATCAAAGAAAATACCAAAAAATCAAGTGCAAAATCTCAAGTTTTGAGTGGACTGGATGCCTCACCAAGCAATAGTTCCAGTTCAAATCCATGCAGTGGAAGATTGCATGGAAATTAGAGTCCAGCAAATTCATCAAATACATCCCAGAACAGTAAAGAAAAGCTTTTCGCTGGTAGTAAAACATGTGCAGGTTTTGAAGACGATGGAGATTCAAGCGGTTCAGAAAAAAGTTTTGAGGAGGAACTTGGATTTCCCTCTATGAAGACTCCAAGAGTAAGAAAAGCACATGCAGATGATACAAGGAGAAGTGACAGAGGACCAAGAAGATCTGGGAGGATGGGGAGTTCAGTGCAACGATTGACATATGACAGTTATATGGCTCATCATTGTACCTACATGACCAAGGTAATACAAGATTATGAACCTTCTTGTTTTGAAGATGCAATTGGAAATGCAGATGGGGAAAAAGCTATGGATGAGGAGATGGCTACACTTTATGGAAATGATACATGGAAGGTAGTTCCATTGCCGCAAGGGAAGAAACCCATAAGCTACAAGTGGGTTTCCAAGAAAAACACAATGCTGATGGTAGCATAAGCAGGTACAAAGCCGGATTGGTAGCAAAAGGATATGCACAAACATACGGCATTGATTATGAGGAAACATTCAACCCTGTAGCAAAAATGTCTACTGTTAGAACACTTGTTGCATTAGCTACAACAAAAGGATGGGCTTTGCATCAGATGGGTGTGAAGAATGGATTTCTACATGGTGAGTTATAGGAAGAAGTATACATGGACCAGCCACCAAGATATGAAGATTCAAAGCACCTAGAATATGTTTGTAGGTTGCAAAAGGCTTTGTATGGGCTTCATCAAGCTCCTCATGCATGGAGTGCAAGGATTGATGATTACTTAACCACTAGTGGGTTTTCTATGTGTGATGCAGATCATTCACTATATGCAAGGAACGGTGATGATGGCATCACAATTGTGGCTATTTATGTTGATGACTTGGTTATAGGTGGTGATAATGAAAAAAGCATCAAAGAGGTAAAGCAACTTGTTATGAAGGAATTCGACATGAAAGATCTTGGTGTGATGCATTATTTCTTGGGCATTGAGTTTATACATGCAGAAATAAGTATATGGATGTCGCAAAGGCAATATGCTTTGAATATGCTACAAAAGTATGGTATGGCTGATTGCAAGCCAATTTCTATGCCATTAGATGAGAGTTTGAAGTTAGATACTACATCAGGTGAAGCATTGGAAAATACTACTATGTACAGGAAAATTGTGGGAAGTTTGATATATCTCACAATTACGAGGCCTGATCTTAGCTACACCGTTGGACTTGAAAGTCAATTTATGTAGGTTCCAAGGAAGCCACATTTGAATGCTTTGAGGGGCACTCTACGTTATGTGAGTGCTACTTTGGATTATGCATTGTTTTATGAAGCTGGTGTAGATTTGCAAGTTCATGGATACACTGATGCAGATTGGGTTGGTAGCATTCTAGATAGAAGATCTACTTGTAATTTTCTATTCTCACTTGGGAGTGCAACTATTACATGGAGCAGTAAGAAGCAACCCATTGTTGCTTTGTCGAGTATAGAGGTTGTGTATAGAGGTGCCGCAATGGCAGTATGTGAGGCATCATGGCTAGAGATGCTACTTGCAGGTTTAGGTGTGGAAGTGCAAAAGCCTATCACCATCTATTTTGATAATCTTAGTAGCATACAACTAGCATGGAACCCTATTTTTTATGCTAGAACAAAGCATATTGAGGTACATTATCACTTCATCAAAGAGAAGGTATTGGCAGGTGATGTTGATCTTGTTAATGTGAGAACAAATGAGCAAGTTGCTGATATTTTTACTAAAGCACTTCGAGTTGAGAAGTTGAAGATGTTTCGGGAGAGGCTTGGATTACAGGATATGACGTTGAGCTTGAGGGGGAGTGTTGAGATATCAAGCTCAACATGTGATGATCCAAGATGACACGTATAAGTTTTTCATTTCTCTGACATGTATAGTGGTCACACCAGTATATGTGAGGGATACTTCATTGAGTTGTACTAGATTTATCTACTGAGAGTGATGGCACATTAGTTTCTTGCTAGCTCACATTCGCGCACATTAGATTTTTCCTTTTGTGCAGATCTTTATATATTGCACTTGTTGTATTCTAGTTTTTAGGTCATTCATGTACATTCCTTTTATGTAATAGAAGAAGAAGAAGAAGATCATTCTTCCTTGCCTCAATCTGTGTGTGTGCTTCTCTTTGATTGTGAGAGTATGTGTGTGTGTGTGAACTCTGTTCCTTATCTCCTTCCTCGTGACATAGGAAGCACTATAGTTTTGATATGTGATTCTTAGAACTTGGTTTCTTGCCCATAACTTTATATATACAGGGAAGTCAAAAGGTTCTAGTTCATGACCAACACATTCATTTCATTGAGATTTTTAAAAGGAATACACTATTGGACCTACTTGGGCTCTTGAGCTAAGAGAAAAGTCCATATTAGCGTATGCTACTATGCATGTGTTGGAATAAATGGCCTGGTGTGTAAGAGGTGAGTGTGTTGTGCATTTTTGCATCCTTCGCACACTACTTTCACGATTGCATGTACTGACCATCATATTTGCATGTGCTTCTATGGTCCTGATTGGTTCAAATCTTGTTTTTCCATATTTAGCATGTCATGTCAAGCCACCACTTGATTACATTCGTAGGATGTGTACTTGCTAGTTAGCATTGCTTATCAATGGATGTTACATGTTTTTGGCACCTTGATGGTTATAGATCTCAACCTTGACGGTTATATGTCTCAACTAGAGTATAGAAATGCATGAAAGAGCATGTGGACTAGCACTACCACTTCTAGTTTGCACTTTCCATGCGCCTAACTACCTAGTTGAGAGTGTAATGACTTTTGATAGGGTTAGAGTAGTAAGGGCATTTAGAGAGGGGGAGAGAGAGAGTGTGTGTGTGATGTTGTACATAGGTAATGATCAATCACATTCAAAGTGTAAGAAGTTTTCACAATCATTGATTATAGGACTGGTTGAAATTGACAAAGAGATTTGAGAGAGGGAGAGAGAATTGAGAGAGAAAGACAGACCATTGTGAGATACTTGAAAGATAAAGACAAAGCACTGAGAGAAACCGAGAGAAGATAAAGGGAGAAACTTGATAGATACTTGAAAGATAAAGACAAAGCATTGAGAGAAAGAGGGAGAAGATAAAGGGAGAAACTTGAGAGAAAAAGAAAACATTGAGAGAAATATAAAACATTGAGAAATGGCGTGTTTGCTCAGGCAGCAAGAACGGGATAACAAAAGTTCGGTCAAGGGCCCTTCAGGGATGATCATAATGCTGGTACTACATCCAAAATTTAGATTAAAAAGAAATATCCTAATGCCTTCATATATTTTTTGTTGTGGGATTTTGCTCTCACCAAGCGCTCTCTCTCTCTCTCTCTCTCTCTCTCTTTCTCTTCCTCTTTCTCCCTTTTCTTCTTTCTTCCTACCTCCCCCTCATGGCCATTGCCTTGCTCATCTTCAGTATTATGGACCCAGTTGCCATCGCTAATGGTATTGGAGAATCTCTCCCCTCTTTGGGTTGAAGCTGCCAGTGGTGTCTTTGTTAAAAGCCAAGGTTGAGAAGATCTACATACACGTATATGCACATCAGGTCACATGCATACGTGCCAACAAACATATGCATATACTTATGCAAACATAGTACGTACATGTATACACTCAGACATGCATAGACTTGCAGACAAATAACTGTACACATAAATTTACCTGCACACACATATATATACATACACATATATACACACATATGCATACACACACATACTTTTACATATTTATGTACACACAGATATAGACACATACTCATACATGCACATGCATACACATATACATACACACATACACACGTATGAAAACACACATACACACACTAAACATAAATATGCATACATACACACATAGAAACACACATACAGACACATGCATACATATGCATACATAATGCACATGCATATGCATACATACATATACATACACACATATACATACACACACATACATACACACATGCATATACGCATACGCATGCATACACACATGCACATGCATACACATATACATATATAGATAGAGACACATACTCACACATACACATGCATACACATATACATACACACATACACACATATAAAACACATATACACTTAACATGGGAATATTAAAAGGTTATGTGTGACAAAGAGCAAAACCAAAAGCATCTATGGCAAAGGGATGGATGCTTGAGGAGTGCATGTGCTATCTTAGTGAATACTTTGAAAGAGTTCATTGAGAAGCTCCACCTGCATGGACCAACGAGTCTTCTTCAAAAATAAGAGATGAGGTGTTATCACGTAAGGGAGTTCCATTTCTATTTACATTACAAGAAAAAAGTGATGTTTCTACTTTTCTAGCATATAATAGCGAACACATGCAAGTCTTCATTAGCAAGATGAAAAGGAAATTCAAAATCTCTGAAGTAAAAGATGGAGAAACAAAAGATATAGACGTAATCATGATGGTAATGAGAATATATATATATCTTCTTTCACGGATTGGCTACATGCTCGTATGCAATGAGAGAATTGAAATAATGAATAAATCTTAGATGAATAGAGGGAGCTAATGATAGGTTGTGAAAGAAAGGTGATTTAATTTTAATAATATTCTATATATGTATATTAATTTCTCTTTAATAATTTGATTTTTATTGCAAGACCAAATTTTCACAAATATATGGGCTTTTGGACAGCATATTAGAATCAAAATGATTGATTCTTTACGTAAAATAGAGGATTCAAGCATTGTTGCTTCTTTCAAATAACTAGTACATGCTATAGAGAACTTGGCTACATAGGAACCATCATTGGTATCTACCAAATATCATTTTGTATGTTCAAATAGGTACAAAAACGTTTTTCTTTTAATGATATAGTTTATTATTCTTTTAAGCATATAATAATGAATTTTTGTTTTTTATTATTTTGATAGATTATTTTGAAGATTGATTGGTTTCAAGCTAAGTATAAAGGTAGTAATTCCACATCTTCCTAGGCATATTGAACAAGCATTTTTTTATAAAAACGGAGATGCTCATTCTTGGTGACAAGTCATTCATGTTCAAACTAGAGGTCAATCATTGTTTGAACACTTTATTGTTACAGAGATTTAAGAAAGTCATGTTGATGATCCATCATTAGATATTGATATATCAATATCTCAAAGAGAAATTAGAATCATTGCACATGAAAACGATAATAATCTACTTGATGAAGATGATAATACTCTATATGCTAATTCTAATGATCATGAGGAAGAATTAGCAAAAATCGATATTAGTCCATCAACAGATGATGTCATTTATGCGAAAACAGATTTAACAATAGAAGAAATAATAGAAATCAATAAGGATAATGAAGATGAGACTATATTAATGTCTTACCAAAATGATGGTAATAATAAAAACACATAAGTAGACTAGATAGTAGATCCTACTCTAGTTATCGATCATTAACTTGAATCATTTGAATGGGTATCAGACAATAGGTTCTTCTTTATTCAACTAGAATGTAGGTGAATCCCACCACAAAGATGAAAACATGTTCTATTAAGTTAGAACATGAAGCTCGAGGGTATGCCTAAAATTCTATATATATATCAGTGTGCATGTGTGTGCATGTGTGTGATACATGTATACATATGCTTGCATGCACACATGTATGTATGCATGTGCATTTGTGTGATATATGCAAGTGTGTTTATAATTGTGTATGCATGTTTATGTATCTGTGCATGTAGGCATGTATGTGTGATGTGTATGTACCTACATGTGTGTTTTATATATATGTATGTGTATATACATGATGCCTATATATCTTTATATGTATTATGATCCTCCTTGACTCCAATAGCGACTAAATGCAATGTGTATATATACTTCAACCATACAACAAACACATACGGGTACCGAAGTAGGAAAAAAGTATGGTTGAAAATACCATAAATGCATATATGTATATATATACGTGTGTGCAAGGTTGGTTCTTGAACCATGAGGAACCCTCTTTCCTGAATTTGCTTACTTGTATTTGACTGCCATGTCAGGTAAGGTTTCTTAACTCGGCTTTTTTTTCTCAACTCAGATCGATTGTGTATATATGTATGTGCACACACACACACACACACACACACACACACACACATATATATATATATATATATATATATATATATATATATATATATATATATATATATATATATATATATATATATATATATATATATATATATATATATATATATATATATATATATATATATATATATATATATATATACACTAAACCCTAAATATAACAAATAAAACCAATGCATACCATGCATTATAAGGATAATGTTCCATAGGTATCTGTAGCTCTTTTAGGTACCACTTATGGGTCCACCTAGTGCCAAATTTTTTCTACAATGAACTAAGAACATGCTTTTTATCTCTCTCATCAAACTCATTGCAAAAAGAAATAAAGTCATATAAGTAAAACATTATATTTATCTCAATTTATATGTAAAACTTATACTTACTTCCATTTTAAATAAATAAAGCGTAGGTAAGAGTCACATAAAGCTCTCATTCTTCTTTTGAACTCTAACCCCCACCTCATGTACAATATACTCCCCTGAAGGTCTATATCGCACTACTGCACTAGGCTACCTATGCATGTTCTCATAGGCACCTCTACTCTGCTTTTAAAAGCTGGAGGTGCTATAGGTGTCCTGAAAATAAATAGATAAAAATGAATAAAAACATGTGTTATAATATCATTAAAAATATTAATTTATGAAAAGAAACATACCTATGGTCAGATAAATCTCTTCTTGCATATGGATCCACAGAGGAGCCTTCCTCTGGCTGCTGGGTAAGGATCTGTATGGTGAAGTCTACTTCCTCATTGTGCAGGTTTGCATACTCATGCATGACAACCCCTAAGGAATCAGGTGAAAATTTCCCTCTCATCAGATTTTTTATGAGATTAAGTTTTGCCTTTCTCCCTCTACTACGATCCATAATACATGTACATATGAAACAAAATGGATTAGAAATATATATATATATATATATATATATATATATATATATATATATATATATATATATATATATATATATATATATATATATATATATATATATATATGTGTGTGTGTGTGTGTGTGTGTGTGTTTGTGTGTGTGTGTATGTATGTATGTATATATGTGTATATGTGTATGTATGTGTATGTATGTGTATGTATGTGTATGTATGTGTATGTATGTGTATGTGTATGTGTATGTATATATATGTGTATGCATATGTATGTGTGTATGCGTGTGTATGTATGTGTGTATGTGTGTGTATATGCATATATGTGTATGTGTGTTTATGTATATGTGTGTGTATGTGTATGAAGGTATGTATGCGGGTGTATGTATGTGTGTATATGTGTATTAGGTGTGTATGTGTGTGTATGCATGTATGTATGTATGTATGTATGCATATGCATGTACATTGTGTATGCATATGTATACATATGTGTGTGTGTATGTGTGTGTCTCTATGTGTGTATGTATGTGTATGAGTGTGTCTCTAGGTGTGTGCATGTATATGTGGTTGTATGTATCTATGTGTGTGTCTCTATGTGTGTGTATGTATATGTGGGTGTATGTATCTATGTGTTTGCTTTTATGTGTATATGTGTGTACATTTATGTGTATGCATGTGTATGTGTGTATGTGTGCATCTCTATGTGTGCATCTCTATGTGTGTTTGTATGTGTATATGTGTGTCTCTATGTGTGTGTAATGTGGGTTGTATGTATATGTGTGTGTATGTACATGTGTGTATGTGCAAGTATCTGTGTATGTGTATGTGTATATGGATGTGTATGTGTATTTTATATATTTGTATGTGTATGTGTATGTGTATGGGTATGTGTATGTATATGTGTGTGTATGTGTGTGTATGCATATGTATGTCTAGTGTGTGTGTATGTTTACATGTGTATACATATGTATGTGTTTGTATACGTGTATGTATACATGTGTACATCTGTGTATGCATATGCATGTGTAGTGAGTGTATGTGTGTTTTTATATATGTATATGTGTGTACATTTGTGTGTATGCATGTGTATGTGTGTGTATGTGTGTGTCTCTATGTGTGTGTATGTGTATGTGTGTATCTCTGCATGTGTAATGTGGGTGTATCTATATGTGTGTGTATATATATATGTGTGTATCCGCAAGTATCTATATGTATATGTATATGTGTATGTGTATGTGTATGCGTGTGTATGCATATGTATGTACAATGTGTGTGTGTGTGTACATATACGTATGTATACGTATGCATGTGTGTGTATATGTGTATGTATACAGGTGTACATGTGTGTATGCATATGTATATGTAGTAAGTGTATGTGTTTATATATATATATATATATGTGTGTGTATGTATACAGGTGTATACATATATGTATATGTTTGTATGTTTGTGTGTATGCATGTGTATGTCTGTGTACGTGTGTGTCTCTATGTGTGTGTATGTGTACGTGTGTATTTCTGTGTGTGTATTGTGGGTGTATCTATATGTGTATTTATGATGTGTGTGTATGTGCAAGTATCTATATGTGTATGCGTGTGTATGTGTGTGTATATGGGTGTATGTATATGTATGTTTATGTATATGTCTGTGTATGTGTATGTAGGTGTGTATGTGATGCTATGTATATGTGTATGTGGGTGTGTATATGTGTGTTTGCATGTATGTATGTATGCATATGCATGTGCATTATTTATTCATATGTATGTATGTGTGTGTTTCTATGTGTGTGTCTCTATGTGTGTGTGTATGTGTATGTGTGTGTCTCTATGTGTGTGTATGTATATGTGGGTGTATGTATCTATGTGAGTGTATGTTTACATGTGTGTATGCAAATGTATGCATAGTATATGTATGTATGTGTATGTATACATGTGGATACGTCCGTATGTGTGTGTATATGAATGTGTATGTATGTGTATGTATACATGTGTATGTGTGTGGATGCATATGTATGTATAGTGTGTAAATGTGTGTTTTTATATGTGTATATGTGTGTATGTTTGTGTGTATGCATGTGTATATGTGTGTTTCTCTATGTGTGTGTATGTGTATGTGTGTGTCTCTATGTGTGTGTATGTATATATTGGTGTATGTATATGTGGGTGTATGTGTATGTGTGTGTATGTATATCTATTTCTAGTGTGTATGTGTGTGTATGCATATCTATTTCTAGTGTATGCATGTGTGTGTATGCATGTGTGTATATGCATGTGTGTGTATGTATGTGTGTATGCATGTGTGTAAATACATGTGTTTCTATGTGTGTGTGTGTATGCATGTGTTTGTATACTGTGTTTATGTGTGTATATGTAATGCTTGTGTGTCTATGTATGTGCATGTGTATGTATGTATGTGTGTGTATGCATATGTGTGTATGCATGTGTAAGCATGCATGTGAGTGTATATGTGTGTTTCTATGTGTATCTATGTATATGTGCAAGTATCTATATGTGTATGTGTATGTGTGTGTATGCATATGTGTGTGTATGTATGTGTGTGTATATGTGTGTATATGTGTGTATATGTGTGTATATGTGTGTATGCATGTGTGTTGTTAGCCTATACTGCATTAAGTGAGCATTGTAAAACCAAAGAATTTCTTCCTTGGCAAAAAACAAACACTCATGACCTTTGCAATACATAGTCCCAAATAGGTCAGAATCAACAATTTCACCCCCTATGTGCATGTCAACTTGTAACTTTCCTTTGATGAATACCTGCTTACTGAACTTTTAGGCAGTACAAGAATTATGCACTCACCCCTTCTTTCACTTAAGCCATTATCGAGTGGTACACAAAGTCAATCATTCACAATCTGTGAACCTAAAAAGGTGTGAATACTTAAGTTGCAGAATGAAATGAGCAACTAGGTGGATCACATTTTTTGCAATTACAGCTTATGAAATGAAGCTCCAAGCATTATGACCATATAGAAGTGAAAACCAGGTCACTTATGTAATACAGTAAACTATCCAACATCGATCATGGAGCTCCATGGCAGTTTAGAGGGAGCAAACTATACACAAACTCAAAACTCATTCAATGTTCCATAACCAGGACAAACACATTTGACATTTTAAAACAAGGGGCCCTTGTATTAATGGGGATTCCAGAGATCGTAACTCATGTTTCCTATGGTCTGCAACATGCATGGTCATTGCCAAATAATGGCCTCTAGCCAGTCAACCACTATCCAAGAAAAAGTGTGGCTCGTACACAGCCAAAAACACAATCACAAAAAAGTCCGAGTGCAGTATTCAGTCCCCAAGTAGGGCAGTCACCTTTCCTTCATCAATAACATCCCAATACACATCCAGCTGGAAACCCTTTACACTTGTATGCATAGGTGGGAAAAAAAATTAGTTTAGAAAAGCACATGCAATCATTAGAAATTCCTCGTAAGTTCTCCTCATCACACCTCAAGAAAAGAAAACTGTGGTAATAATCATATAGCTAAAGCACTCCAGTGGTCTTATTTACTGATTTGAATAGGAAACAGGCCTGCCCAAGTAATCCAAGACTCATTCTTGAACTCAACAATCTATAACCCTGCACACAACATTCTACCAACTTTATGTCATTGTTTAAATAAGGAAAGAGTCATTCAAAATAGTACATAGTGAGGAACGTGGACATAATCCCCATATAGAATCTTGCATTCAAGCGCCATAATGCCAACTAGACAACCATATGTTATGGGCATACATCCATGTGTTATATGTGAGAATACCCCAAATGTGACTCTTGCCATTCTATCAATTGCTAGACACATGAATAAGCACCTATTTATGAGTGAAGGCATGTTACCCTTTTTCCTCACGTCTTGTTCCGTCTTTGTCATCAACATCGAGGTCCTCGTGGTGTCATGGGCTGTAGAACCTTATCTACTTTGGAGCTGCAGATATTATCCCGTGTGAAGTGGTCAAGAATGAGCAATTGTCAGCAGCTTGTCATAACAACCTCTTTAGTCCTTCCTTTAAATCTGTTATGCTCCCATCCATGTTGGGTAAAAGCTCATTCTAGAGATTTTCAAAGACCACCAGAAATAATGTGCATAGTTGTTAGAAAAACCGAGGATCAACTTGAGCTCACAGACGCACATATGGGTGATAGAAAGCGACCCACAACATTCAGGCTCATTAGGTACTGACAGCGAGTGTCAAACACTTACATATCCAACTGTCATGATACTAACGTTCCTTCACTTCAAGGGTGGGGGACAGTTATACAACTTTACACAGTAAACATTAGGAGCACCCAAACAATAAAACCTTACTAAAGCCTGTATGCCAACTACACGAAGTACATGACATTGCATTATGCTTCTTAATTGGACGTAGTCACTGTTATCGATCTTTCTCAGCATCCAGTAGTTTCGAGGACGAGTACACAAAGGACAAAAAGAAATCCAATATAATCGAGTTCACAACAAGATGTGGTTCCATAACATTGTAGTGGTCAAACAACTACCATAGACCTTATAGGTTCTTACAGTCAAGCATTAAGTCATCACCCAATCTTCAATCATGGGGTGCAAAAGGAGCAAGACTGCCCCGACCAGACCAGAAATCGTTACAGTTACTTAGAACTAGAGAATGACAACCTCTCCTGACATACATAGCTAGTTATCTGTCGCAAGTAACTCATAGGAGATGGCTTAGGGAACAACACCTTACCCTACCATAGATAGGCTTTTGAAGAGAAGGAGGGAAAATCAGTAGGATTCCTCACGTGATTCAGAACCTCCAGGTGTAAATCTTCAGAAGCCAGAGGCAATATACCCCAACCAGCAGCAAAAACGATCTTGGCTCAGCAATACAGAGGGGGATATGCTGAACAATCCTTGAAATCACACCAGGGGATGTGTCGATCCCGTAAGAGGGAAGCAAGCCCACCACAGAGCATAGAATCATACCCAGCTTGGCTCGGGTAGCAGAGTGAAAGGATGCCATCAGACAACTTTTAGTCTTTGCACATATGGTACACCACAACCCGTTCTGGCGCAGATGAGAGACAAGCGAGCACCGAGCTAGACTTTGAAGGTCAGAGGGGGGGAGGCAAAAAGATGCCTTTGCTGTAATGCCAACTGGAAGGGAAGCCCTATGCGGGCAGGTGCAGATAGCAAGAAGGGGAAAGCCACCAGTAAGGTGTGCATTACCGAAAGACTAGGTAGACTTTGATGCGGGGAACGCCTGTCGAATAGTGCCTGAGATGCTTGAAGAGGATGGAGAAAAGAGAGAGAACCCCGCGCTTGCTCCACAAGTGCAATATGACAAAGACATAGACACCCCCCTCAGCACGACGTTTCTGACAGACAATTTACCGCCTGCCAGGTGCGATGGAAGAGAGATGAGCCGGCCATACTAGCCACTCAAGAGAGAAATAGGTCCGAGAGCAGCGCTCTTGTGATAGCTTCATCTTTAAACAGAAAGGAAGCCATAACTCAACCACGAACATGGAGAGCCGAGGCTGAACCTGCACACTTAGGAAGAAACCTGCCCAAACGCACCAAGCAAGACCTTGAGAGGCCCTCGAGAGATGCAAAAATGTGGTCGGCACAAGAAGGCAAGCAATGAAGATAAGGAGAACAACATAGAGCAAAAACAATCGTAGGGATGCGTGCGATAGACTCTTGAACAACCCAAATGACGCTCTGTGCAAGACCCTGAGTGGTCGATTCTGCACTTCACTGTAGGGGCAAAGGGAAGCAAGAGAGTTAGCACTGCGGTGGGTTATTGCCAAGCAACAACGGGGACCACGACCCTTCCACCACCATTGCCAACAGAGGAGCTTCAGCTCAACAATGCATGGAGCAAAGCTCAACATGCGCAAGAGCAGGAGGAAGCCTTGAAACTGAAATGCGGCAGATAGAGGCCTTACGAGTCACGACGCGTTCATTCATGAAAGAGTTAATTCACCTTACCTACTCACACCCATGTGTACTAATTGGAAGAAAAGAATGCGACAGTGAGGCCCCCCCTATACGTAATGTATTTGGAAGAGAGTGAAAAGAGTGACTTCCTGGAATTTTGAAGTCCACAGTTCTCAAAGAAAATTTTTTTGTAGGAGTTTTTCTCGAAATTTTTGAATAGAAGAACAGGGCAAGAAAAAGGTGATACCCCTCATCCCTCTACCCAAGGCACTCACCACAAAAGAGGTGTCAGAGATGGAGAGTGATGCCAAGTGTGTGTGTGGGAGTGTGTGTATGTGAGAGGGAGAGAAAGAGAGAGAAGGGGGTTAGGGGATGTTTTTGTGCAACAAACAAACAAAAATGAACTAAAACTACTTCAAAAATTAAAAGAAGAGAGGTACCCTAGGCCAACCAAAGGCCACACGTATTCATCCTCCTCCAAGCGTCAAGGTGCGTCTCACGAAGTATGGACACGCAAACTTGGAAAAACCAACAGCTAAAGGCCGACGTCCCCGGCAACGGTGCCAAATTGTTGAGAAAAGGGGAACAACAAACCCTAGCCGCCTCACATGGAAGTGAGAAGTTTCTCCAAGTTGGGGCAAAGAATGAGAGGAGAGGTTCACCCACGCTCATGGAGCAATGGAAACAATGGCCAACGTCACAAGGAGCAAAGGGGAACATCCTCCCAACGATGCACACACACATGCAAATCCATACACCAAGACCAACGCCATTGCACACAAGGAGGCAAGAGAGTAACAAATGACACCTTCTTCCATTAACAAAAATGGAGGCCAAGGCCATGGCCAAGGGACCTCCCTTTTACAAATGAGGCTCTTCTTTATATAGAGAAGAAGAGAGGCATATGTGAATAAAACATGTGGTCAAAAGACCACATGTGCTAAATCAAAAAGAGGATCTTCATGTGATTTTGGGAATTTCAAAAAATAACCACCTAGAGAGAGAGAGAGAGCACGTGGAGAGTTTCTACGTGGGTTTTTTGAATATGTGCAAAAAGGCTACTTTATGGAGAAGGCTTCAATACTTTAGACTAGAGGAAATATAAAAAAGGGGTTTTAGGAGAGTGTTCATATGGACATCTCCTAATATACAAAAAGAAGGTACTTTCATGAGGGCTAAAGGATGCCATAGCATGAGAAAAATTATGGGCAACCCTTAGAGCTCAACATATGTATATACCTGTGTATATGTGTATGTGTATATGTGTGTATGTATATGTGTGTGTGTATATGTCTATATGTATATGTATGTGTATATGTGTATATATTTATATATGTGTGTGTATATGTGTATATATGTGTATATATGTGTATATATGTGTATGTATGTGTATGTATACGTGTGTCTATGCATGTATGTATGTGTGTGTACATCTGTGTCTATACATGTCTATGTATTTGTGTGTATATATGTGTGTGTATATGTGTGTATGTGTGCGTATATGTGTGTATGTTTGTGTATATGTGTGTATGTATGTATAGGTGTGTATGTATGTGTGTGTATATGTGTATATTTTTGTATGTATGTGTGTGTGTATATCTGTGTAAATGTATATATATGTATGTATATGTGTGTGTGTGTGTATATGTGTGTATGTATGTGTGTCTATATGTGTGTGTGTATATTTCTATATGTATATGTGTGTGTATATGTCTGTATGTATATGTGTGTATGTATATGTGTGTATATGTGTGTATGTATGTGTGTGTATGTGTGTGTGTAAATATATGTGTATGTATAGGTGTGTATATATGAGTGTGTATATGTGTGTATGTGTGTGTACGTGTCTATGTTTGTGTGTATGTGTGTATGTATGTGTGTATATGTGTATATGTATGTGTGTATATATATGTGTGTATATGTCTATGTGTGTATGTATGTGTGTATGTATGTATGTGTGTATGCATGTGTGTATGCATGTGCATGTGTGTGCACGCATGTGTCTGTATGCATGTGTGTATGTAGGTGTGTGTATATGCATGTGTACCTCGGTCACTTGCTCACTCTTCGCTATTCGCTCTTCAATCACTCGTTCATTTGCAAAGCTTGATCGTGGCACAAATGTGCCGAGAAAAAACTATTTTCTTATTCAATTCCTCCACCGTTGCTTATGTGATGCCAAAGCATGGCAGGTATGTTTGTGCGCATTGCTATAAGCATCGCTAGGCTTTGACGCTCTTAGCGACGCTTGGCATAAGCATCACATAAGCGATGCTAAGCATCATTATTCTTTTGGTTTTTTTTTTGGATGTTGCTTATGCGACGATTTTTTAAAGAAGCATCACAAAGAGATGATGCCCGCTATTTTTTTCAATCGGGGGCATTGCTATGCCCCCATTATCCTTGTAGTGTCCTCTTTTCTTAGTAGAATTGTTTTCTAGACCCTCGATAATGGGTCATGATTCTCTATGAGTGGTTCCCCATTTTCGCTGGTTCTATCTACTAGATTAGCTAAGATGCACATTTATCCATAATCTTGGAGTATCTATCATAATCATACTTCTCAAACATAGGATGTGAAGGAGTTGCATATTGATTCCTTTGAAATTAGACTATAGTGGAATTCAGTAGCTTTTTGCCCCAAACCTATTTGCATATTCAAATTGAAGTAAGATATGGTATTTCTCCTTAATCTGGGACATATGTGAATTTTTTCCGAAACTTTTTTTCATTTTTATGGAGCTCAACGTGGTGTTCAATCCATTTTGAGAGTCGATCGCCTTAAATTATCTAGTTTATCCCAAAGTTCTAGTTGGTTTTCTCTTTAAAGGTATTTAGAAATATGGTTTCTCTTTGTTCTAGGCTGTTCTAGACATCTACCCAGTTTTAGATGATGTGCTGTGCATTGAATTATGATGTCTCGCAACCCCGAATAGAAACTCACTTAGTACTTGAATGTTTTCCTAATTGGAGAATTGAACTCAAATTTCAAATATCATTGTATTATTGGAAACAAGCTATCACGATGTCTCCGAGCTCACATACTTCAAATTCGATAAAGGGTCGAAAGAAAAAAGGAAGGATGGATTGATCATGTTCTAAATAGACATAAACATCAAAAAAGGTTTTGCGCTGAACATTCATAAATTTTACTCCTCAATCGTTTATAGTTTCAACAGATGCCCAAACAAGTGAGTTCATATTTTGTGAAGAAATAATCAACGGTTTGAATCCCCATTTCCTCATAGAATATTCTTTTCTTGGTCATTTATTAAGATAAGGAATCATAACTATTAAATACTCAAAGTTGATCCTATTCCTGGATCATTTAGTCTTTCTAAAGAAGAAGATAGTTTTTCTTTTAACGTAGTTGTTGGTTGTTAAGGCCCACCATCAACATAGAGACAAAAATGAAATAGAGACATGCAAATGAATAGACAATATGGTAGAGAGATGACAAAGCAAAGCTCCATATATATGTCATACATTTCAAAATATGAAGCACATGAATGTTACAAAGAAGCATAATGTTTGCATATAAATGCACAAATTTGTAGCATATCTTCATAACTTCACAATCTCCATAAAGTGAAGAGGACCTTTGTCAAGTATACATAAGTTCCAAATCAATTTCTTCCTTATGGATGCAGAAGAAACACAAACCCTAGCTGCTAGCCTCCTTGTTGAAGATTGAGAAATCCAAGCTCTCCTCTTCTCCAAGGGTGAAGAAGATCTCCTCTACTAAACTCAAGGCTTAGACCACCTAGACGTGATGATATGCATCGAATAGTCCTCTTGTTTACATAGTTTTTTCTAAAATAAAGGAAGTTCGGCCTTACCCTACTCTCCCAGACTTGAATTAATTAAAAGAAAAGTACAAGAGAAGGGACTAGTGCCCATGGGGTCCCCCGAATCCCATAGAGCGGGGGTAGCTTTTACAGAGTTTAGATGTCATCACATAGAAGGTAGATCACCCTCTCAACACCCACATGCGGGGCCCACATGGGTTTAAGCTTGTTCTTGATCAAAGGAGCACTTGATGATGCCTAAAGGGGGGGATTTCTTACAATTAGCGATCCTTTTGTTAAGGAGGACAGTGATTTCTCAATTGACCACTCTTTGGGGGAGTCCCCAAAGTTATGAGCACATCTTTCCCGCCAGATCTTCCATAGGACCTTCCCTCTAATGGCGTTCCAGAGAGTCACAAAGCAACCGATTGCTTTTCCCAGCAGAGCTTGCTTCCAACTAATATGTTTCTAAAGTCTAATTTTCTTTCCGAGCCTTCATGGAAGACCTTGCAAAGCTTACATGAAGTTATAGAGGAGGTTGATAAACCTCGCATCCCCATCGTGCGGAGCCCACTTGGTTTTAAGCTTATTGTTGACATACTGTAGCTATTTGTGATGTCTGAAGGGGGGGTTTTCTTACAGTTAGCAATTCTTTTGCCAAGAAGGAATAGGGATTTCTCGATCGACCACTCCTTGGGGGTATTGCAAAAGTTGTGAGCGCATCTTTCTCGCCAAATCTTCCAAAGGATATCTCCCTTGATCTCATTCCACAACGTCGCAGAGCAACCGATCGCTTCACCAATAAGGGCTTGCTTCCAATTGATTTGTTCTTAGAGTCCCAGAGAACGACCAAGGACCCTCCATAACCAAAGGGATTTAGGGTAAGCAAAGGACAGGTGACCAATATCCTCTTTGCTACAGCAACATCGCTTGCACCAGGGCAGAAGACCAGAGATCTTGTTAGCTTTTGCATTGGTCCACATTCCACGGTGTAAAATTTGCCATAGGAGGACCGAATTTTTGTTTTTAATGAGAGGGTGCCAGAAAGACATAAATTTCATATCCCAACAAAGTCGCGTCCAGTTGAGACACCATTTCTTGTTGAGACTGAGGTGAATGTCATTGCGAGCTTCGACATATGGAAGCTTAGAGAGGCGATTACCATTATACCATTTAAGGCCCATTAGGTCCGGAGCATCCTCTCCCATAAGTAGTCGGATTTTAGAGCGGTCCCAAGCATGGAGTCTATTGATAAGACACTCCATTGCTCATACATGACCATAGCACTAAGGTCAAGGTCCTCAAAGTCCACCCATCTATTCGTGTCTTGTTTATAGAGGTGCTTCCATTGTTTGAATCCCTTATTCTAGAGTCACTTGGCACTTAAGTCATTCCAAGGCTCCACGTTTCTCATGCCTTGGATCAAGAACCAAATAGATTCATTTTGTCTTATACCTGCAACCCACTTCCAATCTTCATTGATTCTGATGTGGGGTTTGAATCTGTTCCAACTCAACCACAAGGATCTTACTAGGATCCATCCTTTGGGTGAGACCGGAAACAGATAGAATAAGAGGTTGAGTGTTTACATAGTTTTTATTTCTCCATGAAAAACAAACTTAAAAGCATGAAAAACTCAAAAAGTAGGGTTTCGCAATTTTAGAGAACCCTGATTGTGAAAACCATGAAAACTCTAATTTTGGGTTCTTTATTATTCTTTAATTTTTTGTTTCAAAATTACATGGTATGTTGCTTATTTTCTTTTTAAAGATTGCTTTTGACGCATAAAAATACTTTTCACACAATTTTTAGAAATTAAAACAATTTGACTTCTGATTACCCAAATGTAATCCAAAATCTAAGTGTTATATAGCTCTTCATGTACTTTCAAAATATGTGATAAAAAGTATCCACATATTTTTATCATGTTTTATCATCTTTGACCTTGGTTTGACCATGATTGACTTTGTTTGAAACTAATCAACTCTGAAAACATGTGCAATCCCTCTTGTGCAAGGTTCCATTTCCAATAGTAGTTGAGTTTGTTGACAAAGGATTTTCTATTCGTGTGGAGTGCAGGAATCATCAGAGTATTTAGATTATGTTCTTCAATACCTTGTCTTAGTTAAAAAAGGTCATTAATGATCTTAATTTTTACTAATCATAGGAATTTATGTATGAAGCAAAGCATCTTTTCCCTTAGTATAGGACTCGACCACTAATACGAATACACTATTTTAGATTTTTCTTGTCCTATGATCTGTTCCTTAGAAAATAATAAATTCCAAAATGACAAACTGTGTCCTCGTACTATAATTATCTTTTATAACGTCGTATGCCTTAAGAAAGCTTGATATTGACAATTTTCCCATTATTTAATGTATTGGTGATTGATGCCTTTCCTATTAGATTAATATATCGTACACATTTTGTCAAATAATGGGCCTCCCAATTTTGTTTTAGTCAAATAATGGGACTACGATACACACCTCTACGTTGAATGGCTCAAATGAAGACGACTCTTGTAGACTAGTAACAATTTACAAGTCTAATATCAAAGATCAATTTTCAAAATTACTTTCTTTTTCGTTTAAAAAGTATATTTCCTTAAGATTCGCTGAGATAAAAAGGGACAAAAATTAATATTTTTTCCATATTTCATTCTTCTCACTAATTAATATATTCTCTCTACACAACAAACTCAGTGTCACTCCTAACTTAACCTTACGATACCCAAGAGAAATCTCCTTTCGAAAATTAAATTCTTTAAATTACATTGTCTATGTGCAATCTGTAGATTTTTGAAGATCCTCAAAATCATAAAGTACAGAGGAAAAATTCCATCAATTTTGTACAAGAACTAGATGATTTGGAAAGAGAGGTGTGCCATCAACTTTGATAGCCCTCCTAAAGAATGGTTGACTAGAAAATCTTTTTTCCTTTTATGCAAAAAAATTCCAATTGTAAGAAAACCCTGCCTTTTAGAAACCATAAAGACTTTTTCCTTGAGAACAATAAGATTAAAAGAAAGTGGGACCCCTATGAGAAGAATAAACGGGTTATCAACCGTTCTTGTAATGTTTTCTAACAAGTTCTAAGCAACCCTTGCTTTAAGAGATTTGAGAAGTCCCATGGGTGTTAGATCCATTCACTTGTACAATTGTTCTTTCTATTAATCAAAGTTTGGGAGAGTAGGCTTTTGCCGAACTTCCTTTTGAAAAACAAATTGTACAAGACATTCAAATATCGTGACTATTCTGATCCGTGAAAGAATTCAAAGGAATCTATAAGAATGTGTAATTATAGTCAAGTATATATAAGAATATGTAATTATAGTCAAATATATAAAAATATTATATAAGTAGACAAAAAAATTATATAATTATAGCCAAATATATAAAAATAATATATAAGTAAACTAAAAAGATTATATATTTATAGCCAAATATATAAAAATTTTATATGAGTAAACTAATAATATCAAATTGGCCTTAAGTAAAAACTTTCATGAAAGAGAATGCATACGAATCATGATACAAATCTCTCTTTTGAACTTTTGTTAGCAAACTTAAAATGTATTAACAAAAGACGAGATTCAAGAAATAAAAGAGAGATAGAAAGGAGGTCAAGAGGCCAAAATCCTATTCCATAAGGTAGTCAGTTAGAGAGTTATGTTGCATTAAAGGGTTGAACTAAGGATCTTAATAATTTGATTCCCTTTGTCCGGGTGTCACTTGCTTTTGAGTTTATTATTCTCTATAATAAAGACTCTATGATGATTGAAAGGGGAGTTGAAGTTCCTAATCCTTCTAGCCTAGAGATCAAGGAAAGTTTCTATGGACCATTCTCTTGATGGAGTGCCAAAGTTAGAAGCACATCCCTCCTTCCAAAATTTCTAAATGGCTTCACTCCAAATCGCATTTCATAGGGCTAAGGAGAAGCCTATGGCCTCAACAAGTAAGGTTTGTTTTTAGTTGATCGAGCTATCCACTCTTAGGGCATGGAAAGAGGAGATGCGTGATATCTTCATGCCTTAATGAAACCTTTTGTACCATAGTGCAATAGCACAAACTTGGAAGCTTTTGCGTTGTTCCAAATCCCAAAGTGGAGGATTGCCAACAAGTTTTGCTCTCTTGTCTAAGAGTGCTAAACTTAAGATCCCATCTTATCCAAGACGAGTTCAAGCACCATTTTCTATTGACATATTGGGATATTTTCAATTTTCTTTCCATTTCTCCATCTGATTCCTTTGGGATTTGGGCATTCTTGGCCTAGAAGGAGGTGAATCTCCAAATCCTTTCAAGCATTGGTTCTTTTCCTTAAAATGCACTAACTGTCAAAGTTTGCCTTTTGGATTTGATCAATTTCTTTGAATCTTATCTAATTTCTTCTAGAATGACACTAAAGGTGCTTCCGCTGATGAAAACCTTTGCACCAAAGCTTTTTGGATCTTTGGACATTTTCCTTCTCAATACACTAGATGCTAGAATTAGGAAACCAAATGGAGTCACTTTGTGTGATCCTCACTACCCACTTCAAGTCATTATTTAAAATGCAATGAGGCTTCATCTTGCTCGTGGCAATGTAGAGGGATGTAATCAATCCAATACCCAAAGTTGAAATTTCAAGATGATGCCACCTTGTGGCTACTTAAAATGTTAGGTTTTGGAAATTTCTAAAGCTTAACTTTGAACAAGACTCGCGATTGTTAATCCAAGCTTTAATCATCCATTTTGTTACAAGGTTGTTGGCCATAGCCTCAACATCAAGAATATCAAGGCTACCTAAATCCTTGAGGAAAGAGCATATGTTCCATGTTCTTTTGCACCTCCCTCTAGTTATTCTCTTGTCCAAGAAAGTTTTTGCAATCGTCTTTAATCTTCATCAACTTAGATTCAAATCGCCTCTAATAGGCAAGGAACTAAATGATCATGGAAATACAACACATGTTAATTGCCCTTAATTTACCATCCATGTTCATTTGCATGCCTTTGCAATACTAAAGCTTGGATTCAAGTTTGTTAAGGACTGAATCCCATCTCTAACCCATGGAAACCTCAAAACCCAACTTGACCCCAAGGAGGAAGAACAGGCAACTAGAGGCAAGCTCTATCCATCATTGGGTATTGAGAAGTAGAGGTGGCAATATATAGATAGTCATAAAAGGAGTCTTAATTTGTCTTTATTTAGAGCCAAAGCTAGTGCAAAACATATCAAGGTATTTCCAAAATTGAGAAACATATCTTTTTTTTTTAAATAATGGAAGTTCGGCCGTGGCCTACTCTCCCAGACTTTAATTAAAACAAAAGAACATGCTATAAGTGAATGGGACTAGTG
Source organism: Ceratopteris richardii (assembly GCA_020310875.1). Lineage (NCBI taxonomy): Eukaryota > Viridiplantae > Streptophyta > Polypodiopsida > Polypodiales > Pteridaceae > Ceratopteris > Ceratopteris richardii. Next base: position 188,244,312 of record CM035420.1, read on the forward strand.
CCCTTGGGTACCCCCAAATCCCAAACATTAGGGGAAAAACTTATGGATCTATAAAGTATTACAAAGGATGTTAATAACTCTCTCATCCCCCTCATACAGGGCCCACTTGGGTTTAAGTTTATTGCTCTCGATAAGAAACACTTTATGATGCCTAAAGGGTGGGAAACTCTTGCAGTTGGCGATTCTTTTTCCAAGGCGGAACAGAGACTTCTCGATCGACCAATCTTTAGGAGGGTGTCCAAAATTGTAGACACACTGCTCCCTCTAGATCTTCCAAAGGGTTTCTCGTCTTATAACATTCCACAGTGTAGCAAAGAAACCAATCGCTTCACCTAGAAGCGCTTGCTTCTAGGTTAGAAGGTCCTGCATCCTCAACATATTCCCAAGGGTGAGACTTGGGGCATGCGAAGAAGATGTGACCCAGATCCTCAATGCTACGGTGGCAATGCTTGCACCACGGTGGTGCACCACAGATTTTGATGGCCTTTAGGATTGTCCAGATACCACGGTGGAGAATTTGCCACATGAGGACTCACTTTTTGATCTCGATGAGGGGATGCCAAATAGACATGAACTTCAAATCCCAACACAGCCTGGTCCAAGTCAGGCACCACTTCTTGTTAAGCGTGATATGATATTCTGTGTTCACCTTGATTCTAGGAATTTTGGACAAGCAATTGCCATTGTGCCAAATAAAAGCCTCATGGCAAGCTGGATCCGTCCAATGAGGAGGCATATTTTTTATCATTCCCAGGCGAGGCATTTACTTTGAAGGAGGGTCCATTCTTCGTAGTTCACTCTTATTTCAAGGTCTATGTCCTCAAAGCATATCGACTAGCTAGCCAACATCATAAGGATCAATTGATCTTGCATTAAGGAAGCCATATACCTCTAATTTGACTAGAGTGAACCTTAATTTCAATAAGGAAATTGAGGCCATTGACAACTATAGAAAATGGAAATGGACTGAGTGAGCAACCCTGATTGATACATCTCTTGAGAGAGATAGAGGCAGATTGGTGATTGTTAATATTTATTTGAGCCAAGACATTTCCAAGGAGAGTGGTGATCATATTACAAATTTGGTTTGAAACCCAAAAATCCCCCTCCAATTGATCATAGGTTTAATCATAATCAACCTTCAAAAATAGCAAGTTTTGCATAGATTCATTTTAAAATTCAAGAAATTTCCATGTGTCCATGATGGTTTCTTAAATGGATCTACCCTTCATGAAGTCTTCCTAATCTTTACAAATCCAAACTCAAAGGTGGTTCATGATACAATTAGTCTAGGCCTTGGCAATGACATTGTATCCTGTTTGAAGCATGATGAAGTGCCTCCATTTTTTTATCTTTCTCTTGCTATATTTGTTATGAACCAATTTAATAACTCCTTCTTTCATACATATTTCAAGGGCATAATACCTGAGGAATTCCCTTCTCACCAGCCATGCTAATCAATTACCTAGTAGGTGAGCCATGGTGCTGAAAGTGTGATGCCAAGCATGCTCAATGTCTTGAAGAACAAAAGGAGGAAAGAACCCCCATGGATCAGCATGGACCACGAGGCCTTCCACCCTTGGCTAGAGGACTAAAAGGAAGCGAAGATCGGAAAATGATCGAAAACCACAATATCAATGTAGAGTATTAAAAAATGGGGGACCAACGAGGTCAATGATGTTTTGAAACACAGCACGTATCAAATCTAGCTTTGTAGATCTCTATGGAAGTTTACAGGTTAGACCATGAGAATCATTGATAAACTTTGAATTCAATCAAGACTTGATGGAGCTTCATGCGATCACAATGAGCTTTCTCTATTCCATCAATAAGGATGCCTTTCTACTCACAATAATAGAAATCGCCCAAAAGGATCACATTAGAAGGAAGAGAACCAAAAAAATTCCATGGTTTGAGGTCTCTTATAGTTTTCCATTTTCGATTTTTCTTTTGAGTTTCCCCACTATTTGGGGTTAGTCTCCCATTGAGGGGCCACTTCCAAGGAAGCCGAAGGTTAAGGGAAGCTTCACCTTTCATATTTCAAACCTTCTTGGCATAGGAGTCCAAGATAATGGATCTAATGATGGAGTTTTCATTGCTCAGATTCTCCTATTTGTTGATTGAGTAAATCAGAGAGCTCAATGTGTCTACCAAGCTGAATCTACCTAGGTAGTAAAACATGCTCACCTTTTTCTCTATAATAGGGGCTTCTCTCGCTTCATGTAACTCTCAGCGCTGATATTGTCTAGGGATTATTTTCTTCTTTCCTATGAGTTTTGTGAATTCATATTAGTTCTCTTTTGGTAGCACAATGACTTTTTGAGTTTGAATTCAATCTATCTTTTGGGAATTTTAGGGGGATTAACCATTACTTGGATGTCCCCCACCTACTCATTTTCTTTTGGATTTCTTTTTTAAGTAAAGGAAGTTCGGCCTTAGCCTACTCTCCCGGACTTGAATTAATTGAAAGAAAAGTACAAGAGAAGGGGACTAGTGCCCATGAGATCCCGGGTAGCTTTTACAGAGATTAGATGGCATTACAAAGAAGGTTAATCACCCTCTCATCACCCTCATGTGGGGACCACTTGGGTTTAATAGGAGGAACAACGATTTCTCAATTGACCACTCTTTGGGGGAGTCACCAAAGTTAAAAGCACATCTTTCCCGCCAAATTTTCCATAGGACCTCCCCTCTGATGGCATTCCAGAGAGTCAAGAAGCAGCCAATCGCTTCTCCTAGCCGAGCTTGCTTTCAACTGATATGTTTCTAAAGTCTAATTTCCTTTCTGACAATCTGCCAGAGCCAGTTGGAGTTGGGACAAGTAAAGAAGATGTGAGAAACATCTTCGATGGACCGATAGCAGCGTTTGCACCAGGGCATTATCCCACAAAAGCCTTTTGGATTTTTGGATCTTTTCTTGAGAGGAACTCTTTAATTCTATGGCCTTGATCCCCATAGTGGAAGTAAACACTTTGCAAGTTCTTGTATGTTGCTTGATCCAAGATAATTCCGAATCGCATGCACCGATGTTGATGGGTGAGGGAGATCTAAGTTCAGTTCTACGTCCATAAAGAGCCAAGCCCTTATGCTTTCAATGGAGGAACGGGGATCAAAAATCTAGATGATCATGCACGTCTTCTTTAGCTTTCTTTTTGGACATGTTCCACCTCAATATTCTAAAGTGACAAGAATGGGTGCTTCACCCTGAAAAGTGGAAGAAAATCCCCATTTCCATGCACTTTTGATCAATATCATTTAGCAAGCATTGTTATGATGTTGGTGAGGTTCATACCCGTAGTTTTTTCTAGGATAAAAACCAGTAGAGTGATCACCACCACAATTATGAAAATGCCTACTATGGTGTGAACTTTCTTGAGTTTTTCCACTTATAGTAGGGAGATTCAATTTCTTTGCAAGTTTCTTTGCGAGGTCATCTAAAGACGATCTAGATTGCACACTAGAAATTTGGCTAATATTAGGAGGTTCTTTAGGTAGTTCCACATTCTCCTCTATGTTAATACATTCTATGATACATTCAACCACCATCGATGGTCGTTTGATGAAAACTAACCTTCACATTTTTCTACTTATAGTTAATGAGTGAGTAGAATACCCGGAGGCGTCGAGTCAAGGAGTTCTATAGAATACTCCATTATTTCTATAGAATAATAGGCTTCTATAGTCAAGGAGTCGAGTGATAAATTGATCAAGAAAAAATTATTTCCATGTATATTTTTTTAGGATCGTTATCACCTAGAAATTCAAGATGGATACCTATGAATCCATTAGTGCCACACAAACGTTCAAATTCTGAGCATTAGGGACCTCATATCCATGTAGGCATCGCCCTTCTACTTGACAATAGGATTGCAACACAAAGGCATGTTTGCATCAGAGATTCTGACTCCAATGTGTGTTTCATCTTCGTGGTCGTGTGAAGATTTTGGAGCTTCTAGGGTTGCGATCTCCATCGTTGTTGAGTCAGAAGTATAGCTTGAAATGGTTGTTAGGGAGAAGCCCCATAGGACCCCCCCTCTAAAGTTTCCACGTGCGTATCTATTGATGCTACCCACACACCTACCTGGAACCTGAGGCCTTAGCCCGCTCACACTAGAGGCACTGCCCAAAGCTCACAAATAGAGATGTTCTTCCTCTTTGTTATTGAAAATGTTATATGAAGGCACACCAAACCTGTTTAGTCTGGCCATATGGGATAATAATGAATTTTCATGCATGCTTGGGCTGGAAAGGTGCATATAGGCATCGATTTTCGTAGTGAGTCTTGAATCCATAATCAAGAACTTGATTGTTTAGCTATTTTGTATTACCTAGCTCCACATAATTGGCCATATCTTGAGCATCCCACCTCCAAACTTTGAGATTTTTGTTGCTACTCTAGAAAGATCTCTCTGAGCTCTTTCTAGAGAGTGGTCGCAAGCCATACTTTGGCTTCAATCTCAATTATTTTTAGAGTTTGGAGTTTCACCTTTCATTGTCAATGAGACTCTTTCGAGCAGTGGCTCAGCAAGTGAGAGCAGTGCTTCCGCTTTTGTCATATCATGGACAATAGACACAAGATTCGGTAGGCCACATATAACCCTAGGGACGTCGCCCATAGGTGGTGGCATACGATAGAACAAGATAAGAAGGATCCCAAGACTTGGGATCAGTTCAAGATCTTGTTCTACAATAATTTCATACCATCCAATGAGAGTTCTCGAGCACTAGACACCTGGTTCTTCATGAGTCAGAAGAATTAGACAGTGAAGAATGACTTACTACACTTATAAATACAATTATTGAGGTGATGTAGATAGCATTGAAGATGGCAATCTTCATATTCCTATTCATGTTGTGATTTTTGTTGCACCTACTATAGAGAAACTTCAATGGGATGGTAGAGATCTCAAGCACATGCATTGATAGCTTTGTCTGTCAAACATGTCATTATCCCTCACATTCACTCTTGCAAATCAGCAAAGGATGCTTGGGATACATTCACCACTTTACATAAGGCAAGAAAAGAGGCTCATGTTGCTTACCTCTGAAAATAGTTGAAGAGTGAGCATATGAATGAAGGAGATTCTATGGAGAGTTTTTTGACAAAGATCAAAGATTTGAAAGAGCAATTGATTTGTGTAGATGAAGTATTACCACATAGATTACTTGTGTATACCGTTCTTAATGATATGCAAGATTCATATCCAAGTTTTGCTTATACTCTTTGGTGTTCAATCAATCTTAAGAAACTTGATCGCATTTACTAATCGTGTCTCTTGGAGATCTGGCTCTTGACATATCATTAGTTGCCTCCCCTCATGCTCAAACTGATAAACATGCAAAGCAAAGTCAATGACTAATCTCTTACTCACATGCCACTTCTTACTAAGGACTACATCAAAACGTGCTATTGTCGTTATCTCAAAATTCAATCTATCCTCATAGGACTTGATCTGAATAGGTAGATCAATAGTGCATCGATCCCATGGCTCGGTTCCCTTTCCATTGGTGGCGGCTATCTTCTTTTTCTTAGGATAGTCCTTGAACAGCTGCTGCCCTAAACACCCAGATCATAATCCTTCTTTCATTGCCTTCTCTTTCTAGTGAGGGTAAGAATAGACTTATTGTAAGCCCTCTTAGCCAGAGTAGACACTTTCCTCTTACCTCCTTGAATTTTCTTGATCGTATGCACCTGCTTAGCCTCTCTAGAAGGTTGTGAATTGAACTAGGAGTAGGTGTGTGGAAGGGTTGGCTGACCTTAGACCATGAGGACCTTTGACCCTAGAAGCATATGCCCCTATGGCCATCATCATAGACTAAAGCCATCTCCGTGGCCTATGCTAAGGATTGATATCTCTCCTTCCTTAAAAAGGTCTAATAGTTTCCTTAAGTCCCCAGATGAACTTGTGGACCTAGAGAAACGCCGGGATAGTATCAAGCAATTTAAGAAGCACCTCTCTATAATTATCCACGTACTCCTGAGCACAATATTCCATAGTTAGTTTGCCACCAATACATGATGCATCATATCTGCCCTAAATGGGTTGTTGGTATCATCCAACTTGTCCTCAACTGCCAACATACGGAATACATCATTGCTTTCATCCATGGTGTTAAAAGTGCTTTCGGTTAAGCCCTTTCAATCTCGTTTCTGGGTTCTTGGGATGGACAGGGGTCTGATAGTACAGAGGCCCTTTTGTAATTTTCCCAATTCAAGCATTTAATTAACAATAAACTACTTCCGATTCAACACTTATCGCTATGCAATGCATTTATCATGCGTATCAAGCACTCACGAATTCGTGCAGACTGTTAAGATTAATTATAATGTTACGGTAATTAATGATTAATTACTGAAATTAATAATCAACATAGTACTCAGAATTCTTCAAAGTCTCCAACACAACATCTCCAGCGCGATCGCTCAGACAGACAGTCTGGCGATTCCTCTCCTGCAAAGAATACCGTGCTTGCCTTTTCATTACTAAAAAAAAAAGGTTACATCTTTTCGCCACGCCTTTTCAGTGCGTGCGAATATAGAAAAATAAAATTACAGAGAGATTCAATCCGGCGGCCATCATTGGCATGCACGGTGGACTCGAACCCAAAAATGAAAATTACATTAAGGCTCATCAATGATGCCTTGGATATACAGAGTTCGCGCTAACTTAAAAGTTCGGGTAATTTTCTATTTTAAAGAATCTAACAAGTCTTTCAAAATGTCACGTTCGATAAGTTGGGCATCAGTTCGGACCAAACTGGCAGCGATAACTTGACTCATTAATGATTTTGTTTGTGTCTGCGAAAATTCTTCCTGCAGGTAGAAGTCGTTAGCAATGTCAGCATCTCTTCTCAACTTTATTTCGGCTATCTCTGCATCAATTCTTGAGAGTTTGTCTACTTGAATGCCTAATTGCTTCTCGCGTTGTTCTAGCTCCTCAATTTGAAATTGCATTGCCTTATAATAGGCTTCTTGCTCTCGTTTAAGCACTTCCATCTCTTTCTTTAACTGTATCATCCAACCAATTTCCGCTTCTAAGTCACGGCTTTTCTGAAAAGGTTCTGTGGACACTTTCTTTAAATCTTCAGTATTCTGCATAGCCAAGTCTGCCATATCTTGTCCTTTCTGTTCCACAAGGGCAAGGTCCGCGCGTGTTTCCTCTAGCAGATTTCCGATCCCAACTCGAGCATCTTCTTTATCTTGTACCACTTGTTCCAATTGTGCGATTTCTTCATCGTGAGCAGCAAGGAGGATAGTCTTTTCCTTCAATTCAGCAAGCGCGCTATCCCGTTGAGCAATCAGATTGTCTCTTTCGACTAATTGTTCTTGAAGTTGCTGGAGCTGAATCTATAATGCATGATTCTCTGCTTTGACCGCCAGTGCCTCTTCTTGGTGCGGGGCAATATCTGCTTCGAGCAAGTCCACCTTACTCTACAACTCCTGCTAAATGTTCTGAGTTGCTATCTTCATCTGGAGAGGCAATTGCTTGGAGAATTGGATTAGAAGCTAGCCCATAGATGCCACTTCCGTGAACATAACTGCTAGGGGAGGAAGAGAAGGAGGAGGTTGTGATGATGAGGCAGATAGCAGATGAGGGGAGGATGGTGGAGAGTAATCGGCAGAGGATAACGGATGAGTTGATGCCTCGCAGATGGAAGTAGAAGGTGCACCAAGAAGAACGTCAACATGCTCAGGAAGAGTGGTTGGCAGAGGAAGAGGGATAAGGGCAGTTGATGCCAAAACTATTCCAGTCTCAAATCATTTTGTCATCCATAGCAGCTTCGATAACGGGCTCGGCATTTCCAGTCAACTGCATGACTGCATCTGCTTGGACCGTGAGTGCATCTGCTTGGATCGTGACTGCATTTGCTTGGACGTCAGTGGTTGGTGATGAAGGAGGTTGACAGTCCATACCCCTAGTAGCTTCCGCCATCTCCTTCACAGCCTCAGCATCCGCTTGATGAGATTCTTCCCGCGAGGAGACTTCAACTGCATCTTCCATGATAGTATCTTGATCCGGTTGCTGGAGAGAAGAAGACGGGACGGACTCAACCTGTAAGGAGGTGGCGGTGTCATGGAAGACTTCCAGTTCTTGGCCCACATTGGAGCCCTGTACCTGGCTTTCAGATGGGCTAACACATCTGCGTTTGTAGTGAAAAAAATGAAGCAGGTCTTCATCATCGTCGTCTTTGACCATCCGTGTAGATTTTTCATGTAATAGAATAGTATTGGGTGGGGGTTGCGCAGCTTGTATCATCGGAAGGAGAAGGGTAAGGAGATTGGGTAAACGAGTGCGAGGAATGTCATGCTTAGCTAACTGTTTTGTAACCGCCACGCATTCACGGTGAATGCGTGTAGCTCAGTGATGAGTAGCACCTCCTTTAATGTCAATCCGAGAAGACGTGAGGATGGTATGAAGACCTCGAGCAAGTGGCGGCACAAGTGCGTGAGTGAGAAGCACACAATCATGCACACACATACACACACACGCGCACACACGGCAAGACAAAGAGTCAGAATCAATGGAGTTCTTAGATTACTTTCAAAAAGCTCTTACAAGTTTGTTTCAATTACAATCTAGCCCCAAAAATGAGCTCTCTAGCTCTTTTTATAGTTTTTGACTAGCTTTGGCCCTGTTCAGACCTAGTGTCCGGCCTAGTTAAAAATTAGGTTCCAGGGCTTATTTGAGGGCTCAAACGAGATCTAAAAAATACGAAAATTGGCAGGTAGATACTTCTAAAGCTCCTCAAGCTCAAGGACTCCTTGGCTTGCACAAAATGGAGCTACAAAAATATGAAATGGTATTTACAATGGTGTTTAGTGATGAGAATCACTTTTAATTGGTGTAAGGGTTTTGAAAAACTAAAGAGTTGCCTTAGTGCTAGATCTGCGTGAATGCTCATACGTGCTTCTTCCTGAAGAAAATTATTGGCCTATTTTCCAGATCTTTGTTGACTCCCTTGTCTGCTTGTGCCTTCTCTCCCTTCTGACTCTCTTCTCTGACTGCCATGCCTCGTTAGTCCTTCAGTTCCTTGTCTGCTGCTAACACCCCCCCCTCTCTCGCGTCTGTCGTCCCTGACAGACCCTTGTTGTGTGGGTTTTTGGATGTAGTACTCAACGACATCCTGTGCTAAGTGATGTTCGGCAATTCTCAATCCTTTGGCTAAATCTGTGAGTAGAGCATCCCAATCTACCGGCCCGGGAACCTCTGGATGTGGTATATGTAGCTTTTCGGAATGGAGAGCTTGTTCCACTGCAAACAACTGCAAGAGATGGGATGGTCTGGGAATGAATATCTCGGAGTGATATTCCCAGAATCCCGTGACAAACATCTCTTCAAACGTTTGTTTGAAGCAGGCCGGTAGATATTTGATGCGAGCGTGCCATGCATACACAACATTAATCGATGGGGTTGTGCTCATGTCGTATACGAGGTCCTGATTACCTTCATTAAATCCTAGTGCTGAGAGATGTGGTTCCTTGACATTTTTGAAGGTCCTGAAGGTGACCAACATAAGTTCGAAAATCTTCAGGCACATCTGAGTCATGACATCAGGTACATTCTTGAACCGGACCCCCCAATGTCGAATCGTCGAAATCATATATCCAATAGTAGGTGGGCCCTTAGGGGGTGCGAAGTACACATAATTGAGCCACTTCTCACAGCCTTTAATCGTCAGCACTATTTGTGTGTACTCCGGCCATGATCTCCTTCGAAATACAGGGCAATAACATGGGTTATATTTGATGTACAATGGCATGTTGTTCCATGTTCTTACCATTTCCGGGTAGGTTTCAAGCAGCCGAATTCTCCAAGTCGGTTGGCGAATATGTCCCTGCTTGGCACTCTCTGGGATGTCGTCAGGTGCAAACTGTGTGGCAGAGGTTGGCTCCCTTGAGGTGTGGTGCTTGATTTCCGCATTATAATCCGCCATTAGTACGCAAAAAGGAACATACAGGTCATCCGATGGGCCGATCCACCTATGGTGTGAGAGATTCTTAAAATAATCGGATTTTATTACAACCTCCTCCAATTGTGACATCAATGCGATTTGGACTGCCACCCTGTCATCATGTGTCGTGGCTACTTTCTCTAACTTTTGCATCCATTCAGGTGCCTCAATTTCAATTGTGTCCATGCCCTGTTCTGTTTGCTTACCCCCGGGTGTTGGCATCGGGACATAGGGATCCTCGAATGTTTCTTCTACTTCAATTGGCACAAGATCGTCAGGCTCGGGCTCTACCAGAGGGGAGGGCTGACGCTCGTATTGCATGACCTTGCTACGTAATTCCTCAAGTTCTGCCCGGAGTTTAGTGACCTCTTCAGATGTATCTTCTGCGGTTGTGATCTTGCTGGGTGATGTCTGTCGGGTGGCCAACTGCCTTAGCAAATCATCTCTTTCTTTTTCTAAGGTGGCATGGGCCTCCATTAGATCTGCATGAGTTTCTAACACCACTTTCATATTCTCAGAGGGAATTGCCTTGAATCGCTCTGGGTCAATCTCCTGTGGGGAACCCTCCATGGCCGCCTCCAGATTTTCTTCGTTCTGTTTCTGTAATCGTTTATTTTCCTCTAGCGTTGTAGACATATGCTTGCGTAGGAGGCCCAAGTTCCGTCGAAGCTTCAGGTTTTTCGTGATCTGAGAATGTAGCAGCTCGTCCATGTGTCGTCGTTCTTCATCATCTGCTTGGTGTGGGTTGGCTACTAATTGTGCATATTGTTCTTGTAATGTCACGTGCTGCTGTTGTAGTAGCTGCTTCTGCTCTTCAAGATCCATACATCGTGCTTGGAGATCTGCGTGGCTTCGGAAGAGCCTTGTATGTTGGTTGTCAAGGTGTTGGTAGTGTTGCTGAAGTTGGGACATGCATTGATACATATTATTAAATACATTATTAAGAGGAATGGTGGGAGAAATGGTGTTGAATGCAGAGGGGAAGGGAAAGGGAAAGGGAATTGTGGATGCAGTACTGGAGAAGGGTGAGGGGGGAGGTGGGGGAATGGGAGATTGTGGGTAAATGGGGGGTGGGAGAGGTGCAGAGGTGGGTGACACCTCCATGGATTCAAAAGTGGAGGCCGTGGTGGGAGTGACTGTGAACATGGGGATTGTGGTTGCGGTGAGAGTTGTGAACGTGTATAGAGGTGTGTGTAATTGTGAACTCCCAGGAAGTGTGATCGGAGTAGTGGGGTTTACCGTGGCTGTGGTTAGACTTATGTTTTCAGTGGAAATAGAGTATGTGGGTTGACTGATGGTTTGTGCGTCGGTGTGTGTAGTGGGTTCGGAGGTGGTGACAGTAGAGGTTACAGTGGTAGAGGGAGGTGAATGGGGTGGATGTGGGGGAGAAGGTGGCAAGGGAGGTGATGGAGGTGCACTCGATGTGTGGGCTTCCTCGGTGTCGTGAACATTGTGTGTTGTGCCAGTGGTTGTGGGGGTGCGTTGTGGTCCTGATCCTAATACATTCATTCGTTTTCCCGTTCGTGGGGGGCGTCTGCCATATCTTTTCTCTGTCCTTCGTGATTGCATTAGTGCAGTATGCACCGTTTCAGGTACTCCCAAAGCGTCTGATATCATTTCCAAGGTGGCACGGTATTGCTCGTCCACACCTTCCTCCTCCAAAATCTGGTTCATGAGGGCTTTACCTGCAGCTAATGATAGCCTATGTTGCTCTTGAACTCGGTTCATCGTATCGTAGAGCTTCTTTAATGCGTTAGTATAGGCTGGGGCACCTTCCAGTACTTGTAGGGCTTCCTGATCATACTCTTGTTCTTCTGCTTCTGATTGTCCACCCTGTGCCTCCTCATGTGCTTCTTCTTCATCGTCCACATTGACTACGTCCGGTTGGCTGGGCTGGGCTTGGTCTGGGGCAGTTTGCTGTCCACCAGCTTGCTCTGCTTCAACTTTCGCATTTACAGCTTCGATGATTCTAGCAACTTCTTCATCCGTTAGATCCTCCAAAGTGAATCCATGCGGGAATTCCAGATCAATAGGTACTGGTGGAAACACAAGGTTAGGGCCATCTGTGCTGTGCCTGGGTAACCTGATAGTAAATGGTTGTACTCGTCGGGGAAGTCTTGGGGTTGTTTCAGGCGTTAGGGTTGCACCGCGAGCTTGTGCACAAGGCATCTGGACAGCGCCTCTCATCTTCTTTGAGGGAGGCCCTACAGCTGACAATCTGCGTTGAAACTCCTGTGCTCTGGTCCAAATGAGAGCCCTCTGCACCGGTACATCATATGCGAGACATCTGTACATAATTCTTGTAAGCGCACAGCAACCATACAGTACAGACTTTTGCTTCTTATACCATCTCTGATGAGCCATGTGAATCTGGTCGATAATCCAGTGGGGCATATTGATTGTCAAATCAAAAGCATCCGCCAGGTAGAGGCTAAACCAGATCTTTTTGGGAGGCATTGTGAACCTTTCCTGCGCAGGGAATGCGAAATGTTGCATGACCATGCGTAAGTGAATGGCGATCGTAGGTGTCATCACAACCATGTCCTTCAACTTCGTCAGATTCCTGTTCTTCATATTGTCTGGAACCATAGTCTCTTTCTCTGTTGGAATGTGCATACCTTTCATGTCGAGTGCTTCTCTTACCAAGTTGATAGTCAAGCGGAAACGCTTCAGCTCGTTGCCCCTTGTGAGTGATGGGAGCACAAAGGAGCTGTATCCTTTCTTGTCTTTCCTGGGAGTGAGGGTACTAATTAAGTATGAGCACCTTAGAAAATCTGGCTTTGGTAGTTGGAACTTGAAGTAATCATAAAGCCCAGCCTTCTTCCATATCGACTTCAGTCCTTCATTATTCTGTAGCTTTTCAAACTCCCTGGTAAAGAAATGGTATCTGCCCCAACGTCCATTGAATTCTACCTCGGACTCCCACATATATGTGCCTTCACCCAGAGGTCCAGCAACGTCACTGAACCAATGTGAGGTTTTGCCCACCGGCATTATGTGACCCTGTGGAGGATTCTGAATCGGTATGGCATGTAATGCCCGTAATGCCGCTGGTCTTTCCTTTAATTCCTCCTCAACCGGAAGGCTTTCGATGTCCACCACTTGGGGGATGGTGCCTGCCTGGGAGCTAGTTCCTACCGTATCTGCCATGTTACTTCTTGCTGCTTGTCTCTGTGAGAATATACAAACATGTGTTAACATTGTACAGGACAAGGGAGGACCGTTGTTGTTCCCATTACAACATTAACATGAGGGTCGGGAGCGAATAATGGGTTAGTAAGTGCTCGGTGCGAGTGCGTGTGCGGTTAGCCGTTCGGTAGACCTAAGAGTTAAGTGGAATGATGTAGTGTGATAGTGATGTGGTTAGTAAGTTATCATGGATTTACAAATGGGGTCTGGGGGTTTGTTACAAGTCTGAGGCTGCCAAATGCAGTGGATGGGTTTTGCTCTTGGTTTCGTAGAGACTCTAGAGAGCTTTATCGGTGTCTCTGTTTGAAAATGAGGCCTTTTAGGGACCCATTTACAAGTGATTATGTGCGTGCTCATGGACCTTGGTGTGTTCCTGAGTGTTGAAAACGAGTGAATGCTGGCTGTGCGAGTGGATGGGTTATGCTGTATAGGTTGTGGCCTCGGCGTAGCTACTTGCGCCCGCAAACAAGCCGTAGGCACCCAAATTTGTCTTGATTGTGGGCTAGCCTTTATCGACTTCTTGGGCACCCAAATAGATTTCACGTTAGCAGAAGAATTTCTGAAAGACTTCTTATTAGTATCGTGTTGTTGGTGACTAATAAGAGGCTTTGCTTGTGTGGTTGGCTTGAGTGCAACCGGGTGTTCGCCTTTCCGTACCCACACTTGTTTCACTTGCTCGGACATTTTGCTGCGCAGGTACTTTTGATCTCTGACATAGGAAGTACTCTGCTTCTTCTGCCTTTGATCCATCTTTGGTTGTTGCCTCCTTCTGGCCTTTGGAAAAGAAGGGAGTTCCGTTGCATCCCTGACTCCTTTTTTGCGAATATCATTCCTCTGCAACACATAGTTTTGGACAAGAACAACATGGTCATCTTCATGTGTATTCCTGGAAGGACCAGGAGTCTGTGCCTTTCCTAGTTCCTTGAGTGCTCCATTATCTAACTCTACTGTAATTCGACTATGATTGACCCAAACCTGAAGAAGTCCACTTCTTAGGTTTAAGTTGACTGCTTGGTCATAGATCCAGTCTTGACCCAAGACAAGGGGTTCCGTGAGATCCTCATCTTGACACACTAGTACTTTAACTGTCATTGCCTCATCATGAATGTAGAGGGGAAGTTCCACCTCGCCCATGCAAGGGGTTTCCACGCCTCCCAATCCTATGAGATATGCTTCCACAGGATTGACAGTTAACTGCAACTCTTGACAGTAAGACAATTTAACAGCACTAGTGGCTGCACCTGAGTCAATCAAGGCTCTTACGGTCCTTGCGCTCTTTCCTTGTCCTATATCTAGGGTGTCACTCTAGCACAATGGTGAGTACCAATGTGACAAGATTCACCTCATAATTGTCAATCCGTGGAGACGTGAGGACTAGTATGAAGAGTATGAGCAAGTGAAGGCACAAGTGCGTGAGTGAGAAGCACACAAGCGTGCACACACATACACACACACGCGCACACACGGCAAGAACAAGGAGAGGAACAATGGAGTTCTTTGCATTAATCAAAAAGTCTCTTACATAAGCTCAATTCACCAACAATCTAACCCCAAAAATGAGCTCTCTAGCTCTTTTTATAGTTTTCTAACTAGCTTTGGTCCTGTCCAGACCTAGTGTCCGGCCTAGTTAAAAATTAGGTTCTAGAGTCTATTTGAGGGCTCAAACAGAGTCTAAAAATTATGAAAATTGATATGTCGCTAGTTCTAATACTCTTCAAGCTCTAGGACTCCTCGGCTTGCACAAAATGGAGTCTATTCTACCAAAAACGGGATTTACAATGTTTGTGTAGTGATTAAAATCACTTGATTTGTAAATAGTCCATGGAAAAAATGATTTGGCCTTGTTGCCGTATTGTGCATGACTCCTCTGTTGCTTTGTATGCCAACACGCCCCCCTTCCTAGCGTCTGTCGCCCCTGACAGACCTTTGTTCTCTCGGGTGGTCGATATAGTATTGGATGACATTGGTGGCAAGTTCATGTTCTCCTATCCTTAAGCCTCTTGCTAGATCAGCTTCCAATGCCTCCCAATTTATTGCACCAGGGGCCTCTGGTTGAGGGGTGGTGTAGTACTCAGAGTACATTGCTTGTTCACAAGCAAAAAGATGAAGCAGGTGTGTTGGCTTTGGTGCGAAAATCTCCGAGTGATACTCCCAGAAACCTGATCTGAACATTTCTTCGAAGGTCTGTTTGTAACATGCAGGGGGGTATTTGATGCGTGCATGCCAGGCGTAAGCCACACGAATACTGGGGGTGGTGCTCATGTCATACACCAAGTCATAATTTCCATTGCTAAACCCCGGGAGACGTACCTGTGGTGCGGCTGCATTTCTAAAAGTTTTCAGGACTACCTGCATCATATCTAAGATTTTAAGCATCATTTGCGCTGCTACATCTTGCATGGGCTTCAAGCGCGGCATCCAGTGGCGAATTGTTCCCATCATGTATGCTACCGATGGTGGTCCCTGTGGTGGCGCAATGTACGGGTAGTTTAGCCATTCCTTGCATTGCGCATTGTTCTGCACTTTGATATTGAATGCCTTCCAAGACCTGCGGCGTGGAACTGGACCGTAGCATGGATTGTATAGGAGGTGTAAAGGCGCGTTGTTCCATGTGCGTAGCATTTCTGGATATGTCTCTAGAAGTTTCTGCCGCCAGGTGGGTTGACGAATTTTGCCTTTTTGCACCTCTGGAGGAAGGTCTTCGGGTTGAAATTGGGTAGCAAAGGTAGGAATCTGACCCGTGACTCTCTGTATTTCTGCGTTATAATCAGCCAAGATAATATAATAAGGCCGGTATTGGAGTTCCGATGAGAGGATGAGGCGTCTCGATGACAGGTTCTTGAAGTAAGCCGATTGTAGCACAGTTTCCTCTATGACCCTCATGGCCTGATTTTGCACTACTGTGCGCTCTTCGTGCGAACTCCCGATTTCCTCCACTTGACGTAGCCATGGAGGCCGTGGTGCCTCGAATGTGTCCTGAGCTTCTTCTGTTTGTTGGCCTCCTGGGAATGGTTGTGGATCGTATTCTTCGTCGAACGTTTGTTCCACGGGAATTTGCACTACTTCTTCGTTAGTGGGAGCCTCTGGAGGGGAAGGTGGTCTCTCATATTGTAGTAGACGTGTTTGCAATTCAGTGACCTGTTTCTGGAGATCTTTTATGGCCTCTGAGTCTGTGAGAAGTGAAGCCGCGGAGGGGGTGGTTGGAGAGGCTGCTGTTGGTCCTTTTTGGTGTTTCTGCTTCAATTGTCCCAGTTCCTCCGATAGCTTATCATGTGCTTCAAGCAGCATGGCATAGTCTTCCAATATGATCTTGATATTATCGGGGGTCACTGCTTGAAACTTGGATGGGCTGATGGGTGCCCCCGGTGTGCTCTCAATAGCTGCCTCCAGGTTCTCTTGATTTTGTACTTGCAGGCGTCTATTCTCTTCCTGAGCGGCGGCAAGATGGCGTTTAAGTAGAGCCATATTTCGCTGAAGTTTTGAGTTGCGTTCCAGCTGTGTCCGTAGGTGACCTTCTACCACCTGTATCGCTTCTTGATCTGTGTTCTGTAACTGTACCTCCAATATGCCATGAGCTTCTTGGAGAGTTTGGAACTGTGTGTGGAGGCGAGCATTTTCCTCCTCTAGTGCCGCGAGGCGGTGCTGTAGTGTCTCTGAGTGCTCGTGCAGGCGTTCGTTCTGTTGCTGGAGTTGAATGTAATCTGTCCTTAAGTTTGATATACAAGCTACCATGGTGTCCAATGCATTTCCTATAGATGAGTGGGTGGTGTTTACAGTGGGAGATGCATGGGAAGGGAATTGGGGAAGGGGAAGAGTGAATGATGTGTCTATTGAAGTCGTGTGTGTGAGTGAAATTGGTGGAGGGGGAATGGGAGGAGGTGGAATCGTGGGGGGAGGTACCGTGGGTGGTGAAATGTCCATACCTTCAGGAGTGGGTGCGAGTGTGGGGTCTGCCATATACATTGGAATGGTAGGTGGTGTGTGTGTGGAAGTGGTGAATAGATGAGAAGTGGGGTGGGGAGCTGAAAAGAAAGGAAATGGTTGAGACCTGGGTTGAAAAGTTCTAGCAAGGAGGTCATGGAGGGATTGTAGAAATGGAGAGATAGAGGTCGGGGGTTGAGGTCGTAGGTTTGAGGAGGGCATGAAGGGTTGCGTGGTAGCAGGGAAACCCATGAATGTGGATCTAGGGTCAGGATGACCTATGGCTGAGGGCATGGGGGATGGTTGCCCTAGGGCAGGCTCTAGGAGCGGTTCGGTGGATTGTGTAGTGATGGGGGTTGCTTCAAAGATTGGGTTATCAGAGGTCGAGAATAGGGCGGAACTAGAGATGGGAGTACGGAAGATGAAGGTTGGGTCGGTGGGTTGAGTGGTCGAGGTGATTTCCATTGTTTCTGCTCTAGGAGGCGATGGTGGGGGTGTGGGTGGTAGTGGCTTGGTGGACTCCTCATAGGTGACTGGGTGCTCTTGGCTAGCCATTTCGGTTGCTTGGGAGGTTGTCCTGATGGGTTCAGATGTAATAGTTGGCTCTTCTGCAGTTGTGATGGGAATCTGGATATTCTTACCTGAGCGTGGTCGTGTCTGGAACCTTCGTGGATCATATTGAACTGGAGACCTTCGAATGGCAGTGCGCACTGCTTCCACTACTCCATATGTTTCTGCCATCAATAAGAGACCTTCCCTATATTCTGAGTCAACTCCTGCTTCCTCCAACAACTGAGTCATGAGTACTCTGCTGCTCTGTTCGGTGAGCAGTTGTTGCAATAGCACTCTTTCCATAATTTGATACAGCCTTCGGAGTTCTGCTGTATAGGCTGGGGCTTCAGTGGTCTCCTCTTCATACGCTCCTTCTTCTTCTAGGTGTCCTTGTTGTTGACCTTGTTGAGTGTCACTCCAATGTACATGTCGGCCGTCTGTAGATTTTCTTCTTCTTCGTGACGATGTGCCTTGTTCTTCTGCATCTGAATAAAACTCTACATCAGAGAATTGTGTACTTTGTAAGAATGCTTCGAAGTCCTGGGGGTCCATTCCTTCAGCATCTCTAGTGGCAGCAAATTCGAATTCAGGTGGAATAGGAGGAGCCGATGGGGTAGCTCGTGTCGTAGTTTCATATCCCGACTTGGGTATCCTAATGGTAAAGGGAGGTACAATGGTCTCCCTTCGCGGCGATACCTCAGGAGTAGTCAGAACTTCCCTTGTCTGGACACAAGGGATCGCACCCCTCATGCGCTTGGATTGATGTGTGGACGTCTTGAGCTTCTTAAACATTTGTAATTGTGCCCAAGTTAAGGCACGTTCAATGGGAACATCGTATGCTAGGCACCGGTAAATAATGTGTGTGATTGCACAGCAACCGTTCACCACTAATTTCCTAGAAGACCTTTTGTTTGCTTCATACAATTGATCTATAATCCATACCGGTAGCTTAATTGGTAACGCACCTGCTTCCGCTAAGTAGAGAGCGAACCAGATTCTCTTGTGTGGTTGTGTGAAGCGGTCTTGGCCGGGAAAAGCAAAATGTTGCATGCACATACGGAGAGGGATGGACACGTTTGGTGTGAGTGCTGCCATGTCTTTAAGCTTCAACAGTTTCCTATCCTTCATGTTAGTGGGAACAAGAGCATCCTTTTCAGAGGGTACATGCGTGCCGTGCATATTCAAAGCGTCGCTTACCAACTCCACAGTAAGTTCAAACCTCTTCAACTCGTTGTTGCCCAGCAAGGAGGGAAGAACAAATGATCCGGGTTTGTCCTTTTCTTCATTAGCTTGTAATGTGGAGACCAAATAGTAGCATCGGAGGAGATCTGGTTTAGGTAGTGGGGCTTCAAAGTATTCTGCCAGCCCTGCTCGTTGCCATATGGTCTGGAGATCCTCGGTGTTCTGTAAAGTCTCGAACTCCTTGGAAGGCCAATTCAGGAATTTTGGGAATTATTCAGGTCCCATTAATCATACTTACTATGATAACATCTTAGTTTTGGGCCTAGCCTTGATACTCCACTTATAATATAATTAGGTGTAATGTTAGAATCTCAATTAGATAATCCAATCAAAAGGTGATAACATGCTGTAGTGCATGAAATGACGCAAAAAGAAGAAAATTTCGAAATAAAGAATCGTCTCAAAATCATGAAAAATTCCCACTTTTCCTGAATAGGCCTTTTGGAGAAAAATTGGAATCGAACCCATGATCTGTCATACTCGCACTTAGACTCCCATATATACTTGGCCTCTCCTAATGGACCTGGCATGCCATTGAACCAATGAGAATTGGCATGGACTCTTTCTGTGATCCCTGTGGGTGGATCCGGTACCGGGATTTGCTGAAGGTGCTGCAGCTCCACAGGTCGTTCAGTTGGTGGCACATCCACAGGTAGACTATCCACATCGATTCCTGCAGTAAGTATCCCTACTTGTGAGCCCGAACCTGTCGCTTCTGCCATTTTACTTCTTGCCTTCTGATTCTGTGAGAATATAGAATCACGTGTTAACATCGTAATGGACAGAATAAATCCGTTGTTGTCCCCGTTACAACATTAACATGAGGTAGATGGTGAGTTAGTGGTTAGTAAGTGCACGAAGACAATGTGTGTAGTTAATGCTTGGGTAGTCCTAAGAGACTAATGCCGTTAGTAAGTGGGGGTGAATTTACAAATTGGGGTCGGGGGTTTTATTACAGGTCTTAGGCTGCCAAATGCAGTGGATGGGTTTTGCTCTTGGTTTCGTAGAGACGCTAGAGAGCTTTATAGGTGTATCGGCTTGAGGATGAGGCTTTTTAGGGACCCATTTACAAGTGATTCTGTTCGTGATCATGGGCCTTAGTGTGTTCGTGAGTGTTGAAAACGAGTGGATGCCGACTGTGCGAGTGAATGGATCGTGCTGTGTAGGGTGTGTTCCTGGTGTAGCTGTTTGAGCCCGCAAACAAGCCTTAGGCACCCAAATTTGTCTTGAATGTGAGCTAGCCTTCATCGACTGCTTGGGCACCCAAATAGATTTCACGTTAGCAGAAGAATTTCTGAAAGACTTCTTATTAGTGTCGTGTTGTTGGTTACTAATAAGAGGCTTTCCCGTGTGGTTGGCTTGAGTGCAACCGGGTGTTCGCCTTTCCGCACCCACACTTGGTTTACTTGCTGAGACATTTTGTTGTGCAGGTACTTTTGATTTCCGGCATAGGTAGTACTCTGCTTCTTCTGCCTTTGATCCACCTTTGGTTGCTGCCTCCTTCTGGCCTTTGGAAACGAAGGGAGTTCCGTTGCATCCCTGACTCCTTTTTTGAGAATATCATTCCTCTGCAACACATAGTTTTGGACAAGAACAGCATGGTCAACTTCATGTGCACCCCTGGAGGGACCAAGAGTCTGTGCCTTTCCTAGTTCCTTGAGTGCTCCATTATCTAACTCTACTGTAATTCGACTATGATTGACCCATACCTGAAGAAGTCCACTTCTTAGGTTTAAGTTGACTGCTTGGTCATAGATCCAGTCTTGACCCAAGACAAGAGGTTCAGTGAGATCCTCATCTTGACACACCAGTACTTTAACTGTCATTGCCTCATCGTGAATGTAGAGGGGAAGTTCCACCTCGCCCATGCAAGGGGTTTCCACGCCTCCCAATCCTATGAGATATGCTTCCACAGGATTGACAGTTAACTGCAACTCTTGACAGTAAGACAATTTAACAGCACTAGTGGCTGCACCTGAGTCAATCAAGGCTCTTACAGTCCTTGCACTCTTCCCTTGTCCTATATCTAAGGTTATGAAAGGACGTCGATGGATTATCCTATGCGAGCTTGTTCCTGCGACTTCACACATGGCCATAGGATATCCTTGATCTGCATAGTCATGTGTTCTAGTCTGATCTCGGCCTTGCCTTCGTAACTTCATCCTTCTGATGCGTTCTAAAGCTTCTGCTTGAGCTTCTTCTCGAATTCGCTTTTCTTCCTCTTTGCGTTTCTTAGCAGTGTTGAGTCGGCTGAGCATTTCCTCCGTGAGGGGTTCGTGATACAACTTGACTCTGCAACCGCTAATATAGTTTGGGAGAATATCACCCTCTAACGTGGCTAATTGTACTGCTCCACTTGTGGAGATCCTATTGATAATCATAGGTCCGTAGCCTCTCTTTTCTAGCTTCCTTGCGTGTTGTTTCAGTGTATAGACTAAAACTAGATCTCCTGCTTTCAAGCCCTTATCCTTCACATGGGCATCAAAGTATGCCTTCTGTCTCTTCTTAACTGCATATATTCCTGCAGCTGCTCTTAGTTTGGTTTCTCCTAATCGTTCAAGGTCAAAAAGTCTAGAGGAGAGCTCATGACCTGTCCATTCGTGCTCTTGTGCTACTCTCAATGTAGGAATCAAGAAGTCCAAGGGTAGCACAGCGTTTTGGCCAAATACCATCTGAAAGGGGGTGGCTTGGAGTACCGTTTTGTAGGCAACTCGGTATGCCCAAACAACATGGTGTAGCTGTTTGTCCCAATCAGAGCGTTTAGTGTTCACTAATTTTGTCAGTACATTGCATAAGATCTTATTAGTGCTCTCAGCTTGTCCATTAGCTTGAGGGTGATAAGGGGCAGACTTCTTGTGTAATACCAAGAATTCTTGGAGTAGATTTTCAATCACTTCGTTCAAGAAATGAGTGCCTCTATCACTTACAAGCTCTATAGGTAGCCCGTATCTTGTGAATACATTCTCAAACAAGAATTTGGCAGTTGTTTGAGCATCGTTCTTTGTCGTAGCCTTTACCTCTACCCACTTGGTGAGATAATCTGTTGCAACAATGATGTATTCCGCATGAGAACCTTTAGCTGGGGGATTAATAGGACCTACGAAGTCTATTCCCCACTTAGAGAATGCACGTCCACCCATCATAGGTTTCAATGGCATCTCATCTTTTCGTATAGGATACTGAGTTCTCTGACAGACATCACACCGTTTCACATAGGTATGTGCATCCATGTGAAGGGTAGGCCACCAGAAGCCCGCAAATAGTATTGCCTTGATCACCCGATCCGGTCCAAAGTGTCCTCCTGCTACACCTTGGTGAGCAGTTTCCAAGATCTTAAGATATTCACTTTCATGGACACATAGTCTCAGGTAACCATCTTTACCACGCTTATATAGATTATCACCAATGAGTGAGTAATCCAGGGCTTCTTGTTCTAAACTCCTTTTCCTAGCCAGAGTCATGTCTGGAGGGAATGCTTTCGTCCTTAGGAAGGATACTAGTGGTTCACTCCAATCTGGCACAATGGATACTTGATAAAGAGTGGCGTGTTCCACAGGTGGCTTAGTGCAACAGATTGGGCATTCCTTGCACAACTTTTGGACATCCGCTTCCATAGTCGGCCAATGCACTCCGAGTCTCCTTAGTGTCTGTAAAGTTCGTTGCTTTGAATGGTGTTGCTCTAGTGCACCTACATGTGCTAATTGCAACCATTTAGCGTACTCATCCTCTTCTACGCAACAAGCCAAGATCCCTTGATCTGTGTGCTTGTACATACTTCCAGCCACGATGTGGTACTTTTGAGCTTTCACAACCTCTCTATTCCGTGTGTTTACCACTGGATGGTTAGGCCCGTATGTCAATACTGGTACCAATGGCTTAGCCCACTGCGGCACCACTTCCAAATTAAACAAGTAAGCGTCAGGAAGGTCATCTGATACTCCTTGTGGGGCTTCTCCCGATGTGAGCCTAGAAAGATGATCAGCTCTCAAATGAGTCCTCCCTTTTCTTACCACAACTTCAAAGTCATATTCCATGAGCAAGAGAAACCATCTCACTAATCTTCCTGTATTGCATGGCTTGTTTACGAGGTATAGCAATGCCTGATGATCAGTAAAAAAATTAAACGTATTTGCAAGCAAATAGTGTCTAAATTTCTTAACTGCATATACCATGCCTAATCCTTCTCGCTCTGTAGTGGTGTAATTCCGTTCAGCTGCATTGAACTGCATTGAACCTTCTCTGCTATAGCTCTCACTTTCTCTTCATCAGTGGATATGCCATTCTTTGACACTATGTGTCCTAGAATCTTGCCTTGCCTGACCATGAAAACACATTTTTCTGGGTTCAGGCAGACTTGATATTCTCTACATTTGTCAAAGATTTGTCTGAGTTCAGGAATATGGGTTTGTCTAATATTGGAATGAGCACAAAGATCATCAACATAGACTTCTAAACTCTTCCTCAGGAACTCCTTAAACACATGGCACATCAGCCTCTGGAAGGTAGCTGGTGCATTGGTAAGCCCAAATGGCATTACTCTAAAAGCAAAAATGCCCCATTCCGTGGCAAAGGCAGTCTTATGTTGATCCTCTGGCGCTATGGCTACTTGATTGTAACCCGAAAATCCATCGAGGAAGCTGTACACTTCCTTGCCTGCTACTCTTTCTAAGAGATGTTCTGTGATGGGAAGCGGATAGTTATCTCGAATCGTGGCTGCATTAACCTTCTTCAAGTTAATGCAAACACGCAGCTTGCCATTCTTCTTGGGCACCACTACGATGGGGGATACCCATTCAGTGTGCTCAATTTCATAGATAAATCCAGCTTCAACCAATCTATCTATCTCTTCTTTGATCTTAGCAGCGTAATTATCGTTATAAGTATAGGGCTTTTGCTTAGAGGGTTTAGCATCTGAGGTCATGGGGATAGTGTGTGAGCATATATCGGGGTCAACACCTTTCAAATCCTTGTAACTCCAAGCGAATACATCTCTGTATTCTCTTAGCAAGGCTATCAACGCATGCTCTTCTTCCTCTGTTAGGTCATGGCCTATGTACGTGCATCTCTCCTCTCCTTCTTCTAGGGCCACTACTATTTTCTTGGTGGTTTCTTTGTTATCATAGGCCTCTCCTGATTGTGCCTCTCGTTTAGGCATTCTTATCATGACTCTCCTGTCATCTATCTCATACTTCTTAAAATTTTCTGGGACCTCAAACAAAGATTCTTCCTCTTCTGGTGAGGCTTCTCTCTTCTTTCGTTTCTTTCCTTCTTCCTTCGGGGTCACATGTGTTGCTAATCTTACATCATTTGTAACCTCTCCATGCCTCTGGGGTTGAAATTCTACTTCATGGAAGTATTCTTCATCTGATGCAAATGGTGGGTCCATAATGATTGACTCTAGATCGGAGTCACTTGCATCCTCAAATGCATCAGGGCTAGGTTCGCATTCTTCTAGAACTGCCTCTCCCATGATTGGCTCTATGGAGAAGACTGAAATGTCATAGCCATCCTCATCACAGTGAGGTGTCCATTGTTCTTCATTGATGGCTACGTCCATTGTTGCTAAAATTTTCTGCCCAGCCATGGGGTTCAAATTCCTCATCAGGAAAAACTACAGGTGCATAGGCTGGATCTTGAATTGATCTATGTGTTTCTTTTGCACCTACCTCTCTGGGTTTCTCTCTCTTCTCTTCTTCTACTGCTACCTTGCACATCCATAAGTGAGT
This sequence comes from Ceratopteris richardii, assembly GCA_020310875.1. NCBI lineage: Eukaryota > Viridiplantae > Streptophyta > Polypodiopsida > Polypodiales > Pteridaceae > Ceratopteris > Ceratopteris richardii. The sequence continues at coordinate 188,268,896 of CM035420.1, forward strand.
GTCTTCATGCATCCATGAGGATCCAGACCCTATGGAATGCACCGATTCTGTATCATCTTTGGCTCTATGGATGGGATTCCATTGGATAGGAGGGACATCTCTATGAGAATAATCCTTGAGATTGACTTTGGTCGTAACACCCAAGTGTTGCAAATACAAGGAGTTGGTTCTCCAATCCTGTACCACTTGCAACTGTCGCATAAATGGTCTTCCCAAAATCATCTCATAGGCATGATTTTTGCTGAAGTCACATATGGCAAAATGTATGCTCAAACTCGACACCACAAGTGGTGAGAGTTATTCCTTCTAGCAATCCTAGGGGTCTCTCTATGTGACCATCGGCCATCTGCAATTTCATTCTCGTTGGCCTGAGTGCTGGCTTGCCCCAACGTTTCCATAGGGAAGTGGTGGCAATTGCAACTCCTGCACCTGAGTCCAAAATTGCCTTGGTGGTGTACTCCTGGTAGGTGATGGGAAGATAGGTGTTCCCTTCTTCGCCTTCACACATATCTCCTATCTTATCCAAGGGAATTTCTGGCACCGTCCTATGGGATCCTACCTAGGAACGAGGTTTGGCTATTTCTAGTACTTGTTTGGCGACATGTTTCCATAATTCAGGTCTAACCTTGAGTAGCTCTTCTAACTTGAGATTGCACTGCACGTTAGTGTTCTTCACTACCTCTGTGTTCCTAGGTATGACTGAATCTTCGTTTCTTACCATGACTGTAGGTGCTCTCATACAGGTGGACTTTGCTTCCCATGGGCCTGTGAAGTGGGGTAACTCTTGTATGGAATTAGACTCAAAGTCCAATCTCTCGTGAGACTGAGTACTCTCATGTTCCCTGTTGAAGCTCAAGATCAAGGACAAAGAATGGAAGTGCATCAAGGAGGTGGACACACAAGAAGAAGGAGCAAGTAGGGAGCTCCAAGAAGCACCTGTCAAATTTTCAGAAGAAATCCCTACAAAAATAGTGATTTTTATCACTAAAAACCATTGTAAATATCATTTTTCATTTTTGTAACTCCATTTTGTTCAAGCCGAGGAGTCCTCGAGCTTGAGGAGTATTAGAACTACCATCCTACCAATTTTCATGATTTTTAGACTCCGGTTGAGCCCCCAAATAAGCCCTGGAACCCATTTTTTAACTAGGCCGGACACTAGGTCTGGACAGGGCCAAAACCACTCAAAAACTATAAAAAGGGCTGGAGAGCTCATTTTTGGGGTTAGCTTGTTGTAGATTTCAGTTTTGTAAGAGAGCTCTTTGGTAATCGAAGCTTTCCATTGTTCCACTCTTTGCTCTTACCTTGTGCGCGTGTGTGTGTATGTGTGTGCATGCTTGTGTGCTTTCACTCACGCACTTGTGCCATCACTTGCTCGCGGTCTTCATACCGGTCCTCACGTCTCCACGGATTGACATTTATGAGGTGTACCTCCTCACGTTGGTACTCACCATTGTGCTAGAGTGACACCAAATTTGGCGCCGTTGCCGGGGAGAGAGCTTGGAGGACGAGCGTGTGACGGTAAGACGTAGAGTAGCGACGTTGGAAGGTAAAAAAAAATCATCATTTTTAGTTCAGTTTTTGAATTTTCCTTCTTCTTCATCTTCACCATCATCACCATCTCCACCCACCTTCATCTTCTCAGTTTTTTTTTTCCATTTTTTAGAGTACATTCACCTTGTTTTTACTTGTGGTTGTGAGCAAGAAGCTTAGAGAGGGTGCAGAACAGAGGCACTGAAGAAATAGTACCAAAAATAACAAAAAATCTGAGTGAACAGCCGGACAAGACGAACCTGCACCAAGTATCGCGGAAGCTGCACCAGAGATCGTGAGTGAGAAACCGGGCAAACTGGGGTTACACAGAGTAAGGGAAGGTGTTAAAGAAGATAGAGAGGCTCTCAAGGTGAGCAAACACCCATTTAATCTATAATTTCTCAGTAAATCAAGTGTGAAAGAGAAACGATCTGTGCGAAGTATCGTTTGGTACTGATAGAAGTGAAAAGGGGTGATTGGAGTGATACAAAGAGTGAGGAGAGGGGAGAAGGACTAGGAAAACAAGGGCATCAAAACAAAACTTAAAAAATCTTGCAAAAATCTTGGCAAAGGGTCAAGTATCGTTTTGTTCCCGCGGTCGAGTATCGCGATACCTGACAAGTATCGTGAATCTCCTGTGGTCGAGTATCGCGATATTTCCCTCCGATCGTGTATCGTTTCATACCGATCGCGATACTTGGCCAGCGATCGTTTCGTCCAGCGATCGTTTGTGAGAGATCGTTTGCCAAAGATCGTTTCATCAGCGATCGTTTCGCAAAGATCGTCGATCGAGTATCGTTTGGTTCAGCGATCGCAATACCTAGCAAGTATCGAGTATCGTTTTGAGTCAGCGATCGTTTGCCAGCGATCGTTTTGTCAAAGATCGTTTTGTCCAGCGATCGTTTGCTCAGATGTCGTGTTGTTTAGCGATCGTTTGGTGAGAGATCGGTATCGTTTGTCAAAGATCGCGATATTTATCAGAGATCGGGTATCGCCTAAGTCAGGAATCGTGTATCGTTTTCTTCCAAATATCGAGTATCATCTTGAGCCAAGTATCGTTTTGCCCGAGTATCGTGGACTTCAAGTATCGCGATATTTCTCAACTATCGTGTATCGTGACAAGGTAAGTATCGTGTATCGTCATACAGCGATCGCGATACCTATCAAAGATCGTGTATCGTGGAGTTTGCTCACGATACTTGTTGAAGATCGTGTATCGCCTACTTCAAGTATCGCGATACATACCAAATATCGTGTATCGAGTTCCTCAAGTATCAAGTATCGTGTCCTACAAATGTCATAGATCGCCTGATTTGAAGCAATTTCTGAGAGACCCTGTTTCCCTGTTTTAACCCCCAAAACCCTGAACTGGCATAACTTTCTCATACGAAATCCGTTTGCTGTGATTTTGGTTTTGTTGGAAATCTCGTGGGGAGTACAACCAAAACATCGACTGGTTATGGTTAAATTAATACCAGGATTATTAGATAGGGTATTTTGAAGTTGACCCTCAGGAAAATTGGAAAACCAAGGTGTTCCAAAGGATTTTGAGCAATATAAGAGAACTTTGGGACTAGAAGCCAAGGCTTATGAACCTGAGATCTGGCAGACACTTAGGCAAGGATAGACAAAGCATTAGGTCATCTGAGGCTAGTGTCAACCATACATCCAAGTCTTGGGCTCAATAGCTTAGTGGTTATCCTTACACACGAAGTTTAGAAACCAGTGACTCGGAAATGTCTTCTAGCATGGAAAGACCCACACGTAGCTCAGGCATTGCCTATTTATAGACACCAGAAGGTCCCTATAAGACCCAATTGGAATATATCAGGACCAACCAATTAGGTGCTCGCATCTATGAGGATGGTCTGAGACGATCAGTGGTTCAACTCAAGAATCCTGACCAACCCTTTGGACTTGAACACCCAGTGGTCAAGTTTGAAGAGGGGGCTTACATTGATAAGGAAGGAACCATACATGTGGTTACCAACTTACCAGATAGGACAGATGAGTTTGGAAATACCATCCTTGAGAACGAGATAGGAGACCTAGAGAAAGGAGACCTAGGAGGAGAACCCAAGACCCCTAGAGGTAAGTCAGTCTTAACCAGAGTGCTCATTCCAGAATGGATTCCTCAAGATAATAAAAGCATAGAACTATTCGTGAATAGAGAAACGGAGGAAGCCTTTTGGAGATTTAGGCCAGATCAACCCAGCCCAGTAGTCACCATCTATGAATTCAAGGATCCAGAGATACCAGGGAAAGTTGTCTATCTAGATCACACATCTCAAAAATTATTCTTGGTATCAGATCATGACAGACATGCTTACACTTGGCAAGGTGAATCAATTTTCCCTCCACCAAGATCTAATGTTTCCCAGGGCCTCCAAGGAGCCGGATCATCCAAGGCTCATGAAACCCAGAGAGAAAGAACTAGAGAGAGACCGGAGGTAAGCTTTGCAGACACTATAGGCAGAGACAGATCAGGATATGGAACGGAAAGACTTGAAAGGGAGAGACATAGAGTGTATAGGCATCAAAGAGACGATCATGATTTCCCATTGCCTAGACCACGAGAGCACTCAAGAACCCTTAGACCCTCTCAAGTGGTTAAGACAATGAAGAACTACTTTGATGGATTTGGAGATCCTTATGATCATGTGGCAGAGTTCAAACAAGTGCTAAGAGCTGAACAGGTTGAAGACTTATTCACCCAGTTCGAGGCATTTGGGTTGACTCTTAAGGGTACTGCCTTAGCTTGGTTTCAACCTCTACACAGTCGCAACTATAGAGAGATAGGTCAGCTGCTAGAAGAATTCATTGTGGAATTTTCCAAGAGTGGTATCAGGCATAACACATCATCCTTGATCCACAGCTTCAAGCAGACACCCCAAGAAACAGTGCGACTCGCAGGAAGAAGATTTAGACAGTACTTGGAAAGATGCCCTGTACCAGAATTACCCACATCAGCCAAACATGTGGCACTGTTTTTAGATGGCCTATTGAGCACAAAATTAAGGTCATATGTATACCTGAAAGAGCCTAGATCCATAGAAGAGTGTATACGGATATGCATTGACATAGAAGACAACTTGGGTGAGGAGTTAGGACTATCCAAACTCTACAAGGACTCTGATAGTTCTACAAGTCATACCTCTAAAGCCTCCACTGAGATAGATGAGATAGCTGAGCAGGTGGCCAAAAAGCTAGGAGTTCAAAATAGACAAATGCCAAGGGTCCCTTCAGTGAAGCGATGTTATACATGTGGAGGAGACCACATGGCTAATGTTTGCCCATTGACGACTCAACCCCAAGGAAGCCCTAATGCTCTATATTGCACCCTTGAAACGGCTAAAGCCGGGGTTTGGGCGATAGTTTTCGCTGTAGCGAAGACTAAAGAAAATAAAGGCGCGTAGCGAATGGTAAACGCTTACTTTTAGGTTTTCGGGTACCGTTAAGGCTAAAGCGTTTTCTAACCGATTCCCAATAGGTTTTCTTTAGCCCTAATACCTTAGGAAATACACAAATCATACGGCCCAAGATTGTTCGTATAACAGGCAAACTGTTAGACAAAATTATCAGCAACCTTACCAGCAGGGTAGGTATCAGAATCAGTACCAACAACCATATTATAGGCCACAACAATATCAACCTCAATACCAGCAGCAATATCAGGCACCATATAGGCCACAACCAGTCCAAGGAAACCAACCGCCAGCTCCGGCCAATGTGATCCCAGTTAAATATACGATGGCGGAGGAGAACTTTAATAGAGCATTGGTGCCACTAACCCCATTGGTCTCAGAAAATGATTCTCACGCTCATGGTTCAGACTACTTCCATGAAGATAGTCCACAGGCTTATTATATAGAGTCACCTGAGCAAAGTGAGACTTCTCAGTATCAATATGGGACACCACCTATAGAACAAAATTGGGAGCCAGAATACTCCAATGTCATGTATACGAATCCAAATCCTAGGCCCCAATTGAGACAGGAAAGACCACAAGCCCCTAGAGGACCATGCTTTAGATGTCAGGGCGACCATTTCATTCGTGAATGTCCCCACCAACCAGCTCTAGGACTAGGGCAAAACATCACAATACAAGGCTTTTGTCCTGAGTGCGGCAAGGAACATCTTCCTAGAGAGTGTCCCAGGAATCCCTCTAGTGCACCCAAGGTCACACCCATCAACGTGGTAGGCTTAGTGGCAGATTCAAGTTCAAGTAGCAGTAATGTGGCCCCTGTACAGGCAGTTACTAGGGCACAGGCTGCACAACAAGCAAAACCATCTGAGCAGTCGGAGTCAAGTGAGGCAGGAGAACCTAGCAAGAGAAAACCAAGAACATGGAAGGATACCAGAGAGAAGGCTAATCGCAAGTGGAACAAAAAACTATCCGAGCTAGAAGAAAGCCTAAGGGATACCAAAACAAAAATAGAAGACATTGCATCTCAAAGCCCCTTGCATGCCGAAGCTCCATCCACTTCGCTTCATCCCACCCCACCACCCATTGTAAATAACCCACAACCAGGGTCTGTTCTTACAGATCCAACCCCAGAAGGCTTGGACATGATGTTCAAGGCCTACCAGGCTCATCTTCAAGAAGGGCCAACAGCTGCAAACCTAGACAAGAGTTACCCTAGAGCAGACTTAGAGATTGAACGGATGAAAATGTGCATGAAAATGGTAGAACAAGCTCAAGCTATACTTGAGACTAGTCAAAAGTTCAATCAGACAAACTCTGTCAAACCGGATTTGCATTTCCAAGGCTTACTAGAAAGATTGGAGCAGTTGGTAAACAAACCACAAATTTCTTTACCTCCACAGGCTCAACCAGTTATTGAAAGAGGAAGCTCACCACCAATGGGAGCTTATGTTCCTAATTCCACGGATGCTGGAATGCCTCCTTCAATTCAACAGTACTCTCAAGAGTTCTTGCGGGAAATACAGGAAGAGAAATGGGCCAAGGAGAAGGGTAATTCCCCTCCTATTCCTGAGATTGATGATCTTCATGATCAATTTCCTCAAGACATTCCGTCTATCTATGGAGACCAAGCAGAGCAACAAGAAGATGAAAGATTAGATTTTGAATCTAATTCTTTACAAGAGTTGCCTCATTTCATAGGACCATGGGAATCTGAATCTCTCCAGATCAGAGCTCCCACAATATTGGTAAGAAATGAAGACTCAGTGATTCCAAGAAACAATGATGTTGTGAAGAACACTAAAGTTCAATGTCATCTCACCGTAGAGGAGCTGCTCAAGGCAAAACCGGAGCTCTGGAATCATGTGAAGGATCAGGTTCCAGAACTTGAATCCAATATGCCAAAAGTAGGCTCTAAGCAAAAAGTTCCAGAGATACCTCTCGACAAGATAGGAGACACGAGCGAAGGTGAAGAAGGTAACACTTATCTTCCGATCACCTATCAAGGTTACACAACCAAAGCAATTGTAGATTCGGGTGCTGGTGTTGCTATTGCGACCACTTCCTTGTGGAAGCGATGGGGCAAACCCACCTTAAGACCAACGAGAATGAAACTTCAAATGGCAGATGGTCATTTTGAAAGACCTCTCGGATTGCTTGAAGGGATAACTCTAACCACTTGTGGTGTAGAGTTTGAACATACGTTTGCTATATGTGACTTTGAGAAAAATAATGTCTACGAGATGCTCCTAGGAAGACCCTTCCTACGACAATTGCAAATAGTACAGGATTGGGGAACCAACTCCTTATACTTACAACACTTAGGGGTCACCACCAAGGTCAATCTGAAGGATTACACCTTCAGAGATGTACCACCCCTACAGTGGAATCCTATCCACAAAGCAAAAGAAGATTCAATCTCTGTGCATTCTGGAAGTTCACCTGATCCATCCTGGCTGCATGAAGATACTCACTTGTGGATGTGCAAGGTCGCAGAGGAAGAGGAAAAGCGCCTAAAAGCGAGAGAAGAAGGAACTCCCCCAGGAGATAGACCAATAAAAGACCCAGCCTATACACCGATGATATTTCCAGATGAGGAATTTGAGCCTCATGGTTGGGCAGAAATCTTAGCTACCATGGACATAGCAGTCAATGAAGAACAATGGACACCTCATTGCGATGAGGAGGGTTATGATATTTCAGTGTTCATGTGTCAGCCCCTGTTGGAAGAGTGTGATCCTAATGAGTTCATAGAAGAAGAAGAGAATGATGATGATCTAGAATCCATTGTGATGGATACCTACTTTGACTCAGAGGAACACTATTTAGAAGACATAGGAGTGTTAACCCAAAAAGAAGAAGAACCCCTCACGAGTATTAAAACGATAAATTCAAAGGAAGGAAGTGAAGGAGGTCAAAAGAAAAAGAAAAGAAAAGCAGTGAAACAAGAAGAGGAAGAATCACTGTTTGAAGTACCAGAAAATTTCAAGAAATATGAAGTGGAAGACCGAAAAATTTTGGTACGAATGCCTAAGAGAGAGGCCATTATAGGAGAAGCATATGACAATAAAGAAAAGACCAAAAAAATTGTAGTGACCATTGAAGGGAACGAAGAACGATGTACGTACATAGGAGATGACCTAAGTGCAAAAGAAGAAGCAGAGATTGTAGCTCTATTAAGGGAATATAGGGATGTGTTCGCATGGCACTATAGAGACTTGAAAGGAGTAGATCCAAAGATTTGCTCTCATACGATTCCGATGACCGCTGATGCCAAGCCCACCAAACAAAAGCCCTACACATATAATGACAATTATGCAGCTAAAATAAAGGAGGAAATTGACAGGTTGATTGAAGCTGGATTCATCTATGAGATTGAGCACACTGAATGGGTGTCCCCCATTGTGGTGGTGCCCAAGAAGAATGGGAAGTTGCGCGTGTGCATTAACCTTAAAAAAGTTAATGCCGCTACGATCAGAGATAGTTATCCACTTCCAATCACCGAACATCTATTGGAGCGTGTTGCAGGCAAGGAAGTTTATAGCTTCCGTGATGGATTTTCAGGTTACAACCAAGTAGCCATTGCCCCCGAAGATCAACACAAAACGGCCTTTGCCACAGAATGGGGAATCTTTGCATTTCGTGTGATGCCATTTGGGCTCACCAATGCACCTGCAACATTCCAAAGGCTCATGTGTCATGTCTTCAAGGAGTTCTTGCGGAAGAGCTTAGAAGTATATGTGGATGATTTATGTGCGCATTCCCAACAGAGAAGTTACCACATCCCTGAGCTCAGACAAATCTTCAACAAGTGTAGAGATTATCGAGTTTGTCTGAACCCAGAGAAGTGTGTGTTCATGGTACGACAAGGTAAAATCTTAGGTCACATTGTTTCTAAGAATGGAATTTCAACAGGTGAAGACAAGGTAAGAGCGATAGCTGAGTTGCCAAGACCAAGAAATGTTAAAGAGGTACAGGCCTTTATGGGCCATTGTGGATATTACCGTAGGTTTATCCACATGTATGCCATCATAGCTAAACCTCTTTATGGGTTGTTAACAAATTTTGAGTGGAACGAGGAATGCGAGAATTCCTTCAACGAGCTGAAAAGACGTTTGTGCACAGCACCAATATTGACTACTCCGGATTGGAGCAAACCCTTTCATGTCCATGTAGATGCCTCCAATCATGCAATAGGATGTGTGCTAGCACAACCCACAGGTGAAGGAAACCTAGATTTGCCGATAGCATATGCTAGTAGGCAATTAAATGCAGCTGAACGAAATTATACCACAACGGAGAGAGAAGGCTTAGGTATGGTATACGCTGTGAAGAAGTTCAGACACTATCTATTGGCCAATAAGTTCAAGTTTTTCAGTGATCATCAAGCTTTACTATATTTGGTCAATAAACCTTGCAATACAGGCCGTTTGGTGAGATGGTTCCTCTTACTAATGGAATACGACTTTGAAGTTGTTGTCAGGAAAGGTAGAACCCATCTTAGGGCAGACCATCTTTCTCGCATCACTTCAGGAGAGCCACCGCAAGGAGTGTCTGATGAATTGCCCGATGCTTATCTGTTCAATTTAGAAGTTGTTCCTAAATGGGCAAACAAGTTGGTACCAGTCCTAACCTTCGGGCCTGCAAATAAGAATGTGAAAACAAGCAAAGAAGAAATTGTAAAATCACAAAAGTATCAAATATTGGCCGGAAGTATGTACAAGCAAGACACCGAGGGCGTATTAGCTTGTTGTGTCGAGGACGATGAACATACTAGTTGGTTGCAACAAGCCCATGAGGGATTGCTGGGAAATCACTACTCTAAACAACGAACATTGCAGAATCTAAAACGTTTAGGAGTGTATTGGCCTAGCATGGACAAAGAAATACAAGAGTGGATCCAGAATTGTCCAGTGTGCCAGAAGAGACCCCCAGTGGAGCATGCCACTCTTTATCACGTGTCATTAATTCCAGATTGGAGCACTCCACTGGTAGAATTTATGAGATCAGGAATACTAACGAACAAGGCTAGTCTATCAAGAAGAAGAAGCATGGAGCAAGAGGCTCAAGACTATGCCTTAATAGGAGACAACCTATATCGAAGAGGCAAGGATGGTTACCTAAGACTGTGCGTTCATGAATCAGACTATTTGAAAGTCTTAGAAACCGCACATAGTAGTGTTGCAGGTGGACATTTTGGGCCTGACCGAGTAATTAAGACCATTTTATTCTCAGGACTTTGGTGGCCCACTCTTCATATGGATGCACATACTTATGTGAAGAAATGTGACACATGCCAACGTGCCCAATATCCGATAAGAAAAGACGAGATGCCTTTAAGGCCAATGATGGGAGGACGTGCATTTTCAAAGTGGGGTATAGACTTTGTTGGTCCTATTAACCCCCCAGCTAGAAACTCCCATGCAGAATACATTATTGTAGCCACAGATTACCTTACAAAGTGGGTGGAAGTAAAAGCCACAACGAGAATGATGCTCAAACGACGGCCAAGTTTTTATTCGAGAACGTGTTCACCAGATACGGATTACCAATAGAGTTGGTCAGTGATAGAGGTACGCACTTCTTGAATGAGGTCATTGAAAATCTCCTTCAAGAATTCATGGTGATACACAAGAAGTCTGCACCTTATCACCCACAAGCCAACGGACAAGCCGAGAGCACGAATAAGATCCTATGTAACGTGTTGACGAAACTTGTAAATAATAAACGCTCTGATTGGGACAAACAACTTCATCATGCTATTTGGGCATACCGAGTTGCCTACAAAACGGTACTCAATGCTACCCCATTTCAGATGGTCTTTGGACAGAATGCTGTGCTACCATTGGACTTCCTAATCCCAGCCTTGAAAGTAGCACAAGAGCATGAGTGGAATGGACATGAGTTGTCTTCCAGGATCTTTGATCTAGAACGCTTAGGTGAGACGAGGCTACGGGCAGCAGCAGGCATTTATGCTGCAAAGAAAAGGCAAAAGGCATACTTTGATGCCCATGTAAAGGATAAAGGATTGAAGGAAGGAGATCTAGTGCTGGTTTATACGCTAAAGCAACATGCCCGCAAATTGGAGAAACGAGGATATGGACCCATGATCATTAATAGACTCTCCACTAGCGGTGCAGTGCAATTGGCCACTTTAGAAGGTGATATCCTACCAAACTATATTAGTGGATGCCGAGTCAAATTATATCAAGAACCTCTTACAGAGGAAATGCTCATGAGACTCAATACCGCTAAGAAGCGAAAAGAAGAGGAGTTAAGGGTTAGAGAAGAAGCACAAGCAGAGGCTAGAGAGCGCATCAGAAGAAATAAGCTACGGCGGCTAGGCCTAGATGTCAACACAAAAGCTCCAAAATATCACATGGACATGTGCCAAAAATCGGGCATAACTACTTCTCAAATAATTGATCGACGACCCTTTGTGACTATAGAGGTAGGACAAGGAAAGAGTGTAAGAACTGTGAGAGCACTGATTGACTCAGGAGCAGCAACTAGTGCAGTTAGACTTTCATACTGCCAGGACCTGCAATTGAACATCGAGCCCATAGAAGCCTATCTCATAGGTTTAGGAGGCGTGGAAACCCCTTGTTTAGGAGAGGTGGAACTTCCCATCTACCTTCAAGATGTTCCAATAAAAGTCAAGATGCTAGTGTGTCATGATGAGGACCTCACAGAGCCACTTGTCTTGGGTCAAGATTGGATTTACGACCATGCTGTCAACTTGAACCTAAGAAGTCAACTTCTTCAAGTGTGGGTATATAATCAATGCATTACATTAGAATTGGAGAATCGCATGCCCACTGAAACTGACACCACACACTCTCTTTGTTCCTCTAAGGCTAATCTTCTTGAACAAGATGTTGTAGATGTCAAAAGCTCTATGATCCAGACGGACGCAATCACGGAAGGACAGTCGCAAAGTCAAGATGAACCTTCTTCTTGTCTTTTAAAGAGCAAAGCATCCACAGGAGCTCAACCTCAGAAGCAAGCAAAACAGTGCAAGACAGCCAGTCTATCAAATAGACAAAGAGCCTTCAAGAGCAAAGAAGTGTTGGGCATGACACAGATCTGGGTAAAGAAAGGAGTACAACCATCGATGCTGCCTCAAAGACTCCCACCCAACCAGATCGACCATGGCAACAGAAGGACCAAACACCCACGACAGGCTCAAACACGAGAAATCCAACTACTTTGGGTACCGAAACAATCGATGAAGGCCGACCACAATAAGGTACAAATTTGGGTGCCTAAAAAATTAGCTACAGCTCAACACGGGCGATTACAGATGTGGGTACCCAAGAAGCTCTTACATACGCAACGGCCTATGCTCCCCACCATGCAAAAGGTCTCAACAAAGAAGCCAAGGAAAACAAAGGGTAAGAACAGAGCACAAAGACCAAAAGAAGATAAACTTAACCCTTCTACAAAAATAAGCAGGCACTCACCCAGGATATGGGTTTGGAAGCCAAAAGCACAAGCAACATCCACAGAACCAAGGGGTCAACCACACTGGATACCAAAGTTTGGACAGCATCCAAAGAAGAACTGGCCTGAGGTGATCTCTACAGGGCCTAATACTATTCGGAAATGGGTTCCCATTAGGAGGATTACATCATTTCGAGATCCAATCGACACCTCCAAACAAAGAATTCATCAAGTATACAAGTAACATCAAAAGCCTCGACCAGCAGCAACCATGTGCCTTTGGCATAACCAAGTTGTTTGCACCATTCAGGTCATGCATTTCCAAAGTATGCATCAATATAGGGCCACCTTACATGGCCGTGCATAGACACAATTGAGAAATCCCAGGCACATGAGACACAATTTTCACATGCAAAATATGTTATTGATACTAACCTCTTTCTTCTTGTTTAATGCCATCGTGTTCCAAAAAAAAAAAAAAAAACTATGTGCTTGAAAGTGCTCATCAGCGAACTTCGAGCAAGGACATCCCTCAACAAAAAGGACAAGCCGACGGTCAAACATCATGAGGGAACCACAACACGAAGAGATGAAGATCAACGGACCCTTCACCATGGTAAGACGTGTATGTTTCAACAACACTATAACCATGATAGATTAGGAAACCTCTTCGTCAGCATACCCTTGAGCACTTAGCTCAAGACCCAATCTCTTGCACCATACTTCTTGCCATGCATTATCCAAGTACGCATACGTAGGGCCACATTACAAGGCCATGCACAAGGCACATAATTTGTTCAACCCAGGCACTAATGCACTTAACCATCATCCATTATGGGTTACAAGTACTTGGCACAAAAACTATGAAAGCCATCTTTGGAAGAATCAGAGGACATCACGGTGACCACTACAAGAACAAGGGAGCCATCCACCACCGAGAGTTGCTCACAATCAACATTGACCACATCCTTTGAGCAGCTAGCAGTTTTGGAAAACTCACAAATGCACCACCCAGATGGAATACAAGGCAGAAGTACGTACAAAGGGACTACAAACTGCAAGAGATAACAGTGGCAAAGTGAAGAACCAGACAAACGACCAGGATACATTGGGAAGAGGGATCGCCCCTGTTGGACGCAAAGGACGCTACCTCTCAACGTACTACATGGAACGACCACTACAACAAGGGTCTGTCAGGGACGACAGACTCAAGAGGGGGGGGAGTGTTGAAGCTCAAGATCAAGGACAAAGAATGGAAGTGCATCAAGGAGGTGGACACACAAGAAGAAGGAGCAAGTAGGGAGCTCCAAGAAGCACCTGTCAAATTTTCAGAAGAAATCCCTACAAAAATAGTGATTTTTATCACTAAAAACCATTGTAAATACCATTTTCCATTTTTGTAACTCCATTTTGTTCAAGCCGAGGAGTCCTCGAGCTTGAGGAGTATTAGAACTACCATCCTACCAATTTTCATGATTTTTAGACTCCGGTTGAGCCCCCAAATAAGCCCTGGAACCCATTTTTTAACTAGGCCGGACACTAGGTCTGGACAGGGCCAAAACCACTCAAAAACTATAAAAAGGGCTGGAGAGCTCATTTTTGGGGTTAGCTTGTTGTAGATTTCAGTTTTGTAAGAGAGCTCTTTGGTAATCGAAGCTTTCCATTGTTCCACTCTTTGCTCTTACCTTGTGCGCGTGTGTGTGTATGTGTGTGCATGCTTGTGTGCTTTCACTCATGCACTTGTGCCATCACTTGCTCGCGGTCTTCATACCGGTCCTCACGTCTCCACGGATTGACATTTATGAGGTGTATCTCCTCACGTTGGTACTCACCATTGTGCTAGAGTGACATTCCCCGTAAATAGATGGGATGTCTTGTGGGAATTGGTCGTGTGCATCATCCACAAGTTCAAAGGGAGGGGCGACTTCACTTTCGTTATCCCATTTGTCTTCTTGAATCTCTCGTAGGAAGTCTGGTGCAAACCGATTCATAGAGGAAGAAGTGTCTGGCTCCGTAGAATTAGGCACATAAGCAACCTGAGAAGGAGGGCTTATTCTATCGTTGGCTCTCTCCTCGTTCTCATAGATGGCTGGAGCACAAGCTTCCTGGGGAGGATTACTTATTCTATTACTTTTCCGAACAGGCCCATACGCTCCCTGAGAAGGAATGTAGGCAACCTGTGGAGGTACGTAAGCTTTCGAGGGAGGCTCATCTGCCTTTTGGGGGGAAAGATAAGCTTCTTGAGGAGGCACGTGGGCTTCCTGAAGAGGCCGGCTTATCCGTTCTCTTGCCCTTTCCTTTCTTTGAGGGGCAGGTTCCTTTTCTGATTGTGTAATTAGCCTCTCTATTCTTTCTAAGGAGGGGAAGTTGTCTGGTTCAGTGGAATTGGCCACATAAACTTCCGATGGGGGATGGGTCATGTTTTTGCTTGCTTTATCTCTTTCTTGATTTTTTTCATCCTTGGCAGATCTTGCAATTATGCCCTCTAACTTCTCTAGAAGTCCATCCAAGTGTAATTGCGTCTTGGCTGAACCCGAGTAATTGAAAAGGCGACTGGCTTCAAACATAGTCTGAGCCAATGCGACCATTTTCGCGCACAGCTTGGTTCTTTCTATCTCTAGGTCAGCTCTAGGATAGCACTTGTCATGATCTGTGACGTTTGGCCCTTCTTGGATTCTGGCCTGATATGCTTTAAGCATCATGTCTATGTCTTCAGGAGTGGGATCAGCTAATACTGATCCTACTCGGGGTGGTGGGTGGGTTACGTGGGGTGTCTTAGAGGGTGGAGGGATGGAGGGTGATGGGGATGGTAGCGGTGGGAATGTGTGAGAGTGCGGTTGAGATGTGATCTCTATGATTTTAGCCTTGGTTTCTCGTAGACTTTCCTCAAGTTCACTCATCTTCTTTGCCCATTGCCTTTTCATGCGTTCGCGGCTATCTCTCCAAGCTCTTGTTCTCTTTTTATTTTGGCTCTCAGTATCGCTAACGTCTGGACTCTTTTCCTTGCCTACCCCTTGGTTTTGCTGCACTGCTTGAGCTCTCGTGACTACCTGTACGGGTGCAGTGGAAGTGACACTTCCGCTGGAATCTACCACTAACCCAATAACATTGATAGGCGTGATTTTTGGCATATTATTGGGGTTCTTTGGGCAATCTCGTAAGAGATGCTCTTTTCCACAATCTTGGCAGAAGCCTTGGATCATCACTGACTGGTTTTGTGTAGGTGGAGGTAAGGGGCAATCACGAATGAGGTGATCTCCTTGGCATCTGTAGCACGGTCCTCTTGGAAATGGAGGTCTTACTTGCCTAGGTTGAGGCCTAGGGTTGGGGTTTGCATACATGACGTTTGTGTAATCTGACTCCCAACTAGGTTCATTTGGCTCTTCGCTGTAATAGGACTCACCATGTTCTAGAGACTGCATGTAGTATGCCTGGGGACTCTCAACAGGTGTAGAATCAAAGCTATGGTCACTCGGGTCACTTTCAGAAAGCAAGGGTGTTACAGGGACTATAGCTCTATTCAGGTTTTCTTCTGCAACAGCATACTTTACCGGAATCACATTAGCTGGGGCTGGGGGTTGTTGTGCTAGCACCGGCTGAGGCCTTTGTTGGTTTTGATATTGTGGTTGATAATGTTGTTGTGGCCTGCCATATGGCTGTGGAGGGTACTGGTTCTGGTATCTTCCCTGTTGAGGGTATGGCTGAGGGTAGGGTTGCCTAACCGCCTGCTTGTTGTATGGGCAATCTTGCGCAGTGTGATTGGTGTACTTCCGTTCTATGGTGCAGTACTGGCTACTAGGATTAACTTGGGGTTGAGCCATAATGGGACAGACGTTCGCCATGTGGTCGCCACCACAAGTATAGCATCTTTTCCCAGGAGCAAACCTTGGGATTTGTTTGTTAGTGACACCTAACTTCTGAGCTACTTTCTCTGCCAGTTCCTCAATTGATGTGGATTGCGTGGAAGAGAGGTTAGAGGCACTATCCGCGTCTTTGTATATCTTGGAAAGCTCTAACTCCTCCCCTAGGTTGTCCTCAATGTCAATACATATGCGTACACACTCTTCTATGGTCCTAGGGTCCTTCAAGTACACATAAGATCTCAATTTAGTACTTAGCAATCCATCCAGGAATAAAGCCACTTGTTTAGCTGGTGTGGGTAGCTCCGAGATAGGGCATCTTTCTAAGTATTGCCTAAATCTTCTTCCTGCAAGCCTCACGGTTTCTTGAGGGGTTTGCTTGAAGCTGTGAATCAGCGAGGAGGTATTATGCCTTATGCCACTCTTAGAGAATTCAATAATGAAAGCCTCTAGGAGTTGGTCAATGCTCCTGAACTGCCTCTCATTTAGTGGCTAAAACCATGTCAGGGCAGTGTTCCTAAGGGTCAGACCAAAGGCATTGTATTGCGTGAATAGATCCTCCACTTGTTCAGCTCTCAGGACCTGCCTAAACTCAGCCACATGATCATATGGATCTCCAGTGCCATCGAAGTAGTTCTTCATGGACTTGACTAGCTCAGTCGGTCTCAAGGTTCTTGTGTGCTCTCTAGGTCGTGGTAGAGGGAACTCATCCGCGTTTCTTTGATTCCTGTGAGCTCTAAGTATCTCAGGTTCTACTCTATTTGTTTCCGTCCTCGTTCTCTCTCTTCCCACTAGGTTGGCAAAGCTTACTTCTGGTCTATCTCTACTTCTGTCTCTTTGCATTCCATGAGCTTGGGATGTTCCAGCTCCAGGGTGACCATAGGATACATTCGATCTTGGTTGGGGGAAAACAAATTCACCTTTCCAAGTGTAAGCATGTCTATCATTTTGTGTCACCACAAAGATCCTCTCCGAAGTGTGATCTAAGTAGGTCACTCTGCCTGGGCTATCAGGATCCTTAAACTCATAGATCATGATTGTTCCTATATCAGTTGGTTGATCAGGTTTATACCTCCAAAAGGCTTCGTCAGTTTCTCGATTGAGAAGCAAATCTATGCACTTGTTGTCTTGGGGAACCAAATCAGGTGTGATAATCCTAGTGAGAACAGATTTGCCTCGGGGTGTTCTAGGTTCTACTCCCATGTTTCCTTGTTCCAAGTCACCCAAGTCCGCTTCTGAGATTACATTTCCAAATTCATCTGTCCTATCTGGGTGACTGGTGACTACATATATGGTTCCTTCTTTGTCCAGGTATGCACCATTTTCAAACTTGACTGCTGGGTGCTCTAGTCCTATGGATTGATCAGGATTCTTAATCTGTACCACAGATCTTCCTAGGCCGTCCTCATAGATGCTAGCACCTAATCGGTTGGTCCTAAGGTATTCCAACTGTGTTTTGTAAGGGCCTTCTACCCTGTGCAAGTAAGGCACTCCTGAACTTCCTGTAGGTCTGTCCATGCCTTGAGACATCTCTGACTCACTGGTCTCAGAGCTAGGGTAGTACGAGTGGTGGCTCAACTGTTGGGCCCAAGACCTAGCAGTGTGGTTAACGCTAGCCTCTGAAGATCTAAGGCTTTGTCTCTCCCTTACTAGATGTCGTCCTGATCTAAGGTTCATATGCCTATCTAAGTAGCCCAATTCTTTGCCCAGAGTACAACCTCGTTGCTGGTTACTTTATATTAGTCACTTGGTTCTTTTTAGTAATTTTATCGTGTTTAAGGTCTTGTCTGATATCACGTCGTCAGGAATATTTGAATGTTATTTCGCACTTACAGTTGATCGTTCCACGTTAAGTTCTTTCCCTTTAAAATTCTCGACAGTACAAGGATTATGCCCTTAGCTTGAGCTTGATAGTTTAGGTATGCTTCAACTTGATAGTTGCCTATCGTCGCCCTGACTTACTCCTACTTCTAATCGTTCTTAGCCTAAGCTAGGAATTGACGAAGAGGAGTCGAGAGTATTCCGACCTTTCTTGCTGAACCTTGCTCTCTAGTGCTCGAGAAGTTGATTCTCAAGCATGCGCAAAACCCTTGCTTGGACGCTCTCAATTGCTTCTCAATAGACCTGCATCAGTCCCAAGATTAGCTCCAAGTTGACCTTTCAATTGACAGACAATTTATTTCAGACACTTTTTTAATGACCCTTGTTCCCCCTTTTGTGTTGCTAGAAATTTCCTCTAGAGCTCCCTTGGTGTTCCTACCCCTCCGTGTGTCAACTTCCAAATATCCTATCTGAAAATCAACACGTTATTCTTATAAAAAATAGTTGAGGGCGTGTAGTATATGCCACGAGTTTTCCGACAAGCCCTAGAGCTCAAAAAATGGATTTCGTATGAAAAAGTTATGACCGTTCAGGGTTTAGGGGGTTAACTAGACAAACAGAACCTTTCAGGGGTTTTAATGCATTTTTCTAAGGCCTTTGTAAGTGTATGAGTATTTGAGAGTGCAAATATGCCCAAAATTTAGCCTAAATTTCCAAAAATTTACCCCTTAATTTTTGCCGAAAATGTCTGTCTATCGCGATAGACGGTGTCTGTCGCGATAGACACAAACTATCGTGGGGGCTGTCTGTCACGATAGACGGTGTCTGACGCGATAGACGCTGTCTGTCGTGGATTTCTGTCTGTCGCGATAGACGGTGTCTGTCGCGATAGACGCTGTCTGTCGTCTGTCGTGATTTGGTCTGTCGCGATAGACGGTGTCTGTCGCGATAGACGGGGTCTATCGTGGATTTCTGTCTGTCGCGATAGACGGTGTCTGTCGCGATAGACGCTGTCTGTCGTGGAATTTTTGTCTGTCGTGATAGACGGGGTCTATCGTGGATTTCTGTCTGTCGCGATAGACGGTGTCTGTCGCGATAGACGGTGTCTGTCGTGGAATTTCTGTCTGTCGCGATAGACGCTGTCTGTCGTGGATTTCTGTCTGTCGCGATAGACGCTGTCTGTCGTGGATTTCTGTCTGTCGCGATAAACGGTGTCTGTCGTGATAGACGCTGTCTGTCGTGGAATTTTGGTCTGTCGCGATAGACGGTGTCTGTCGCAATAGACTGAAAAAACGCAAATTTTTGAGAAACTTCTAGTGATTTAGAGTGCCCTAATGGTGTAGGTTACCGTGACAAACATGCATTCACAAAATTTTAAGTTTTTCTGTCTGTCGCGACAGACAGAGGTCGTCGTCCCGGGACCTGTGCAGAGTCTGTCGTACCTGCGCACACTGCTGGAGGAGGTGGTACAGCAAGTTCCTGCAACAAAAGCTCAAAAACACACCAAAAACAGATAGCATGCAAGCTCTCTCTCGCTCTCTCTCACAATGAAATGAGGGAAATGAGGTGGGGGGTGTAATATGACCAAAAAACTGAAATTTTTTGTGGAGATGGAGATGGAGGTGGGAGATGGTGGAGATGATGATGGTGATAATGGTGATGCGAAAGTAAGGAAAAAATGAAGAAAAATTAAGAGAAAGAAGGATATTACCTATAACTCCAATGTCTCAACTCGACGTCTTACCATCACACGCTCGTCCTCGAAGCTCTCTCCCCGGCAATGGCGCCAAATTTGGTGTCACTCTAGCACAATGGTGAGTACCAACGTGACAAGATTCACCTCATAATTGTCAATCCGTGGAGACGTGAGGACTAGTATGAAGACTATGAGCAAGTGAAGGCACAAGTGCGTGAGTGAGAAGCACACAAGCGTGCACACACATACACACACACGCGCACACACGGCAAGAACAAGGAGAGGAACAATGGAGTTCTTTGCATTAATCAAAAAGTCTCTTACATAAGCTCAATTCACCAACAATCTAACCCCAAAAATGAGCTCTCTAGCTCTTTTTATAGTTTTCTAACTAGCTTTGGTCCTGTCCAGACCTAGTGTCCGGCCTAGTTAAAAATTAGGTTCTAGAGTCTATTTGAGGGCTCAAACAGAGTCTAAAAATTATGAAAATTGATATGTCGCTAGTTCTAATACTCTTCAAGCTCGAGGACTCCTCGGCTTGCACAAAATGGAGTCTATTCTACCAAAAACGGGATTTACAATGTTTGTGTAGTGATTAAAATCACTTGATTTGTAAATAGTCCATGGAAAAAATGATTTGGCCTTGTTGCCGTATTGTGCATGACTCCTCTGTTGCTTTGTATGCCAACATAGGGCTATGAAAGGACGTCGGTCAGTTATTCTATGTGAGCTAACACCTGAAACTTCACACATAGCCATGTCATATCTTTGATCTACATATGCATCTTGCCTAGGGTGCTCTCTACCTTGTCTTCTTAATTTCATCCTTCTGATGCGTTCTAAAGCTTCTGCTTGAGCTTCTTCTCGAACTCGCTTTTCTTCCTCTTTGCGTTTCTTAGCGGTGTTGAGTCGGCTGAGCATTTCCTCCGTAAGGGGTTCCTGATACAACTTGAGTCTGCATCCGCTAATATAGCTTGGGAGAACATCACCCTCTAATGTGGCTAGTTGTACTGCTCCACTCGTGGAAATCCTATTGATGATCATAGGTCCGTAGCCTCTCTTTTCTAGTTTCCTTGCGTGTTGCTTCAGTGTGTAGACTAAAACTAGATCTCCTGCTTTCAAACCCTTATCCTTCACATGGGCATCGAAGTATGCCTTCTGTCTCTTCTTAGCTGCATATATCCCTGCAGCTTCTCTCAGTCTTGTTTCTCCTAATCGTTCAAGGTCAAAGATCCTAGAGGAGAGCTCATGACCGGTCCATTCGTGCTCTTGTGCTACTTTCAACGTAGGTATTAAGAAGTCCAAGGGTAGCACTGCGTTTTGGCCAAATACCATCTGAAAGGGGGTGGCTTGGAGTACCGTTTTGTAGGCGACTCGGTATGCCCAAACAGCATGGTGCAGCTGTTTGTCCCAATCAGAGCGTTTAGTGTTCACTAATTTTGTCAGTACATTGCATAAGATCTTATTAGTGCTCTCAGCTTGTCCATTAGCTTGAGGGTGATAGGGGGCAGACTTCTTGTGTATTACCAAGAATTCTTGGAGTAGATTTTCAATCACTTCGTTCAAGAAATGAGTGCCTCTATCATTACAAGCTCTATAGGTAGCCCATATCTTGTGAATACATTCTCAAACAAGAATTTAGCAGTTGTCTGAGCGTCATTCTTTGTCGTAGCTTTTACCTCCACCCACTTGGTGAGATAATCTGTTGCAACAATGATGTATTCTGCATGGGAACCCTTAGCTGGGGGATTAATAGGACCTACGAAGTCTATTCCCCACTTAGAGAACGCACGTCCACCCATCATAGGTTTCAGTGGCATCTCATCTTTGCGTATAGGATACTGAGTCCTCTGACAGACATCACACCGTTTCACATAGGTATGTGCATCCATGTGAAGGGTAGGCCACCAGAAGCCCGCAAATAGTATTGCCTTGATCACCCGATCCGGTCCAAAGTGTCCTCCTGCTACACCTTGGTGAGCAGTTTCCAAGATCTTAAGATATTCACTTTCATGGACACATAGCCTTAGGTAACCATCTTTACCACGCTTATATAGATTATCACCAATGAGTGAGTAATCCTGGGCTTCTTGTTCTAAACTCCTTTTCCTAGCCAGAGTCATGTCTGGAAGGAATGTTTTTGTCCTCAAGAAGGATACTAGAGGTTCACTCCAATCTGGCACAATGGATACTTGATAAAGAGTGGCGTGTTCCACTGGTGGTTTAATGCAACAGATTGGGCATTCCTTGCACAACTTTTGGACATCCGCTTCCATAGTCGGCCAATGCACTCCGAGTCTCCTTAGCGTCTGTAAAGTTTGTTGCCTTGAGTAGTGTTGCTCTAACGCACCTACATGTTCTAATTGCAACCATCTAGCGTACTCATCCTCTTCTACGCAACAAGCCAAGATCCCTTGATCTGTGTGCTTGTACATACTTCCTGCCATGATGTGGTACTTTTGGGCTTTTACAACCTCTCTATCCTGTGTGTTTACCACTGGATGGTTAGGCCCGTATGTCAATACTGGTACCAATGGCTTAGCCCACTGCGGCACCACTTCCAAATTAAACAAGTAAGCATCAGGAAGGTCATCTGATACTCCTTGTGGGGCTTCTCCCGATGTGAGCCTAGAAAGATGATCAGCTCTCAAATGAGTCCTACCTTTCCTTACCACAACTTCAAAGTCATATTCCATGAGCAAGAGAAACCATCTCACTAATCTTCCTGTATTGCATGGTTTGTTTACGAGGTATAGCAATGCCTGATGATCAGTAAAAAATTTAAACTTATTTGCAAGCAAATAGTGTCTAAATTTCTTAACTGCATATACCATGCCTAATCCTTCTCGCTCTGTAGTGGTGTAGTTCCGTTCAGCCGCATTCAATTGTCTACTGACATAGGCAATTGGAAGATCCATATTACCTTCACCAGTAGGTTGTGCAAGCACACATCCAATAGCATTATTGGATGCATCCACATGAACATGGAATGGCTTATTCCAATCTGGTGTGGTCAAGATTGGTGCTGAACATAATCTTTGTTTAAGCTCCTGGAAGGAATTCTCACATTCATCCGTCCACTCAAAGTTAGTCAGAAGTCCGTACATGGGCTTTGCAATGACAACATACATGTGTATAAATCGTCGGTAATAACCACAATGCCCCATGAAAGCTTGTACTTCCTTGATATTCTTTGGCCTAGGTAGCTCTGCTATAGCTCTCACTTTCTCTTCGTCAGTAGATATGCCATTCTTTGACACTATGTGCCCTAAAATCTTGCCTTGCCTGACCATGAAAACACATTTTTCGGGGTTTAGGCAGACTTGATATTCTCTACATTTGTCAAAGATTTGTCTGAGCTCAGGGATATGGGTTTGTCTAATGTTGGAATGAGCACAAAGATCATCAACGTAGACTTCTAAGTTTTTCCAAAGGAACTCTTTAAATACATGGCACATCAGCCTTTGGAAGGTAGCTGGTGCATTGGTAAGCCCAAATGGCATTACTCTAAAGGCAAAAATGCCCCATTCTGTGGCAAAGGTTGTCTTATGCTGATCCTCTGGAGCTATGGCTACTTGATTGTAACCCGAAAATCCATCAAGGAAGCTGTACACTTCCTTGCCTGCCACTCTTTCTAAGAGATGTTCTGTGATGGGAAGCGGATAGTTATCTCGAATCGTGGCTGCATTAACCTTTTTCAAGTTAATACACACACGCAGCTTGCCATTCTTCTTGGGCACCACTATGATGGGGGATACCCATTCAGTGTGCTCAATTTCATAGATAAATCCAGCTTCAACCAGTCTATCTATCTCTTCTTTGATCTTAGCAGCGTAATTATCGTTGTATGTATAGGGCTTTTGCTTAGAGGGTTTAGCATCTGAGGTCATGGGGATGGTGTGTGAGCATATGTCCGGGTCAACACCTTTCAAATCCTTGTAACTCCAAGCGAATACATCTCTGTATTCTCTTAACAAGGCAATTAATGCATGCTCTTCTTCTTCTGTGAGGTCATGGCCTATGTATGTGCATCTCTCCTCTCCTTCTTCTAGGGCCACGACTATTTTCTTGGTGGTTTCTTTGTTATCATAGGCCTCTCTTGCTTGTGCCTCTCGTTTAGGCATTCTTATCATGACTCTCCTGTCGTCTATCTCATACTTCTTAAAATTTTCTGGGACCTCAAACAAAGATTCTTCCTCTTCTGGTGAGACTTCTCTCTTCTTTTGTTTCTTCCCTCCTTCCTTCGGGGTCACATGTGTCGCTAATCTTACATCATTTGTAAGCTCTCCATGTCTCTAGGGTTGACATTCTACTTCGTGGAAGTATTCTTCATCTGATGCAAATGGTGGGTCCATAATGATTGACTCTAGGTCGGAGTCACTTGCATCCTCAATTGCATCAAGGCTAGGTTCGCATTCTTCTAGAACTGCCTCTCCCATGATTGGCTCTATGGAGAAGACTGAAATGTCATAGCCATCCTCATCAAAGTGAGGTGTCCATTGTTCCTCATTGATGGCTACATCCATGGTTGCTAAAATTTCTGCCCAGCCGTGAGGTTCAAATTCTTCGTCTGGAAAAACTACAGGTGCATAGGCTGGGTCTTGGATTGGTCTATGGGTTTCTTTCGCACCTATCTCTCTGGCTTTCTCTCTCTTCTCTTCTTCTACTGCTACTTTGCACATCCATAAGTGAGTGTCTTCATGCATCCATGAGGATCCAGACCCTATGGAATGCACCGATTTTGTATCATCTTTGGCTCTATGGATGGGATTCCATTGGATAGGAGGGACATCTCTATGAGAATAATCCTTGAGATTGACTTTGGTCGTAACACCTAAGTGTTGCAGGTACAAAGAATTGGTTCCCCAATCCTGTACCACTTGCAACTGTCGCATAAATGGTCTTCCCAAAATCATCTCATAGGCATGATTTTTGCTGAAGTCACATATAGCAAATGTATGCTCAAACTCGACACCACAAGTGGTGAGAGTTATTCCTTCTAACAATCCTAGGGGTCTCTCTATGTGACCATCGGCCATCTGCAATTTCATTCTCGTTGGCCTGAGTGCTGGCTTGCCCCAATGCTTCCATAGGGAAGTAGTGGCAATTGCAACTCCTGCACCTGAGTCCAAAATTGCCTTGGTGGTGTACTCCTGGTAGGTGATGGGAAGATAGGTGTTCCCTTCTTCACCTTCACACATATCCCCTATCTTATCCAAGGGAATTTCTGGCACTGTCCTATGGGATCCTACCTGGGAACGAGGTTTGGCTACTTCTGGTACTTGTTTGGCGACATGTTTCCATAATTCAGGTCTAACCTTGAGTAGCTCTTCTAACTTGAGATTGCGCTGCACGTTAGTGTTCTTCACTACCTCTGTGTTCCTAGGTATGACTGAATCTTTGTTTCTTACCATGACTGTAGGTGCTCTCATAAGGTGGACTTAGCTTCCCATGGGCCTGTGAAGTGGGGTAATTCTTGTAGAGAGTTAGACTCAAAGTCTAACCTTTCCTGAGATTGGGTGCTCTCCTGCTCCTCGTAAATGGATGGGATATCTTGTGGGAATTGGTCATGTGCATCATCCACGAGTTCAATAGGAGGAGGGACTTCACTCTCTTTAGCCCATTTGTCTTCTTGAGTCTCTCGTAGGAATTCTGGTGCGAATCGATTCATAGAAGATGATGTGTCTGGCTCCGTAGAGTTAGGCACATAGGCTTTCTGGGCAGGAAGACTTGCTCTTTCACTTGTCTTGTCCTTGTGTTGAGAGGCGGGTTCCTTTTCTGATTGTGCAATCAGCTTCTCTATTCTTTCTAACAGTCCATCAAAGTGCAACTGTGTCTTCGCTGAACGAGAGATGTTAAATAGGCGACTGGCCTCAAACATGGTCTGGGCCAATTCCACCATCTTAGCACAAATTTTGGTTCGTTCTAACTCTAGTTCTGCTCTTGGGTAACACTTTTCATGATCAGTTACATTTGGCCCCTCTTGGATTCTGGCCTGATATGCTTTAAGCATCATATTAAGGTCTTCGGGAGTGGGATCTGCTAGGACTGATCCTACTCTAGGGGGTGGTGGGTTTAGGTGAGGCGGGTTGGAAGGTGGCTGGTCGGATGGCGATGGGAATGGTGGTGGTGGGGTAGTGTGAGAGGGAGTTTGAGATGTGAGTTCAGTTATCCTGGCTTTGGTTTCTCTTATGCTTTCCTCAAGTTCACTCATCTTTTTAGCCCATTGTCTTTTCATTCTTTCCCTACTATCTTTCCACGCTCTAGTCCTCTTCTTTGTCGTACTCTCTGTTTCACTAACTTCCGGGCTTTTTTCCTGACCTACACCCTGGTTTTGCTGCAGTGCTTGGGCTCTAGTGATTACTTGTACTGGTGCAGGGGAAGTCACGCTCCCAGTGGAGTCTACCACTAATCCAATAACGTTGATAGGAGTGATTTTTGGCATATTATTGGGGTTCTTTGGGCAATCTCGTAAGAGATGCTCTTTTCCATAATCTTGGCAAAAGCCTTGGATCGTCACGGACTGAGTTTGTGTAGGTGGAGGTAAGGGACAATCACGAATGAGGTGATCTCCTTGGCATCTGTAGCACGGTCCTCTTGGGAATGGAGGTCTTACCTGCCTAGGTTGAGGCCTAGGGTTGGGGTTTGCATACATGACGTTTGTATAATCTGACTCCCAACTAGGTTCATTTGGCTCTTCGCTGTAATAGGACTCACCATGTTCTGGAGACTGCATGTAGTACGCCTGGGGACTATCAACATGTGTAGAATCAAAGCTATGGTCACTCGGGTCACCTTCAGAAAGCAAGGGTGTTACAGGGACTATAGCTCTATTCAGGTTCTCTTCTGCAACAGCATACTTTACCGGAATCACATTAGCTGGGGCAGGGGGTTGTTGAGCTAACACTGGCTGAGGCCTTTGTTGGTTTTGGTAGGGTTGCTGATACGATTGTTGTGGCCTGCCATATGGTTGTGGAGGGTACGGGTTCTGGTATCTTCCTTGCTGCGGGTATGGCTGAGGGTAGGGTTGCCTAACTGCCTGCTTGTTGTATGGGCAATCTTGTGCGGTATGATTGGTGTATCTCCGTTCTATGGTGCAGTACTGGCTACTAGGATTTACTTGGGGCTGAGCCATAATGGGGCAGACATTCGCCATGTGGTCACCACCACACGTATAGCACCTTTTCACAGGGGCAAACCTTGGGATTTGTTTGCTAGTTACACCTAATTTCTGAGCTACTTTCTCTGCAAGTTCCTCGATTGATGTGGATTGCGTGGAAGAGAGGCTTGAGGCACTATCCGAATCTTTGTATATCTTAGCAAGCTCTAACTCCTCCCCTAGGTTATCCTCAATGTCAATACACATGCGTACACACTCTTCTATGGTCCTAGGGTCTTTCAAGTACACATATGCTCTTAATTTGGTACTTAGCAATCCATCCAAGAATAAGGCTACTTGCTTGGCTGGTGTGGGTAACTCCGAAACAGGGCATCTTTCAAGATATTGCCTAAATCTTCTTCCTGCAAGTCTCACGGTTTCTTGAGGGGTTTGCTTGAAGCTGTGAATCAGCGAGGAGGTATTATGCCTTATGCCACTCTTAGAGAATTCAATAATGAAAGCCTCTAGGAGTTGGTCTATGCTCCTGAACTGCCTCTCATTTAGTGGCTGAAACCATGTCAGGGTAGTGTTCCTAAGGGTCAGACCAAAGGCATTATACTGCGTGAATAGATCATCCACTTGTTCAGCTCTCAAGACTTGCCTAAACTCAGCCACATGATCGTATGGATCTCCAGTGCCATCGAAGTAGTTCTTCATGGACTTCACTAGCTGAGTCGGTCTCAAAGTCCTTGTGTGCTCTCTAGGTCGTGGTAGAGGGAACTCCTCCGCATTTCTTTGATTCCTGTGAGCTCTAAGTATCTCAGGTTCTACTCTATTCGTCTCCGTCCTCGTTCTTTCTCTACCCACTGGGTTGGCAAAGCTTACTTCTGGTCTATCTCTACTTCTGTCTCTTTGCATTCCATGAGCTTGGGATGTTCCAGCTCCAGGGTGACCATATGATACATTCGATCTTGGTTGGGGGAAAATGAATTCACCCTTCCAAGTGTAAGCATGCCTATCATTTTCCGTAACCACAAAGATCCTTTCTGAAGCGTGATCTAAGTAGGTCACTCTGCCTGGGCTATCAGGATCCTGAAACTCATAGATCATGATTGTTCCTATATCAGTTGGCTGATTAGATTTATACCTCCAAAAGGCTTCGTCAGTTTCTCGATTGAGGAGCAAATCTATGCTCTTGTTGTCTTGGGGAACCCACTCAGGTGTGATAATCCTAGTGAGAACAGATTTGCCTCGGGGGGTTCTAGGTTCTACACCCATGTTTCCTTGTTCCAAGTCATCTAAGTCCGCCTCTGAGATTACATTCCCAAATTCATATGTCCTGTCTGGGTGACTGGTGACTACGTATATGGTTCCTTCTTTGTCCAGGTATGCACCATTTTCAAACTTGACTGCTGGGTGCTCTAGTCCTGTGGATTGATCAGGATTCTTAATCTGTACCACAGATCTTCCTAGGCCGTCCTCATAGATGCTAGCACCTAATCGGTTGGTCCTACGGTATTCCAACTGTGTTTTGTAAGGGCCTTCTACCCTGTACAAGTAAGGCACTCCTGAACTTCCCGTAGGTCTGTCCATGCGTTGAGACATCTCTGACTCACTGGTCTCAGAGCTAGGGTAGTACGAGTGGTGGCTCAACTGCTGGGCCCAAGACCTAGCAGTGTGGTTAACACTAGCCTCTGAAGACCTAAGGCTTTGTCTCTCCCTTGCTAGATGTCGTCCTGATCTAAGGTTCATATGCCTATCTAAGTAGCCCAATTCTTTGCCCAGAGTACAACCTCGTTGCTGGTTACTTTATATTAGTCGCTTGGTTCTTTTTAGTTATTTCTCGTGTTTAAGGTCTTGTCTGATATTACGTCGTCAGGAATACTTGAGTGTTCTTCGTGCTTTTAGGTAGATCGTTCCACGTTAGGTTCTTTTCCTTTATGTTATCGACAGTACAGAGATTAGGTTTTTAGCTTGAACTTGAGTTTTTAGGTAGTCTTCAACTTGATACCTGCCTATCGTTGCCCTGACTTACTCCTACCTCTAGTCGTTCTTAGCCTAAACTATGAATTGACAGAGGGGGTTAAAAGTTTCCAACCTTTTGTTTCCTGCTTGGTTGCCCTTGAGTGCCCAGGAAGTGTGTTCCCAAGCTTGCACTTACACTTGCTTAGAACACCTTTCGAAGCTCTCAATAGATCTGTAAGAGTTCCAAAGTTAGCCTTAAGATTTAAATTCCAAAGACAGAACCGATGATTTTCAGTCCTGTAGCACAAACACTAACTTGCATAGTGATTTTTAAGAAAACAATTCTAAAGACCCCTGACTTTGATCCCCCTGGGTATGGTCAACTTCAAAATACCCTATCTGAAAATCAACGCATTATCTTTATAAAAAACAGTTGAGGGCGTGTAGTATATGCCACGAGCTTTCCAACAAGCCCTAGACCTCAAAAAATTGATTTCGTATGAAGAAGTTATGACTGTTCAGGGTTTAGGGGGTTAAGACAGGATTCAATCTGGCTGACAGATCCTAGGATTTTCTCCCAAAACACAAGTGTAGGAACCTCAATAATGCTAATGGATTGACTATTTTGCCCCAAAATTATCCCAAAGTTTGAACAAAAGCAAGCCTTAACTTTTGGCCGAAAAGCCTGTCAATCGCGATCGACAGGTCTGTCAATCGCGATTGACAGAGGTGTCCGTCGGGCCTGTCAGTCGCGATCGACAGTGTCAATCGCGATCGACAGAGTCGATCGTGGCTGTCAATCACGATCGACACGTTTTCCAGATTTTTCGCCGAAATTTCAGTCAATCGGGGGCCTATCAGTCGCGATGGACACGTGGCTATGCGTAAAAATCAATCAGTCGTTGAATTTCAGTCGGTCGCGATCGACGGTGTCAATCGCGACTGACAGAGGTGTCGGTCGTGGCTGTCGATCGCGATCGACAGTATCAATCGCGATTGACAGGGTCTGTCGGTCGCGATTGACAGAGGCTGTCGGTCGCGATTGACAGAAAATCACGGAATTTTTCTATTGTTTTATGTGATTTGGGAAGTGCTCATCATGCTTGTGCTAGTGGTGAACTTTGTTTTACCAAATGATCGAATTTTCTGTCGATCGCGATCGACAGAGGTTGGCGACTGCGAGACAGATTCGACGAGTTTCGTACCTGCGCAGGGAGCTGGGGATGGTGATTCAGCAAGGTCCTGCAAAAAGCTCAAGAAGCATGCAAGAAAACACACACGCTATATCGCTCTCTCGCTCTCTCTCACAAGTGAAATGAGGGAAATGAGGTGGAAAAGGTGATATGATCGGAAAACAGAAATTTTCGTGATGATGGAGATGGAGGTGGGAGATGGTGAAGACGATGATGGAGATGAAGATGGTGAAGGAAAAACAAAAAAATAGGTGAAAGCGAAGAAAATACCTACAACTCCAACGCGTCAACTCTACGTCTTACCATCACACGCTCGTCCTCAAAATTCAATCCCCGGCAACGGCGCCAAAATTTGGTGTAGCTCAGTGATGAGTAGCACCTCCTTTAATGTCAATCCGGGAAGACGTGAGGATGGTATGAAGACCTCGAGCAAGTGGCGGCACAAGTGCGTGAGTGAGAAGCACACAATCATGCACACACATACACACACACGCGCACACACGGCAAGACAAAGAGTCAGAATCAATGGAGTTCTTAGATTACTTTCAAAAAGCTCTTACAAGTTTGTTTCAATTACAATCTAGCCCCAAAAATGAGCTCTCTAGCTCTTTTTATAGTTTTTGACTAGCTTTGGCCCTGTTCAGACCTCATGCAGCTATTAATCATGATTAGATCAGCAAAACGGAAGGATTACGGTAGTTGGTCGACCGAAACAGAGGGGTAGAAAAGAAAATCAAGTGACCAGCAAAAAAGAGAAAAAATACCGAGTACACCTCATGAGTGAGTAGACGGCGGGTGATAGGGGTGAAGTTTGGATCCATTAATCGCTTTTGGAAGAAGGACACCTGTTAAAGTTGCCAACCGAAAAGTTGCGGATCCCAGTTGTTCAGCAATCCGGTATAGGCCAAACCATCGTAGCTTAAATCTTCCGACAGATTTGCTGGCTTTAGCATTATAGAATAAAACGAGTTGGCCAACCGTAAATACAAGGGTTTTTAAAAAATGATCATGAGTGTGGGCTTGACGTAGCTGAAATTCTTGAAGAATCATGAAGCTTTCCAAGTGTTGTTCATCCAATGATCTGAGAACATCTAACCGGAATGGAAAAGATTCTTCTGACAATAATTTTTGGGATAAGGCTACTCGCAGACTTGGCACCACCACTTCCATTGGTGCAATAGCTTCCAGTCCATAAGCAAGTTTAAACGGAGTCATTCTGGTAGCCACTTTATACGTGGTCCGGTAAGCCCACAAAACAGCAGGTAAGAGCTGGTCCCATCATTTCGGACACTCCAAAATCAATTTTCGGAGAATATTCAGCAAAGTCTTATTAGTGCTCTCAGCAAGACCATTCGCGCGTGGATAGTAAGGTGAGCTGAATTTATGCACAATCTGGAAAGTCCGAGTCAGCACTTGCATTAAGGTATTTGCAAAATGTGTACCTTGGTCTGTCACTATCTCCACAGGTAATCCATATCGAGGGAAGACATCCTTTATCAAACATTTGTCCACCGAAACAGTTGTGGCAGAACGTAGAGCCCAAGCTTCCGCCCACCTAGTGGTATAGACTGTACAAGTCAAAATATATCGGTTGTTGGTGAGGGTTGCTGGGGTGTAATTGGGCCAATGAAATCTAAACCCCACTTCTGAAAGGGTTCAAGAGGCACGGCAGGTTGGAGAGGAAAGAAATGTCACTGCAAGGGCTGTCCAGACCGTTGACAGACATCACACTGCTGCACATGTTTAACAACATCTCTGTACATTGTAGGCCACCATAGCCCACTTTGTAGGATTTTTCGATGAGTGAGATCAGCTGCGAAGTGTCCTCCAGGGGGTGATGAGTGAGCCATGGCAATAACTGATGCCGATTCATGTGGAGGGATACATCTGAGTAGGACACCAGTCGGATCTATGTAATACAGTTGATCCACAATCAACCGAAATCGTCGACTGTAGACTGCAATTTTCTGGCGGAGAGTAGCGAGAGTAAGAAAACCATCAGTAAGAAAAGTCATTAATGTATCATAGTATGCAAGGGCAAGAGGAAGTTCTGCAGATTCTTCAGGGGCTACCTCAATGACGTAAATAGCCGGCATCATGTCATCGATACCTACCGGAGAGACTCACCAAAATCCAGACGAGATAAAAAGTCCGCCAAGACATGTGTCATACCTGGTCGGTGAATAACTTCATAATCAAACTCCTGTAATAGTAAAACCCATCTTGCAAGTTTGCCGCCTAAGTGTTGTTGACGAGCCAAATACACCAGTGCGGCATGATCCACATGGAAAGTGAATCTTCGTCCCAGCAAGTAATGCCGGAACTTCTTAACAGAGTAAACCAGACCAAGACTCTCTCGTTCGGTCACGGAGTAATTTCTCTCGGCAGGAGCTAATATGCGGCTCACATAGTAGACTGGTCGAAACCATTTGTCGGTTTGTTGCATCAGCACACTCCCAATCGCTATGTCTGATGCATCCACAAATACATGGAATGGACACTCCCAATCAGGCAGTTATAGGATCGGAGCCTGCGTCAATAGGACCTTCAGACGATCAAATGCGCTTTGACACTCATGAGTCCATTCGTACTTACTCGGGGTGCTGGTCATAAGTCAGTTGAGTGGCGTCACCAGATGAGCCAACCATCGTAAGTGTCTACCATGCCACCTGATCTAGCCAAGAAACCGCATAACTTCTTTGGGTGTTTTTGGGACCGGTGCATCCAACACTATTGCTACCTTATCAGGGTCTACCTATATTCCTTGTTTGGAGATGATATGACCGAGCAGCTTCCCACAGGAGACCGCAAAGACTGATTTGGTAGGATTCAAACATAATCGATACTCCCGACACTTTTCAAAACAACACCCTAAATGATACAGGTGTGCCGAAGTATCACCAAATAATGAAAAATCATCCAAATAGACTTGCATAAACGTTGTCAGCTAAGGTTAGAACACTTCTTGCATACATCTTTGGAATGTACTTGGGGCATTCCACAAACCGAACCACATTATGGTGCATGCATAGACGCCCCAATTGGTGATGAATGCCATATTCGGTATATCATGTTCTTCCATCCTCACTTGATTGTATCCACTGTAGCCATCCACAAAAGAATACATTTCGTGACCTACTACCTCATCGAGCATCGTATCTAGGAAAGGAAGAGGGAACGGATCCGGTACGGTGGCTGCATTAAGCTTTCGGTAGTCGACACAAATACGTAACTGTTCATTTCTCTTAGGAACTATTACTATTGGCGAGATCCACTCGGCATGCTCAATTGGCACAATGAATCCCACCTTCAACAAACGATCAAGTTCGACCTTAACCTGTGCCGCATAGTTAGGATTCATCCTGTAACTAGGTTGTTTGATAGGTCTCGCATCCGGTTTCAGCACCACTCTATGTTCATAAATTCATGGGTCAAGACCCTTCATGTCTCTGTAATACCAAGCGAAGACATCTGAGAATTCACGAAGGAGTTGCACCAAATTGTCTTGGAAGTTGTCTGCTAATCTTGCCTTAATTTTTACTAATCTTGGGTTGACTGTGTCACCCAAATTGTACGTTACTAGCTGATCCTCCGGTACATAGAACTGCCAAGGCTTTGCCAAGTCATCAGCTGGCTGCAACAGTTGTTGTAATGTCGATTCATCCATAGTTATGTTGACATCTGCTTCTGCTTCTTCGGTCAGTGGTACGACCGTAGAAGCTGTCGGACTTCAATTATCTGCTACTGACTATAAGTCTACTGTACCTAATGCAATGAGGTCCTTATTTGTTTTGAGGAAAGCCTCCTCCTCATCATCAGATAGCCCATCCAACATATGGACTGGCTCTGCTACATATGGGCGTGCGTGTAGATCACAAGGTTGCATAGCATCCAATGCAACGACATACTTCCGGTGATTATTCTTAAAAATTAACTCTTGAGCTAACCAATCCTGCACGACCTTGGCTTGCTTTAGCCATGGTCGACCGAAGAGTAAGTTGTAGTCAAGGCTAGATTTGGGTAATTCCAAGACTACAAAAGTCATTTTAAATGTAGTTCCCTGCAGTGTTATCGGAATATTTCGCACTAGTCCAACCGGATGGACTCTGGATTGGTCCGCCATTCGCACAAAGAACTGCACTGGTTCAATTTGGGTCCAACCGAGTTTCTTACAGAGTGTAGTTGTTGCAATATTCACTCCAGACCCTCCATCAATTAAAACTTGTGAGATCCTTTGGTTTTTATACCAAACAGTGATCAGTGGTACCGTATGATCCACTGTAGGATCCATTTCGGGTTGTATGGTCGCAGTTGTCGGAGTACATGAAGGTCCAGGGCTGACCTGCTGTTGGAATTGCTATCTTACACTAGGAACTAGCGCGAGCAACTGTCCCAGACGAAGTGTGATTGAGGCCTTAGATATAACGTCCCATACCTAGTCTGTTTGTGTTGTGGTCATCACCGACTCTGGTTGCGATTCTGATATTGCCGGGGCAGTATTCTGTGCATTTTGTCTTGCATTTGGCAGAGGAGGCTGAGTTACCGGAACTAGGTCAGGGAACATCGTCGGCTCCTTAGTTGTCCATTGACTGGCCTTTGTAAAAATCTGCTGTTGCTCACAAATTTTGGGCCCGAAATCTTCAGCTGCTGGTTGCAACTATTTTCCCAATCTTGTCTGTACTGCGGCTACTTGTGAATCAACCGAGGAAATATAAACCATATTTGTCCTAGGATTTTGCCTTTCCTTTTTTCTTTTGTCATACTCTGTGGCTTCTTTACAAAATCTACGAATATGCCCAACTTCGCCGCAAAAATGACAACGAGGGGGTGGGACAGAGGTACCTTTAGCCGATGTACCTGCCTGCCATCGATTTTGATTGAAATTGTTACTTCGCGAACCCCGATAGTTCTTGTATCCCTGCTGCTGGTTGGTCGGCAACTGTGGCGATATGTAATGGTTAGCTGGCTGCTCCTGCTCCTGTATTATGGCATTTACTGCCGCTCTACTCTACACCTTTGCATTGTATGCACAGGTTTTTGTTGAGTGCCCTGACGTGTTACAAATGGCACAATACATTTGGTTGAGAGCACATGTGGAACTAGTGTGACCGAGATTCTTACACTTAGTACAGTACACTTGTTTGGACGGATCCTTGATCACGTTCTTATTTGCTTTCAACCATTCCAGATCCTCCGTAAACCCTCCAACTTTGTGCTCCAACTGTAAGGCCATTGCAATGACAGCGTCCAATGTCATTCCGCCTACACATCGAATGATCATGATTTTAGCTGTGGATTCAATCCGTTGATGAACCATTGTGTTATGACATCGTTTGGCAGGTTGGCATGCTCCAGTGGTAGCTGCCCCAAGTGAGTTCTGAATAGTGTCGCATACTCCTGGACACTCTGGTGTGGCTTCTGCCGATTGTTTTGCAAATAGTCAAAAATTTCAGCAGGGTTCTTCTTCAAGCGATACCTCTACAGGAACGCGTCCTTCACATCGTCATAATTACCAAAATGATTAATATCGTATTCTGTTAGCCACCTTGCTGCTTCATTAACCAGCGTGGCTTGAAACACTATGGCCTTATATGCCGGATCTGGTGGGTGGTTCAACACTGCACAACTGATTTTGAATGTGCGAACATGTGCGTCGAGGTCATTCCCTAGAAATCCACCGAATTTCGTATAGGTCACTCTGGTTGGGACCGATCGAGGTGGAACGACTAGTTGTGGCTGTTGTTGTTGTTGCTGCTAAAATTGCGGTTGTGGCTGTGGCGGTGTTTGTTGCTGTTGCTGGGAGCCACTCATGGTGCTATTGTTACTGGCGTTGTTGTTCCCTGAATTTTGGGGAGATTTCTCGTGAGCTTTCTGGACTGGAGGGTCAACCTGCTCACTTTCCGGTCCAAAAATGGCATCAAACCGATTGCTGAACTCCAAGTCTAGCAGCCTTTCCTCAGCTTTGGTGTCAAAATTAGGTAGACTTGCACCGAAAAGTGGTGAACGCAGTAAGTGTCCACCAGGCAGCACCGCAGTGTCATTGAAAAACTTCAAATTACCACCAAGTGATACCGAACTTCCACCAAAACTCGCCGAAGTCTCACTGGACCAGACTGCACTAGCACTAGAAACGTTCTCGCTAGATAACGTAAACCTGTCACCAATAGTGGCTGAATTCTGACCAAATAGTGTGGAATTAACTCCGCACTACATCTCTCTACAACCAGAAATCACCGTACTTTCTCCAAAAAGTTTCGGACTCACACCAGAATTCACTGGAATCTCGTCATGTGCTACCGAACTAGCACCGGAATCACTACAGAATAGCTCCGATCCTTCTGCAACTGGACTTAATTGACCTGTACTTCTACCACCAGGGGGTGTTCCTAATAAGTTTGGAACTTCTCAGGGATGTTGATCTCTGCGGTATTTAGGGTATGATTCACCGTAGCGTGTTACCGGCATATATCAAAGAATTCTTCAACAATCGTTAATCTTCTGTGCAAACAACTACTCCAATTCCCATAGACGACGCCAGTGTTAAAAGTGCTTTCGCTTAAGCCCTTTTAATCTCATTTCTGGGTTCTTGGGATGGACAGGGGTCTGATAGTACAGAGGCCCTTTTGTAATTTTCCCAATTCAAGCATCTAATTAACAACTAACTACTTCCGATTCAACACTTATCGCTACACAATGCGTTTATCATGTGTATCAAGCACTCACGAATTCGCACAGACTGTTAAGATTAATTATAATGTTACGATAATCAACAATTAATTACTGATCTTAATAATCAACACAGTACTCAGAATTCTTCAAAGTCTACAACACAACATCTCCAGCGCGATCGCCCAGACAGACAGTCTGGTGATTCCTCTCCTGCCGAAGAATACAGTGCTTGCCTTTCAATTACTAAAAAAAAAGGTTACATCTTTTCTCCATGCCTTTTCAGTGCGTGCAAATATAGAAAAATTAAAATTATAGAGAGATTCAATCCGGCGGCTATCAATGGCCACTAACTAAAATACACTGATGTAGAAAAATAACTATATCTCAAAAAGTTGAATAGAACTACTGTTGGCACTCAAGGTCAAGCACAAGGTGTAGAGGCATGTCAAAGAAGTGGACATACAAGAAGAGAGAGCATGTAGGGATCTGCAAGAAGCACATGGCAAATGTTTAGAACAAATCCCTATAAACATAGTAATTTTTATCACTAAAAACCATTGTAAATACCATTGCACATTTTTGCAACTCAATTTTGTTCAAGCCCAGGAGTCCTCAAGCTTGAGGAGTATTAGAAGTATCATCCTACCAATTTTCATAATTTTCAGACTCCGTTTGAGCCCTCAAATAAGCCTTGGAACCTAATTTTTTACTAGGCCGGACACTAGGCCTAGATAGGGCCAAAAACACTCAAAAAACCATAAAAAGAGCTACAGAGCTCATTTTGGAGTGAGCTTGTTAGAGATTTCAGCTTTTGTAAGAGAGTTCTTTTGTAATAGAAGCTTTACATTGTTCCTCTCTTTGCTCTTACCTTGTGCACATGTGTGTGTATGTGTGTGCATGCTTGTGTGCTTTCACTCACGCACTTGTGCTTCACTTCCTCGCGGTCTTCACACCACTCCTCATGTCTCCATCGATTGACATTTATGAGGTGGATCTCCTCACATTGGTGCTTACCATTATGCTAGGGTGACACCAAATTTGGAACCGTTGCCAAGGAGAGAGCTTGGAGGACGAGGGTGTAATAGCAACGTTGGAACGTAAAAAATAGTCACTTTCTATTCAGCTTTTGAGTTTTTCTCCACGTTCATCTTCATCCTCACCACCATTTCTTCCCATCTTCATCTTCTCATATTTTTTTCATTTTCGAGTGTACATTCACCTCATTTTTCACTTGTGGCTATGAGCAAGAAGCCTAGAGGGAGTTTAGAGCTGAAAGCTGAAGAAACACTCTTGGAAAACTCTCAAAACACCAAAACTTTGATTTTAAGTCACGCACCGTGAGAAGACTTGCATCTAGTATCGCGAGTGTCGTATCATCAGTTTGGAGGGTGACTCTGCATCTAAAGGCTAAGGAGGACACAAGGTACACATGTCTACAAAAATTTTTGAATTTGGACCTCAAGAACTCCAAGTATCATGTCCGGTTGAGTTTTGGTATTGCGATACTAGAACTCCCGTGTATCGCAATACTTGAGTAGCATGTATTGCCTCCTTGAGGTATCGCGACACCATCGAGGTATCGTGTATCGGCAAGTTGAGGTATCACGGACTATGGGTTGAGTGGTATTATATCGTGCACCTTGTGGTATCGTATCGTGATCCACAAGCGGTATCATATCGCGAAACCTGAGGTATCGTGTATCATTGGTCTAGTGGTATCGTATCATGAGAGCAAGTGGTATCGTATCATGTGGGAGGTATTGTATCGCATAGAACTTGGTATCATATCATGCCTTAGAGCTCGTGGTATCGTAACGTCTTGCTAGCACTATCGTATTGCGAGACAGGTCGGTATCATATCGTGAACCAAGAGGTATCATATCGTGACTACATCCAGTATCGTATCCTCTTGATAGCAGTATCATATCACGAAATTTGGTATCACCTTGGCCGTATCGTATTACCTGAGGTGTTATCAGGGATAATAGAGGTATCCTATCATCCCAATTCAGTATCGTAGTATCGCTGATGCTTCCTAAGTATCATGTATCGTCTATTATGAAAGTAATTCCAAAGAGATCCTGTTTCCCTGTTTTAATCCCCAGAATCGTGAACTAGCATAACTTTCTCATACGAAGGCGCTCCAAAGGATTTTGAGCAATACCAAGGGACAATTGTGACTAATAAACAAAGTTTATTAATATGAGATCTGGTAGATACCTTGGCAAGGATAGACAAAGCATTAGATCATCTGAGGCCAGTGTCAACCATACAGCTAGGTCATCGGCACAACAACTTAGTGGTTATCTCTACATGCTAAGTTCCTACTCCAAAGTTACCCACACCAGCCAAACAAGTGGCCTTGTTCCTAGATGGCTTACTAAGCACCAAGTTAAGATCATATGTGTACTTGAAAGAGGCCATATCCATAGAAGAGTGTGTGCGATTGTGTATTGACATAGAAGATAACTTGGGTGAGGAGTTAGAATTGTCAAAACTCTATAAGGATTCAAACAGTCCTACTAGTCATACTTCTAGAACCTCCACTGAGATAGATGAGATAGTTGAGCAAGTTTCCAAGAAGCTAAGAGTTCAAAACAAGCAAACACCAAGGGCCACCTCATTGAAGTGATGTTACAACTATGGAGGATATCACATGGCTAATGTTTTCCCGATGATGGCTCAGCCTCAAGGAAACCGTAATGCTCCATATTGCACCATTGAGAAAAAATACACAAACCATATGGCTCAAGATGTCTACAATAGGCAGACTCTTAGACAAACTTATGAGCAACCCTATCAACAGGGTAGGTATCAGAATCAATACCAACAACCCTATTATAGGCACACAGCAATATCAGGCACCATATAGGCCACAACCAGTCCCAGGAAACCAACCAGTGGCTCCTGCCAATGTGATTCTAGTTAAGTATACAGTGGCAGAGAAAAACCCTAATAGAGCTTTGGTGCCACTAACCCCATTGGTCTTAGAAAATGACTCTCATGCTCATAGTTGAGACTATTACCATGAAGATAGTCCACAAGCTTATTACATAGAGTCACTAGAGCATAGTGAGGCTTATTCCTATTAATACGAGACACCACTTATGGAATAAAATTGGGAGCTAGGATACTATCCAATGTCATGTACATGAATCCTAACCCCATGCCCCAATCGAGACAAGTAAGACCACAAGCCCCTAGAGGACCATGTTTTAGATGCCAGAGTGACCATTTCATTCGTCAATGTCCCCAGTCACTGACTCCGAGACAAGAACAAAACATCAC
The DNA here is from genome assembly GCA_020310875.1 of Ceratopteris richardii. Lineage (NCBI taxonomy): Eukaryota > Viridiplantae > Streptophyta > Polypodiopsida > Polypodiales > Pteridaceae > Ceratopteris > Ceratopteris richardii. Next base: position 188,308,887 of record CM035420.1, read on the forward strand.
AATACAAGGCTTTTGTCCTTAGTTTGGCAAAGAACATCTCCGGAGAGATTTTCCAAGGGACCCCTCTAGTGCACCTAGGTGTAACACCCATTAATGTGGTAGGCTTAGTGGTGGATTCAAGTTCCAATAGCAATAATGTGGTTCCTATATAGGTAGTCACTAGGGCACAAGCCTCACAATAGGCCAAACCATTAGAACAATCGGAGCCAAGTGAATCAGGAGAGGCTAGTAAGCGAAAAACAAGAACATGGAAGGATACCAGGGAGAAGGCCAATCGTAAGTGGAATAATAAGTTATCTGAACTAGAAGAAAGCCTAAAAGAGGCAAAAACAAAACTAGAAGACGTTGCATCTCAAAACCCCTTGCATGCCGAAACTCCATCCACTCCACCTCATCCCACCCCACCACCCATTGTAAATAGACCACAACCAGGGTGTGTTCTCAAATATCCAATCCCAGAAGGCTTGGACATGGTGTTCAAGGCCTACCGTGCTTGTCTTCAGGAAGGGCCAACAGTGGCAAACCTAGAAAAGAGCTACCCTAGAGCAGATTTAGAGATTGAATGGACAAAAATGTGCATAAAAATGGTACAACTAGCTCAAGCTATGTTTGAGGCCAATCAATCATTCAATCAGACAAATTCTATCAAAACGGGTTTGCATTTCCAGGGCTCACTAGAAAGATTAGAGTAGTTGGTAAACAAGCCGTAGGTTTCTTTACCTCCACAGGCTCAACGTACCAGTTGTTGAAAGAGAAAGCTCACCACCTATGAAAGCTTATGTTTCTAATCCCACAAATGCTGGAACACCTCTTTCAATTCAAGAGTACTCTCAAGAGTCCTTGTGGGAAATACAGGAGGAAAAATGGGCCAAGGAGAAGGGTAATCCCCCTCTTATTCCTGAAATTTATGATCTTCATGATCAATTTCCCCAAGACATTCCATCTATTTATGGAGCCAAGTAGAGCAACAAGAAGACGAAAGATTGGATTTTGAATCTAATTCTTTGCAAGAGTTGCCACAATTCAGAGGCCCATGGGAATCTGAGTCTCTCCATATTAAATCTCCCATAATATTGGTAAGAAATGAAGACTCGGTGGTTCCAAGAAACACAGACGTCGTGAAGAACACTGTTCAGTGTCATCTCACCTTGGAAGAGCTACTCACAGTAAAACCTAAGTTATGGAATCATGTGGCAGATCAAGATCCAAAACTTGATTCCAATATGCCAAAAGTAGGATCTAAGCAGAAAGTACCAAAGATACCTCTAGAAAAAGTAGGGGACATGAGTGAAGGTGAAGAAGGTAATACTTATCTTCCAATCACCTACCAAGGTTACACATACCTCTGCTATATGTGACTTTGGCAAGAATAATGTCTATGAGATGATCCTAGGAAAACCTTTCCTATGACAACTGCAGATAGTACAAGATTGGGGAACCAACTCCTTGTACTTGTAGCACTTAGGGGTCACAACCAAAGTCAATTTGAAGGATTATACCTTCAAAGATGTACCACCCCTATAGTGGAATCCTATCCACAAGGCGCAAGAAGATTCAATCTTTGTGCATTCCAAAAGTTCATCTAATCCATCCTGGATGCATGAAGATTCTCACTTGTGGATGTACAAGGTTGCAGAGGAAGAGGAAAGATGCCTAAAAGCGAGAGAAGAAGAAAATTTTCAAGGAGATAGACCGGTTAGAAACCTAGCCTAGACACCGATGATTTTTCCACATGAGGAATTAGAGCCTCATGGTTGGGAGAAATCTTAGCCACAATGGCCATTGCTATCAATGAAGAACAATGGACACCTCACTATGATGAGGAGCGTTATGATATCTTTGTGTTCATGTGTGAGACCTTTCTAAAAGAATGTGTGACCCTAGTGATGTCACGGAAGGGGAAGAGGACGATGATGATCTAGAGTCCATTGTGATGGATAGCTGCTTTAATTCAGAAGAGCATTATCTAGAAGACATAGGCGTATTTACCCAAAAAGAAGAAGAACATCTCACAAGCATTGAAACTGTGAATTCAAAGGACGGAAGTGAGGATGGTCAAAAGAAGAAGAAAAGAAAAGCAGTGAAACAAGAATAGGAGGAATCATTATTTGAAGTACCAGATAATTTCAAGAAATATGAAGTTGAAGAACGAAAAAATTTGGTAAGAATGCCTAAGAGAGAGGCCATCACAAGAGAAGCATCTGATGATAAAGAAAAGACCAAAAAAATTGTTGCAACCATCAAAGGGAACAAAGAACAATGTATGTACATAGGAGAAGACCTAAGTCTAGAAGAAGAAGTAGAGCTCGTAGCTTTATTAACAGAATGTAGGGATGTGTTTGCATGGTAGTATAGAGACTTGAAGGGAATAGATCCAAAAATATGCTCTCATACGATCCCCATGGTAGTCGATGCTAAGCCCACCAAACAGAAGCCCTACACATATAATGACACTTATGGGGCAAAAATAAAAGAAGAAATTGACAGATTGATTGAAGCTGGATTTATCTATGAGATTGAGCATACTGAACGGGTGTCCCCCATTGTAATGGTGCCCAAGAAGAATGGGAAATTGAGAGTGTGTATTAACCTTAAAAAAGTTAATGCTGCTATGATCAGAGATAGCTATCCACTTCCAATCACGGAACATTTATTGGAGCGTGTTGCAGGCAATGAAGTTTATAGCTTCCTTGATGGATTTTTAGGTTACAACCAAGTAGCCATTGCCCCAGAAGATCAACACAAAATGGATTTTGCCACAGAGTGGGGAATCTTTGCATTTCATGATATGCCATTTGGCCTCACCAATGCACCTACAACATTCCAAAGGCTCATGTGTCATGTCTTCAAAGAGTTTAGAGAATATTGAGTGTGTCTGAACCAAGAAAAGTGTGTGTTCATGGTATGTCAAGGTAAAATCCTAGATCATATTGTATCTAAGAATGGAATATCAACAGACAAGGACAAAGTAAGGGCCATAGTGGAGTTGCCAAGGCCAAAGAATGTTAAAGAGGTAGAAGACTTTATGGGCCATTGTGGATATTATCACAGGTTGATCCACATGTATGTGATCATAGCTAAACCTCTTTATGCCTTGTTGAAAAATTTTGAGTGGAACGATGAATGCGAGAATTTGTTCAATGAGTTGAAGAGACATTTGTGCACAACACCAATACTGACCACTCATAATTGGAATAAACCATTTCATGTCCATGTGGATGCATCCAATCATCCAATAGGATGTTTGCTAGCACAACCCACAAGTGAAGGAAATCTAGATTTGCCAATAGCATATGCTAGTAGACAACTAATTGGAGCTGAGCAAAAATATACAACAATCAAAAGAGAAGGCTTAGGCATGGTATATGCTGTGAAGAAGTTTAGACACTATCTATTGGCCAACAAGTTCAAGTTTTTCATTGATCATCAAGCTTTATTGTATTTGGTCAATAAACCTTGTAATACACGACACTTAGTGAGATGGTTTCTCTTACCAATGGAATATGACTTTGAAGTGGTTGTTAGGAAAGGTAGGACCCACCTCAGGGCAGATCACCTTTCTTGCATCACTTCAGGAGAGCCACCACAAGGATTGTCTGATGAATTGCCTGATGATTATCTATTCAATTTAGAAGTTGTACCCAAATGGGAAAATAAATTGGTACCAGTCCTAAGCTTTGGACCAGGAAATAAGAATGTGAAAACAAACAAAGAGGAAATTGTAAAATCACAAAAATATCACATATTAGCAGGAAGAATGTACAAACAAGATATAGAGGGTGTATTAGCTTGTTGTGTCGAGGACGACGAACATAGTAGTTGGTTGTAACAAACCCATGAAGGATTGCTAGGAAATCACTATTCTAAATAGCGAACATTGCAAAATTTGAAATGTTTAGGAGTGTATTGACTTAGTATGGAAAAAAAAAACATAAGTTGATTAAGAATTGTCCGATATGCAAAGAGAGAGCCCCAGTGGAGTATACTACCCTTTATCACGTGTCATTAATTCTAGATTGGAGTGCTCCATTTGTAGAATTCATGAGATCGGGAACATTACGCAATGAGGCTAGTCTAGCAAGGAAATGGAGCATGGAGCAAGAGGCCCAGGACTATGCCTTCGTAGGAGAAAACCTATATCGAAAAGGCAAAGATGGTTACTTAAGATTGTGTGTTCATGAATCTGACTACTTGAAAGTTTAGAAACTGTGCATAGTGGTGTTGGAGGTGGACACTTTGGACCTGATCGAGTAATCAAGACCATTCTATTCTCAGGACTTTGGTGGCACACTCTTCATATGGATGCACATACCTATGTGAAGACATGTGACACAAGCCAATGTGCCCAATATGAGATCAAAAAAGATAAGATGCCTTTAAGACCAATGATGGGAGGATGTACATTCTCCAAGTGGGGTATAGACTTTGTTGGTCCTATTAACCCCCCAATTAGAAATTCAGCACAAGAGCATGAGTGGAATGGACATGAGTTGTCCTCTAGGATCTTTGATCTAGACGCTTAGGTGAGACAAGGCTACAAGTGGCAGCATGCATCTATGATGCAAAGTAAAGGCAAGAGGCATAATTTGATGCACACATCAAGGATAAAGGATTGAAAGAGGAGACCTATTGTTTTATACATTAAAGCATCAAGTCCCTAAATTGGAAAAAAGAGGTTATGGACCCATGATCATTAATAAAATGTTCACTAGCAGTGTGGTTCAATTGGCCACTCTAGAAGGTGACATCTTGCAAAGCTATATTAGTGGATGTCGAGTCAAGCTATATCAAGAACCTCTTACAGAGGATATGCTAATGAGACTCAACACTGCTAAGAAGCGAAAAGAAGAAGAGTTAAGGGTTAGAGAAGAAGCACAAGCAGAGGCTAGAGAGCACATTAGGCGAAATAAGTTAAGGCATCTAGGATTAGATGTCAACCTCAAAGCCCCAAGATATCACATGGCTATGTGCACCAAAAAGAGTACACACCCCAGCATTATAGATAGAAGACCATTGATCATGGTTGAGCTAGGACATGACACCATAAATAATACAATTAAAGATCTCATCGATTCTTGAGCCGCCACTAGTGCAATTAGGTACTCATGTTGTGAAGGATTGGGCATGGAAGTTAAACCATTAGAAGCTTATTAAATCAGATTAGGAGGTGTGGAAACCCCTTGTTTGGATGAGGTGGAGCTTCCCATCTACCTTCAAGGTGTCCCAATGATAGTCAAAATGCTAGTGTATCAAGATGAGGACCTTATAGAACCACTAGTCTTGGGTCAAGACTAGATCTATGACCATGCAGTTAACTTAAACCTAAGAAGTCAACTTCTGCAAGTTTGGGTACATGAACAATGCATTACATTAGGATTAGGGAATTGCATGAGCACAAATCCAAGTAGCATACATTCTCTTAGTTTCATTAGGCCCAATCTCAGCAAAGAAGATGTGGTATGTATAAAAAACTCCATGATTTAGAAGGACTCAATCATGGAAGAACAGCCTCAAAGGACAGCGGACCCCTCTTCTTTTTCAAAGACTACTGCAGCCACAACAATTCAATCGAAGAGGCAAGTTGAACAGAACAAGCAAACTGCTATATCAAATAGAAAAAGAGAATTCAAGAAAAAGGTAGTTCCAGGGATGAAGCAGATCTAGGTAAAAAAGGAGAGCAACCACCAATGTTGCCTCAAAGACTCCCACCCAACCAGGTCAACCATGGCAAAAGAAAAGCAAGCAACCATGGCAAGATCAACTACAAAGTATCTAAAAAATGTGGGTGCCAAAGAAATTAGCTGCAGCTCGACTAGGGTGATTACAAATGTGGGTACCCAAGGAACTCTTACATGCATAAAACGCTATGTTCTCCCACACAAGAAAAGTCTCAACAAAGAGGTCAAGGAGAGGCAAGGGTCAGAACCAAGCACATAGATCAAAAGAAGACCAACTCACCTCTTCGGCAATAATAAGAAGACAATAATCAAGGATATAGGTTTGGAAGCCAAAAGCATCAGTAGCCCCCACAGAACCAAAGAGCCAACCACAATTAATAAACAATGTAAGAAACCATCCAAGGATGAAGAGGCCAAAGGTGATCTCTACACAATCAAACATGGTCTCAAATGGATCCCTATCAGGAGGAATGATCAATCGCCATTTTGAAATCCAATGGATACCTCCAATGAAGATTGTATCAACATCTACAAGCACATTGAAAGCCTCGACGTGCAACAACCATGTGCCTTTGGGAGATGATTTTCAAGACACATCTTGGAGTTCTTCTTATCTATTGCTACACGTGTATGTTCATATTTTTAGTCAACTTCAATTATTCATTTCTCTATGTATACTTAGCCTTTTGATGAGATTTGAATAGGTATAGGTTATTTGATAAAGCCACTTGCATATATCAATTTTCATCGTAATTGGTTCATTATTCTATGAGATACATTCATTTGAAGTCACCTATGTATTCAGGTAGATGATTCCTGAAATGTTGAGATTACACCCCTATATTGCTAAACTTATTTCTCTCAGTATGGGTCATCAAAATTCATCACATTTGCTGCTCTAGATTCATTACATGTCTAATTAGAGATGTGAAAAAATAATCTTTCATGAGTTCCCAATAGGCTGTGAGCTATGAGTGAATTTCCTCTATGCATTTCATCCCAAAATAGCAAGTTTTGCTACATATATTTTGTGTCAAGTAGTTTTTTTTTTATGAATCAATTTGAGATTGGTGCTCCAAAGCACTAGGGTGGTTTATATGCATCCTTACCAAGCACAAGGTGTCTACTTATCATCCGTCTTGGCAGGTCTAGAGCAAGTTTTTGCAGCACTAGGCACATCCTTGGAGTGTATCTACCACTTCTTCTCACAGTGGTATCAGAGCAAAGTTAAAAAAACATGGAAGATGGTTTTCCTTCCACAATTAAAAAATTGGATAGAAACAACTACTCAGCTTGGTGTCTAAGGATGGAGCCTTACCTTCAAGGAAGAAATCTATCTAGATACATATTTGAGGACGAAGTCATGCCGACAATCAGAAGTAAAGAAAAACCATCATATGAGGAGAAAGAAAGGCTTTACAACTTGGTGTTCAAAGGATGCACTAGCCAGGTCCTACATCTTAAAGTCAATCTCTAATTTTATTTTACCTCATGTGAAAGGATGCAAGACCTCAAGAGAGACATGGAAAGCTCTTGCTTCCTTCTTCTCTTCAAATACTAGACCAAGGAAGAACCAGCTATGGATGTAGTTCACTACCTTGAACAAAAGTCCCAAGCAAAGTGTGACTGATTATGTCAAATGAAGGAGATATCTGATCATGTAGGAAGCATTGGAGAGATAATTGAAGAAGACTAGATCATAAGACAAATCATCAATGGCATCAAAGCTAATGACAAGTGGGAATCATTCACAATTTCCATGGACCTATACATGGACATGCAAGTGCCTAACCTCAACACCCTCATGGGCCAACTCTTCACACATGAAGAAAAGATAAGCAAGAATGGTGAATCCTCAAGAGGTAATCAATCTTCTGCCTTATACTCTAATAAAGCTAAAGCTAAGGATAAGTGAAATTCTAAGAAGAATGAAGATGAAGGTAGCTCTTTCCAAGCAAACTTCACAAGTAGAGGAAGAGCTAGAGGAAGAGGTACAGGAGGAAAGCAAGGCAAGGGGAGACCCCAAACATCTCAACCTTATAATATTTGTGGTTATTCTAATCACACTAGGGAGGAATGTTATAGGAACCCAAGGAATTCTAGAGGAAGAGGATTCAATAGAGGTGGATTTGGATCAAATAGAGGCAGTTACAATGGAGGATACAACAACCACTACAACAGCAATAACAATCATCAAAATGGATATATAGGAAGGAAGGATTACAATAGCTATACTGAAGATCAAAGCCAAGAGGACTCATTAATCCTCATGAACCTATCATTGAAGTAAGGTAAGGATGATGATCATCAGATGGGAGAGGAAAGGATGGGTGATTGATGGGCATGAGAAGGAAGTTTGGGACCAAGTTAAGTTACACTGGATTTGGAGGAGATCAAGGACATTGTTGGTTTCTCTTGGTGAAACCTCCAAGATGGTGTTGACTTACAGAAAGCGAGATTCAATAGGATCTATATCTCGTAAAATATGATACATCAACGATTGGGGCCCCCTTCCCTCTACCAAAGTGTGGGCCTGATCATCTCTGATCACTACCCGATTGTGATGACCTTCAAGCCTATCATTCGACTCAAGAAAGCCCCTTGGTTTCATGCCAATCGGACCACTTTCTCTCTCCCCTTCTTCTAGCACGAGATTATCAAGGTTTGGAGTAGGGCCTTTGCCTCTTTCACCTCTCGAGCCAGGTGATGGAGGAGGGTTTTCCTACAAACTCACTACATATTGGCCCAGGCTCACAAGAATCTTCAAGCCATCCTTCATGCTAGAAGGGAAAATCTTTATCGAAGACTTTGGTGTTTGGAGGTTGAAGCTAACAAAGGTCACTTGCAATGCCATACTAAACTCCAAAAAATTAGAAGCATGATGAGATTGAAGAGGAAATTCAAAGAAAGGATCTACAAATATACTTTAAAGATTGGTGGGCTGGAAGGGGAGACAAGCCTACTAAAGAGATATGCAACCTTCTCAAGAAGAAGTAATCCAATGAACCGATTCCGTTCATGATGGATGCAGATGGGGTTGAATGCAAATCGGATGAAAAAAATAGTACATTGGTTGTCAACCAGTTTATCCAACTCTTGGGGGTTTCCATGCTTCTTTATCCTCATAGACGTGACTACATGGCCCGCCATCTCGTGCGTTAGAACCAAAAAATTCCAACAAGACCTGAAAGCTCTTTGTGAAGCTTCTAGCTTAGATGATGATATCCTAGAGGTAATTAATTCCCTTCCTAATGGCAAGAGCCCGGGGTTGGATGGCCTTACCAATGCGTTCTTCAAGACCTTCAAGCATGTGGTGACCACTCCTTTATGTTTGGTGTGGGAAGAGGCCATTTCTTTTGGCATGCTTCCAATTGCCTCAATGAGGGTGTCATCAAGCTCATTCACAAAAAAGGAAGCAAAAATAGAATTCAAAATTGGTAGCCAATTACAATGTTGCAAATCAGCTACAAGAATCTGTCAAAGGTGATTGCAAACCGTATTACCTGTCACCTTTGAGACTAGATCAGTGAGGATTAAAAATGGTTCACTATGGGAAGGTCCATCCTCAAGGCTATCAATTATGTTTGGGAAGGTTTGGTTTTTGCTGAGGAATCAGTGCAAGATGTCCTCCTCCGTAAGATTGACTTTGAAAAATCTTGAAATGCAACTGCTCAGATAAACATCAATGGTCAACTCTCTCAAGTGATTAGATTAAAACATTTTATTAGACAAGGGTTCCCATTGGCCTCTCTTCTCTTTGTTATCATGATCCATGGCCTTAGCTGCCTTGTTAACCATCAAGCTCACTTAGGTCATATTCAAGGCCTCAATCTACCTCTCAATCAAGATCAGATAATCATAAGACTTTTTGTTGATGATACTAGTGTCTTTGTGCATAATGACACATTAAGCATTGACACCTTTTGGAATTGTTTGAATACCTTTTGTGAGGCTTCAGGATCTAAAATAAATCATTCTAAAATTGCTTTCAGGGTAGTTATTGGGAATCCTCCTCAATTGCTTATTGACCATGGTTGTTAGTTGACCTAGTGGTCAAATATTCCACTTCTTAGATATTCCAATGGGATTAGACATTTCAATGGGGTAGCGATGGAACTAGGCTCTCTCTAAGCTTGAGAGTAAGTTGATGTACTGAAAAGGTATGCAAATTAATTTGGTAGGATGTGTGATCAACACATTCCTTCTCTCCTCAATGCTTTACTTTCTCTCCTACTGGAGACCAAAAGACCAAGAGATCTTCAACTTGGAGAGAATATGCAAGAATTTCCTTTGGATAGGTGACTCTAACAGAAGGGGTATCCCCAAAATTAAATGAACTATTTGCATTAGCCAAAAGGATCAAGGTGGTTTGGGCATTCTAGACATTGAAGGAATGGCCAATAAGTTAGCGGTAAAATGGTTAGTTAAAGCATGGAGCAATAGTGATGCCTCTTTGGCCAAGCTTATTTTTAGAAATAGGAGTGCTCTTAGGCTTGTGGGTCCTCGGGGTGGAAGGGTCTTGACCTTCTCATCATTTTGTTCTCCCCATTTTTGGTGACTCCCAAAGGCTCAAACTGAATTTGTTCTTTATGGAAGAGTTGGAACAAGGTTAAGCAGTATATTAGAATCAATGAAGATTGGAAATGGGTAGCCATTATTAGACAGAATGATTTGATCTGGTTCCCTATCAAGGGCATTAGAAGTGTGTAGTCTTGGAACCTAAAAAAAGCTAAGAAGCTCTGGAACAAAGGCTTTCGCTTGTAGAAACACCTCTGAAACCAAGAGACTTGTCAGTGGATTAGATTCAAAGACATTGATCCGAACCAAAGAGTGGACTATGAAGAATGGCATATATTGCAGAGAAGATTCAATGCTTGGGAACACTCGAGGACTCGCCTCCTCATTTGCGAGGACTCTTCTCACCCTAAGAGACTGACATGGCACAATGGCAAAAACCTTGAGAAAATTCTGAGATTGAAGAAGGATATAGAATTTCATGTCATGTGCAATAGGAAGTGTTGTCTAGATTGCTTGAGGTGGGACTTTTAAGTTCTAATCCTTTTGGCACCCCCTGATCAAGATAAAAAATTATGTGCTTATGTGGCAAATCCTACATTGTGGAGTTTGGACCAATGTAAAAGCTAACAAAGTTTGCGAGGTCCCCCCATGGTGCAAACAATGCCTTCGTGGCATGGAAGACTTGGGACACCTCTTCTATTCATGCCCCAAATCATTATCGGTCTGGCAGACCCTTGAAAGAATCATGATATTATATGGTCAAATCAACTGGAAGCAGGCTTTTTTGGGTGAGGCAATCGAATGTTCCTGAGCACTATGGAATGCCATAAGAGGGGAGACTCTATGGAAAGTATGGAAAGAGTGGTGTGGTTCCAACTTTGGAAGCCCCCCTAAAGAATGGTCAACCGAAAAATCTCTTTTTCTTTTAGGCAAAAGAATTTCCAATTTGAAGAAGCCCCCACCCTTTAGACATCATAGAGTGTTCTTCCTAGATAACAAAAAGATCAAAACCAAGTGGGCCCCACATGAGGGGACAAGAGCTTTATCAACCTTCTTTGTAAAAATTTATAGTAATCTATAAGCAGCCCTTGCTTTGTGGGATACGGGGGGTCCCATGGGTGCTAGGCCCATTCACTTGTATAGCTGTAATTTCTATTAATTAAAGTTTGGAAGAGTAGGCTCTACTGAACTTCTTAAAAAAAGGGATTAAAAGCTAGTGGGTCCCACATGAGAGGTCCTCTTGAAATGCATAGGCAACCCCTGCTTTGTGGGACTTTTGAAAAATCTAATGACGCTTTCTTAAAACTTCTTAAAGTTATAATTATTCATTTATACATGCCCCTTCATTTTATGTGTACGTAAATGTGTGTGAATATGTGTGTGTAAGTGTGTATGTGTTAGGTAAGTCTCTAAAAATAAAAGAACAAAAGAACATGAATATGTTTATGAAAATGTGTATGTGCATGTATATGCATTTCTATGTGTGTATGTGTACGTAAATCTGTAAGTGTGTAAGTTTTTAAATGTATATATGTGGGTGTAGTGTGAATATGTGTGTGGCTGTGGTATATGTGTTAGTGTGTGTCGGAGCTATATAGATGTCTACCTATCCTAAGTATGTAAGTGTCCACCACAAAGCAAATAGATGTGCTACATTGTGGCGATGATCCACCATGTGGACCACCCCCAACCATGTAGAAATTAATAGAAATTAGTATATTTATAGATACTCCAATTATTGAGAAGGGATTAATTGTAATCATAGCATAGTATTGTAAGCGTTCCATTAGTGTGAGCACAATAACAAACACATAAGTTGAGGTGCATTGAAGCAATCGATGCATTCAAAAACTGATAATGATAAAAAGCTAAAATGGACCTCCTATTTAAGTCGAGGTAAATGATCTTTTTGGTTTGTGTTTATGTACATATCATAAATTTGATAATGTCCTCCCACTATCAGAGTGGAAAGGGAAAACCAAATTTATGTATGCTGGTATTCATCAAATTTAAGATATATGCATGGGCCGAGTGGAATAGATGTTTATATAACATAAATAAAAAACATCAAAAATATAGAAAAATAAAAATCCACATATTTTTAAGGCAAAAGTCCCTATCATTATAATCTTCTTTTAAAATTAAAAAAAGATATGAAGAGAAACATCTATATGAAGTCATAATGCATCGAGTGAGGAGTTTCATCTGAATGTAATTTCCAAACCAACCATTAAACCAATTTAGTAAGAATGAAAGAAGCATTATGAGTGACAAGTAGAACGATGAGAATTAGTTGTTACCCATGTCCACTAAACACATAGCTCAGAAATCAAAATTAAAATTAAAATAATCTAATGATGCTTCTTTAAAGCTTCTTAAAGTTATAATAATTCATTTATAAATGCCCCTTCATTTTATGTATGATTAAGTGTCTATACTTAAGTGTAAGTCTCTAAAGAACAAAAGAACAAAATGAATATATTTGCGAAATTACCTCTGTGCATCTGTAAGCATTTAGGTATGCGTATGTGTGTGTAAGTGTATAACTACGTAGATTTCTAAGTGTATATATGTGGACGTAGTGTGTATATTTGATACTTGATCAGAGTCTCCTCAGAATGCAGCTCTTTTTTTGCGATTATTCATATGTGTATATATAGGAGCTTTTGAATGCAAACTTTGGATGGATTGTACCTAAACGTTCCCTTAAGTTTAGGGAATCTCTTGCTAATCAATCTCTCCTAACCTTGGCTCGTGACTCATGCCTAACAAGGCCACGACTTTCTCCTTTTACATTTACTTTTGATGTTGTTACTTTTCAAATAATAACAAGAGTTTGTTTCTATGGCTTCTCTCATTGGGAGTATACATAACCAAGCTTTACATTAACAAGTGATCAAACACTAGGCTTGAATGAAAACACACCAATAGCTCCCCCTCAAGCCTAGCATGCTTGAGTCTTCACTCCTCCTTGATTTCTAGCAATCCAATCATACCTTTGAATCTACTTAGCTTGATACCATCCCATGGCTTAGTCAACATATTTGCACATTCAAGATTAGCAGATACATAGGACAATTAAATGTCCTTGCTAGTCAGCTTCTCTCTTACATAGTGATAGTGGACTTCAATATGCTTTGTTCTAGCATAGTAAATTGGATTATCTGCTAAGTGAAGTGAGCTTGTATTATCACCAAAGATGTGAGAAGTTAAGGTATGTAACCCCAAATCTGAGTATAGACATTTTAACCACATAGCTTCTTCTGTTGCATTGGCCAAACCTTTGTATTCAGCCTCAATAGATGATAGAGAAATAGTTAGTTGCTTCTTTGAAGACCATGAAATTAGCTTTGAACGTGCAAAAGACAAATATGCTGATGTACTCTTCCTATCATCCTTTGATCCAGCCCAATCTGAATCTAACTTTAGAGTTTGAGATCAATTTCTGAAGTGAAGGGGTAGAAAAGCCCTTCATTGATGGTACCCTTGAAGTATTTGAGCAGTCTCTTGGTTGCTTCCATATGTGGCTTCCTTGGTTTATGCATAAATTGACTGACTATGCAAACATTACAGTATATGTCCACCCTTGTGAGAGTTGCATAGTTCAAGCTTCCTACCAAGCTTTGATAGCTTGTGATATCCTCAATAGATTCTCCTTCATAAGCACTTAGCTTATGATTCAACTCCATGGGTGTACCTGCACACTTAGTATTCTCCATTTTAAACTTGGAAAGCATGCCATGTACATACTTCCTTTGAGTGATATAGATACCAGACTATAGACAAGTTCAAGTCCAAGAATGTAAGTGAGAGGTCCAAGATCACTAATCTTGAATTCATCCTTCATTCCAGCCTTTACTTGTTTACTTCCGTTGATATCATTTCCCCTAATTATAATGTCATCAACATATACATAGAGATATATAACCTGTGATCCATTCTTCTTGATGAATAATGATGTATATGCTTTACTAGATTTGAAACCTTGGTCCTGCAAGTAGGTCACTAACCTATGATTCCAAGCTCTTAGGGCTGGCTTCAAACCATACATAGCCTTTTTCCATTTACAAAACATAATTGGGATGATATGCATCTTCATAACTAGGTGATTGTGCCATATACTTCTTCTGAAATCCATCCATTGAGAAATGCATTTTCTACATCTACTTGATATACCTTCCAATTTCTAGATGCATCAATGCTAACAAGTACTCTAATGGTAGGCATTTTGGCAACAGGTGAGAAGGTCTCTTCATAGTCTATCCCATGGGTTTAGGCAAACCCTTTGGTAACTAACCTTGCCTTGTATCTATTAATACTACCATCTGAGTTCCGTTTTATTTTATAAATCCACCTTGATCCAATTACCTCATTGATGGTTTGCTAGGGACAAGTGCCCATGTGTCACTGTCCATAAGAGCTTCCATTTCTTCATCCATTGCTTCTCTCCGCTCCTTGCTTTGAGCTTCTTCATAAGATGTAGGTTCTTCATGGTTGGAGTCCTTAGCCATATAGATTGAATGCTTTGTGATCAAAGAGCCATCAAATCCATATCTCTATGGTTTCTTCTTCTCTCTCATTGAGCTTCTCATTGGTTGAAGAGAACTTTCTGAGCCTTGAACTAGGTCTTGTGCCTTAGCTTTCCCTTTTTTCTTCCATATCTTCAATTTCTCCAAATCTATCAAGTCATCTTCACAGTCACTATCTTCAAGATGCTTTGGTTCCTTTGTTGGAAGAGATGGACAGTCTTCTTCCAAGTCATAGGGTAGCTTCACTTTCCTATCATCATCAATCCAAGATTTATTTTCATCAAAGACTACATCCCTAGTAACTAAGAAGCCTTTGTTAGTGGGATTATACAATCTGTATCCTTTTTTATTTTGACAATAACCAATAAAGACACACTTCTCTACTTTGGGATCCAACTTCCCTCTTACTTAGGATGGTATGCGAGCATAAGCTAAACATCCAAAGATTTTGAAATGCTCTAGACTTGGCCTTCTTCCATTCCACACTTCACTGGGAGTCATATGATCTAAAGACTTTGATGGAAGTATTTATAAGTTATGTGGCTATTGATATAACCTCTACCCAAAGATAAATAGGTGGACCTTCTTCATTTAGCATAGATCTAGCTGCTTCAATCATAGTTTTCTTCCTTCTTTCAGCTACTCCATTGAGTTCAGGTGTGTGTTTGGTTGTTACCTCTCTTTTGATGCCTCTTTCTTGTAAGAAAGCATCAAATTTAGTTGAGAAATATTCTCCACCACCATCTAATTTGAGTCTCTTGAGACATCTACCTGTTTGATTCTCTACAAGAGCAAGATACCTTTTGAAGCAATTGAAGACTTCATCTTTATGCTTCATAAAGTACAGAATTGTCCACTTGCTATAATCATCAAGAAAAGATACATAATACTTTGAACCTGAAATAGAGGGTTCTTTGCTTGGACCCCACACATCTATGTGAACAAGATCCAATAAGCTCTTGATGGATATATCCTTCCGTGGTTGAAAGGTTGTCTATGAGCTTTTCCAAATTGACAAGCTCCATACTTGTATATCATATGTTGTTTTGTGATATTGGGTAATCCAAGTACACTTTGATCCCTGCAAATTTGTTTCAAGGTTCTCTCACCAATGTGAGCAAGCCTTTTATGTCATACCTCCGATTCAGAGAGTGTTTGTGATGGAGAATGTTAATCTCCAAAAGAACAACTTACTCTTGTGATTAGAGCACCTCTATACCAAGAATAAGTCAAACACTCCACTAATTTAGAGGATCAATTGCTAATTATCAAAAGATTAACAAATCTGTGAAGAAGATGAAACACAGAAAAGTCTGCTGCACTATTTCTCCACATTGACCTATCAAACGTGTAAAGTTTTTGATGAAACTTTATACGAAGTATCTCCTAGAGATTGCGCATCTACTCCAAGTTGAATTACTTCAAAAGATTAAGTATAACTTGAGAAATCAACTTCTCAAGTTACCTATGTTAGAAACTGTCACTCAGAACAGTCGACTTTACACCTGTAACTTTTAAGACTTGGTTCTCCTTGAATAGAACCCGTTTTACAAAATGCTTCTAGACATGAGTAGCTTATCTTCCAACTTAAAGATTAAGCCCTCACTCATGCAAAACTTTAAACTGTGCTAGGAGAAATGACCAAAACATTGACTTCGAAATCTGCGCCTGTTTTAGGAACCAGTGAACATACTTCACATATGAATGTTCCCCTACACTTAATTCACTCAGCCTGATTACAATTGAAAGCTAAAACTTTGCACAGAGGTCAAGCAACTCTCAACTTAGACTTGTACAAAAGCATTTCACAATTGATCTACTGTAGAAGGAGAACACGCAGAAACATCGGGCGCAAATATTTTTCTTTACTCAGAAGAATTACAACTGAGTGATGAGAGCTAACTCAGAATCACTTTCCTCTATCTCATAACTTCATCTCCCTCATTCTTGGCTTCTAACTATTGTCACATATGCTCTCATACATGCCCCGTCTTTTCTCAAAGTATTTATAGATAATTTTGTACATGATTCTTACTAAACAAAAGATCTAAGTCATCTATGACTATACTAATGTACATATGTGTACACTTCTCTTGTTCTCTGAATGTAATCTTCTTCCACTCTTTAGGAATTGATTCTTTCTTCATCATTTGATCTTCCAAGCCTTCAATTGGTGATTGGTCTGCACAAACAGCTCCCCCTCAATCATCAATTGAGGTTTTCTCTGTCTTCTTTATACTTGCCATGTCTTTGAACCTTTGTAACTTAGGTCCATCCAGACTCTTTGTCATCATATCTGCCACTTGTTCTTTTGTTGGAGTATACATCACTTCAATCTGTTTATCTAGTACCTTTTCTCTCAAGAAATGATACTGAATCTCTATATGCTTAGTCCTGGCATGAAAAACAGGGTTAGCTGCCAAATACAAAGAACTCATATTGTCTCCAAAAATTATCGGAGTACTATGATCAATCTCAAAACTTTTCATCAAGGTCTTCAACCATATCACTTCCTTTGCAGCTTCTACCATTCCCTTATACTCAGCTTCTGTGGATGATAAAGCAACTGTGTGTTGCTTCTTTGAACACCAAGAAACTAACTTATCTCCAACATAACAGAGATATCCATGAGTAGACCTTCTATCATCTGAGTCACCTGCCCAATCTGCATCACTAAACACTTTGATTCTTGTGTCAGAAGTGAAACCATAATACAAACCTTCACTTAGGGTTCCTTTGATATATCTGAGTACCCTTTGGGCTGCAATCCAATGAGTCTTCTTTGGACAATGCATAAATTGTGACAACACACCTACTGCATATGATAGATCTGGCCTTGTCAAGGTAGCATAGATTAGACTACCCACCAAACTCTGATATTTCTTCATGTCATTGAACTCTTCACCCCCATACCTGCTTAATTTATGATTTACCTCCAATGTTGTGGTTGAGGTCTTGCAATCTTCCATGTTAAACTTGACTAGAAGATTCTTCAAATATCTCTCTTGTGAAACATATACTCCATGTTGAGTATACACAATCTGCATTCCTAGAAAATAAGATAAGTTTCCCAAGTCACTTATCTTAAACTCCTTCTCTATTTGCTTCTTGAGTTCATTGATTCCTTCAGCATCTGTTCCTGTAACAATAATATCATCAACATAAATGCACATGTAAATGTATCCATTTTCACTTGCCTTCACTAGCAAGCTACTATCTGCCTTTGATGCTTGAAATCCACATTCATTCAAGAACTTGACCAATCTGTAATTCCAAGCTCTTGGGGCTTGCTTCAACCCATATAAAGCTCTCTTGAGCTTACACACATAATCTGATCCAATTGATTCCAT
This sequence comes from Ceratopteris richardii, assembly GCA_020310875.1. NCBI lineage: Eukaryota > Viridiplantae > Streptophyta > Polypodiopsida > Polypodiales > Pteridaceae > Ceratopteris > Ceratopteris richardii. Next base: position 188,326,962 of record CM035420.1, read on the forward strand.
GAAGCCTTCTGGTTGTTCCATATATACTTCATCTGCAATGTATCCATTTAGAAATGCATTTTTCACATCCAATTGTGATAATTTCCATCCTTTGCAAGCAGCAATAGCAATCAATGTCCTAATTGTAGACATCTTAGCAACAGGACTAAAGGTTTCATCATAATCTACCCCATAAGTTTGGGCATAACCTTTGACCACAAGTCTAGCCTTATATCTAGACACCTTACCATCTGCAAACCTCTTTGTTTTATATACCCACTTACATCCAATGACCTTCTGATTCTTTGGTCTTGGTACTAGTTCCCAAGTTTCATTTTCAAGTAGAGCATCATACTCTTCTTGCATTGCCTTCTCCCAATTCTGTTTACCTTTGGCTTCTCCATAAGTGGTTGGATCTTCTTCTGTTTTAACAATGTAGGCATAATCTTTTGTTGTTAGGAAAGATGTATCATAACTATACCTTATAGGTTCTTTCCTTTCCCTTGTAGATCTTCTGATTTCTGCACTTCTTGAAGTTTCAGCCTCATTTGATTCTGGATCAAATCTTGGCCCTTCTTCTACATGATCCTGCACTCTACATCTAGAGTCAACTTCATCAACAATTTCTTCACAAACTTTTACCTTTGCCTTTCCTTTCCTTTGAATTTCTTCAACACCTGTATACTCATTTGGTGATCCTGTATACCACATGTTTTGCTCATCAAATGTTACATCTTTAGTAACAAGAAATTGCTTTGTGGATGGACTCCACAACCTATAACCCATCTGTCTATCATCATATCCAATAAACACATACTTCTCTGCTTTTGGTTCTAGCTTATGTCTTAATTGTGAAGGAACATAAGCATATGCAATACATCCAAATACTTTACCATGATCAAGACTAGGCTTCTTACCCCACCATGCTTCATAAGGGGTTCCTCCATCCAAAACTTTGCAAGGCAACCTATTCACAAGGTATGTTGCAGTGTTAATGGCTTCTGCCCATAAGTAATTTGGACAATTCTTTTCCTTCATCATGGCTCTTGCAAACTCTACAAGAGTTCTATTCCTCCTTTCTGCTACTCCATTCTGTTGAGGGGAGTACCTGCAAGTTACTTCTCTTTTGATACCTGCATTCCACAAATAATCATCAAACTCTTTTGAGAAATACTCTCCCCCTCCATCTGATCTTAACCTCTTTAGCTTTTGTCCTGTGATCCTTTCTGCATAGACATGAAAATGTTTGAATGTCTTGAAAACTTCTGATTTATCTTTGATTACATACAAAGTAATCCACCTGGTTGCATCATCAACAAACAACACATAATATCTGGATCCATTTATGCTATAGTCCCTTGAGGGACCCCATACATCTGTATGAATCAATTCAAGCATATTTGAATACTTGTACCCTGATTTGTTATAAGAACTCTTATGTGCTTTACCTAATTGACAAGCTTCACACTTGTACACCATATGTTGCCCTTCAATATTTGGCAATCCAAGCACCACCTGATTCTTTGACATCTCCTTTATAGCTCTCTCATTGAAATGACCTAGCCTTTTATGCCATAGGTCTAATTCAGATACCTTTTGACCTCCATAGGTAAATAATGCATGTCCCACATTACCTTGGACTTTGAGAGTGAACAATCTTCCTTCCTTTTTACCTGCAATTATGATTCTATATCCCTGATTTGGATCTTGTACATAAACACCATCATTTGTGAATCTTACCTCATATCCTTTCTCCACAATTTGCCCTACACTTATCAGATTTTTAGGAATAGTAGGAACATAAAGTACCTTGCTCAGAAGTGTACTTCCACTCTTTGTCTTCACTGATCCAATGCTCTCCACTTTATGTTTGGTATTGTCACCTGTTTGAACTGTATGTCCATTCACCCTTGCTTCCATATCAGTCATCAAGGATAGATTCCCACTCAGATGGTTGCTACATCCTGAGTCAATATAGAACACTCTTTGATCTTCTCCCATTGATTCATGAGTTGCATTCAAGATAAGAGTCATGTCATCCTTCTGATCTGATGCATAATTGTAATAATTGTTGTTGTAGGACTGAGATTGGAAGTTTCTTCCACCTCCTCTACCATATGATGTCCTACCACCTCTTCCTCTGAAGTTGCCTCTTTGGTTTCTGCCTCCTCTACCTCTTTGGTTATAATTCTGATTATTGCTTCCACCATTTTGATTATTATACCAACAATCATTTGCCAAATGATTTGTTCTGCCACAAATCCAACAAGCTTTAGTATTATCTTTGTTCTTACCTCCTCTTCCTTTACCTCTGAAATTTGTCTTCCCTTTTGTGAAGTTGGCTTGATTTGAATTCCCTTCATCATCATTTGATTGCTTTCCCTTGCCATTCTTTTTCTTGTCCTTAGAGTACATAGCTTGACTTGTACTTCTATCATTGTCTCCTTTAAGATCCTGCTCAAAGGTTAGCATGTGTCCTAGCAATTGATTAAGGTCAAGAGTAAAGTGATCAAGTGACAACTCTATGGACAATATAAAAGGCTTCCACTTCTCATCTCCTCTCAAACCTGTAAGTATTTGTCTTACCAACTTTTCTTCTTCAATGTCTTCATCCACTGCTCCCAAGCTATCTGCAATATCTTTCATCCTTGCCACATAATCTGAAATTGATTGTGAGCTCTTCTTCTTGAAGGTTGTGAACTCAGCCCATAGTGAGGACTTCCTTGACTTAGTTGTATTTTGGAAATGCTCTTCCAAGGCATTCCAAACATCTGTGGCACTTTCCAAACCTCTGATGTGAGGTAGAAGGTAATCATTTACAGCCATGTAGATGATACTCCTTGCTTGAGCATCCTTTCTCATCCAAGTCTTCAACATTGCAAGTTCTTCCCTAGTAGGAATACTTGGATCTGCAAACTCAGGTTTTTCTTCATCTCCTGTAATAAATGATATAAGATCTTTGCTCATGAGGTGTGCTTCCATCCTCATGGACCATGCTGGATAGTTCTCCCTATCTAGCTTATCAATCTGCAAGCTTTCTCCCATCTGGTATTCACCTGTGTATTGAAATCTTCAAGCTTTACAAACAATGTATGTACCTTTACTTCGAATTGAACTCCTTTTGCCTTTCTTGATGTCAAATAGTCTTCTCCTCAAGCTTTGACTCCAAGCTTTCACTTCTTAGTCCTTCAAGTGTTGAGTTTCTTGAATCTGCAGCAGTCGGGATCCTCCTTTTCTTCAAATTGATGTCTCCTGCTCTGATACCACTGATGGAGAATGTTAATCTCCAAAAGAACAACTTACTCTTGTGATTAGAGCACCTCTATACCAAGAATAAGTCAAACACTCCACTAATTTAGAGGATCAATTGCTAATTATCAAAAGATTAACAAATCTGTGAAGAAGATGAAACACAGAAAAGTCTGCTGCACTATTTCTCCACATTGACCTATCAAACGTGTAAAGTTTTTGATGAAACTTTATACAAAGTATCTCCTAAAGATTGCGCATCTACTCCAAGTTGAATTACTTCAAAAGATTAAGTATAACTTGAGAAATCAACTTCTCAAGTTACCTATGTCAGAAACTGTCACTCAGAACAGTCGACTTTACACCTGTAACTTTTAAGACTTGGTTCTCCTTGAATAGAACCCGTTTTACAAAATGCTTCTAGACATGAGTAGCTTATCTTCCAACTTAAAGATTAAGCCCTCACTCATGCAAAACTTTAAACTGTGCTAGGAGAAATGACCAAAACATTGACTTTGAAATCTGTGCCTGTTTTAGGAACCAGTGAACATACTTCACATATGAATGTTCCTACACTTAATTCACTCAGCCTGATTACAATTGAAAGCTAAAACTTTGCACAGAGGTCAAGCAACTCTCAACTTAGACTTGTACAAAAGCATTTCACAATTGATCTACTATAGAAGGAGAACACGCAGAAACATCGGGCGCAAATATTTTTCTTTACTCAGAAGAATTACAACTGAGTGATGAGAGCTAACTCAAAATCACTTTCCTCTATCTCATAACTTCATCTCCCTCATTCTTGGCTTCTAACTATTGTCACATATGCTCTCATACATGCCCCGTCTTTTCTCAAAGGATTTATAGATAATTTTGTACATGATTCTTACTAAACAAAAGATCTAAGTCATCTATGACTATACTAATGTACATATGTGTACACTTCTCTTGTTCTCTGAATGTAATCTTCTTCCACTCTTTAGGAATTGATTCTTTCTTCATCATTTGATCTTCCAAGCCTTCAATTGGTGATTGGTCTGCACCAACAGTTTGAGATCCATAGCTAAACAATGCTATGTTCTTGGTGTCCTCCACTTCAAAGGTGAAGAGTCTTCTTGTCTTTTCTCCTTTGGCAATCCTTCTAAATCCTTGTTTGGGGTCTTCCACATATGCTCCATGTCTTGTAAACCTAACCTACAATCCTTTCTCCACAATTTCTCCAACACTTATCAAGTTTTTTGTTATAGTAGAAGATTCATATTTCCATCTGATGCCTTGATATTACTTACTTTCTCCATGGAATGTCTTGTATCATCAACTGTCTGCACTTCATGTTTATTCTTATTCTTGGGATCTTCTAAATCAGAGAGCTACATTTCCTGATACATGATTTGAGCACCTTGAGTCAATATAGAAAACATGATCATCATCCTTACCCTACTTCAATGATAGGTTCATGAGAAGTAATGAGTCCTCTTGACTTTGATCTTCACTATAGTTGTTGTAATCCTTCCTTCCTCTATATCCATTTTGATCGTTGTTATTGTTGTTGTAGCAGTTGTATCCTCATCTGTATCTGCCTCTATTTGACTCAAATCCACCTCTATTGAATCCTCTTCCTCTGGAATTCCTTGGGTTCCTATAACATTCCTCCATAGTGTTATTAGAATAACCACAGATATTATAAGGTTGAGATGTTTGGGGTCTCCCCCTGCCTTGCTTTCCTCCTCTACCTCTTCCTCTAGCTCTTCCTCTACTTGTGAAGTTGGCTTGGAAAGAGCTACCCTCATCTTCATTCTTCTTAGATTTTGACTTATCCTTAGCTTTAGTTTTATTAGAGTATAGAGAAAAAGATTGATTACCTCAAGGATTCACCATTCTTGCTTATCTTCTCTTCATGTGTGAAGAGTTGGTCCATGAGAGTGTTGAGGTTAGGCACTTGTATGTCCATGTATAGGTCCATGGTAGTTGTGAATGATTCCCACTTGTAATTAGCTTTGATGCCATTGATGATTTGTCTCTTATGATCTGCTCTTCTTCAATTATCTCTCCAATGCTTCCTACATGATCAGAGATCTCCTTCATTTTGGTGACATAATCAGTCACACTTTGCTTGGGACTTTTCTTCAAGGTAGTGAACTCCATCCATAGTTGGTTCTTCCTTGGTCTAGTATTTGAAGAGAAGAAGGAAGCAAGAGCTTTCCATGTCTCTCTTGAGGTCTTGCATCCTTTCACATGAGGTAAAAGAAAATTAGAGATTGAGTTTAAGATGTAGGACTTGGCTAGTGCATCCTTTGAACACCAAGTTTTAAAGCCTTTCTTTCTCCTCATATGATGGTTTTCCTTTACTTCTGATTGTTGGCATGACTTCATCCTCAGATATGTATCCAAATAGATTTCTTCCATGAAGGTAAGGCTCCATCCTCAGAGACCAAGCTGAGTAGCTGTTTCTATCCGGTTTGTCAATTATGGAAGGAAAGCCATCTTCCATGTTGATTTAACTTTGTGATACCACTGTGAGAAGAAATGGTAGATACACTCCAAGTATGTGCCTAGTGCTGCAAAAACTTGATCTACACCTGGCAAGATAGCTTCACTGATGATAAGTAGACACCTTGTGCTTGCTAAGAATGCATATAAACCACCCTAGTGCTTTGGAGCACCCATCCAAAATTAATTCATCAAAACAAACTACTTGACACAAAATAGATGTAGCAAAACTTGCTATTTTGGGATGAAATGCACTCTGGAAATTCACTCATAGCTCAAAGCTTGTTGGGAACTCATGAGAGATATTTTTCACATCTCTAATTAGATATGTAATGAATCTAAAGCAACAAATGTGATGAATTTTGATGACCCCTACTAAGAGAAATAAGTTTAGCAATTAAGGGGGTGTAATCTCAACATTTCAGGAATCATCTACCATAATACATAGGTGACTTCAAATGAATGTATCTCATAGAATAATGAAACAATGATGCTGAAAATTGATATATGAATCTGGCTTTATCAAGGCTAAGTATGCACAGAGAGATCAATAATTGAAGTTGAGTAAAAATATGAACATGTGTAGTAGTAGATGAGAAGAACTCCAAGATGTGTCTTGAAAATCATCTATATTGCAATATGATGCATGAATTGAATGGGCATCTTGGGAAGGAGAAGCACAATGTGTGCTTCAACAATAGCTTGATACTTGATTAGAATCTCCTCAGAATGTACCTTGAAGTGCTCTATCTCCATGACTATTCATATGTGTATATATAGGAGTTTTTGAATTCAGACTTTGGAGGAAGTGTACGTAAAAGTTTCCTCACATTTGGGGAATCTCTTTTGCTAATCAATCTCTCCTAACTTTCGCTCATTATTTGTGCCTAAAAAGGCAACGAATTTCTCTTTTTACATTTACTTTTGATGTATCTACCCTAACTATGTATGTATGTATCGTATGTATGTATGTATGTATGTATGTATGTATGTATGTATGTATGTATGTATGTATGTATGTATGTATGCATGCATGCATGCATGCATGTATGTATGTATGTATGTATGTATGTATGTATGTATGTATGTATGTATGTATGTATGTATGTATTTATGTATCACTTCATCTAGGATGTTGTTGACACCCCTCTACTCATAGTCTCAAAATCGCATGAAAATTGGTGAGCATAGTCACGGTGATTAGGAATTCAAAACTGCTTCGCTATGTGGTGTTGAAATTTTGATATGAGCTCGTTTTGGCCTCTGAATGCACTATTGTAGTGCTTGTGCAAGCAATTTCATCCTTTTGTTCCAAACATATATATAGGTTTTAGTTCATCAGTACAAGCAGTTTGAAGTCTATTACAAGTTTAGCAAAGCTCGATAGAGTAGTTGTCACTCTAGCACAATGGTAAGCACTAACGTGAGGACATCCACCTCATAAATGACAATCTGTGGAGACATGAGGACTGGTGTGAAGACCGTGACAAAGTGAAGGCACAAGTGCATGAGTGAAAGCACACAAGCATGCACACACACACACAAGGTAAGAGCAAAGAGAGGAACAATGGAAAGCTTCTATTACAAAAGAACTCTCTTACAAAAGCTAAAATCTCTAACAAGGTAACCCCAAAAATGAGCTCTCTAGATCTTTTTATAGTCTTTTGAGTGGTTTTGGTCGTGTCCAGACCTAGTGTTTGGCCTAGTTAAAAATTAGGTTCCAGGGCTTATTTGATGGCTCAAACGGAGTCTAAAAATTATGAAAATCCGTAGGATGATGCTTCTAATATTCCTCAAGCTTGGGGACTCCTCGGCTTGAACAAAATGTAGTTAGAAAAATGTGAAATGGTATTTACAACAGATTTTAGTGATGAAAATCACTATTTTTATAGGGATTTCTTCTGAAAATTTGACATGTGCTTCTTGGAGCTCCCTACATACTCTCTCTTCTTGTATGCCCACTTCTTTGACATGCCTCCGCACCTTGTGATTGACCTTGAGTGTCAACACTCCCCCCCTCTCGAGTCTGTCATCCCGAACAGACCCTTGTTGTAGTGCTTGTTCCATGTAGTGTTGTGAGAGGTGGTGTCCATTATGTATCAACAAGAGTGGTCCATCTTCCAAACATAGCTTGGTCGGTTGTCTGGTTCTTCATTTTTGACTGCTAGCCTTTTCACTTTTACTCCCTTTGCATGTACTTCTTCCTTGGATTCTAGCTTGATGGTGTAGTTGTGAGCTTTCAAAAATTGCTAGGTGCCTGAAAAAGGTTGTCAATGTTGATTTTGAGTAGCTGTCGTCAGTGGATTGCTTCCTTGCTATGGGTGTTGGACCTTGGATGTCCTCTAGATCTTTCAAACATGGAGATTTTTTTATTTCGAGCCAAGTACTTGTAACCCATAATGAATGATGGGTAAGTGTTCTAGTGCATGGGTGGAAGAAAATATGTGCCTTGTGCACGGCCTTGTAATGTGGCCCTATGTATGCATACTTGGGGAATGCATTGGAAGAAGTATTGTGCAAGAAATTGGGTCTGGAGCGAAATGCTCAAGGGTATGCTCACGAAGAGGTTTCCTAATCTATCATGGTTATGATGTTGCCGAAGAAGGTGATTCTTACCATGGTGAAAGGTCCATCGATCTTCACTCTTCGTGTTGTATGCTCATCATAGTGATTGACCATTGGCCTGTCTTGCTTAGTTGATGATTCATTGATACAATTCGTTTAGCACATGCACCTATTTCTGCTTTTTTTTTCTTCTTTCTCTCTATAAAACAAGAAGAAGCTGGTTAGTATCACGGAAATAGTTTACATGTGTCAAATGTGTTTCATGTGTCTGGGATTCTCAATTGTGTCTATGCACGGCCATGTAATGTGACCCTATATTAATGCATACTTTGGAAATGCATGACTTGAATGGGGAGGTATCCATTGGATTTCAAAATGGCAATCCATCATTCCTCCTGATAGGGATCCATTTGAGAACCGTGTTTGACTGCGTAGAGATCACCTTTGGCCTCTTCATCGTTGGATGGTTTCTTACATTGTTTATTATCCATGGTTGGCTCTTTGGTTCTATGGGGGCTACTAATGCTTTTGGCTTCCAAACCCATATCCTTGATGATTGTCTTCTTATTATTGCCGAAGAGGTGAGTTGGTCTTCTTTTGATCTATGTGCGTGGTTCTGACCCTTCCCTCTCCTTGACCTCTTTGTTGAGACTTTTCTTGTGTGCGAGAACATAGGGTTTTGTGCATGTAAGAGTTCCTTGGGTACCCACATTTGTAATCACCCTTGTCAAGCTACAACTAATTTCTTTGGCACCCAATTTTTTTGGATACTTTGTAGTTGATCTTCTCATGGTTGCTTGGTTCTTCTTTTTTCATGGTTGACCTGGTTGGGTGGGAATCTTTGAGGCAACATTGGTGGTTGCTCTCCTTTTTTTTACCCAAATCTACTTCATCCTCGGAACTACCTTTTTCTTGAATTCTCTTTTTCTATTTGATATAGCGGTTCGCTTGTTCGGTTCGACTTGCCTCTTTGGTTGAATCATTGTGGTTGTAGTAGTCTTTGAAAAAGAAGAGGGATCCGTTCTCCTTTGGGGCTATTCTTCCATGATTGAGTCCTTCTGAATCATAGAGTTTTTGACACATACCACATCTTCTTTGCTAAGCTTGGTCCTAGAGGAACTAAGAGAATGTGTGCTACTTGGATTTGTGCTCATGCAATTCCCTAATCCTAATGTAATGCATTTTTCATGTACCCAAACTTGCAGAAGTCGACTTCTTAGGTTTAAGTTAACTGCATGTTCATAGATCCAGTCTTGACCCAAGACTAGTGGTTGTGTAAAATCGTAATCTTGACACACTAGCATTTTGACTATCATTGGGACATCTTAAAGGTAGATGGGAAGCTCCACCTCACCCAAACAAGGGGTTTCCACACCTCCTAATTTGACTATATAAGCTTGTTGGCATACAAGTCAGAGGAAGAGCATACTAGCGGAACGGAGGAGTCATGCACAATACGGCAACAAGGCCCAATCATTTTTTCCATGGACCATTTACAAGTCAGAGGATACAAGTTGGCATACAAGTCAGAGGAAGAGCATACTAGCGCAACGGAGGAGTCATGCACAATACGGCAACAAGGCCCAATCATTTTTTCCAGGGACCATTTACAACTCAAGTGATTTTAATCACTACACAAACATTGTAAATTTCGTTTTTGGTAGAATAGACTCCATTTTGTGCAACCCGAGGAGTCCTCGAGCTTGAGGAGTATTAGAACTAGCTACATATCAATTTTCATAATTTTTAGACTCTGTTTGAGCCCTCAAATAGGCTCTAGAACCTAATTTTTAACTAGGCCGGACACTAGGTCTGGACAAGACCAAAGCTAGTTAGAAAACTATAAAAAGAGCTAGAGAGCTCATTTTTGAGGTTAGATTGTTTGTGAATTGAGCTTATGTAAGAGACTTTTTGACTAATGCAAAGAACTCCATTGTTCCTCTCCTTGTTCTTGCCTTGTGTGCGCGTGTGTGTGTATGTGTGTGCATGCTTGTGTGCTTCTCACTCACACACTTGTGACTTCACTTGCTCATAGTCTTCATACTAGTCCTCACGTCTCCACGGATTGACAATTATGAGGTGAATCTTCTCACGTTGGTACTCACCATTGTACTAGAGTGACACCAAATTTGGCGTCGTTGCCGGGGAGAGAGCTTCGAGGATGAGCGTGTGATGGTAAGACGTCGAGTTGAGACATTGGAGTTATAGGTAATATCCTTCCTTCTCTTTATTTTTCTTCATTTTTTCCTTACCTTCGCATCACCATCATCACCATCATCATCCCCACCATCTCCCACCTCCATCTCCATCTCCACAAAAAAATTTCAGTTTTTTGGTCATATTACACTCCCCACCTCATTTCCCTCATTTCATTGTGAGAGAGAGCGAGAGAGAGCTTGCATGCTATCTGTTTTTGGTGTGTTTTTGAGCTTTTGTTGCAGGAACTAGCTGTACCACCTTCTCTAGTAGTGTGCGCAGGTACGACAGACTCTGCATAGGTCCCGGGACGACGACCTCTGTCTGTCGCGACAGACAGAAAAACTTAATATTTTGTGAATGCGTGTTTGGCACGGTAACCTACACCATTAGAGCACTCCAAATCACTAGAAGTTTCTCAAAAATTTGCGTTTTTTCAATCTATCGCGACAGACACCATCTATCGCGACAGACACCGTCTATCGCGACAGACACCGTCTATCGCGATAGACAGAGACCCACGATAGACCCCATCTATCGCGACAGACACCTGTCTATCGCGACAGACCAAAATTCCACGACAGACCCAGTCTATCGCGACAGACACCGTCTATCGCGACAGACCAAATCACGACAGACAGAGACCCACGATAGACCCCGTCTATCGCGACAGACCAAAATTCCACGACAGACCCAGTCTATCGCGACAGACACCGTCTATCGCGACAGACCAAATCACGACAGACGACAGACAGCATCTATCGCGACAGACACCTATCTATCGCGACAGACCAAAATTCCACGACAGACCCAGTCTATCGTGACAGACACCGTCTATCGCGACAGACCAAATCACGACAGACGACAGACAGCGTCTATCGCGACAAACACTGTCTATCGCGACAAACCACTCTATCGCGACAGACACCGTCTATCGCGACAGACAGCCTCCCATGATAGTTTGTGTCTATCGCGACATACACCGTCTATCACGATAGACATACATTTTTGGCAAAAATTAAGGGGTAAATTTTTTGGAAATTTAAGCTAAATTTTGGGCATATTTGCATTCTCAAATACTCACACACTTGCAAAGGCCTTAGAAAAATGCATTAAAACTCCTGAAAGGTTCTGTTTGTCTGGTTAACCCCCTAAACCCTGAACGGTCATAACTGAGGGGATAGGATATTTGGAAGTTGACACACTGAGGGGTAGGAACACCAAGGGAGCTCTAGAGGAAATTTTTAGCAATACAAAAGAGGGAACAAGGATCATTAAAAAAGTATCTGAAATAAATTGTCTGTCAATTGAAGGATCAACTTGAAGCTAAACTTGGGATTCTTATAGGATCATCGAGAGCTCTTGGAGAAAGCAAAGTAAGTGCCAAGGAGAACAAGCTCGGGAACGTGCTTGCTGGGTAGACCAGCATCGCCAAGAGGAGCGACTTGAGGTTGGAACATCACTTAACCCCCTCAGTCTATTCTTAGCATAGGCTAAGTGCGAGTAGTTGTTCTGATTGACTAGGGGTACGATAGGAACACTCAAGTTTGAAGAGCCCTTAATTTCTCAAGTGCAAGGGTAGGAAAAATTGTAGTCAAGGGATAACTTAAAGGAAAAGAACTTAAACTAAGCGGACACAGAACATCAAGTACGACCCATGAAAGTGCTCCTGATGACACTTAACTAAAAACAAGAAAACACATCCAAAGGAACTTAAAAGGAACAAGTGACTAGTACTAAAGAATCAGCAACGTACAAAGGGCATATGAACCTTAGGTCAGGTAGACACGTAGGGAGAGACAGACAAAGTCTTAGATCTTGAGAGGCTAGTGTCAATCATACTACGAGGTCTTGGGCCCAACAGTTGAGCCATCATTCGTATTACCCTAGTTCTGAGACTAGCGAGTCTGAGATGTCCCACGGTATGGAGAGACCTATAGGAAGTTTTGGGGTGCCATATTTACATAGGGTGGAAGGCCCTTACAAGATGCAACTCGAGTACCTTAGGACCAACCGATTAGGTGCTGTCAAGTTTGAAAATGGAGCATACTTGGACAAGGAAGGGACAATATATGTAGTCACCAGTCATCCCGATAGGACAGATGAATTTGGGAATGTGGTCCCGGAAACGGACTTAGGTGACCTAGAGCAAGGAAACATGGGCGAAGAACCTAGAACCCCCCGAGGCAAATCTGTTCTCACGAGGATTATCACACCAGAGTGGATTCCCCAAGATAATAAGAGCATAGATCTCCTCTTGAACCGAGAGACGGATGAAGCCTTTTCGAGATATAGACCTAGTCAACCGAGTGAGGTAGGAACAATCATGATATATGAGTTCAAAGATCCTGATATTCCAGGAAGAGTGACCTACTTAGATCACTCTTCAGAGAGGATCTTTGGGGTTACAGAAAATGATAGGCATGCTTACACTTGGAAAGGAGAATTTATCTTCCCCCAACCAAGATCGAATGTGTCCTTTGGTCGTCAAGGAGCTGGAACATCTCAAGCTCAGGGGACTCAAAGAGAAAGGAGTCGAGAGAGACCTGAGGTAAGCTTTGCCAACTCTTGGGGAAGAGAAAGAACGAGAATGGACATGAATAGAGGGGAACTTGAGGGACATAGAGCCCCAGGGAACCGAAGAAATGCCGATGATTTCCCTTTGCCAAGACCAAGAGAGCACACGAGGACCTTGAGACCAACTCAATTGGTGAAGTCCATGAAGAATTACTTCGATGGCACGGGTGACCCTTATGACCATGTGGCAGAGTTTAGGCAAGTCTTGAAAGCTGAACAGGTAGAGGACCTATTCACACAATATAATGCTTTTGATCTAACCCTTAGGAACACTGCCCTTACGTGGTTTCAACCACTGAACGAGAGGCATTTCAAAAACATAGACCAGCTCTTAGAGGCATTTATCATTGAGTTTTCTAAGAGTGGAATCAGGCACAACACTTCCTCACTAATTCATAACTTCAAACAAACACCTCAAGAGACAGTCAGACTAGCTGGAAGAAGATTTAGGCAGTACCTGGAGAGATGCCCGATGCCGGAGGTACCCACACCAGCCAAACAAGTGGCCTTGTTCTTAGATGGATTGTTGAGCACCAAGCTCAGGTCATATGTGTATCTGAAGGACCCCAAAACGATAGAAGAATGCGTGCGCATGTGCATAGACATTGAGGACAATCTAGGTGAGGAATTAGAACTATCAAAAATCTTTAAGGATTCTGATAGCTCTAGTAGCCTCACATCTGGTCAATCCACATCCATTGAGGAACTTGCAGAGAAGGTAGCTCAAAAACTAGGTGTCTCTAGCAAACAAATTCCGAGATTTGCCCCAGTTAAGCGGTGTTACACTTGTGGCGGTGACCATATGGCAAATGCATGTCCCATTATGGCCCAACCCCAGGCGAATCCTAGTAGCCAGTACTTCACCATAGAGCGCAGGTACACCAACCACACTGCACAAGATTGCCCATATAACAAACAAACTGTTAGGCAAAATTACCCTCAGCCATATCCACAACAGGGTAGATACCAGAATCAGTACCCACCACAACAATACAACAAACCACAGCAAACTTATCAGCCACCTTATCAAGGGCAACTAAGACCCCAGCCAGTGCTAGCATAGCAACCACCTGCTCCCACTAATGTGATTCCGGTCAAGTATGCTACTGCAGAAGAAAACCTGAATAGAGCGATAGTCCCAGTAACACCATTAATCTCAGAAAGTGATCCCTGTGACCATAGCTTTGATTCTACACATGTTGATAGTCCCCAGGCTTACTACATGCAGTCTCCTGAACATGGTGAGTCTTACTACAGTGAGGAACCGAGTGAACCTATTTGGGAGCCTGAATATGCTAATGTCATGTACACAAACCCCAACTCTAGACCTCAACCTAGGCAGATACGACCCCCTTTTCCTAGAGGACCTTGCTTGAGATGCCAAGGTGATCACCTCATACGTGATTGCCCCATGCCTGCACCTACAAAACCCCAATCAGTGACGATCCAAGGCTTTTGCCAGGAGTGCGGAAAGGAACATCTCTTACGAGATTGTCCCAAGAATCCCAGCAATATGCCAAAAATCACTTCGATTAATGTTATTGGGTTAGTGGTCAATTCCACAGGAAGTGTCACTTCCACTGCACCAGTGCAGGTAATCACTAGAGCTCAAGCATTGCAGCAAAACCAAGGGGTAAGCCAAGAAAAGAGCCCAGACGCTAGCGATACTGAGAGCCAAAATAAGAAGAGAACAAGAGCTTGGAGATGTTGGAGGATAAACACTCCTATGTGCACAACAAAAGCAAATGAACCCTCCTAGGATCCTGAAATTTTTCAGACATAGGCTCTGTATTTTCTGAGTTTCTCTGAGTATATGCAGAGACTGAAAATGAAATTTTGCAGAAATAAAATAGACTTTAAGAGCTTTCAAATGAGAGTAAAATCACTCCATTTGGATACTGGATGATGCCTCAACCAGCTGCAACAAAACAGACAACTTGATCTCTCCACAGAGTATGAGCTAACTAGACAGACACTGTTCTGGACATTTCTCTGCACATGTGCAGCCACTGAACCTGAGACTTATTCCAGACAAAGTAGAACTTATAAGCTTTCCAACAAGACAAAATCATTGCAAATGGATTCCGGATGAAGGAGAAACAACAATTACAAGACCGGGGGGTCTGCCAAAAACATCTAGATAGATAGAGTGTGTAAAAGTGAAATTTTTGCAAAATATGCAGAGAACAGCTAGTAGGGGGTGTGCTTAAGCAAGGGGGCAGCTTGGGCACATATTTCCACGACTCTAAGTCATAATACAACTCATTAGAGGTTTTAAAGACCTCATACTAACCTCTTTAACCAATCAAAAGCATATACATGTCAAAAGTGAGGTCCAATCACATCAAGAGGTGAGCTAAATCTTCTCTAATCAAATTCTTTCCATTATGGGCATGATTTGATGCCTCCAAATCGTGGAAATCAGCCTCCTTTGATTGTGGATGATGTGGAAGGTTCAATTTGGGGCATGTTCCCACACTCTTGAGCTTGAAAAACTTTCAACACTCCCCCTCAAGCTCAAGTCTTTTCCTTTGTTGCTTCAGCCTATGTCTCTTATGTTGATAGCTTCCTTGAATCCTCCAAGCTTTGTACCTTCAAGAAACTTTGTCATCATGTCTGCAACCTGCATTTTAGTGTTCACATACCTTATATCTAGCTCTTTTGCCATCACCTTTTCTCTAACGAAGTGGTAATGAACCTCTATGTGCTTGCTCCTTGCATGAAACATGGGATTGTTAGCTAGATAGATGCTTGAAATGTTGTCTCCATAAAGAGGAAACTCCTGCACTTCCACTTCGAAGTCCTTAAGTAGCTTCTTAAGCCATAATAGCTCACATGTAGCCAATGTTAAACCTCTGTACTCAGCCTCTGTGGATGAAAGAGCAACAGTGGGTTGCTTCTTAGAGCTCCAAGAGATCACTTTTGTACCTATCATGAAAACATAACCCGATGTACTCCTTCGGTCATCCTTGCTACCTGCCCAATCAGCATCACTATATCCTTTGACACTTAGATCCGCATCATATGAGTAAAATAGACCTTGGTTGATGGTGTGCTTGATGTAACGAAGCACCTTTCTTGCCGCCATAAGATGATCATGAGTAGGTGTATGCAAAAATTGAGAGAGAACACCTACTACATATGCAAGATCAGGTCTAGTGAATGTAGCATAAATTAATGAACCAATTATGCTTCTATATAGTGTAATATCTTGTATAGCCTCTCCTTGACCTGCAACCAACTTTGTATTGGGCTCCATGGGCTGAGAAAGTGGCTTACAACCACTCATACCAAACCTGTATAGCACATCCAACAAGTATTTTCTTTGAATCAAGAAGATGCCATTGTGTGCATAGATTACCTCTATTCCCAAGAAGTATTTTAGTGTTCCAAGATCAGATATCTTGAACTCCTTTCCTAGCTTTGATTTGATATCTTTAATACCTGCAATATCACTTCCTGTGATGATCAAATCGTCCACATAGATGCATATATATACTGTCTTGTCTCCTTGCTTCTTCATGTAAAGTGATGGATCTGCAACACTTTCTTTGTATCCACAACTTGATAAATAATCCACTAACCTCTGATTCCAGGCCCTTGGGGCTTGCTTTAGTCCATATAGTGCTTTCCTTAGCTTGCAAACATGATTTGGGTACCTCATACTAGCAAATCCTTGAGGTTGGCTCATGTAGACTACTTCTTCAAGCTCTCCATTGAGGAAGGCATTCTTCACATCCAACTGATATAAGCTCCATTTCCTTGATGTGGCCACTGCAATCAAAGTCCTAATTGTTGGCATCTTGGCTACGGGGCTGAAAGTTTCATCATAATCTATCCCGTAGCTTTGGGAGAAGCCTTTCGCCACCAACCTTGCTTTGTACCTAGCAATGGAACCATCTGAATTTCTTTTAATTTTGTAAACCCACTTATTACCTATCACCTTCATGCCTTCTTGAGCTGGTACCAAGCTCCAAGTATGGTTCTCATCAAGTGCTTTGAGCTCTTCCTTCATTGCCTCTTGCCATTCCTTGCAATCCTTAGCTTCTTCATAACTAGTTGGTTCTTTGTCCTTGATTACCTGAGTCATGTATGCATAATGCTTTGCAATGAAATTATCATATGTTAACCTTTGTACTGGATATCTTACTCTTGAAGACCTTCTTTCACTTCCTTTTGGTGTGGTTGCCATCTTCTTTCTTTGTTTGGCCACTCTTGGAATTTGAACTTCTTCTATCTCTTCATCTTCCAACATGCTCTCGTCCACATAGCTTCCTTCTTCAACTGAAATCTTCTCTTTGCCTTTGACTTTGCTTTCTTCAGAGCTAGTCTCTCTTTCCCTAAGCCTTCCACTCCATGGTGAGGGTGTCCTTGTGTTGCATGAGTTGCTTGGACCACTCAAATCCATGCTTTCTTGAACTCTATCATCATTCTTCAAATTTGTCTCACCTATGTCTTCAACCTGCAATGGACTTGTGCATGCATACCAAGGCTTCAACTCATCAAAGACAACATCCCTACTTACCTTCAGCTCCTTGGTGATAGGATTATAGCATTTATACCCCTTTTGTTCCATAGAATATCCCAAAAAAATACACCTTTCAGATTTGGCATCTAACTTTGACCTCAACTCTTGAGGTACATGTACATAGCATATACAACCAAAGATTCTAAGATGTGAAATGCAAGGTTTTCTTCCACTCCATGCTTCCTCAGGGGTTAGATGATGTATACCTGATGTAGGACATCTATTCATGATGTATGTGGCTGTATATGTAGCCTCTCCCCAATAACAATGCGGCATATTCATTTCATTGAGCATACACCTTGCTACCTCTGCTATGTGTCTGTTCTTTCTCTCTGCTACCCCATTTTGTTGAGGGGTATACCTGCATGTAAATTGTCTTTTGATGCCATTGACCTGCAAAAATTCAGAAAATTCATGGGAGAAGTACTCTCCCCCTCCATCGGATCTCAAAGTTTTGATAAACTTGCCAGATTCCTTCTCCACCTGTGCTTTGAATTTCTTGAAGTAGTGGAACACATCTGATTTGTTTCTAATGCAATACAACCACACTTTCCTTGAAAAGTCATCAATGAAGGTTACAAAATACCTATTTCCAGCAAGGGATGCTTCTCTTGTTGGACCCCAAACATCCGTGTGAATGAGGTCTAAAACATTTGCACTTACATAGGTACTCTTCTTGAAGGGCAGCCTTGATTGTTTTCCTTGTTGGCAAGCTACACAAATTTCATGCAACATTTTAGATGTAAAATTTGGTAGGCCTCTTACCAAGCTCCTCCTTTGCATGTCCTTGAGCTTTTGTAGGTTGATGTGACCTATTCGTTTATGCCATAGATCCAAATCTGCTATCCTCTTGTCTCCATATGTGACATACATTGAATGGTGTGGCTGATTTATGTCCATTGTGAACATTCTCCCTTGCTTTTTTCCTTTTGCTATGAGCTTGAAACCTGCCCTTGGATCCTCAACAAAACATCCTCTTTCATTGAACCTAACTTGATAGCCTTTTTCTACCATTTGGCCTACCGAAATCAAGTTTTTGGTAATAGTAGGGACATGTAATACCTCTGATAAGCACTTTGCTCTTTAATTTCCTTCCAAACTGATATCTCCCACATGTTGAATGATATGCTCTGAGTTATCACCTGTTTCCACATGCCCTTGATGCTTTGGGACCTGCAAATTACTAAAAAAATCCTTTCGACATGACATATGATTGCTACATCCACTGTCTACATACCATACATCTTCACTAGCTTGAGTTGTATCTTCACCATACCTCATGGCAAGTAAATAATCATTCCCTTGGCTGGATGATGTGTTTGCATAATTACCTTGCCCTCTATAATTGTTGTTGTTGATTTGATTCCCTTGTATTTGAGCTCTATGATAGCATTCATTTGCAAAATGACCGGGCTTACCACATACAAAGCATCCATTTGAAGTGGCTTGTCCTCTTCCACCAAATCTTGCACCTCTTCCTCTATTTGTGGCTCTTCCACCTCTTTGACCTGCATTTTCTTGTTGTCCTTGACCTCCTTGGTTGCTTTGATATCTTCCTCTTCCTCTTGTAGCACCTCGGTTGTGTCTTCCTCTTCCTCTACCTGCATACAACAATTGCCCTTAGCTATCCTTGGCATTATGACCACCAAGGTTCATCTCCTCTGTCACCATGAGAGTGATTAGTTGATCAAAATCAGGAAGAGAGTCCCTTACATACACTGAAGTTGTGAAAGCCCTCCATTTTTCATCATCCCTAAGTCCATTTAGGGTGTGGGTGACAAGATCGTCATCATCTAGGGCACAACCGATTGACCCTAGTGCATCTGCAAGCTCTTTAACCTTTAATATGTAATCATTAGCACCTTGAGAGGGGCTTTTCCTAAGATTATTTAGCTCATTCTTGAGCTGAATTTTTCTAGCTTTTGTGGAGGTTGAGTACAATCTCTCCAAGCACTCCCACACCTTCTTCGATGTATCCAAATCTTGAATATGCCCTACCATAGAGTTGCTAATATGCTGAGATAAAATGAAAATGACCCTTTTGTCCCTTTCATCCCACTCTCTTAGTGCTCTTCTCTGGTCATTGGTTGGATTTACCTCATCTATGTAGGGTTTTGGCTCTCCACCACTCACAAGTCCCCACAAACCTTTCCCCATCAAAAAATTGCTTATTCTAAATCGCCACGGTTGGTAGTTTCCTTTTTCGAGCTTCTCAATCTGAGCATTGAGATCATCCATGGTGCCTCCTAACTCTTTTGAACCTCCCCCTTGATGCAATGAAGTTGAAAAGGATGGCTTTTACCTCAAAAAATAGAGCTACTCCTCTTGATGAAGCTTCGTCTTTGATTTGATGATGTATTTGCTTCCCCTTGTTGTTGACGTGCCCGTTCTTTGCTTCCTTCCTTCAAACTTTGATGAAGTCTTTACTTCACTTCAGTAGCTCCTTCTTCTCTCTTTGATACTCCACTTATAGCTCTGATACCACTGTTGGAGGATAAACACTCCTATGTGCACAACAAAAGCAAATGAACCCTCCTAGGATCCTGAAATTTTTCAGACATAGGCTCTGAATTTTTTGCGTTTCTTTGAGTATATGCAGAGACTGAAAATGAAATTTTGCAGGCATAAAATAGACTTTAAGAGCTTTCAAATGAGAGTAAAATCACTCCATTTGGATACTGGATGATGCCTCAACCAGCTGCAACAAAACAGACAAATTGATCTCTCCACAGAGTATGAGCTAACTAGACAGACACTGTTCTGGACATTTCTCTGCACATGTGCAGGCACTGAACTTGAGACTTATACCAAACAAAGTAGAACTTATAAGCTTTCCAACAAGACAAAAATCATTGCAAATGGATTCCGGATGAAGGAGAAACAACAATTACAAGACTGGGGGGTCTGCCAAAAACATCTAGATAGATAGAGTGTGTAAAAGTGAAATTTCTGCAAAATATGCAGAGAACAGCTAGTAGGGGGTGTGCTTAAGCAAGGGGGCAGCTTGGGCACGTATTTCCACGACTCTAAGTCATAATACAACTCATTAGAGGTTTTAAAGACCTCATACTAACCTCTTTAACCAATCAAAAGCATATACATGTCAAAAGTGAGGTCCAATCACATCAAGAGGTGAGCTAAATCTTCTCTAATCAAATTCTTTCCATTATGGGCATGATTTGATGCCTCCAAATCGTGGAAATCAGCCTCCTTTGATTGTGGATGATGTGGAAGGTTCAATTTGGGGCATGTTCCCACACTGTTGAGCTTGAAAAACTTTCAACAGGAGAGATAGCCGTGAACGTATGAAAAGGCAATGGGCAAAGAAGATGAGTGAACTTGAGGAAAGTCTACGAGAAACCAAGGCCAAAATCATAGAGATCACATCTCAACCGCACTCTCACACATTCCCACCGCTACCATTCCCATCACCCTCTATCTCTCCACCCTCTAATACACCCCACGTAACCCACCCACCACCCCGAGTAGGATCAGTATTAGCTGATCCCACTCCTGAAGACATAGACATGATGCTTAAAGCATATCAGGCCAGAATCCAAGAAGGGCCAAATGTAACGGGTCATGAAAAGTGCTACCCCAGAGCTGACCTAGAGATAGAAAGAACCAAGCTTTGCGCGAAAATGGTCGCATTGGCTCAGACTATGTTTGAAGCCAGTCGCCTTTTCAATTACTCAGGCTCAGCCAAGACGCAATTACACTTGGATGGACTTCTAGAGAAGTTAGAGGGCATAATTGCAAGATCTGCCAAGGAAGAAAAAAATCAAGAAAGAGATAAAGCAAGCAAAAACATGACCCATCCCCCACCGAAAGCTTATGTGCCCAATTCCACTGAACCAGACAACCCCCCCTCCCTAGAAAGAATAGAGAATCTAATTGCACAATCACAAAAGGAGCCCGCCCCTCAACACCATGACAAGGCTAGTGAAAGAGCAGGTCTTCCTACCCAGAAAGCCTATGTGCCTGAGGCCTACGTGCCTAACTCTACAGAGCCAGACACCTCTTCTTCTATGAATCAATACACACCAGAATTCTTGCGAGAGATTCAAGAAGAGAAATGGGCTAAAGAGAGTGAAGTTCCTCCTCCCATTGAACTTGTGGATGACACACACGATCAATTCCCACAAGACCTTCCTTCCCTTTATGGAGAGCAGGAGAGTGCCCAATCTCAAGAAAGATTAGACTTCGAGTCTAATTCTTTACAAGAACTACCCCATTTCACAGGCCCATGGGAAGCAAAGTCCACCTGTATGAGAGCACCTACAATCATGGTAAGAAACGAAGATTTAGTCATACCTAGGAACACAAAGGTAGTGAAGAACACCAAAGTGCAGTGCAATCTCACTTTGGAAGAGGTGCTTAAGGTTAGACCAGAAGTGTGGAAACATGTAGCCAATCAAGTGCCCGAGATAGCAAAACCTCGTTCCCAGGTAGGATCCCAGAGAACAGTGCCAGAAATACCCTTAGACAAGATAGGAGACATGAGTGAGGGCGAAGAGGGAAACACATATCTCCCCATCACGCATCAGGGATACACAACCAAGGCCATCTTGGACTCAGGTGCAGGAGTTGCAATTGTTACCACTTCCTTATGGAAACGATGGGGCAAGCCAGCTCTCAGGCCAACGAGAATGAAATTGTAGATGGCTGACGGGCACATAGAAAGACCCTTAGGACTACTCGAGGGGATAACTCTCACTACTTGTGGTGTAGAGTTTGAGCACACATTTGCTATCTGTGACTTTAGCAAAAATCAAGCCTATCAGATGATTTTGGGAAGACCATTTATGCGGCAGTTGCAAGTGGTACAGGACTGGGGAACCAATTCCTTGTATTTGCAGCACTTAGGTGTTACAACCAAAGTCAATCTCAAGGATTACTCTCATAGAGATGTCCCTCCTATCCAATGGAACCCCATCCATAGAGCCAAAGATGATACGGAATCTGTGCATTCCCTAGGATCACGATCCTCATGGATGCATGAAGACACTCACTTATGGATGTGTAAGGTAGCAGTAGAAGAAGAGAAGAGAGAAAAAGCCAGGGAGATAGGTGCAAAAGAAACCCATAGATCAATGCAAGACCCAGCCTATGCACCTGTAGTTTTTCCAGACGAAGAATTCGAACCTCACGGCTGGGCAGAAATTCTAGCAACCATGGATGTAGCCATCAATGAAGAACAATGGACACCTCACTGTGATGAGGATGGCTATGACATTTCAGTCTTCTCCATAGAGCCGATCATGGGAGAGACAGTTTTAGAAGAGTGTGAAACTAGCCCTGATGCATTTGAGGATGCGAGTGACTCCGATCTAGAGTCAATCATTATGGACCCACCTTTTGCATCAGATGAAGAATACTTCTATGAAGTAGAATTTCAACCCCAGAAGCACGGAGAGCTTAAACAAAGGATGTAAGGCTAGCCACACATGTAACCCATAAGGAAGAAGGAAAGAAAAGAAAGAAGAGAGAAGTCACACCAGAAGAGGAAGAATCTTTGTTTGAGGTTCCGGAAAATTTTAAGAAGTATGAGATAGATGACAAGAGAGTCATGATTAGAATGCCTAAACGAGAGGCGCAATCGGGAGAGGCCTATGATAACAAAGAAACCACCAAGAAAATAGTGGTAGCCATAGAAGAAGGAGAAGAGAGGTGCACTTACATAGGACATGACCTCACTGAGGAAGAAGAGCATGAGCTGATAGCCTTGCTAAGAGAATACAGAGATGTATTTGCTTGGAGTTACAAGGATTTGAAAGGTGTGGACCCGGACATATGCTCACATACGATTCCCATGACTACAGAGGCCAGACCCTCAAAACAAAAGCCATACACATATAATGACAACTATGCTGCCAAGATCAAATAAGAGATAGACTGCTTGGTTGAAGCTGGATTTATCTATGAAATTGAGCACACTGAATGGGTATCCCCCATTGTGGTGGTGCCCAAGAAGAACGGCAAATTACGAGTATGCATTAACTTGAAGAAGGTTAACGCAGCCACGATCAGGGATAATTACCCGCTTCCTATCACTGAGCATCTTTTAGAAAGGGTGGCAGGCAAGGAAGTGTACAGCTTCCTAGATGGGTTCTCTGGCTACAATCAAGTGGCCATTGCACCAGAAGATCAGCATAAAATGGCTTTTGCCACAGAGTGGGGTATATTCGCTTTTAGGGTAATGCCATTCGGGCTGACCAATGCTCCCGCAACCTTCCAAAGGCTGATGTGCCATGTATTTAAGGAGTTCCTGAGGAAGAACTTAGAAGTCTATGTTGATGATCTTTGTGCTCATTCCAACATTAGACAAACCCATATTCCTGAACTCAGACAAATCTTTGACAAATGTAGAGAATATCAAGTCTGCCTAAACCCAGAAAAATGTGTTTTTATGGTCAGGCAAGGCAAAATTCTAGGACACATAGTGTCAAAGAATGGCATATCTACGGATGAAGAGAAAGTAAGAGCTATAGCCGAATTACCTAGGCCAAAGAATGTCAAGGAAGTACAAGCTTTCATGGGGCATTGTGGTTATTACCGACGATTTATACACATGTATGCCATCATTGCAAAGCCTCTGTACGGACTTCTGACAAACTTTGAGTGGACTGAGGAATGTGAGAATTCCTTCAATGAGCTTAAACGGCGATTATGTTCAGCACCAATCTTAACCACACCGGATTGGAATAAGCCTTTCCATGTTCATGTGGATGCATCCAATTATGCCATTGGATGTGTGCTTGCTCAACCTACTGGTGAAGGTAATATGGATCTTCCTATTGCCTATGCTAGTAGACAATTGAATGCAGCTGAACGAAATTATACCACTACTGAGAGAGAAGGCTTAGGCATGGTATATGCAGTTAAGAAATTTAGACACTATTTGCTTGCAAATAAGTTTAAATTTTTTATTGATCATCAGGCATTGCTATACCTCGTAAACAAGCCATGCAATACAGGAAGATTAGTAAGATGGTTTCTCTTGCTAATGGAATATGATTTTGAGGTTGTGGTAAGGAAAGGGAAGACTCATTTGAGAGCACATCCCCTTTCTAGGCTCACATCGGGAGAAGCCCCACAAGGAGTGTTAGATGACCTTCCTGATGCTTACTTGTTTAATTTGGAGGTGGTGCCGCAGTGGGCTAAGCCATTGGTACCAGTGTTGACATACGGACCTAACCACCCAGTAATAAACATACAGGATAGAGAGGTAGTAAAAGCCCAAAAGTATCACATCATGGCAGGAAGTATGTACAAGCACACAGATCAAGGGATCTTGGCTTGTTGTGTGGAAGAGGATGAGTACGCTAAATGGTTGCAATTAGCACATGTAGGTGCGTTAGAGCAACACTACTCAAAGCAACGAACCTTACAGACACTAAGGAGACTCGGAGTGCATTGGCCGACTATGGAAGCTGATGTCCAAAAGTTGTGCAAGGATTGCCCAATCTGCTGCACTAAACCACCTATGGAACATGCCACTCTTTATCAAGTGTCTATAGTGCTAGATTGGAGTGAACCACTAGTATCCTTTCTGAGGACGAAAACATTTCCTCCAGACATGACTCTGGCTAGGAAAAGGAGTTTAGAACAAGAAGCCCAGGATTACTCACTCATTGGTGATAATCTATACAAGCGTGGTAAAGATGGTTACCTGAGACTATGTGTCCATGAGAGTGAATATCTCAAAATCTTGGATACTGCTCACCAAGGTGTAGCAGGGGGACACTTTGGACCAGATCGGGTAATCAAGGCAATACTATTTGCAGGCTTTTGGTGGCCAACCCTTCACATGGATGCACATACCTATGTGAAACGGTGTGATGTTTGTCAGAGAACTCAGTACCCTATACGCAAGGATGAGATGCCACTGAAGCCTAAGATGGGCGGACGTGCGTTCTCTAAATGGGGAATAGACTTTGTTGGTCCTATTAATCCCCCAGCTAAGGGTTCACATGCTGAATATATCATCGTGGCCACAGACTATCTAACCAAGTGGGTAGAAGCGAAAGCTACTACAAAAAATGATGCTCAAACAACAGCAAAGTTCTTATTTGAAAATGTATTCACGAGGTACGGATTGCCAATAGAGTTGGTGAGTGATAGAGGCTCACACTTCTTGAATGAAGTCATAGAAAACCTTCTCCAAGAATTCTTGGTGATACATAAGAAATCGGCCCCCTATCACCCACAAGCTAATGGCCAGGCTGAGAGCACTAATAAGATCTTATGCAATGTGCTGACTAAACTAGTGAACAATAAACGCTCTGATTGGGACAAACAGCTACACCATGTTGTTTGGGCATACCGGGTTGCCTATAAAACGGTACTCCAAGCCACCCCCTTTCAGATGGTATTTGGCCAAAATGCTGTGCTACCCCTGGACTTTTTGATACCTACATTGAAGGTAGCACAAGAGCATGACTGGACAGGCCATGAACTCTCCTCTCGAATCTTTGATCTTGAACGTCTAGGCGAAACACGATTGAGAGCTGCACCAGGAATCTATGCAGCGAAGAAGAGGCAAAAGGCATATTTTGATACACATGTGAAGGATAAAAGGCTTGAAAGCAGGCGACCTAGTCCTAGTCTACACATTGAAGCAGCATGCACGGAAATTAGAGAAAAGAGGTTACGGGCCAATGATTATCAATAGAATCTCCACAAGTGGTGCAGTTCAACTAAGTTAACTTGGTGATATTCTACCAAGTTACATAAGTGGATGCAGAGTCAAGTTATATCAGGAACCCCTTACTAAAGAGATGCTAAATCGACTCAACACTTCAACATGGCCATCAGCTTCATTCTAGTTGGTCTTAATGTGGGTTTGCCCCATTGCTTCCATAAGGAGGTGGTCGCAATCGCAACACCGACACCTGAGTCTAAGATAGCCTTGATTGTGTAACCCTGGTAGGTGATTGGAAGATAAGTATTATCTTCTTCACCAGATTCACATGGGCATATGAATTGTGGAAACTCTTGTGTTGGGAATTGAACTCACAACCTCCCGGTTAGGAGTGTGATGGGCTAACCACTTGCCCCAAAAGCCATGGTTGAGGATTACTTCCTAATCCTCTCTCTTAAGGCATGGTTCAACCATCTCCTACTAGGATTATGTGACATTCCTTCCCCCTTGGACTGAGCATTGTCCTCAATGCTCACTTGTGGACCCACTTTCCATGCATAAGCGCGTCCACCAACCTCAAACTCCAGCACATGGACCAAATTTGGACCTATCCCACCCTCAATGGGTGCCCAAATGCCCATGCGCCTTCATCCAAGGCCAATTTCACACTCACCATGGATAAGCACTTTTTCCAATGCCCACGAATGAAGCACAAATCTCCATCTCGCTCAATTTCTCAACTAGGCTCTGATACCAGTGTTGGGAATTGAACTCACAACCTCCTGGTTAGAAGTGCGATGGGCTAACCACTTGCCCCAAAAGCCATGGTTGAGGATTACTTCCTAATCCTCTCTCTTAAGGCATCATTCAACCATCTCCTACTAGGATTATTTGACATCTTTCAAACAATTAGATTCAAAATCCAATCTTTCTTCTTCTTGATGCTCTACTTCGTCTCCATAAATACATTAGGAAAAAAGGTGAACCCTGCATGGGCCTTGTAAGGATTCCTAATTTTTAGGGATTAAGCCTAATTCTGTTGTTGTCTAAGGGGACAAAGTGCATTTAATAGGGCACTTTTTAGTAGGTTGGAGTAGGCTTTTTTTAAGGCTTACTAGGCTCCTCTCTCTCTTCTATTAGAGAGAGAGAAAGGGAATCTACTTTCCACATCATCAAACTCGAGCATCTATGGGAATAAAAAAATGATTTTTTTTTTAAGTCTCAATTTCAGTGTTTATTTACTTGAAAGGGCTCATTTTTTAATACATATGTCAGAAGTGACTTTTTTTTAGTTTAGTTTTTAATTTTCCTTTTGAAAAAGTAAGATTTTTAAAATCCCTCCAAAAGTAGAGTGCCACATCATCAAATCCGTAACTACTCTTCACCCAAAAAATGACTTTTTCAAAATTTCAACATTTTTGGCTATTCTTAGTGGAAAAACACACTGTGACCCATCCACATCCAAGAAAACAAACTTTTCCTGAGAAAATCATGCTCTAGCATCTCTTCCAAACAAATTTCTGGTCTCTTTCTCAGTATTGTTTAATTGTTGGAAAAGATGGTGTTGACACCTATTACAAACCTCACATTAGGACGTCCTCATGCCCCAGCATCAACAAGTATCCATGTTCGTGTGCCCAGAGAGTTTGCTCCACATACACAGTGCAACAATGATGTGAACTCTCAAAATGAGCGTCGTGAAGCTGGAGAAAAGAATATTGATCTTTGGACTCATGGTTCATTATACCCTCTTGATCCAATGTCTTCTTACCACCCAACATTGCATAACCTCTCAACTTTACTTCAGTTCATCGGTGCTGGTAAAGCTGGGCTCTTAGGTTATTGTCAACGATCATCTACACATTCAACTGTCATTACTAACTATTGGATTCAACAATATCAACTAAATCATGCAAGGTTGGTCACTTTTGAAAGCACAATCATATCTTTACAAGAAAAACTTGCAGAGCTTGAAAAGCATATGGTAGAAAAGGAGAGAACAATTGAGAAATTAAAAAACACAGTCCAACACTTAAGAGAGACTCCACTTGGGATGCGACGTAGGAGACGATCATTAACATCCTTTGACTCTCTTTCAATTGGTGGTGGAGCACGCAAACAATGAGCGTTTGCGATAAGGTTTGGCTTGTATTTGTTTCTCTTTTTGGAAGACTTATATATATATATATATATATATATATATATTCTTGTTATGTAGGTCATTTGTTGAAGATGTTAGTGCGTCATCAACAACAGAGGATCAATTCAAGTTATTGAATTCTTGTTTGACCAACAAGCAGGTGGTTAGTATTTTGGAGTCATGGATAGGAAGCCTTATCAAGAAGCAAGTGATTAAAGATTTCACAAAAAAGTTACAAGATATTATCACTCCAAGAGACGTGCAGATGGTATGTGATGAAGCAGGAATTAGTACTAAAGGATATAGTGCATTGTACAACCTTTTGAAGCATTCATTAGAAAGAGAAGGTATTTTGCAGAATATGTTTCCATCTCCTTACAAGGTATCGCTAAAGAAGTCAATGTCCAATGAAGATATAACTAGTATTCTTGGAAACTACTTATATATAGAGGATATTATGCCTATGTCTATTTATCATTTATCTACATCCAAAAAAGAGTTGAAAAGCGCAGTTGGAAATGGATTTACTTACACAAAGTACAACAACATATTCGCGGATTTGGAGAGGCTTCAACAGGCAATGGTTCGATTTTATAAATCTACTATTCCAGGTATGTGCACTATTGTTACCTTGATATACATTGTATTTTGATGTTATAAAAATTTTGCTAATTTATGCAGATTGTAATACCAAATTATAGTTTATATTGAAGTTAGATGAATGCCAAATCATAAAGGGACGACGAATGGAGAGATTGAGTTTGACACTCATGAGTGAAGCTATGAGAAATGCCATATCTGATGAAAGTAGTAACTCTAGCTCTAAGTCTACATATAGTGTTCAATCCGAGAAAGAAATATGGTGGTTAGGTGATATTGAAGTACCTAAAGAATCCAATGATGTTCTTTCATGGATTTTTAGTAGGACCCCATGGATCACTAAAGTAATAATTTCTCAAATTCATGGTGCAAAGCTCCACATAGAAAACTTTGGTGATTTTGAGATAGATTGGCACTTGGGTGGGGATTTAAAAACTATCAAATGCATGTTAGGTTGCAAGCAAGGTGCATCTGCTCGTTATCCATGTCCATTTTGTACTCGAGGCTACAAAGTAACAAAGGGACAACAAAAAGTACTATCTAGCATAGATGAATACATAGATGCACCTACTTCCACGGAATGGGATAGACCTTTGTTAAGGTGTCCAATGTTAGAAATACCTAATCGTGACACATTAGATAAAGATTGGAATCCCATTACTCCATTTCCATTAGTTAATGTTCACTTTTGCACATTGCATGCTTTCATGAGAATATTTGATAGATTATGGAAGCTCCACATAGAATATGCATTTTCCATGAAGCCAATTGATAAATCACGAGCAATCAAAAAATTGGAAGAGTTGCTTAATTCGATTGGTTGTCATGGTGGTAATGTAACTCTAGTTGTCAAAAAACCTGGTGAATCGCAAAATAGTTTGCAACAAGTGTCAATGACAGGGAAGAAGGCAAGAAAATTTTTCAGAGGAGGTGTAAGCCCTAAGAAAAATGAATGCAGGGAGCTATGGAAAGACTTGTGCATGATCACCACTGATAATGATTCTCAAATTGACCTTAGTAATCGACGAAAGAAGGTTTGTTCATGCTTAGATAAGTTGGTAGGCTTAATGAGTCTTAATAGCTCCAACAAAAATGATCGTCAGTTGTTTCAAGATACATTAATGGAGTTTGCAAAGTGTTTCATCCTATCTTGGGGAGAGAGCAATATTACACATTACATTGTAAGTTTTCTTATTTTTTCAATTTTCTTGTTGATAAGATTGTGTTATATGTACTTATATCATTTCAACATATTTTATTTGCACATGGAGCATTTTTTATGCATCGATATGGTTCATTGGAGATTTTTAGTACACAAGGAATGGAGAAGTCACATTACAAGGCTAGAGGTGTTAACTTCAAGAACACACGACATGGTGTGGTGCAATGCAATCAAACTATATGGAAGAGATGTTTAATTGGTTTTATCATACTGCATTTTCAAGGACATATGCAATGGAACGAGCCAAGGAGTCGAAAGTTGCAAAACTTGCAAGATTTAATCAACACAACTTAGCTAGTGAAAAATGGCAAACATTAACACTTTTCCTCTATTCCCTTTATAATCTCATTATTTAGAATGAAACATGAGCAGTCATTTTACATTTCCATGTGTTTTCTTGTGATAATCTCTCATATATCAGTGATTGTTTTCTTATCTTGTCATTTTGATCTAGTGATAATATCCATCTAGTGAAATTTCTTTATAATTTAAGGTCATGTAGGGCATGTAGGGCATTGGGAGGCCAAATAAAGCCCTGCCACAGAAACGCGGGAGAAGGCCCTACAAAACGTCTACAGGGCCTTCTCCCATGTTTCTGTGGCAGGGCTTTATTTGGGCTCCCAATGCCCTACAAGACCTTTGAAATATGAAAGAAGGATCATGAGTAGTAAAGCTAGTTCATGAGTAGTTAATATGAAAAAATTTTGACCTCCAAATACCTTTGAAACATATGAGCAGAGCATTTTGAAACTTAGAACATTTGCAGTCTTGATGTAAGGTCTTGATGTGAAGTTTCAGTCTCATGTAAGGTCACCTAGGGCATTTACATTCTTGATAATATCCATCTAGTGAAATGTCCCTCATTTAAGGTCATGTAGGGCTTTGGGAGGCCAAATAAAGCCATGCCACAGAAACGCGGGAGAAGGCCGTGCAAACATTTTGTAGGGCCTTCTCCCGCGTTTCTGTGGCAGGGCTTTATTTGGCCTCCCAAAGCCCTACATGACCTTAAATGAGAGAAAGAAGGTCCAAAAGAATGAAACTTACGATCCTCCCAATGCCCTACATGACCTCAATACATCACATGCAGGTCCAAAAGAATTTTAGATAATATACTCAGAAAGAAATACTTGAGACAATTGTAAATAAAGCAAAGTGAAAATTCGATATTAATTCAATTGTTTACATCAATTGGCTTTGAGTTTCTCAATGACTCTCTTTCGACGCTCCAAAGCCATGGGTAGGGTGTAAGTCAAATTTGAGTTTGCTATTTCATCAACATTTCTAACTCCTAGACCTAGAGATATACCTATTTGACCTAAGACCTTTCCACGGAAGTTGGAACCTAAGGTTGTAGTTACAAGAGATTTCTTAACTAAAAAGATACAATTACTCCCCTGTGTAATGGTTGATAAACAAAGCAATTTACTTAAGGCCTTTAGACACCATGTCATGAAGTGGCCCTGAGGACTGAACTCTTTATGGATAATTACAAAATGTTCTTTGGGAAGTTTCCCAATGTAGTTTGCAAGGGATGAGCCACCTCCATGAGCCACTCGATCACCTCCACTCCTTGCTGCAAACTTGTCAACTTTAATCACCTCCTGCACAAAGTTTTATGATTAGTAGCTGCATGTGTTTGTAAGAATGAATGACATGAATTGAAGATACTTACATCTTGAACTCTATCTTCTTCTTCTCCTGTCTCTTGAAGTTGTAAATTAATGCTGGAGTGGGACATCCCACTCTGCTCGATTACTGGTGAGGCGAGAACTTTTGATTCCAATATCCTTTCTTATGCATTACTAAATTGTTCTTCTGTGATATGTTGATGTCCACTTGTGAGTATGTCATTGCAAACCAATTTTATTGTGTCGGCCACTGAGTCAACAAATGGAAAACACTTTTTCTCCAACAAGTCAGAGGTACTATCCAAAGGACACTCTGACAAAGTACAAAACAAACTTAGGCATTCATCCTGCCGTAGCCCAAATGCCTTCTCTACATCATATAAAAACAAATATTCTTGTCGCTCGACAAGAACCACTGAAAAAGTTTCAATCTCCACCTCTGGAATAGTTGCTTCTGGCTCCGAAGAGGTGGATGGCTTAGGCACTTCTTTCAACTTATCATCGACACCAATAGGATAAGTTTTCTCAATAGCTTCTCTCTCTGATAGGAGATTCAAGGGTTCTTGAGGTGGTTTCTTTTTATCCTCGACAAAACCACCTGTAAGAAGATAAGGGATCTCATGAGGAACTGGTTATGGTTCCTCATTCACAAAGAAAATGGTGGCAGCAATGAATGAAAGATATTTTGCACCCATCTTGCGTTTCCTATTCAATTTCCTTATAAGTGGCACAGTTTCATCAAGAAGGTGCCCTGCTTCCTCTGCAATTACCTGGAACCATTTCAATCGTTTTGCAAATGCCTCATCACCTTTGTGAATGTAGGTGAGAAGGTCACATGGAACCCAAGTTCCATCATATGGTGGTATTTCGATGGAGAAACACAATATATGAACTTGCATATATTGAAGTAGCTCCTCCAAAGCATCGGCATTCATTTGCACGGTTCCATGGAGGTCAGGAACCTTGGAGAGAAGATCAGTTGACCTTTATAATCTGAATCCTCCAAAAATTCTAGAAACTTGTGGCGTGCACTCTTAGTAGGTATAGAGGTGGAAGCCATAGCTTGCAAATGCAGACTGCTCTAACACTCAATGTAGTTGCAAAAGTGAAAAATGAGGAGAGAGGACTCCTATTTATAACTTTTCTAGAATTTTTAAGTGATGGGTCCCACTTTTTCATAGAAGTGACTTTTCCTTAAATTGAAACATAAGAGTCTTGGAAAGGAAAACTTTGAGATTTGGGATCACATCAAAGAAAATAAACAATAAGAATGCTCTTTCAAGAAAAACCTTGAGAATGTACAGATACAAGTAGAATGTGGCCAAAATATCCTTGAAACAAATGTGAAAAATTTTTCATTGCAAAAATAGGTTTGTTTACAGGTTTCACAGTATCTTTACAAAAAAGAGTTATGACAATGAAATTTGAGTTCCATCCATGCTCCAATCTGCAAGAACCTTGGTTTTGTCTTCCAATCTCTTTCCAATCTATGGACAATTCATAAAAGAGTAAAACATTTTCAAATCATGAACAATAGTGATAGAATAAGATATATATATATATATCTATATGTATATATGGAATACAACTCTTACCTTGTTCCCTCGTATTCAAAATTTGAAATCATGAAGATCATCATATCCCATGATAAGTAAGTGCTCTCTCAAGTTGGCCAAGCTCCAATGTTGATTAACTAAAACCACCTCCATATCATTGTTTGGTAACTTCACATTAATTTCAAATGAAGCTAAAGATCCCTCCGAGCTTTGCAAAGGTATCCACTCTCCTAGTTTACACATCCAGCGATCATAATAAAATCTGATGTACAATGAGGTGCGATGTTACACGATATCTCAGGTTTCTTGATACGATACAACTTGTAGATCATGATAGGATACGACAAGGTGCATGATACAATACCACTCAACCCGTAGTCTGTGATACCTCAACTTGTCGATACAAGATACCTCGATGGTATCACGATACCTCAAGGAGGCAATACATGATACTCGACAAGTATCGCGATACACGAGAGTTTTGGTATCACGATACCAAAACTCAACCGAACATGATACTTGGAGTTCTTGAAGTCCAAATTAAAATTTTTTTGTAGATATGTGTATCTTGTGTCCTCCTTGTCACTCCTCTCTGCCTGTAGATGCGGAATCAACCTCCAAACTCACGATACAACCCTTGTGATACCAGATGCAGGTCCTCTCATGGCGCATGACTCAAAATCAAATTTTTGATGTTTTGAGACTTTTCCAAGAGTGTTTCTTCAGCGTTTCACTCTAAACTCCCTCTAGGGTTCTTGCTCGTAGCCACAAGTGAAAAACGAGGTGAATATATAGTTGAAAATGAAGAAAAATCTGAGAAGATGAAGATGGGAAGAACTGGTGGTGATGATAAAGATGGTGGAGAAAAACTCAAAAAATGAATGGAAAGTGACTATTTTTTACCTTCCAATGTTGCTACTCTACGTCTTACTATCACACCCTTGTCCTCCAAGCTCTCTCCCTGGCAACAGTGCCGAATTTGGTGTCATAGTAGCACAATGGTAAGCACCAACATGAGGAGATCCACCTCATAAATGTCAATCCGCGAAGACGTGAGGACTAGTGTGAAGACTGTGAGGAAGTGAAGGCACAAGTGCGTGAGTGAAAGCACACAAGCATGCACACACATGCGCACAAAGTAAGAGCAAAGAGAGGAACAATGGAAAGCTTCTATTACAAAAGAACTCTCTTACAAAAGCTGAAATCTCTAACAAGCTAAACCCAAAAATGAGCTCTCTAGCTCTTTTTATAGTTTTTTTAGTGCTTTTGGCCCTATCTAGACCTAGTGCCTGGCCTAGTTCAAAATTAGGTTCCATGCTGTTGGCATTATACGGGAAGAAGCAAGTATGGGCAGACATGCAGATCTAGCACTGAGGCATCCCATCATTTTTTTTCCAGTCCTAATATCATTTTAAAAGTGATTCTCATCACTAACAACCATTGTAAATACCGTTTCATCTTTTTGTAGCTCCATTTTGTGCAAGCCGAGGAGTCCTCGAGCTTGGGGAGCCTTAGAAGTAGTTGCCTGTCAATTTTCATATCTTTTAGATCTCGTTTGAGCCCTCAAATAAGCCCTGGAACCTAATTTTTAACTAAGCCGGACACTAGGTCTAGACAGGGCCAAAGCTAGTCAAAAACTATAAATAGAGCTAGAGAGCTCATTTTTGGGTTAGCTTCTTGTAGTTTTGAGCTTGTATGAGAACTTGGTTGTAATAGAAGTGATTCCATTGTCTTACTCTCTTTGTTCTTGCCGTGTGTGCACGTGTGTGTGTGTATGTGTGTGCATGTTGGTGTCCTTCTCACTCACGCATTTGTGCCTTGACTTGCTCGAGGTCTTCATACCATCCTCATGTCTTCCCGGATTGAAATTTAAGGAGGTGCTACTCATCACTATGCTACACCAAATTTTGGTGTCGTTGCTGGGGATTCGAGCTTTGAGGACGAGCGTGTGATGGTAAGACGTAGAGAGGACGCATTGGAATGGTAAGTAGTAGGTAATTTTCTTGTTTTTTCTCTATCTCCATCTCCATCTCCATCTCCACCTCCATCTCCGTCTCCTTCTCCACTTCATATTCCCTCTTCCTTGTCATTATCCTCATTTGCTTTGTGCGAGTTTGAGAGAGAGAGAGTGCATTGTTGTTTTGTGTGTTTTTGCATGTTTCTTGCAGGTTTCAGCATCATCACCATCTCCAGCAAGCTCAGCAGGTACAGAATCTTTCTACGCAAGCCCCGAGGCATCGAGCTCAAGCTATCTTGACACACCGAAAAGTTGACCCAATCACAATTCTGAGTGCACCACGACACTACGCAGGCTGAGAGCTCTTAGAATCACTAGCCTGATCAGGAAAATTCACCATATCCCGACCTATCGCAACATACCGAGGTATCGCAACACTCCCAAGTATCGTGACACTTCGACCTATCGTGACACTCCCAAGTATTGCGACACTTTGACCTATCATGACACTCCCAAGTATCGCGACACTTCGACCTATCGCG
This sequence comes from Ceratopteris richardii, assembly GCA_020310875.1. Taxonomy (NCBI): domain Eukaryota; kingdom Viridiplantae; phylum Streptophyta; class Polypodiopsida; order Polypodiales; family Pteridaceae; genus Ceratopteris; species Ceratopteris richardii. The sequence goes on from CM035420.1 coordinate 188,362,838, forward strand.
ACACTCCCAAGTATCGCGAAACTTCAACCTATCGCGGCACTTCCAAGTATCGCGACACACCGGCCTATCGCGACACACCGACCCAACCTATCGCAACACTTCCACCTATCGTGACACTCCCAAGTATCGCGACACACCAACCTATTGCGACACTTCCACCTATCGTGACAGTCCCAAGTATCGGGACACTTCCACCTATCGCGACACTTCCAAGTATCGCGACACACCGACCTATCGTGACACTTCCACCTATCGAGACACACCGACCCGACCTATCGCGATACACCGGCTTAACGCATGAATTTTTAGGGTGATTTAATTGACTGAACTGAGGTACTTTTGGGCTTAAATCTTGGGCACATTGGTATAATATTAGAGCCTTAGAAGTGGGCAAACTACCTAAAAACCAGGGAGGAATTTCCTGAACCCTGAGAGCCTGTTTTGACCCCTAAGTGCCTGAATGGTCATAACTTCACCATACGAACTCCGATTGATGAGATACACCAGCTTAACGCATGATTTTTTAGGGTGATTTAATTGACTGAACTGAGGTACTTTTGGGCTTAAATCTTGGGCACATTGGTATAATATTAGAGCCTTAGAAGTGGGCAAACTACCTAAAAACCAGGGAGGAATTTCCTGAACCCTGAGAGCCTGTTTTGACCCCTAAGTGCTTGAATGGTCATAACTTCACCATACGAACTCCGATTGATGAGATTTTGGTCTCGTTGGAACATGTATTTTTAAGTTGGCCTTTAGGTTGGACTAGGGGGTCATAAGATTTTTGGGGTACAGTGAGTTACTCCAAGGGGGGCCTGTAATTGTTGATGTGTGTCTTTCAATCCATTATGGTAAAGGAGCTATATTAACTTGTGAGCTTTTGCAGGAACATTGTGTGCACTCAAGGCATTCCAAGGCAAGCTAGCAAGGGTGAGTACCAAGCTTGGGAGAAGGCTTCCTGGGCTGGTGTAGCAATCTGAGCAACCAGAGTATTGAGGTTGGAAGTTCTCTCTACCCTCCTTTGTCAATTCTTAGCTTAGGCTAGTACGACTTAGGTGTGGTGATTAATTAGAGCAATGCTAGGCACTAATCAAGTCCAAGAGAGCTAATCAACAAAGTACAAGCATTAAGTAGAGCTTAAGTTCGAAAATTCTAAGGAACAAAAGTAAAATTGAATCGAGCAAATATCAAGTGTGAAATTCACTTAAGTACTCCTGACAACGTGATTTCAAACAAGAGCTTAACACAATAGTCAACTAAAAAGAACAAAGTGGTCGGTGCAAATTAACCTACAACGAGAGTGTACTTGGGACCAAGGGGGTAGAGAAACCAGGCATATGAACCTTAGGTCAGGCAGACACTTAGGCCGAGACGGACAAAGCCTCAGATCTTCTGAAGCTAGTGTCAATCACACTGCTAGGTCTTGGGCCCAGTAGTTGAGTGATTACCCATACACTCCCAGATCAGAAACAAGTGATTCTGAGATGTCCTATAACATGGAGAGACCAGTAGGTAGTTCAGGGGTGGCGTATCTAGAAAAGCCAGAAGGACCTTACAAGACTCAATTGGAATACATCAGGGAACTTAGAGAGAGAGCCGAGGACTCCCCGTGGTAAATCCATCTTGACTAGAATCATGACTCCAGAGTGGAGAGGCCCTTAGGATTGCTAGAAGGAATAACTCTCACTACATGTGGTGTTCGAACACACTTTTGCTATATGCGACTTTAGCAAAAACAAAGCCTACGAGATGATTTTGGGGAGACCATTTATGTGGCAGTTGCAAGTGGTACAGGATTGGGGAACCAATTCCTTGTATTTGCAACACTTAGGTGTTACAACCAAAGTCAATCTCAAGGATTACTCTCATAGAGATGTACCCCCTATCCAATGGAATCCCATCCATAGAGCCAAAGATGATACTAAGTCAGTGCATTCCATAGGATCAGGATCCTCATGGATGCATGAAGACACCCACTTATGGATGTGTAAGATAGCAGTAGAAGAAGAGAAGAGAGAGAAAGCTAGAGAGGTAGGTGCAAAAGAAACCCATAGATCAATTCAAGACCCAGCCTATGCACCTGTAGTTTTTCCTAACGAAGAATTTGAGCCTCACGGCTGGGCTGAAATTTTAGCAACCATGGATGTAGCCATCAATGAAGAACAATGGACACCCCACTATGATGAGGATGGCTACGACATTTCGGTCTTTTCCATAGAGCCAATCATGGGAGATTCGGTTTTAGAAGAATGCGAACCTAGCACTGATGCATTCGAGGATGCAAGTGACTCCGATTTAGAGTCAATCATCATGGACCCCCCATTTGCATCAGAGGAAGAATACACTTCTATGAGGTAGAAGTTTACCCTCAGAGACATGAAGAGCTCACTAATGATGTGAGATTAACCACTCAAGTGACCACCAAAACTGAAGGCAAGAAGAGGAAGAAGAAGGAAGTCACTCAGAAGGAAGAAGAATCCTTGTTTGAGGTCCTTGAAAACTTTAAAAAATATGAGATAGATGATAGGAGAGTCGTGATAAGAATGCCTAAACGCGAGGCACAATCAGGAGACGCCTATGATAGCAAGGAAACTACCAAGAAAATAGTTGTAGCCATAGAAGAGGGAGAAGAAAGATGCACCTACATAGGGCATGACCTGACGGGAGAAGAAGATCAAGAGTTGATAGCCCTGCTAAGAGAATATAGAGATGTATTCGCTTGGAGTTATAAGGACTTGAAAGGGGTCGACCCAGACATATGCTCACACATGATTCCCATGACCACAGATGTGAGACCCTCTAAACAAAAGCCATACACATACAATGACAACTATGCTGCCAAGATCAAAGAAGAGATAGATCGCTTGGTTGAAGCTGGATTTATCTATGAAATTGAGCACACTGAATGGGTATCCCCCATTGTAGTGGTGCCCAAAAAGAATGGCAAATTACGTGTATGCATCAACTTCAAGAAGGCTAGTGCAGCCACTATCAGAGACAGTTATCCACTTCCTATCACCGAGCATCTATTAGAAAGGGTAGCAGACAAGGAAGTGTACAACTTCCTAGATGGGTTCTCTGGTTATAATCAATTAGCCATTGCACCGGAAGATCAACATAAGACGGCTTTTGCCACAGAGTGGGGCATATTTGCCTTTCGGGTAATGCCATTTGGGCTTACCAATGCACCTGCAACATTCCAGAGGCTGATGTGCCACGTGTTTAAAGAGTTCTTGAGGAAAAATTTGGAAGTCTATGTGGATGATCTTTGCGCTCATTCCAACATTAGACAGACCCATATACCTGAACTCAGACAAATCTTTGACAAGTGTAGAGAATATCAAGTCTGCCTGAACCCAGAAAAGTGTTTTTTCATGGTCAGGCAAGGCAAAATTCTAGGACACATAGTGTCAAAAAATCGCATATCCACGGATGAGGAGAAAGTGAGAGCCATTGCAGAATTGCCTAGGCCAAGGAATGTCAAGGAGGTACAGGCCTTCATGGGGCATTGTGGTTACTACGGCCGGTTCATTCACATGTATGCCATCATTGCAAAGCCTCTGTATGCTCTTCTAACTAACTTTGAGTGGACTGATGAATGTGAGAACTCTTTCAAGGAGCTCAAACAAAGATTATGTTCTGCACCAATCTTGACCACACCAGATTGGAACAAGCCATTCCATGTCCATGTGGATGCATCCAATTATGCTATTGGATGTGTGCTTTCTGAGAACATTGCATATCCCAAGTATGCATCTAGGATGAGATAACCCACTAACCACCACTCAAATCTATCACAAACACTTCACCTCTAACCACTAACCATCTGGATTGTCATGTTAGTATTGTGGAGGGAACACCAATGCATCCTGTTTCCTATGCAACACTAATGTGCCTTTCTTATTCTAGAAGATAAGCATGAAAAGTTTCGTGGTGGCAACAGCAGACACGAGCTCCCAGGAAGGCCCTAGTACTCAAAACAATTGGGATACCATGCCTGTGGAGGCTCCACTGACAGCGACCTGAAGAGTTCCTGAATGTGCGAAGAATTCCCATCTTGGATCCATCGAGTGGCCTAACAGAGAGAGTGAAAGGACATTCTCATTGGTTCAATGAGATGCCAGGAGATTTGGGAGATGCAGATCATAATCTGGGAGTCCAAGTTGGAATTCGGAGGAGTTTGGTGGACCTTTCAGTTCTTCACACGAGAATTTGAAGCATTACAAAATGTAGCTTCTCTTCAAGATATCTGGCAGAAGGCGGGGTTACAGGATTATTTTAGTGCATCTCTGCCTAAACCTGATTTCCTTGGGTGCTATTACTTGATTGCCACTTTGAAAGCGACAGGAGACAAAGATCATTCAGGCACATTCATGGTGCCCTCTTTATCAAACCAGGAGGAAATGAAAAAGTTTGAGTTGAATGTCACCTTAATCAGGGAGGCCCTTCAGATGTATGGCACCCATGAACCCTCCGATCGAGATCCTTTGATATCGGAGTCTATGAAGAACAATAAACTCAAGAAATTGAAAGAAATGTGTGCTCTTACCCCGAACATTGCTATACCATTGCGAATGTGTCTTCAACATTTTGCATTTCCAGCGCAAGACCAATTCACACAGCCTCATAAGAAGATCTGGTATGGGTTATACCTAGCGGAGACTGGGAGCTTACCTATCAAAATGCCAGTGTGGATCCTTGACCAGTTATATGAAGCAGGCATGAGAAAGCCTACTTTGAATGGTTGTTGTGCGATTACAAGAACTATCTACACAGGTTCTAATTCCTCGTGAGGTCACCACAGAAGCCTCCTGTAGAGAAGAAGAAGAAGTAGCCCCTTTCACGATCCACCTCCAAGGACCACAATCAAGGGGTGTGGTACAACCCACTCCATCAGCCCCTCCACTACCCTCGGATGCTGAGTTGGCATCCATGGCTACATTGGGAGAGGATACATCCTTCGAATTTGAGAGATTTTTGCAAATAGCACACTTATCTGAGAGTGAATTCTTTTCTGAGAATGACGGTCCAGGATCATCATCCCAGAGAGAACGACCACATAGCGCAGCACGAAGAGTACATTGGGAGGATGAGGCACAACACACTCAGGCGGGAGACACACATGAACAAGAGGAGATGCAGAGGAATGAACTAGAGGAGAGTGAGGAGGAAGCCCCTGCCTACACTGCACAACTCAAACGACTCTACAAAACGATCAAGCAAGTGCAGAAAAGGCATAAGTTGTCAGAAGAGGCAAATAGAGCACTGGTGAACCAGATGCTGCAAGCAAAGAATGTAGACCCTCGTTTTGTAGAATCATTGAATCTTTTGGCAAATACCTGTGGAATCGTGGAAGCCATGAGGACCATGGTATATCATAATACCCCTCAATATGACCAACGAAGGATCGATACACGACCGCGAAGGGGAAAGATGATCCAAATGGAAGTCTCTACCTCACTTCCTACCACCACTCCAAAAGATGTTCACATGGCCAGCCCAACTAACAGTGATGAACCAGATGTAAATATACAGATACCATCTCCACCATCACCTCCCATCCAGCCCTCAGAACCCCTCACCACTAGCCTTCCTGAACAACCAATATCCACCCATAGTGAACCCATACGACACACAACCATTTCTCCATCCTTCCCTTTACCTACATCCACCAGTTCCAACCAATTTTTCGAACCTCATATAGGTCATCCTGCCACCCCTCAAACCATCATAGGTCACCCTTCTTTTCAACCAGCTCTTGGACAGCCACATGTCCCTACCCAAACACTAACACACCCATTTCCCTTCACCACTACATTTCCGACTTACCAACCCCTACCCACTGTGCCCCTCTTAACCTCCTCAGAACCAACACAAACCACCTTGCCTCCATTTTTGGCAAATCTTGTAAATATAGCTCAACAAATTGAGAATCATAATAGAAAGTCCCTTTCCTACCCCACCTCCCCCACATTCATGGCCACCACTAACATGCCACCCACCATCCTAGTTTTCACACACTTCACACACAATCACGTCCGATCCCATGGACATTTCACCCTCCACAGGACCACTCACCACCACTTTTGTCTCCACATCACCACTTGTCACTTCACGCACATCGCCACATACAACCACTGTCAGCACCACATCCACCTTTCCCTTCCCCATTTCCCGAACCCTTGCATCTTCCACCTCTACCCTTGCATCCACCTCATTTAGTCAGGCACTAGACACTATGTTCGAAGCGGCCACCTAGCTTAAACAAGAATACAGCTTATTGGAACAAAACAATAAGGAGCTGTGTACTCTGTCATCCCATCTCCAGGCACGTGTAATGCCTTGGAATTGAGTAATGCAGCATTACAACAAGAAGTTACCACCCTCCAACAATCGACTGCAGAGCTTGAAGCCAAGTATGCAGAGACAGGTAAGGCTATGGAAGAACAACTCAGAGACCAACTAGCCCCCAATGCTAGACTACAAAGAAACATGGCCTTACTTCACCACCACTTAGTAGCTTCTCAAGAAGAAAACAGAAGACTACAACAACAAATCCAGGAGAACTTAGAAGCAGCCATTGAAAACACCCTAGGGGCACCTATAGACCCTGCCAAATTCCAAGCTATTCCCTCAGAACACATTCAGCAGGTGTTAGAAGATTATGCGACCCTCTTGGAAGCACACGACCAGTTGGCAGATCAGGTAAAGGGACTAGAGAGATCCCAAGTGCCCCCACCACACCCATCAGAACCTAAAGAGATGGTCAATTCTGCTACTTCACCAGAGCCCAAAGCTTCAACGGCCAATGAGGTACTTCAACTATGCCAGCAAGTTGTAGAATTAAAGATTAAGTTGTTACAATATGAATGACCCCCCTCTCCACCAGATCAACCAACAGAAGAGAAGGACATTGTCATTCCAGTGGAAGATACATTTGAAGATAATTATGAGCCTCAACCTCTTCCAGGAGGCAGAATCACTGACGAGGGACAGGACACTTATGAAGAACCCCCTGCTGCTTGGATGAAGCCGGTAAAAGAGATGGGCCACACTCACGAAGAGCACATAGCAACTCAGATGCTGGCCATGAAAACCATTGAGGAGACCATACTCAAATCTGAATATTTCATGCACTTGGCTCCTAGGTGGTTGATAACCAGTTTAGAATTACAATATAAGCCCTACTTTGTACTGTTGGCGGACTACAATGCTGAGATCAAACGCATAACCAACAAGTACCCCACCTTCGCAACACAGTTCAAACCAGAGGATATTCCAAAGGCAGCCAAAAAAGGGGCCATATTCCAACCTATCTAGAGGCAAAAGTTACTTGAGACCTATCCGGAAATGCTTAGAACATGGGATCACGCTCCCATGCATTTGAAATATAACCCTTGCTTTGGGCCAGTGTAGAGAAGAAGATCATGGAAAGCATTTGCCATCAAGGTTCAGAACAATGCAAATTGCAAACAATGGCTCAATTACCCCTCGATCACACCACCAACAAGCACACCTACAGTAGCATATATGATGGCTACCATCAAACATTGGATACCACGCCTCCACCCCATGCCGGACGTAGCTGCCCAGATGATGCTCAAAATCCTGGACCTGATGCAAGTGGTGTTAAAGACTTTCCGAAATGTACGTAACATCCAGCCTCCAATTCCGGGCTTCATAAATGGAAATTACGATTTGCTTTATGATATGAGCACGACCCCGAGCATTCGAGTCTCTTATGCATGGCATGCAAGGATTAGATATCTCCCTGAGTGCTACAAGCAAACTTTTGATGACATGTTCACCACGGGGTTTTGGGAGTCACACTCAAAAGTATCTGCACCATGCCCAACCCACATGCTACAACTATTCGCGTGTGAACAAACAATGCACTCAGAGCTCTACACCACACCACAACCTGACATGCCTGGAGTAGTTAATTGGGATGCCCTGCAAAGAGATTTGGTCCGGGGACTACGGATTAAAAACAAGAATTGGCAACCGACATATTACAACAGTACATTGATCAAACCGTGGAGCAGAGGTCTGTCAGAGATGACAGACGCTAGGGGGGGAAGTGTTGGCATTATACGGGAAGAAGCAAGTATGGGCAGACATGCAGATCTAGCACTGAGGCATCCCATCATTTTTTTTCTAGTCCTAACATCATTTTAAAAGTGATTCTCATCACTAACAACCATTGTAAATACCGTTTCATCTTTTTGTAGCTCCATTTTGTGCAAGCCGAGGAGTCCTCGAGCTTGGGGAGCCTTAGAAGTAGTTGCCTGCCAATTTTCATATTTTTTAGATCTCGTTTGAGCCCTCAAATAAGCCCTGGAACCTAATTTTTAACTAAGCCGGACACTAGGTCTAGACAGGGCCAAAGCTAGTCAAAAACTATAAATAGAGCTAGAGAGCTCATTTTTGGGTTAGCTTCTTGTAGTTTTGAGTTTGTATGAGAACTTGGTTGTAATAGAAGTGATTCCATTATCTTACTCTCTTTGTTCTTGCCGTGTGTGCACGTGTGTGTATGTGTGTGCATGTTGGTGTGCTTCTCACTCACGCATTTGTGCCTTGACTTGCTCGAGGTCTTCATACCATCCTCATGTCTTCTCGGATTGACATTAAAGGAGGTGCTACTCATCACTGAGCTACACATGCTTATTTGAGGGCTCAAACAGAGTCTAAAGATTATGAAAATTGGTAGGATGATTGTTGAGGTTGTAGCAAGGAATGACCAAAGACCCTCACCACCTTGCATGGAAGCAAGAACGAAAGCTCAAGAGTGACTCTCCTCTCATCCACCCCTACTTCCCACATGTTCAAGCCATTGGCATCAGCCCCATGCTATGCCACATGCTTGAAAACAAGGTGAATAGGGAGTCAAGGTACTTCTGGCTCAATGACGATGGAGATCACAACCCCAAAAGCTCCAAAAGCTTCACACGACCACGAAGATGAAACACACTAGCAAAAAAATAAACGAAAAGCTCCTATTGCTCTATCGCTCTAATACTAAGTGTGATCAAAGAAATTGAATGATGTGTGTGTGTGTCTCTCCTCCCATCCATATATACCCTCTTGTACTCTAAAAATAGCAATGATCTGGGATGTTCTAGTGTCTCCATGTGGCCATCATGCGACACTCATCCCCATCACTATAGAATACCTTAGGGTATCCCCCGAGCTTGGGACCTTGGCTAGCTGGCCCTTGTCCCTCACACACATGGACTGATCCCTATGGATCAATGTCATGATCCCTATGGATCATTGTCTAACAGATCCATGGGGGTACACCCTAATGAAAGTCAGATTCTCTTATGCAAACATGCCTTTGTGTTGCAATCCTATTGTCAAGTAGAAGGCCAATGCCTACATAGACATGAGGCCCCTAATGCTCAGAATTTGAACGTTGGTGTGGCACTAGTGGATTCATAGGTATCCATCTTGAATTTCTAGGTGACAACGATCCTGAAAAAATATACATGGAAATAACTTTTTCTTGATCAATTTATCACTCAACTCCTTGACTATAGAAGCCTATTATTCTATTGAAATAATGGAGTATTCTATAGAACTCCTTGACTCAACGCCTCCGGGTATTCTATTCACTGATTAACTATAAGTAGAAAAATGTGAAGGTTAGTTTTCATCAGACGACCATCAATGGTGGTTGAATGTGTCATAGAATGTATTAACATAGAGGAGAATGTGGAACTATCTAAAGAACCTCCTAATATTAGCCAAATTTCTAGTGTGCAATCTAGATCATCTTTAGATGACCTCGCAAAGCAAAGAAATTGAATCTCCCTACTATAAGTGGAAAAACTCAAGAAAGTTCACACCATAGTAGGCATTTTCATAATTGTGGTGGTGATCACTCTAATGGTTTTTATCCTAGAAAAAACTACGGGTATGAACCTCACCAACATCATGACAATGCTTGCTAGATGATATTGATCAATGGATGACCAATCATGCCATCGTTGACTATTGCAATAGATAAGCTATATGTAAACCATAACCTAGGTAGAGGCCACAAATGTATCAAAACCACAACCACAATTTCAACCTAGTCAACCTCAATACAACCACCAAAATGATCAAAATTGCCATAATAATAAACAATCACAAAGAGTCTTCTTCGCGTGCCCCAAGTCTCTCCTCCTACGGCAGACCCTTGGGAATATGTTGAAGATGTAGGACCTTCTCACCTGGAAGCAAGCGCTTCTGGGCAAAGGGATCGGTTTCTCCGCTGCACTGTGGAATGCTATAACAGGGGAAACCCTCTGGAAGATCTGGAGGGAGCGGTGTTCCTACAATTTTGGACACCCTCCTAAAGAGTGGTCAATCAAGAAGTCTTTGTTCCTCCTCGGAAAAAGAATCGCCAACTGCAAGAGTTCCCCACCCTTCAGGCATCATAAAGTGTTCTTATCAAGAACAACAAACTTAAACCCAAGTGGGCCCAATATGAGGGGGATGAGAGAGTTAATAACATCCTTTGTAATACTTTTTAGATCCACAAGTTTTGCCCTTCATGTTTGGGATTTGGGGGGTCCCAAGGGCACTAGTCTATTGCTAAGGCATGCAAATGAACATGGATGATAAAGTAATGGCAATCGACATGTTTTTTATTTCCATGATCATTTATTTCCTTGCTTATTTCCATGATCATTTATTTCCTTGCCGACATTTGAATCTAAGTTGATGAAGATTAAAAACGATTGCTTGATATTCTTGATGTTGAGGCGATGGCCAAGAACCTTGTCACAAAATGGATGATTAACGCTTGGATTAACAATAGCGAGTCTTGTTCAAAATTAAGTTTTAGAAATTTCCAAAACCTAATGTTTTAAGGAGCCAAAAGGTGGCATCATCTTGAATTTTCAACTTTGGGTATTGGATTGATTACATCCCTCTACATTGCCACGAACAAGATGAAGCCTAATTGCATTTTAAATAACGACTTGAAATGGGTAGTGAGGATCAGACAAAATGACTCCATTTGGTTTCCTAACTCTAACATCTAGAGTATTGAGAAGGAAAATGTCCAAAGATCCAAAAACCTCTGGTGCAAAGGTTTTCATCAATAGAAGCACCTTTAGTGTCATTCTAGAAAAAATTAGATAAGATTCAAAGAAATTGATCAAAGCCAAAAGGAAAACTTTGACAATTAGTGCGTTTTAAGGAAAAGAACCAATGCTTGAAAGAATTTGGATATTCACCTCCTTCTAGGCCAAGAATGCCCAAATCCCGAAGGAATCAGATGGAGAAATGGAAAGAAAATTGAAGATATCCCAATATCTCAATAGAAAACGGTATTTGAACTCGTCTTGGATCAGATGGGATCTTAAGTTTAGCACTCTTAGAGAGAAAAGCTTCTTGGCAATCCTCCACTTTGGGATTCGGACCAATGCAAAAGCTTCCAAGTTTGTGTTATTGCACCATCGTACAAAAGGTGTCATTAAGGCATGAAGATATCACGCATCTCCTCTTTTCATGCCTTAAGAGGTCTCCCATCAAGAGGGGATTCTGGGAACATCTCAAGTTGGATGGCTCAATCGACTAAAAACAAACCTTACTTGCGATTTGGAGTGAAGCCATTTAGAAATGTTGGAAGGAGGGATGTGTTTCTAACTTTGGCACTTCATCGAGAGAATTGCCTGTAGAGACTTTCCTTGATCTCTTGGCTAGAAGGATTAGGAACTTCAAAAGTTCACTCCCCTTTCAATCATCATAGAGTCTTTATTATAGAGAACAATAAACCCAAAAGCAAGTGACTCCTGAACAAAGGGAATCAAAAAATTATTAAGATCCTTAGTTCAACCTTTTAATGCAACATAACTCTCTAACTGACTCCCTTATGGAACAAGATTTTGGCCTCTTGACCTCCTTTCTATCTCCCTTTCATTTCTTGAATCTCATATTTTGTTAATACATTTTAAGTTTGCTAACAAAAGTTTAAAAGAGAGATTTGTATCATGATTCGTATGCATTCTCTTTCATGAAAGTTTTAGTTAAGGCCAACTTGATATTATTAGTTTACTCATATAATATTTTTATATATTTGGCTATAAATATGTAATCTTTATAGTTTACTTATATATTATTTTTATATATTTGGCTATAATTATATAATTTTTTTAGTCTACTTGTATAATATTTTTATATATTTGACTATAATTGCATATTCTTATATATATTTGACTATAATTACACATTCTTATAGTTTCCTTTGAATTGTTTAACGGATTAGAATAGTCAAGATATTTGAATGTCTTGTACAATTTGTTTTTTAAAAGGAAGTTCCGCAGAACCCTACTCTCCCAAACTTTGATCAATAAAAAGAAGAATTGTACAAGTGAATGGATCTAGCACCCATGAGACTTCTCGAATCCCTTAAAGCTTAAAGCAAGGGCTATTTAAAACTTGTTAGGAAACATTACAAATAAGGATGATAACCCTTTCATTCCGGCATGGAGGTCCCACTTGCTTTTAATCTTGTTGTTCTCAAAGAAAAAGACTTTATGGTTTCTAAAAGGCAAGGTCTTCTCACAATTGAAAATTTTCTTGCATAAAAAGAAAAAAAAAAGATTTTTTGATCAACCATTTTTTTAGGAGGGCTATCAAAATTGACGGCACATGTCTCTTTCCAAATGTTCTAGGTCTTGTACAAAATTGATGGAATTCTTCCTGTGTTCTTTATGATTTTGAGGATCTTCAAAAATCTACAGATAAGTTAATTTTCGAGAGGATATTTCTCTTAGGTATCGTAAGTTTAAGTTAGGAGTGTCACTGAGTTTGTTGTGTAGAGAGAATATATTAATTAGGGAGAAGAATAATGGACAAAAAATTTAATTTTTGTCCCTTTTTATCTCAGCGAATCTTAAGGAAAAGCACTTTTTAAATGAAAAAGAAAGTAAGTTTGGAAATTAATTTTTGATCTTTATAAGTCGTTTGACTAGCCCTGTGGTAGTTGTGACCGCCATTTGACCCAGTCTTGTAAACCCCTGTTCTTGTGGGATACGGGGGGTCCCATGGGTACTATGCCCTTCCTTGTACAGTTGCAATTTCAAAGTTAAAGTCCGGGGGAGTAGACCTCGGCCAAACCTCCATTTAAAAAGTAAAAAAAAAGTATTTGTCATACGGGGGCTAACAAGGTTGCGAAACTCGTGATATCATCTTTGGAAGCAAGTCTCTCTCTCTCTCTCTCTCTCTCTCTGACTAAAACGGGGCCCTCAAGCGTGGGGATAAAGTTTCTATGCGACTAAAATAAGATTGGGAGGCCCATTATTTGACAAAATGTGTACGATACATTAATCAGCATAGTAAAATAATAATGGAAATCTAATATGAAAGACATCAATCACCAATACATTAAATAATGGGAAAGTTGTCAATATCAAGCTTTCTTAAGGCATACGACGTTATAAAAGATAATAATAGTACGAGGATAGAGTTTGTCATTTTGTAATCTATTATTTTCTAGAAACAGATCATAGGACAAGAGAAATCTTAAATAGTGTATTCGTATTAGTGGTCAAGTCCTATACTAAGGAAAAAGATCCTTTGATTCATATATAAATTCTTATGATTAGGAAAAATTAAGATCATTAATGACCTTTCTTAACTAATACGAAATGAAGAACACATTCTAAATACTTTGATGATGCCTGCACTCAACATGAATAGAAATTACTTTGTCAACAAGGGCAACTATTCTTTGAAATGGAACCTATTATATGCAAACATTATGATTCTTTATAGCATTCATGTACTTCATATTTTTTTATGTATGGCATATATATGGAGCTTTGTTCCTTCATCTCTTTATCATGTTTTCTATTCATCTACATGTCTCTATTTCATTTTTATCTCTATGTTGATGGTGGGCCTTAATAACCAACAAGTACAATAAAAAATTATACTATCTTCTTCTTTAGAAAGACTAAATTATCGAGAGGAATAGGATCAACTTGGAGAATTTAATAATCATGATTCCTTATCTGAATAAATCACCAAAAAAAGAAATATTCTATCAGGAATGGGGATCCAAACAGTTGATTATTTCTTCACAGAATATGAGCTCACTTGTTTTGGGCATCTGTTGGAACTATAAATGAATGGGGAATAAAATTCATGAATGTTGAGCACAAAACCTGGTATTTGAGTTTCTATTTGGGGTTGGGAGACATCATAATTCAATGCACACCACATCACCTAAAATTAGGCAGATGTCTAGAAAAACCTAAAACAAAGAGAAACCATACCTTTTGTTCTCTTCATTTTGAAGTAGCAAACACTCTTGACTTCTTCAAATGAAATCTTTCTCTTCCTCTAATGCTAAGAGTAAGAGGCAAAACAAACATGGTATATAAATGGAAGTGAACATAGAATCATGTTTTACCATCTCCTCATATCTCTGAATCAAAATTTTGCTTCAAATCTGACTGAATTCACCAACCTTTTGGCTGAATGTTGAATTACCTCTCTAGTTACCTCTCTAGGTACACAATGTGATAAAAAAACTTCCAACCAACTTACTACATGAAATTGGCTGAAAACAAAACTGATCTGATCTCCAAATTTATCTTCTTAGATGAGCTTTCTTGCCATGAAAGATATTTATCAAAACTCATCTAATCTCCTTGTTCTTGACAGTTTTGATGTAGCTAATGCTTTAACTTTCAAAGTAATGAAATTGTTTGAAAGCACTTCTTCAATCCTTCAAATCTCTTCATAATTGCTCTTCTAAGATATGACCTGCAAATTATAATCTGATAGTAGAAACTAATACCTGTGATTTGATGTTGATTTGGTTCCTTCATCTTCTCCAAACCATTGTTTTTCCTTGAATTTGAAGTAGCCTTCTCTTCATCAAGTCTTGGTCTTCAAACAATACTTTTGTAAAGTATTTTCATACTCTTCCAAAAGTATTCGGTTGCTAACAGATCATCAACTTCATAATCCACACTGATAAATAAACATGTGACTGAATCTCTACTCATCTAGATTAAGTGTGTATGTCAAATGTCAAATGTTGGAAGATGCTTCTAAATCATATGTTTCTATTTGGGGTTGGGAGACATCATAATTCAATGCACACCACATCACCTAAAATTAGGTAGATGTCTAGAAAAACCTAAAACAAACCATGTTTCTAAATAGCTTTGGAGAGAAAACCAACTAAAACTTTGGAATTAACTAGATAATTTAAGGTAACCGACTCTCAAAATGGATTGAAGACCATGTTGACCTCCATAAAAATGAAAAAAAGTTTCGGAAAAAAGTCACATATGTTCCAGATTAAGGAGAAATACCATATCTAACTTCAATTTGAATATGCAAATAGGTTTGGGGCAACAAGATACTTGGAAAGGTGAAATTCCACTATAGTCTAATTTCAAAGGAATCAATATGCCACTCCTTCACATCATATGTTTGTGAAGTATGAGGACGATGGCTACTGCAAGATTATGAATAAATGTGCATGTTGGCTAATCAACTAGATAGAATCAGCGGAAATGGGGAAGCACTCATAGAGAAAACAATTCTACTAAGAAAAGATCTATGTGATTCTTATATTTCATCATCCTTCAATACTGAATTGGAAGGTAAAATAGAACCTTCTTAACTTGGCATTTCAAGGTAATGTGATTCTTATATTTGACCCATTGTTCACAATTTAGAATTCCTTCATAAGCATGACCTTTATGGAAGACTAATAGTGCTTCTTGTAGACAAGAAATAGCAGCAAAAAATGCCACGGGGCCATACCTCTCCTTGATGGAGAAGAAATGGAGAGGTTGCAGATCCCATTAATGGGGGTGGCGTGTAGGTTGTGTCCTCAGCTGTGACATTATGCAAAAACATAACTTAAACTGAAGAAGCTGCACTGCAAGGACATCCAATCCAGTATCAAAGATCTAGAAAACAATTCTACTAAGAAAAGAGGAGATTTTATTCTTGCATATCAGCTAATATTTGACCTTATCGGTAAGGATGGTAGTGTAATTATCCTATCTTTGAATGAGTGATTTGACTATTTCAATCAATTGAAAAGAATCAATTAGAGAGGATTATGATTTATGTAATGAATGGCCCTAATATAGAGAGGATTTGCCTACATATATATATATACTTTGACAAGACAGTATTGGATCTTGGAGGATGAGATCACCAAATAATATTATGAATATTAGTTATAGCAAAGATATTTCTCAACGAAACCATACAAAGAAAGCATATTTTACCATGTTTTTATGCAAGAAAGCATCACTTAAGAAACTACCCGTTGTACTCAAATGATGCGTCATCCCTTTGAACGATGCAACATAATGAAAAAAAAATAAAAAATAAAAAATTGCCTAAGTAACACTTCAACAGAACTTAAGAGATCGCGCAGAATGGCTGGAAAATACAAAACCAATCATTCAGCCGATTCCTCCTTCCTAACGATTTTCTATCTTTTACACATACCTATAGCGATTCCATAGCCATATGTAGAAAAACTTTCTTTATATTTCTGTCAATTTTTTCTTTCTCGTTCTCTTAAGTTTGTCTCTTTATCCTCTTTCTCTCTCTCTCTCAAGGCTTTCTCTTTATCTTTCAAGTATCTCAACATGGTCTCTCTTTCTCTCGATATTCTCTCAGTCTCTCTCTTTCTCTCTGTACTCTCCCAATTCATCTCTCGCTCTATCGCTCTCAATTTCAAGGCTTCTTATAATCAATGGTTGTAAAAACTTCATTCCCTTTGAATGTGATTGATCATCACCTATGTGAACATCACACACACATATATATTTATGTATGTATGCATATATTTATGTATGTATGTATGTACCTACGTGTGTGTGTATATATATATATATATATATATATATATATATATATATATATATATATATATATATATATATATATATATATATGTGTGTGTGTGTGTGTGTGTATTGAAACTACTTTTATCACTAATATTCAAAAGTCAGTAGGTTGTTCATGTCAGATAACAGAATGTCAAGTTCCTTTTTCCAGTAAACCAGTGTGCCAAGCTTATCTTCACACCTACTTATCTGACCTTTCCTTTAATGCCCAATACATGGCTTATGTTTTTATAGGTGTATATTTTCAATGAAATGAGATGCATCATCATTCTTATATGTGTGGGTTCTTTGTTTACCATGCTTCCGCCATAGCCATATCCATGCTAATTCTGCAAGTGGTATCAGAGCAGGAAGCAGGAACTGCTGGCCATTGATAACGATGGCATTGTAGCTAGCACCAAAAAAGAACTATATATATATATATGCATATATAAACATACACATAATATACATGAATGCATACACACATATAAACATACACACACATATACACACATACACATGTTATGAGAGTAAGGTCAAATTATACATACCTGTATCGAATGAAGATTTTTTGTCCATCTAGCCTTTAGAATTGTCCACCCAACCTTTAGAATCTTCTTGACACATATGTTTCTCCTATTTTAGTCGACCTAATACTTGTGCTGCTAATTCTTTTTAATACAAATATTACGTAGCAATTACCAAGGAAGGTATTAAGTCATATGTAAAATGGGAGGAGCAAATTTATCTTTTTTTTTAATATAAAGGAAGTTCGGCAATAGCCTACTCTCCCGGACTTGAATTAAATTAAGAAACAAAGGTACAGTAGAAGGGGACTAGTGCCCACGTGACCCCCCAAATCCCACAAAGCAGGGGAAGCTTGGTTGATACCTAGGTTGCAATACAGAGAAGGTTGATCACCCTCTCGTCGCCCTCATGCGGGACCCACTTGGGTTTGAGCTTGTTGTTGATCAAACGGAGGACTTGATGGTGCCTGAAGGGGGGGGATTTCTTACTGTTGACTATTCTTTTGCCAAGGAGGAAAAGAGATTTTTCAATCGACCACTCCCTGGGGGGGTCGCCGAAGTTGAGAGCACACCGCTCCCGCCAAATTTTCCACAGGACTTCCCCTCTGATTGCGTTCCAGAGAGCCGCAGAGCATCCAATCGCTTCACCCAAAAGGACTTGTTTCCAGCTAAGCTGTTTCTGAAATCTGATTTTCAATCCAACCATCTGCCAGATTTTGTAGGAGTTGGGGCAAGTAAGGAAGATGTGTGGGACATCTTCGATTGCACGGTGGCAGCGTTTGCACCACGGAGGGGTCCCACAAATTTTGCTTGCCTTATGGTTAGTCCAAATTCCGCGGTGAAGAATTTGCCATAAGAGGACCGACTTCTTAATCTCAATAAGTGGGTGCCAGATACCCATGAATTTCATGTCCCATCGAAGCCGCGTCCAGGACAGGCACCACTTCTTGTTGAGGCTGATCTGGAGGTCAGTCGTTTCTTTGATGTTCGGGATTTTGAGTAGGCTATTCCCATTGTGCCATTTGAGACCGCGCGCGTTCGGTGCATCATGCCCCATGAGAAGGCGAGTTTTGCGACGATCCCAGGCGAGGCATCTGCTTTGCAAGGTGTTCCATTCTTCGTAGGAGATGTTTATGCGAGGGTCGATATCCTCGTAGTTGATCCAACTGTTGGTGTCATGTTTCCAGAGGTGTTTCCATTTTTTGAATCCTTTGTTCCATAACTTCTTGGCATTTTGAATGTTCCACGACTCCACACTCCGGATGCCATGTATCGGAAACCAGATAGAGTCGTTTTGTCTGATTCCGGCCGCCCACTTCCAGTCCTCGCTGATTCTTGTGAAGCTTTTGACTTTATTCCAGCCCTTCCACAGAGAGCAAACGAGAGTGGAGCCTTTCGGGAAGACAGGTATCGGGGAGAATAACAGGGTCATGATGTCAAGGTTCTTCCAGTTCGGGGACCCCGTGAGGGCCAACTCATTCTTGTTTCTGAAGATCAGCTTGGCCCACGAGGCCTCCCTATTGCACCAAGCCTTAATCATCCATTTGGCTGCCAGTTTGTTAGCCATGCACCCAATGTCCAGGATTCCAAGCCCCCCGCTATCTCTAGGGCTGGTGCAGATGACCCATTTGATTTTAGGCACCCCCCTTCTGTTATGATCACCCGTCCAAAGAAAGTTTCTGCAGATGCTATTCAGTTTGGACAGGCCTTGCTCATTCGGTCTCCAGCAAGAAAGGAAATAGATGGTAGACGAGAGGAGGAACGTGTTGATAACCATCGCCCGTCCAGCGAGATTGATTTGCATACCTCTCCAGTAATTGAGCTTGTTTTCAAGTTTGGCCAACACCCAGTTCCATCGCTGCTCCATAGAGACGCCAAACCCCAAGGGGATTCCAAGCAGCCGAAAGATTTGGCCCTGCGGAATGATTTGACAGCCATGATCAATGAGAAGGCCAGGTTGATGTCCCACAATGGCCCTAAAGGCGGTCTTATTGTGGTTGATTTTGGATCCAGAGGCCTCACAAAAGGTATCAAGACACCTCCAGAAAGTCTCCAGGCTGGTATTATCATTGTGGACGAACGCGTTCATATCGTCGGCAAAAAGTCTCATGATGATTTGACTGTGATCGTGAGGAAGCTGAAGGCCTTTGATATTGCCAGCCTCCACATGATGAGCCACAAGTCTGCTCAGCCCCTCAGTGGCGATGGCAAAGAGAAGGGGGGCAAGAGGGCACCCTTGTCTAATAGATCTTTTAAGATGGATCGCCTTCGAAAGTTTGCCGTTAACGTTGATTTGGGTCGTTGCGTTGCCGAGAAGGGTCGCGATCATCTTAGTGAATTTCTGACTACATCCGAGGTCTTGGAGCGACTGCAGAATATAGTCCCATTCTAGCCTATCGTAGGCTTTGTCAAAGTCGATCTTGAGGAAGACCACATCTTGATTAGACTCATTTGCAAATTGAATACCTTCCCAAATATCCATAATGGTTTCCAGGATGGACCTGCCTTTGATGAAGCCTTTTTGGTCCTCACTAAGCCAAGATCTCAGGTGGCACGCAAGTCTGTTGGCAATGACTTTGGCGACGATCTTGTATCCTGTTTGAAGCATGGTAATTGGCCGCCAGTTCTCGATTCTGTTTTTTTCCCCCTTCTTGTGAATCAGCTTGATAATTCCATTATTTATACAAGAAGGAAGAGCACCAAATTTTAGCGCTTCTTGCCAAACCATCCGAAGAGGAGTGGCAACCACCAGCTTGAAGGATTTAAAAAACTCGTTAGTGAGTCCGTCGGGTCCCGGGCTTTTACCGAGAGGGAGGGCATCAATGACCTCAATGATTTCTGAATCTGAGATCGGGGCATGAAGCAGGGAGTGGAGGTTGGGCGGTATTCTCCGGGGGGAAACCCTAGAAATGGCAGCCATGCAGTCCCTTCTATGGTGGGAGAGGGGGTTCGAGGTTCCCAGGAGTCTTGTGAAGTGTCCTTCGATGATGCCAACATTATCTTCTTCCGAGTTGCATACATTGCCATGTGGGTCTAGCAGTATTGGAATCGTCTCTCTGTTGTGTTTCCTTTTAAGGATACTGCACATCTCCTTGGTGGGTTTGTCGGCTTTTCCAGCCCACCACTCCTTGAAGAAGATTTGCAAGTTTTTCCTTTGTATTTCTTCCTCGTATCTCAACGCCGCTCTGATTTTTCGGAGGCCTTTTTGGGCTTGGTGTTTTCCTTTGTTTACTTCTTCCTCGAGTCGCCAGAGTCTGTGGTAAAGCGCTTCCCTACGGGCCCGCCGCACTGTCTCGAGCGTCTTCTTAGTTCTGATCATGATCTTGCGAGACTTGTCGACCGCACTTCTCCAGCACTTGGCTGGGGCCAAGCCAGAGGCGAACGCCACCTTCCACACATCGGCAATCTCTTGCTGGACGGAGGGGAGAGAGAAGGTGGAAGCGTTGGCATGGAACCACGGAGCCTTGTGGGTCCTGTTGGAAGGTTGAAAAGTGATAACGATCGGGTAGTGATCAGAGATGGTGAGGTCAGTACGTTGCGTGATGGAAGGGTGGCCCCACCGATGAGTAAAACTCTGAGAGATGTAGCATCTATCAAGTCTAGCTTTCCTCAGATCCTCGCCCGCTTGGAGATTCGACCAGGAAAAGCCATTCGAGTCTTTGAATTCGACCAGATCCAAGTGGAGTTTGGTCATGTCCCACGTTTCTTTCTCCCGACTGTCGATGACCCTGCCCTTGCCCATCCATCTGTCCAAAGGGTCCTCCACCATGTTGAAGTCTCCACAAATAAGCACGTTGTGGGGAAGCGAGTCAAGAGAAGTCCAAGTGTTCAGCCTCTCCAAATCCCCGTTAGGGGCATATAAAGAGACCATAGTAACACATAGGGGAGCACCAAAAGAAACCGCAATCCAGCGGTGATTTACATCTTCAATGGAGTTCTCAAGCTTTTCAAGCCAGGGTTGTTTAACGTCGATAGCCGTTCCACCGGATCCCCGCTGGTGCTTTGTTGGGATCCACACATGGGCCGAGGAAACCTGCCTGAGCCGTTTCAGAAGGTCTTCTCCGTCAATTTTAATCTCTTGAATGCATATAATGTCTGGTTTTAAGCTAATGTCGCGGAGCCATTGACCAATGATGGCCGCTCTTGAGGGGTCGGTTAGCCCCCTAGCATTTAGCGATATGACAATCATTTTTGTGTTGATCCCTCTTTGCGGGAGGGAGCCTTGTCCTTTCTTCGCTTGGCTTCATCTTTCTTTTTCGCTGGGATCTGATCCCGACTTAGAAATCGGTTCTTATGGGGGCTTTTCCAGGGTAACTCCAAAGGTTGTTTCCCTTTGCGGGATGCCCCCCGCTGGGGAGAGTTGGGCCCCGTGCTCGGCATCGTTTCCGGGATCGTCGATCCGATGATGGAGCTTTCACTATCCATGTTGTCTTCATTATTAGTAGTGAAACCATCTTCTTTGCTTGTAGTGTAGCCCTCCTGGGGGGTTTCTTTGTTGTCAGGGATCTCTAGGGCTTCGTCGAAGTTGTCTACCTCAGGTGGCTTCCCACCTGGGTAGTCGAGCTCGTTGATCTCCTTTTCAAGATTGCCATACAAATTGCTGAGTGAGGTAATTGGCAGGTTGTTCCTCTCACCGTGGGCCCTCGGACTTCTTTTCCTTCTTCTTCTAACTTCAGTAAAGCCATCGGCATCAGCTTGTGGATTGAGTAGGCCCTTGCCTTCCCCTTCCTTGGTCAAGTGGGTCAGATCGTCAGAGTTGTCTTGAGCAGTTTTGGAGGCTTCTTGAAGTCGCTTGTTTTTTTGCCTGAGAGGGCAGTCTTTAATCCTGTGACCTTGCTGGCCACAACGAAAGCACGCGTTGGGGAGGTTTTTCTAGGTGATATCTTGCTCCCAAATATCTCCTTCGCCCATGTCCACTTTGATCGTTGATGGAAGCGGCGAGCTGAAGTCGGCCTCGACGCAGATTTGTGGGTGCCATCTAGCATTGAACGAGTGTCTTGCACCCTCATAGATGAGACCACCAATGTCTTCTCGTGAAGCCAACGGCTTGCCGATAGGGGAGACAATGTCCCACACGAAGTTGTACAAGAAGTACGGGAGGTTAGTGAGCTCAACCCAAAGAGGGTACCGAAGTGATTTCGATTTGTCGGGGGTAAAGTCCGGGGACCATCTGAATAAGCACAGGGTCGTCCGACCGAGCTGCCAGGTGCCAACGCTTAGGGCTTGGAACGCCATCTCTTCATTTTCAAAGACTAGCAGCATGTGGTTTGCTGGTAAGAACTGACATTTGCTGACGATTAGTCCTCGAGGGAACCACTCTTTTCGAAGCCATTGTCGCACGATTTCGAGCGGGGGCCTAGGGCCAAACACTTGGCCGACGAGGCAAACTTTCTTGAGCTCCTCCTGAGCAGACAGAATTGCGGGTCTACTGAGGGACACTACGGGGGATTCAGCACCTTCGGATGCCCCAGGGGCGGCACACGACCCCCCCTCCAGCAGAGCGGCCAGGAAATCGGTCTCCCCAGGGGGAGGGGCCCGATTACTTCTCACGAGCGAGGAAGAAGCCACCTCCATGGCAAATTTATCTTGAAGATTTGGAAGGATGGAAAAATAATTTTAAAGGATGGGCGAACAAAAAGTTTCCATTCAATGCAGGTTTTTATTCTTACTTTAGATAAGGTAAGAACAAGAACTTGAGTTGAATGGACACTTTTTGTCCGCCCATCTTTTAAAACTATTAATGCATCTTTTAAAATATTTGTGAAAAATTTAATCCTCCCATTTTACATATGACTTAATACCTTCCTTGGTAACGGCTACTTAATATCTGTAAACAACTTAGCAAAACAGGTAATAGATTGACTATAAAATGGGAAACTGCCAAATGATTCAATGGTCTAGATATGAAAATCTGCAAACCACAATATACAAAAAACAATTAAAAAAGAAATCAAATATACACAGCTACACATGCATACATACATATACATACATATATACACATTCATACATACACATACATACATACATACATACATACATACATACATACATACATACATACATACATACATACACATGTATACACACATACATATACATATATGCATACATATACTCATATGTATATATACATACATATACACCTATAAAACATATATACATACATATATACATATACACATACACATATGTATACGCATGCACATGCATATTCACATCCACATACACATACACATAAGCATACACATATATAAAATTATATGCATATATATATGTATATTTATTTATTTACTTTTTTTAATATATCTTTTTTTGATGAACTTACAGGTTATTATCTGAAAAGTTTTTACCAAGTCAGAATATTCTTCCTACCTCACATGATGAAATGAAGAAGATAATCAACAATCTTGGTATAGATTATCAATGTATACATGCATATCCTAACGATTGTATTTTATATAGAGGTGAATATGCAGACTCTTTGACATGTCCCAAATGTCAATCTCCTCGATATAAGGGTGAAGAAGGTAAAATCCCAAAAAAGGTATTGAGACATTTTCCATTGGCTCCACAGATAAGACATATGTTTCAAAGCCCCGAATTATCAAAGCTTTTGACATGGGGACATGATCATAAAAATACTGATGGAATAATCAGAATTCCTCATGATAGTGTTGCTTTTCAGCGTATTGATTCTACATGGCCTGAATTTGCACAAAATCCACAGAATCTAAAGTTAGGAGTTGCATTAGATGGGGTTAATCCATTCTCCATCAAATCCAGTAAATGGTCAACATGGCCAATGGTATTCATAAACTACAATCTTCTGCCATATCTTAGCATTAAAAAGGAACATTTAATGCTTTCACTTGTAATCCCAGGCAAAAGACAAGTTAAAGATATGATATATATCTTGCTCCTCTCATTGACGATCTCCAAGAGTTATGGAGAGGTATTAATGTCATTGATGTATCGAAAAGCATCAATGAAAGACATATTATGGTTCATGGTATTGTGGCTTGGACTATTCACAATTTTCCAAGATATGGTGTTTGTTCAAGTATTGATGTAAATATGCATGTAAATAAATATGATTTAATCTAATTATATTTTTATCATTTTCATGATGCAGGAATATCTACTAAGGGCTATAAAGCTTGTCCATGTTGTGGTGATTGGTTGAGATCAATCTATAGTAACAATTTTTTTATTCAATATGCATGTAAATAAATATGATTTAATCTAATTATATTTTTATCATTTTCATGATGCAGGAATATCTACTAAGGGCTATAAAGCTTGTCCATGTTGTGGTGATTGGTTGAGATCAATCTATAGTAAGAATCTCAACAAAAATATTGATCTTCCACATCGACGATTCTTGGCTGATGATCATCCATTAAGATCTAAAAGAGAAGCGATACATTTTAATGGAAAGCTTGAAACAAGTCAGTGTCCAAAACCTATGATGCCTATGGATTGGTATAAAACCTTTAACAACACACTCTTGCAAGAAAGAATAGTAAACTTTCCTATCCATATTTACATTTCTAGCATGAAAATATACATCAGATGAAGTTTTTGTACAATGCTCAAAGTCTTGGCTATACAACAAAAAGATATCCTATATGTGATGAGAATGACAAAGACTATGCAACTGAGATGAGAGGTGCACTAGGTACATCTCTCTCTCTCTCTCTCTCTCTCTCTCTCTCTCTCTCTCTCTCTCTCTCTCTCTCTCTCTCTCTCTCTCTCTCTTTCTCTCTCTCTCTCTCCCTGCATACAAAATTTACTTCCATTTCTTTCAAACTCAAGGGTTTTGTTTTGGTAACTACGTCTAAGTGTGTCTCCCAACCCCCATAGCCACTATCTTCCTAATACAAGGTCTATCTTCTCCATATTCATAATTTGGAAGTCCATACGATTAGTATATTTCTGTATTTTGACTTCCAAATGGGATATCATAGTATCCCATATCTTCTTGTCCTCCCCTTGCATCATAGATACTATGTATTTATGTGCACTAGGCTACTCAGGAATCTTTAGCTTCTTAACCAGAGCATAGTTTATAAAATTATGAGTAGCAGACTCATCTATCATGACTTGCACTCTAGTCCCGTGTACACTACCATGAAGTTTAACCAAGTCATGTGGTCCAAAGTAAGGTGACCACAATGACTATGTCAAACAACATGTGTGCTCAATATCTTCGTGCATCACCTCCACTCCCTTGTAGCTAGAGCTGCCATGAATAGGAAGTGTCTGGATTAGGTGGACCACCTTTTTGCCCTTATCAGGGACCATACTACTCTCTGGTCCTATCTTCTTGTCTCCCCCTTCTCGAGTAGGCAACTCCACTGTGAATGGCTAGGAGACAAACACCTAAAGCACAAGTTCTCTCTCTTATCCCTCTCAAATTGCTTAGTAGGTAATCTAGGCCCTTGTGATCTCATTTTCTTGATAAAGATTTTGTTTTTCCCATTGACACTTTTTTCTAGAACTTGGTCGTGCTAAGAGTGTTTGAGGGGCTGATCCGTCTCCATAGGAGTATACTGAGGACGATTATGGTCCTCATACCTAGGCATACTTGATCACCTCCTCAAACATTTTGGGTATATTTCTTCTTACCTCCCTCTTAATGGCATTATCTAAGCCCCTAACAAACCCTCTTTTTTTAAAGTCATCCCATCCTTTAAGTTTAAAAAAATCTCCCTATAGTGGGATATGTAGACCGTCAAAGCCCTACTTCTATGAGTGATCCTATCCCATTCATCACAGTTCCTCTCTTCCTCATTCTTATGAAGAAACTCTATCAAGAAAAGAGTTTCAAACTGAGCCCAATCCAGAGGGATAGAATTCGCCTCCTTGAGACTCATCCACCACTTATAAGCATGCCAGCCAAGCAAGAGACTCGCATTTAACACAAGATACTCGGGTGGGGTGCCCTTTAGTTGATGTAAGTCATTCCACTTTTGCAAAAAGTGTAGACCACATCCTTATATGTCTCACGGTCATCCCCAATAAAAGTAGGTGGCTTAAGGTATTTTAGGAGGGAAGCTTCCCTAGAACTTTCTTCTTTATGTTTGCTAGGAAAAGGGGCATCCTTCCTAGCCATCTCCATAGGAAGACTTGGCATCTCTCTTTCCTTCCTAGCTAGAAAAGAGGTGACATGTGTCTCAAGTGAGATCATTTGAGACTTAAGCTCTTCAATGAGAGAAGTGACGCTACCAATGTCTCTCTCTAGCCTAAGGGTTTGTTCCTTGAACTTCGTGAATTTTTTGTGTGTAATGAAATCATCATAGAGTTCCACATAAGAATAATCTTCTTCTTGTGGCACTTTTCCCTCTACGTTTTGCTCAACCTCTTGCAAGCTCTGCCTCTTCCATCCTATGGTCAGGCTCCTCTAGTTGTTTTTCTATAGGTGGAGAATTCTCGTCGAAAACTTGCTTACCCTTAGAATCCATATTTCACTCCCCCCGTTTACTAACTAGAGTACATAAAAGGAATCGAGGTAAATTTTGTATATAGGGAGAGAGACAAACTAGTACTAGAGAACTTCCCTAATACAAAATAATGCTTTCAAAGTAGAATCAAAGTGATCTTTGAAGTGTTAAGGCATTGATCTATACTTCTAATACTCCTCAAGCTCGAGGACTCCTCGGCTTGAACAAAATGGAGTTACTAAAAATAGATAATGGTATTTACAATGGTTTTTAGTGATGAAAATCACTATTTTTGTAGGGGATTCTTCTAAAAATTTGACATACACTTCTTGGAGCTCCCTAATTGCTCCCTTTCCTTGTGTGTCCACCTTTTGATGTGCTTCCATGCTTTGTCCTTGACTTTGAGCTTCAACACTCCCCCCCCTCTCGAGTCTGTCGTCCTTGACAGACCCTTGTTGGAAGGGTTGTTCTATGTAGTGCTTTGAGAGGTGGTGTCCATCCGTTGTATGAGCTGGTTCCTTGGATTCCAGCAAGAATGTGTCGTTGTGAGCTTTCAAAACTGCAAGTTGCTCAAAAGAGGTTGTCAAGAGTGATTTGGAGCAACTACTGGCTTCAATTTGCTTCTGAGATATGGATGTTGTTCCCATGACGTCCGCTAGCTCTTCCAAAGATGATGTTGAGAGAAGTCATGCCAACTACTCATAACCCATAATGAATGATGGGTAAGTGTGTTCATGCCTGGGTTGAAAAAAGTATGTGCCTTGTGCACGGCCTTGTAATGTAGCCCTACGCATGCTTACTTGGAAAATGCATTGGAAGAAGTATGGTGCAAAAATTGCGGGTCTTGAGCTAAGTGCTCAAGGGTATGCTGACGAAGAGGTTTCTTAAACTATCATGGTTATGGTGTTTCCAGAGTAAAGATACTTACCATGGAGAAGGTTGATGGATGTTTGTCTCTTCGTGTTGTACACTCGGCCTTTGGGATGGAACATTGTTGATGAATGTCCATGTTGATTGTCCACTGATGAGATCTTTTGAGTGGTGGATCCTCTCTCCTCTTTTCAAAGCAACATTTGTCAAATACTGAGAATTGAATTGCTTTATATTCCTTGGCAAGCAACATCGGGTAACTACACCAAGCTGAGTTTCATATATTCTCTTTAGCTCACCATATGCAGGAGTCTTCTCCTCCAGAACTACCTTTTGCAGATATCTCCTTGGATGCTCTGGTACATGAAGTAGTTAAGCATCACTCAAGTTGCGGGCCTTCAAGCTCTTCATTCCTACCATGGTAAGAGAAAATCATAGTTGTAGATGCCATGTTCATGCCAAATGCTTGTCATCTACCAGATAAGGCAGCAATAATCTCATTGCTGGCCGAGACACACTTCTATCCAAATTGATAAATGCCTAGTAATCAACAGTTCCACCTTCAACTAAGCATGACTCATTCATGTTTCATAAGCCAAACCTGGGAACAAGCTCTCTCCCACTTTTCTTTCTCCTTTTTTTTTTTTTTTTTTTTGAGGAAAAGGATATCACAAAACAAGAACACAAAAGTTAGTATCAATAGAAATGTTTGACATATGTCACTGTGCTCTTGTGCATGGGATTCTCAAGTGTCTCTATGCACGGCCGTGTAATGTGGCCCTATATTAATGCATACTTTGGAAATGCATCACCTGAATGGTGCAAAAGACAGGGTTGTGCAAGGAGCACATGGTTGTTGCTCGTTCGAGGCTTTCGATGTTATTTGCGGAGGTTGATGCCGACCTTGGTGGAGGTATCCATTGAGTCTCGAACTGATGTAAACCTCCTTATTGGAGTCCATTTTAGAACATCATTTGGCACTGTAGAGGTCACTTCAGGCGTCTTTCTCTTTGGATGCTTTCTGAACTGTGGTATCCAGTGTGGTTGACCCTTTGGTTCGGTGGAGGCTACTTGCACTTTTTGGCTTCCAAACCCATATCCTTTTTGCATGTCTTCCTACTAATGTTGAAGAGCTGATTTGATCTTCCTTTGGTCTCTGTACGTGGTTCTTACCCTTTTCTCTTTTTGGCTTCTTTGTTGAAACCTTTTGCATGTGGGAGAACAAAGGTTGTTGTGGATGTAGGAGCTTCTTAGGTACCCACATCTGTAATTGCCCTTGTTGAGCTGCAGCTAACTTCTTAGGCACCCAAACTTGTTGGATACCTTGTGATTGAGCTTGTCTGAGCTGCTTCCTTCGTCTTCTGGCCTGGTTGGTGTGCATGGATGGGATTTGTGGGGGCAAGGCTGGTGGTTGCTCTCCTTTGCGTACCCATATCTGCTTCATGCTCGGAACTGCTTTTTTATCGAATGGTGTCTTTCTATTTGATGTAGCAGTTGTTGTGAACGGTTGTGTTTGCTTGTGTGGTGGACTCACTACTGTGGCTACTTGATTCTTTGGAGAAGAAGAAAGATCCACCCGCCTTCGAACCTGGTCTTCCACGATTGACTCCTTCTGCATCATAGAGCATTTGACACATACAACATCTTCTTTCATATGATTAGTCTTGGAAGAACTAAGAGAGTGTGTGGTGCCATGATTTAGGAGCATGCAGTTCTCTAATTCTAATGTAATGCATTGTTCATGTACCCAAACTTGAAGAATTTGACTTCTTAGGTTTAAGTTAACTGCATGGTCATAGATCCAATCTTGACCCAAGACAAGTGGTTCTGTAAGGTTCTCATCTTGACATACTAGCGCTTTGACTTTCATTGGAACATCTTGAAGGTAGATGGGAAGTTCCACCTCGCCCAAACAAGGGGTTTCCACACCTCCCAATCCTATGAGATAAGCTTCTATGGGATTGATGTTCAACCCCAAGTCTTGGCAGTAGGAAAGTCTAACTGCACTACTTGCTGCACCTGAGTCAATCAATGCTTTCACCGTCCTTGCACCCTTCCCTTGTCCTATCTCTATGGTCACAAAGGTTCTTCGGTCAATGACCTGAGAAGTCGCTATGCCTGACTTTTGACACATATCCATGTGATATTTTGGGGCTTTTGAGTTGACTTCTAGGCCTAATCGCCTTAACTTTTTTCACCTAATACGCTCTCTGGCCTCTACCTGTGCTTCTTCTCTCACTCTTAACTCTTCATCTTTTCGCTTCTTAGCAGTGTTGAGTCTCATTAGCATATCCTCAGTAAGAGGTTCTTGATATAGCTTGACTCTACAGCCACTAATATAGTTTGGCAAGATATCTCCTTCTAGCGTGGCCAACTGAACTGCACCACTAGTGGAAATTCTATTAATGATCATGGGTCCGTATCCTCTTTTTTCCAACTTACGGGCATGTTGTTTTAGTGTGTATACCAACACTAGATCTCCCTCTTTCAATCCCTTATCCTTGATGTGTGCATCAAAGTATGCCTTTTGCCTCTTCTTTGCAGCGTAGATGCCTGCTGCCGCTCGTAGCCTCGTCTCACCCAAGCGTTCGAGATCAAACATCCTAGAGGACAATTCATGCCCATTCCACTCATACTCTTGTGCTACTTTTAAGGCAGGGATTAAGAAATCTAATGGTAGCACAGCGTTCTGTCCGAAGACCATCTGAAATGGGGTGGCGTTGAGTACCGTTTTGTAGGCAACTCGATAAGCCCAAACAACATGATGAAGTTGTTTGTCCCAATCAGAGCGTTTATTATTTACCAGTTTTGTCAATACGTTACAGAGGATCTTATTGGTACTCTCGGCTTGTCCGTTGGCTTGTGGGTGATAGGGGGCAGATTTCTTATGTATCACCAAGAATTCTTGGAGAAGATTTTCAATGACTTCATTCAAGAAGTGTGTGCCTCTATCGCTCACCAACTCTATTGGTAGTCCATATCTCGTGAACACATTCTCGAATAAGAACTTAGCCGTAGTCTGAGCATCATTCTTTGTTGTGGCTTTGACTTCTACCCACTTTGTAAGGTAATCTGTGGCTACAATGATGTACTCTGCATGGGAGTTTCTAGCTGGGGGGTTAATAGGACCTATGAAGTCTATGCCCCACTTCGAAAATGCACGTCCTCCCATCATTGGCCTCAAGGGCATCTCGTCTTTTCTCACTGGATATTGTGCACGTTGGCATGTGTCACATTTCTTCACATAGGTATGTGCGTCCATATGAAGAGTGGGCCACCAAAGTCCTGAGAATAGAATGGTCTTGATCACTCGGTCAGGACCAAAATGTCCACCTGCAATACCGCTGTGTGCAGTCTCTAAGACCTTTAAATAGTCTGATTCATGAACGCATAGTCTTAAGTAACCATCTTTGCCTCTTCGGTATAGGTTGTCCCCTACTAAGGCATAGCCTTGAGCCTCTTGCTCCATGCTTCGTCTTCTTGCTAGACTAGCCTCTTTGGGTAATCTTCCCGATCTCATAAACTCTACCAATGGAGCACTCCAATCTAGAATTAATGACACTTGATAAAGGGTCACATGCTCCACTGGGGGTCTCTCTCTGCACCTTGGACAATTCTTAATCCACTCATGTATTTCTTTGTCCATGCTAGGCCAATACACTCCTAAACGCTTTAGATTCTGCAATGTTCGTTGTTTAGAATAGTGATTTCCTAGCATTCCTTCATGGGCTTGTTGCAACCAACTACTATGTTCATCATCCTCCACACAACAAGCTAATACACCCTCAGTATCTTGTTTGTACATGCTTCCTGCTAATATGTGATATTTTTGTGATTTTACAATTTCTTCTTGTGATGTTTTCACATTCTTATTTGCAGGGCCAAAGGTTAGGACTGGTACCAACTTATTTGCCCATTTAGGAACAACTTTTAAATTGAACAGATAAGCATCGGGTAATTCGTCAGACACTCCTTGCGGTGACTCTCCTGAAGTGATGCGAGAAAGGTGATCTGCCCGAAGGTGGGTTCTACCTTTCCTGACAACAACTTCAAACTCATATTCCATTAGTAAGAGGAACCATCTTACTAAGCGTCCAGTATTGCAAGGTTTATTGACCAAATATAACAAAGCTTGATGATCAGTGAAAAACTTGAACTTGTTGGCCAATAAATAGTGTCTAAACTTCTTCACAGCATATACCATGCCTAAGCCCTCTCGCTCAGTTGTGGTATAGTTCCGTTCAGCTACAGTGAGCTGTCTACTAGCATATGCTATGGGCAAATCTAAGTTTCCTTCACTTGTGGGTTGTGCTAGCACACATCCTATGGCATGATTGGATGCATCCACATGGACATGGAATGGTTTATTCCAATCAGGAGTGGTGAGTATTGGTGCCGTGCACAAACGTTTCTTCAGTTTGTTGAAAGAATTCTCGCATTCGTCGTTCCACTCAAAATTAGACAACAAGGCATAAAGGGGTCTAGCTATGATCGCGTACATGTGGATAAACCTACGGTAGTATCCACAATGGCCCATAAAGGCTTGTACCTCTTTAATATTCCTTGGCCTTGGTAGCTCCGCTATGGCTCGTACCTTATCTTCATCTGTTGAGATTCCATTCTTAGAAACAATATGACCTAAGATTTTACCTTGACACACCATAAACACACACTTTTCTGGGTTCAGACACACTCGATATTCTCTACACTTGTTGAAGATTTGTCTCAGCTCAGGGATGTGAAACCTTCTTTCTTGGGAATGAGCACATAAATCATCCACATACACTTCTAAGCTCTTTCGCAAGAACTCTTTGAAGACATGACACATGAGCCTTTGGAATGTTGCAGGTGCATTGGTGAGCCCAAATGGCATCACACGAAATGCAAAGATTCCCCACTCTATAGCAAAAGCTGTTTTGTGTTGATCTTCTGGGGCAATGGCTACTTGATTGTAACCTGAAAATCCATCAAGGAAGCTATAAACTTCCTTGCCTGCAACACGCTCCAAAAGGTGTTCTATGATTGGAAGTGGATAACTATCTCTAATCGTAGCGGCATTAACTTTTTTAAGGTTAATACACACTCGCAACTTCCCGTTCTTCTTGGGTACCACAACAATGGGGGACACCCATTCGGTATGCTCAATCTCATAGATGAATCCAGCTTCAATCAACCTATCAATTTCTTCTTTTATTTTGGCTGCATAGGTATCATTATATGTGTAGGGCTTCTGTTTGGTGGACTTAGCATCAGCAGTCATGGGGATAGTATGAGAGCAAATTCTTGGATCTACCCCTTTCAAGTCTCTATAGTGCCATGCAAACACATCCCTATATTCCCTTAATAGAGCTATGAGCTCCATTTCTTCTCTTGCACTTAGGTCATCTCCTATATATGTGCATCTCTCTTCGTTCTCTTCAATGATCACTACAATCTTCTTGGTCTTTTCTTTATTATCATATGATTCTCCTATGATGGCCTCTCTCTTAGGCATTCGTACCAAAATTTTGCGGTCGTCAACTTCATATTTCTTGAAGTTTTCTGGTACTTCAAACAATGATTCCTCCTCTTCTTGTTTCACTGCTTTTCTTTTCTTTTTCTTTTGACTACTCTCACTTCCATCCTTTGAGTTTACTGTTTTAATACTTGTGAGAGGTTCTTCTTCTTTCTGGGTGAACACTCCTATATCTTCTAGATAGTGCTGCTCTGAGTTAAAGCAACTATCCATCACAATAGACTCCAGATCATCGTCATTCTCTTCTTCTTCTATGACATCACTAAGGTCACATTCTTCTACAAAGGGTTGACACATGAACACTGAGATATCATAACCCTCCTCATCACAATGAGGTGTCCACTGTTCCTCATTGACAGCAATGTCCATGGTGGCTAAGATTTCTGGCCAGCCATGAGGCTCAAACTCCTCATTTGGAAAGATCATCGGTGTGTAGGCTGGGTCTCTAACTGGTCTATCTCCTAGCGAAGTTCCTTCTTCTCTTGCCTTTAAACGTTTTTCCTCTTCCTTTGCGACCTTGCACATCCACAAATGAGTATCTTCATGTAGCCATGATGGATCAGGTGAACTTTCAGAATGCACAGAGATGGAATCTTCTTTCGCTTTGTGGATAGAATTCCATTGTAGGGGTGGTACATCTCTGAAGGTGTAATCCTTCAAATTGACCTTGGTAGTGACCCCTAAGTGTTGTAAGTACAAGGAGTTAGTTCCCCAATCCTGTACTATTTGCAATTGTCGTAGGAAGGGTCTTCCTAGGATCATCTCATAGACATTATTTTTCTCAAAGTCACATATAGCAAATGTGTGCTCAAACTCTACACCACAAGTGGTTAGAGTGATCCCTTCTAGCAATCCTAGAGGTCTTTCAAAATGACCATCAGCCATTTGAAGCTTCATTCTAGTTGGTCTTAATGTGGGCTTGCCCCATTGCTTCCACAAGGAGGTGGTCGCAATAGCAACACCAGCACCTGAATCTATGATTGCTTTGGTTGTGTAACCTTGGTAGGTGATTGGAAGATAAGTATTACCTTCTTCACCCTCACACATGTCCCCTATTTTGTCTAGAGGTATCTCTGGTACCCTTTGCTTGGAGCCTACTTTTGGCATGTTGGAATCAAGTTCTAGAACCTGATCCTTCACATGATTCCAAAGCTCAGGTTTTGCTTTGAGCAGCTCTTCTACAGTGAGATGACACTGAACCTTAGTGTTCTTCACGACATCCGTGTTCCTTGGAACCACTGAGTCTTCATTTCTTACTAGTATTGTGGGAGCTCTAATCTGGAGAGATTCAGATTCCCATGGGCCTGGAAATTGAGGCAGTTCTTCTAAGGTATTAGATTCAAAATCTAACCTTTCGTCTTCTTGTTGTTCTGCTTCATCTCCGTAAATAGATGGAATGTCTTGGGGAAATTGATCATGAAGATCATCAATCTCAGGAATAGGAGGGGAATTACCCTTCTCCTTGGCCCATTTCTCTTCTTGTATTTCCCGCAAGAATTCTTGAGAGTACTGTTGAATTGAAGGAGGTATTCCTGGATCCGTGGAATTAGGAACATAAGCTCCCATTGGTGGTGAGCTTCCTCTTTCAATAACTGGTTGAGCTTGTGGAGGTAAAGAAACTTGTGGTTTGTTTACCAACTGCTCTAATCGTTCTAGTAAGCCCTGGAAATGCAAATCCCCTTTGACCGAGTTTGTCTGATTGAACTTTTGACTAGTCTCAAGTATAGCTTGAGCTTGTTCTACCATTTTCATGCACATTTTCATCCGTTCAATCTCTAAGTCCGCTCTAGGGTAACTCTTGTCTAGGTTTGCAGCTGTAGGCCCTTCTTGAAGTCGAGCCTGGTAGGCCTTGAACATCATGTCCAAGCCTTCTGGGGTTGGATCTGCAAGAACAGACCCTGGTTGCGGTCTATTTACAATGGGTGGTGGGGTGCGATGAGGTGGAATGGATGTGGAGTTTCGGCATGCGAGGGGTTTTGAGATGCAATGTCTTCTATTTTTGTTTTTGCGTCTTTCAAGCTTTCTTCTAGTTCCGATAACTTTTTATTCCACTTACGATTGGCCTTTTCTCTGGTATCCTTCCATGTTCTTGTTTTCCTCTCTAGGCTCTCCTGATTCACTCGACTCCGATTGCTCTGCTGGTTTATCTTGTTTTAATGCTTGTGCCCTAGTAACTACCTGTATAGGTGCCACATTACTGCTACTTGAACTTGAATCCGCCACTAAGCCCACCACATTAATGGGTGTAATCTTGGGTGCACTGGAGGGGTTTCTTGGACAATCTCTAGGGAGATGGTCTTTGCCACAATCAAGGCAAAAAGCCTGTATTGTGATAGCCTGTCCTTGACTCGGAGATGATGGGTGGGGACAGTCACGAATGAAATGATCACCTTGACATCTAAAACAAGATCCTCTAGGGGCTTGTGGTCTCATTTGTCTCAATTGGGGCCTAGGGTTAGGATTTGTGTACATGACATTGGAGTATTCTGGCTCCCAATTTTGCTCCATAGGTGGTGCCTCATATTGATACGAGTAAATCTCACTATGTTCAGGTGACTCTGTGTAATACGCATGTGGACTACCTTCATGGGAGTAGTCTGAACTATGAGCATGAGAATCATTATCTGGTATCAATGGGGTTAGGGGCACCAATGCTCTATTTGGATTTTCCTCTCCCACAGCATATTTGACTGGAATCACGTTGGCTGGAGCTGGTGGTTGGTTTCCCAAGACAGGTTGTGGCCTATATGGTACCTGATATTGCTGTTGTGGTCTATAATATGGCTGTTGGTATTGGTTCTGATACCTACCTTGTGGGTAAGGTTGCTGATAATTTTGTCTAACAGCCTGCCTATTGTAGGGACAATCTTGAGCCGTGTGGTTTGTGTATTTTCTCTCAATAGTGCAATATGGAGCATTCCTTTCTCTAATGTTTTGGTTTTGCATTAGGCATACATTAGCCATGTGGTCGCCCCCACAAGTATAACACCGATTCACTGGAGTGACTCTCTGTGTTTGTTTATTTTGGACTCCCAGCTTCTTGGCAACTTGCTCAGCTATCTCCTCTATTTCCATGGAGATTTTTGAAGTATGACTAGTAGAACTATCTGAATCCTTATAGAGTTTGGATAATCCTAACTCCTCACCCAAGTTATCTTCTATGTCAATGCATGTCCGCACGCACTCTTCTATGGATCTAGGCTCTTTCAAATATACATATGATCTTAACTTTGTGCTCAGTAAGCCATCTAAGAACAAAGCCACTTGTTTGGCTGGTGTGGGTAACTCGAGAGCAGGGCATCTTTCTAGGTACTGTCTGAACCTTCTACCTGCTAGTCGCACTGTTTCTTGGGGTGTCTGTTTGAAACTGTGGATCAAGGATGATGTGTTATGCCTGATACCACTCTTGGAAAATTCTACAATGAATTCATCTAGCAATTGACCTATATCGCGATAGTTGCGACTACTCAATGGTTGAAACCAAGCCAAGGTAGTGCCCTTAAGAGTCAAAC
Organism: Ceratopteris richardii; assembly: GCA_020310875.1. Taxonomy (NCBI): domain Eukaryota; kingdom Viridiplantae; phylum Streptophyta; class Polypodiopsida; order Polypodiales; family Pteridaceae; genus Ceratopteris; species Ceratopteris richardii. The sequence goes on from CM035420.1 coordinate 188,399,576, forward strand.
CAAATGCCTCGTATTGGGTGAATAAATCCTCAACCTGTTCAGCTCTTAACACTTGTTTGAACTCGGCCACATGATCATAAGGATCTCCTGACCCGTCAAAATAATTCTTCATTGCCTTGATCACTTGAGTGGGTCTAAGGGTTCTTGGGTGCTCTCGGGGTCTAGGCAATGGAAAATCATGTTCATCTCTTTTTTGCCTATGTGCTTGATGTCTCTCTCTTTCAAGTCTTTCATTTTCAAATCCTGATCTATTCCTGCCCACGGTGTGTGCAAAACTTACCTCAGGTCTCTCTTTAGTTCTTTCTCTCTGGGCTTCATGAGCGTAGGATGATCCTACTCCTTGGAGGCCATGGGAAACATTGGATCTTGGTGGGGGGAAAATCAATTCATTCTTCCAAGTATATGCATGTCTATCATGTTCTGTTACCAAGAAAATTTTCTCTGATGTGTTATCCAGGTAAACAACTTTGCCTGGCATCTCTGGATCCTTGAACTCGTAGATGATGACTATGCCCAATTGGCTAGGTTGATCTGGCTTGAATCTCCAAAAGGCTTCCTCTGTTTCTCTATTCAAAAATAGTTCTATGCTTTTGTTATCTTGAGGGATCCAGTCTGGAGTGATCACTCGGGTCAAAACTGACTTACCTCTAGGAGTCTGGGGTCCTTGTCCTACATTTCCTTGTTCTAGGTCTCCTATTTCATTCTCAGGAATGACATTTCCAAACTCATCAGTCCTATCTGGTAGGTTGGTGACCACATACATGGTTCCTTCCTTATCAATGTATGAACCCTCTTCGAACTTGACCACCGGGTGTTCAAGTCCAAAGGATTGATCTGGATTTTTGAGTTGGACCACTGATCGCCTCAGACCATCCTCATAGATGCGAGCACCTAATTGGTTGGTCCGAATATATTCCAACTGTGTCTTATAAGGACCTTCTGGTGTTTGTAGATGGGCAGTCCTTGAGCCACCTGCAGGTTTTCCCATACTAAAAGACATTTCTGAATCACTTGTGTCTGAACTTAGTAAAAGATGACCACTTAGTTGTTGTGCCCAAGACTTGGATGTATGGTTGACACTAGCCTCAGAAGATCTAATGCTTTGTTTATCCTTGCCTAAGTGTCTACCAGATCTCAGGTTCATAAGCTTTAGTCAAGAGTCCAAATTTTCCCCTTGGTATGGTTCAAAATTCTTTGGAGTCCCCTTGGTTCCCTAGTCCCACTTGAGGGTCAACTTCAAATTATCCTATCTCAAAATCAGCGCGTTATTCTTGAAAAAAACAGTTGAGGTCGTGTAGGATTTGAAACGAGCTATAGAGCTCAAAAAATGGACTTTGGATGAAAAAGTTATGCCAATTCAGGCTCCTGGGGGTCAAAACAGGCAAACAGGACCTTTGGAGAAAATCGCGATCTTGTGAACTTTCAGAGAATCGCGATTTTGTGAACTTTCAGAGAATCGCGATTTTGTGAACTCAGAAAATCGCGATGTTGAGCACAAAATCGTGTTTTTGAAAATTGCGATGTTGAGCACAAAATCGTGTTTTTGAAAATCGCGATTTTGACTCAGAGAATCGTGATTTACAAAATCGCGTTTTTTCACAAAATCGTGTTTTCTCAGAATCGTGTTTTTGGCATGAAAATCGCGATGTTGAGCACAAAAAATCGTGTTTTTGAAAATTGCGATGTTGAGCATAAAATCGTGATTTGTGAGAATCGCGATTTTGAGCCCACTGAAAATCGTATTTTCTCAGAATCGTGTTTTTGACAAGAAAATCGTGATGTTGAGCACAAAATCGTGTTTCTGAAAATCGCGATGTTGAGCACAAAATCGTGATTTGTGAGAATCGCGATTTTGAGCCCACTGAAAATCGTATTTTCTCAAAATCGTGTTTTTGACAAGAAATTCGCGATGTTGAGCACAAAATCGTGTTTCTGAAAATCGCGACGTTGAGCACAAAATCGTGTTTTTGAAAATCGCGATTTTGACTCAGAGAATCGTGATTCATAAAATCGTGTTTTTTTCACAAAATCGTGTTTTTGGCTGAAAATCGTGATTTGTGAGAATCGCGATTTTGAGCCCGCTGAAAATCGTGTTTTTAGAAAATCGTGTTTCTTTTGATATGAAAATCGCGATTTTGAGCACAGAATCGTGTTTTAGAGAATCGTGTTTTTTTTATATGAAAATCGCGATTTTGAGCACAATCACAGAATCGCGATTCTGAGAATGACCACAGAATCGTGATTTTTTTCAGCCAACTTTTAAGCGGGAAAACAGAAAATCGTGATTTTTCAAAAATTTTGAATTTTCACAGAATCGCGATTTTCATCACAGAATTGCGTTTTTTGGCGGGAAATTCAAATTTTTGAGCGCCGGCTATGGCGAGCTCCATATGAAAACAGAAAATCATGAAGAAAACACTGCGCTTGCTCTCCCTTGCACCTCCTAACTCCTTCCCACACAATAATGCATGAAAATGGTGAAATGCACTAAAAAACAAGAAATTTCTATGAAGAACAAGATGGAAGAAGGTGGAGATGATGATGATGATGAAGATGAAGAGGAAAAAACAGAAAATGAACTGAAATGACAGTTTTTTTTTTACCTTCCAATGTCGCAAATCTACGATCTTACCATCACAACGCTCGTCCTCGAAGCTCTCTCCCTGGCAACGGCGCCAAAATTTGGTGTAGCTCAAGTGTAAGCACCACCTCCTTTACTTGTCAATCCGCGGAGACGTGAGGACCGGTATGAAGACCACGAGCAAGTGAAGGCACAAGTGCGTGAGTGAAAGCACACAAACATGCACACACATACACACACACGCGCACAAAGTAAGATCAAAGAGAGGAACAATGGAAAGCTTCGATTGCAAAAGAGTTCTCTTACCAAAGTTCTATTCTCTAACAAGCTAACCCCAAAAATGAGCTCTCTAGCTCTTTTTATAGTTTTTTGACTAGTTTTGGCCCTGTCGAGACCTAGTGTCCGGCCTAGTTAAAAATTAGGTTCCAGGGCTTATTTGAGGGCTCAAACGAAGTCTAAAAATTATGAAAATTGGTACGATGGTACTTCTAATACTCCTCAAGCTCGAGGACTCTTCGGCTTGAACAAAATGGAGTTACTAAAAATAGATAATGGTATTTACAATGGTTTTTAGTGATGAAAATCACTATTTTTGTAGGGGAGTCTTCTGAAAATTTGACATACACTTCTTGGAGCTCCCTACTTGCTCCCTTTCCTTGTGTGTCCACCTTTTGATGTGCTTCCATGCTTTGTCCTTGACTTTGAGCTTCAACAAAGGTCATCTTAGAACTTCACATGTATGCCATAATTGCCAAACCCTTGTATGGACTGCTGACTCAATTCACTTGGACTGATGAATGCGAAAAGGCATTTAACAAGTTAAAAAGGCGACTTAGCACAGCCCCAATTCTGAAAACACCGAATTGGAACAAGCCTTTCCATATTCATGTGGACACTTCAAATTATGCAATAGGATGCATTTTAGCTCAGCGAGCAGATGAAGGAAACTTAGATCACCCAATTGCCTATGCGAGTAGACAACTGAATCAAGCTGAAAAGAACTATACAACTACAGAGCGAGAGGGATTGAGAATGGTCTATGTAGTGAAAATATTTAGACACTATCTCTTAGCCAACAAGTTCAAGTTCTTCATAGATCATCAAGCCTTATTGTACCTAGTCAATAAGCCTTGTAATACGGGAAAACTTGTGAGATGGTTTCTGCTATTAATGGAGTTTGATTTTGAAGTAATAGTGAAAAAGGGAAATACCCATGTAAGAGCAGATCACCTCTCTAGGTTAACACATGGAGAACCACCAAGTGGAGTGCCCGAGAAATTGCCAGACACTTACCTATTTAATCTGGAAGTGTGTCCAAAGTGGGCAGAAAAACTAACTTTGATACTCACTCATGGCCCTCAACACTCAATCAATAAAGAGAGTAAAAAGGAAATTTTGCACTCAAGGAATTTGCACATTATTGCAGGAAGTGTGTACTATAAAGAACCCAGCTGTGTACTGCTGAGATGTGTTGAGGAAGACGAACAAATGAAGCTGATTGAACAAGCTCATGTAAACAAATGGAAGACACACAAAGGAATTCATGGAACTCTAAGAGAATTGAAACGATTAGGAGTATAATGGCCTGATATGCCTAAAGCTGTCCATGATTATGTTAGTAACTACGCAAAATGCCAAGAGACCATTCCTGAGAATCATACATCCTTACCTTTCTCTACAATAGCACCCAAATGGAGTGAAGCACTAGTGAAATTCCTAAAGACAAGAGAACATGAGGAGAGAATTAGCTTGGCAAGGAAGCGATCCCTAGAGGAAATGAGCAAGGCTTATGTACTCATGGGAAGACACTTGTTTAAGAGAGGGAAAGACAATCAATTATGGCTATGTGTGCATGAAGGTAAATACTTACCTATATTACAGATGGCACATGCAGGTGCTACAGGAGGTCATTTTTCAGCCGAGAGAACCATAAAAATGATCCTCTTTGCGGGCTTATGGTGGCCAACTCTACATATGGATGCGGAAACCTATGTAAGAAGTTATGAGACATGCCAAAGGGCTAAATACCCGATTCAGAGAGATGACATGCCATTGAGACCTATGGTCTGCGCTAGAGCATTTTCCAAATGGGGTATAGATTTCATAGGACTCATTAATCCACCAACCAAAGGGTCTCATGCCGAATACATCATAGTAGCCACAGATTATTTGGCAAAATGGGTAGAGGCAAAGGGTACTAGAAGGAACAATGCTCAAACCACTGCTAAGTTTCTTTTTGAGCATATATTCACTCGTTTCGGATTACCAATTGAGATCGTGAGTAACTGAGGAACGCATTTCATTAATGACTTGATTGAGTCTTTAATGAATGAGTTCTTAGTGATCCATAAAAAATCAGCCCCATACCACCCTCAAGCCAATGGTCAAGCGGAAAGTTCCAATAAAGTGGTATGCACAGTATTGACTAAAATAGTCAATAATAGGAGGTCTGACTGGGACAAACAATTGCATCATGCAATTTGGGCCTTCCGAGTTGCTTACAAGATTGCCATTGGAACTACCCCATTCAATCTAGTATACGGATAGAATGCAATCCTGCCAATTGATTTTTTAGTACCCACTTTGAGAGTAGCCCAGTAGTATGAATGGACAGCACATGAATTATCCAAGCAATTAGACCAAATTGAGAAGCTGCATGAGACTAGAATACAAGAGGTTGCAGGGATTTACGTGGCCAAGAGAAGAAAAAAGGCATATTATGATGCACACATAAAAGACAAGGGACTAAAAGAAGGAGACTTGGTCCTAGTCTACACCTTGAAACAACATGCCAAGAAATTACAAAAACGCGGATATGGACCTCTAATCATCAATAGGATTTCCACGAGTGGAGTAGTTAATCTAGCTACTCAGATGGAGATGTCCTTCCTAACTACATAAGTGGATGCCAAGTCAAATGATATATGGAGCCATTGACGGATGAAATGCAAGCACACCTCGTAGGTGCGCAATAATAAGAAGAAAGAGGAAGAACGGATTAGAGAGGAGGCACGACGAGAAGCCTTGGAGCGTATTAAGAAACGGAAGGAGTGGATAAAGCAAAGAGATGAACGGTATCTACAAGGAGAAGAGCCTATTCCCATGGCTAATTACCAGGTTCATAAGTGTGACACGACTAATGTCAACATGTCCCAGCCTTACTTAAACCTAGGAATTGGAACAACGGAGTACCGGCTGATACACGCCTTGATAGACTCCGGAGCATCACTCAGTTGCATACGAAATACGGTCACTCGAGATCTTCAAACGATTATAACACCCACGAAAGCACATATGATAGGAGTTGGCGATCAAGCTATAACATGCATTGGGGAAGCCACAATATCCCACCTAGGAAATTCAACTATGGAACAACGAGTTCTAGTGTGCAGAGATGAAGATTTAATAGAAAACATGATACTAGGACAAGACTGGATCATTGAGAATGAGGTAAGCATCCACCTAGCGCAAGGATACATTTCAGCAAGATAGGGCACAAGGAAATCTTTAGTCTATTAGGGGAGAAACCCTCACACAAACAGGAAGTCATCAAAAGTGCGGAACAAATCATGGAAGAGCACATAGAAAATGGTTCTAGCACCAATCACTCAGAAGCAGGTCCAAAAGGAGAAGAAATTTCAAACCCTAATGTATCCAGGGGAAAAGTGGATTCATCCTACTTGATTGATGAACAGAAAGAAACCAAGGAGATCAATACTCTTAGAGTTTCTCACACAAAAGAATGATCACCAACTTGGAAAACCACCATCAACTACTCGCATTTAGGAAATGTCAACTTCAAATGGGTGCGCAAGGATCAAGTGAAGGAATTAGAGATCGCAACACCAGCTAATAAGGAGGAAAAGCTCGGCAAGAATTCTTCTTCACCACAATCCGAACCAAAACAACTCTTGCAAGTATGGCTTCCTAGGCCTTTGATTGAAGCTCAAAAAGCACGACAAAAAATGTGGATTCCCAAGAAGGTCAGACAAGCGGCCATTAAAGAGATAGACAAGCACGAGGAAACATTATATCAACACAACAGTACCATAAGGACTAGCGAGCTTCGTCACAGATACCTCAAGAGAAGAAACCCCACACCTCCGATAACCAAAAAGAGAAGAGATACACATGCAACACGTTGTAATGAGCAAAAAACAAGGTTTACTACCTCTACTACGAAATGGATCTGGAAACTCAAGCAACAGCAAGGAATGGAACACCAGAACCAAGAAGATTTCTATTGCACACATGAAGCTTCCAACGCACCTAAAGCACGCATCAGGCCACAACGCCAAAGGCCCAGGTCCTGAGGAGTGGAATTAAAGAAAGATAACAACCAGGACATTTCATGGGAGGTTGCACATAGCTTCCTCATCCACTAGGAGCTGGCGGTGAAGCGAAACAAGTCGAGGAGAGAGACAGAACACATAGGAAACTTCATTGGATAAGATAACCAATTGTCTGTAGGTCCTAGGTGTCTCCTCGTCCACTGGATGCATGCGGTGAGAAGAAATGGAACATGTCCTGAAGAATGACAAAGAAGATTCGGAAATAGGACCTCTAAAACGTAATGCTCTCTTAAAAGAGAGCAGAGATCAGCAAATTGAGGCGTGCGGTGGCAGAAGGCAAACAGGCTCAACGCAATACAACAGGGGAAGGTATGTGAGTAACAAGGATGGATCAAGGCCAAGAAGTATCCATGAAGAAATACAAGAAGATAATTGGCAGGTAATAATCCTTCCACTGATAGCGTGCGCGACTACCCGACTTAATAGAACAACCCAGATATGTGATATAAGGAATACCAAGGGGCAAACAGAAGCAAAGGACATACCTCAGATAAAGTAACAGATTTCCTGACAGTCCTTATCGCTTCTTCGACCACTGGGTGCGTGTATTCAGAAGTCTTAGACGAGCTACAAAGGAGAAGCAAAAGCCTATCAAGGGACGACAAAGACAAAGAGGGGGAGAGTGTTGCAGAGCAAAGAGGCACAAAAGAGGAGCCCCCAAAATTTTTCAAATTAATGAGCATATTTTTCTTCTTCAAAGTCTTAGGAAATTCCCTCAAGCTATGTAAATGCACTAGAGGAGTCCTCTAGATGCATAATCCCAAATCATTGTAATATATTTCTTGTAAAATAGTAGGAAAATAGAGGTTAGCCAATAAAGTGTCGATCACTTGTGTAAAAGGACCACTTTTAGGGCACATGTATATAAGTCATTTTGTGACTCTTTGTAAGGACTTTTTGCCAATGTGAAGAAGGAGAGCTCTTGATTTTCGAATTAGCTTCTTTCTTGCAGATTTTCATCTTCTCTTGGATCTTCTATGTGTGTATAATGCTTGGAATGTTTGTGTAAGACTATTGTCTACCCCTCCCCACTATTTTTGAGCTACTATAGTGTGTGTGTGAGCAAGCGCGAGTTGTGGAGTGAGTGTATGTGTTTCCTGCCATTCACTATTTTGGTCATAACTTGAAGCACAATTGTTAGAATCGAGTGAGACCACTTGGAATAGAAGCGTCTCATCGAGAGCTTCAAAAGGAACCCAATATTGCCCATATTCGGAGTTCTGAGCTGGGACATATCCTCGATTTAGTGAACACTACTGTAAGTGGTATCACAGCAGACACTTTCAGGAGTTAAGTGAGTTAGAGAGGTAGATTAGTCTTTTCTCATGCATGTGAGCTGAAACACTTCACTTTCCATCACGTGTGCACACGTCCTCATACATTTGGTTAGGTCGGTTCTTTAGATTGATAGTTAAGCGTGTGTTAATCCACCACTATATGCACTTGTGTGGCAAACGAGATTTTAGTCTCTTTGGCACAAGTCCCTAAGGCTTTGTGGCTTAGGTACACAGATAGCTAAGCAAGTTGCCAAGAAGCTAGGAGTCCAACATAGACAAACACCAAGAGTCACCTCATTGAACCAGTGTTATACTTGCGGAGGAGACCACATGGCTAACGTATGCCCAATGAAAAACCAAGACATTGGAGAAAGGAATGCTCCATATTGCACTATTGAGAGAAAATACACAAACCACACGGCTCAAGATTGTCCTTACAACTAGCAGGCTCTTAGATAGAATTATCAGCAATCTTACCAATAAGGTAGGTATCAAAACCAATACCAACAGCCATATTACCGACCACAATCACAATATCAGGCACCATATAGGCCACAACCAATAATAGGAAACCAACCACCAGCTCCTACCAATGTGATTCCAGTTAAGTATGCAGGGGTAGAAGAGAACCTTAATAGAGCTTTGGTGCCACTAACCCCTTTGGTCTAAGACAATGACCATCATGCTCAGAATTCTGACTACTCCTATGAAGATAGTTGTAGCTCAGTGATGAGTAGCACCTCCTTTTATGTCAATCCGGGAAGACGTGAGGATGGTATGATGACCTCGAGCAAGTGAAGGTACAAGTGCGTGAGTGAGAAGCACACTAACATTCACACACATACACACACACACACGCACACACACGGCAAGACAAAGAGTGAGAAGCAATGGAGTTCTTAGATTACTTTCAAAAAGCTCTTACAAGTTCATCTCAATTACAAGCTAACCCCAAAAATGAGCTCTCTAGCTCTATTTATAGTTTTTGACTTCACGGAAGTGTGCTCGGGGGATTGAGATTTTCTGTGGCAGCGGTTAGAACTACTGTTTCAATGGCCGTATAGACAAAAGAAGTGGAGATAGGGTGTGTGGGTTGTGTGGGTTGAGTGACGTTCTGTGCTTCGGTATGGGTAGTGGACTCGGAGGCGGTGACAGTAGTGGTTACACTGGTTGTGGGAGGTGAATGTGGTGGAGTTGGAGGCAGGGGTGGCAACGGGGGTGACGGAGGTGCACTTGATACATGGGTTTCCTCAGTATCGTGGACAGTGTGTGCGGTGCCCGTGGTTTGTGGATGTGCCTTGTGGTTCTGATACTAGTACATTCATCTGCTTTCCTGATCGAGGGGGACGTCTGCCGTATCTTTGCTCCATTCTTCGTGCTTGTGCAAGGGCGGTATGCACCATCTCAGGTACTCCTAAAGCCTCAGATATCATGTCAAGAGTGGCGCGGTATTGCTCGTCTACGCCTTCCTCCTCAAGGATCTGATTCATCATTAGGAAAAAAGGTGAACTCTGCATGGGCCTTGTAAGGATCCCTAATTTTTAGGGATTATAGAGCTTAATATATGAGCTTAAGGATGGATATAAAACCACTAGTGGTTTTATGAAATAAAATAATACTTGATGAAGCTTTTTGTTTGAAATCTCCTACGTTGGCATCCTTGACCGTTGGATTTTTTTGTTCAATGGCCCGATTCGAATCTCGCTCAAAACGTAGAGAGAGGTGGCATCATTTTTCGTGCAAGTGGGCGTAGCCTTCACCAATCTCTGCATTCATTTCAACCATTAGATGTTGAGCAATCCAACGAACAGGCGCAAATGGGGCTGAGAAAGATCGTTGAAGTGATTTCTCATCGCAGTCTGTAGAAATATGGACGCTTAGATCTTGACGGATCCTATGGTCTACCGCAAACGGCGCTGAGATGTTTGGCACATGCAATCGACTCCGTCCGATCATTGTGTCCATCCAATGGTCCTGGGGAAAAGGCGCTTTTCAAAGCAATGCTTCATCCAAAACCATCGGATATTGAGCATATCCAACGAACCAAATCCAAAGGTGCAAAAGATCAAGGATTTTTCATATTTACCATACAATAGAGTCTACAATCGGACGATCCAGAACTGAACGCGCAATTTTGAAGAATAAAAAGATCCAAGCCTTTGAAAATATTACAAATCCAAGGGTCCTTATTCAAAGTTGCCTTGACTTTTGCCACTCAACCTCAACCTTTGGATCATTGAGCCAATCCAAGGGCTCTAATTCATTTCCATGCCTTTCAAAACCATTCACACTACCAAAACCATGCCTTCAAGGTGGTTTTCTCCTCTTTGACCACTCAAAAACCATGGAAGCCTATGCCTAGCCTATGTGATTAAGGGACTAGATTGTGGCCACCACCCTCTTCTCATTGGTCCATCCCTAATCACTCCTTGAGCTAAAAGGCCCATGCAGGGTTCACCTTTTTTCCTAATGTGAGGGCCTTGCCTGCTGCTAGGGACAATCTATGTTGCTCTTGAACTCTGTTCATGGTATCATAGAGCTTCTTCAATGCCTTTGTATAAGCTGGGGCACCTTCAAGTACCTGCAGAGCTTCCTGATCATATTCCTGCTCTTCTTCCTCGGATTGTCCATCTTGTTCCTCCTCTTGTCCTTCTTCTTCTTCACCCTCCACATCAACAACATCTGGTTGTCTGGGATGGGGTTGGTCTGTAGCAGTTTGTTGTCCACTAGCTTGCTCTGCCTCGACTTCCGCGTTAACAGCCTCTATGATTCTGGCTACCTCCTCATCAGTTAGGTCTTCTAAAGTGAATCCGTGAGGGAACTCTAGGTCGGTTGGTACAGGTGGAAACACTAGATTTGGTCCATCAGTGCTGTGTCTTGGTAATCTAACAGTGAAGGGTTGTACCCGCCTTGGAAGTCGTGGAGTTGTCTCTGGTGTCAATGTCGCACCGCGGGGTTGTGCACAGGGCATCTGAACTGCGCCTCTCATTTTCTTAGATGGCGGTCCTGCGGTTGATAGTCTGCGTTGGAATTCTTGTACCCTGGTCCAATTTAATGCCCTCTGCACTGGCACGTCATAAGCCAAACATCTATACACAATCCTGGTAAGAGCACAACATCCATATAGTACAGATTTTTGTTTCTTATACCACCTTTGATGAGCCAAGTGGATTTGGTCGATAATCCAGTGGGGCATATTGATTGTCAAATCAAAGGCATCTGCCAAGTATAGACTAAACCAGATCTTCTTAGGTGGCATTGTGAACCTCTCTTGAGCGGGAAATGCAAAGTGCTGCATGACCATTCGCAAATGAATGGCGATTGTAGGCGTCATTGCCACCATGTCCTTTAACTTTGTCAGATTCCTGTTCTTCATATTGTTGGGGACCATAGTCTCTTTCTCTGTAGGAATGTGCATACCTTTTATGTCTAGAGCTTCCCTTACCAAGTTGATAGTCAACCTGAAATGCTTCAGTTCATTGCCCCTTGTGAGAGATGGGAGGACAAAGGAGCTGTATCCCTTTTTGTCTTTGCTCGGAGTGAGGGTGCTAATCAAATAAGAGCACCTTAGAAAATTAGGCTTTGGCAATTGGAATTTGAAGTAGTCGTAGAGCCCTGCCTTCTTCCAGATGGGTTTCAGTCCTTCGTTATTCTGCAGTCTCTCAAATTCCCTAGTGAAAAAGTGATACCTGCCCCAGTGCCCATTGAATTCTATCTCGGCCTCCCACATATAAGTGCCTTCACCTAGGGGTCCTGCCACATCACTGAACCAATGAGAGTTTTTACTGACTGGCATAGTGTGCCCTTGTGGAGGGTTCTGAACCGGTATGGCGTGTAATGCCCTCAATGCCACAGGGCGTTCCTTTAATTCCTCCTCAACTGGGAGACTTTCAATGTCCACAACTTGGGGGCTGGTGCCTGCCTGAGAGCTAGTTCCCGCCGTATCTGACATGTTACTTCTTGCCTCCTGATTCTGTGAGAATATAGAAACATGTGTTAACATTGTAAAGGACAAGATAGAACCATTTTGTCCCCATTACAACATTAACATGAGGTTCGGGAGAGATTAGGGGGTTAGTAAGTGCTCGGTGCTTGTGTGTGTAGTTAGGTATTGGGTAGGCCTAAGAACTAAGCGGAATGATGTAGTGTGAGAGTGACGTAGTTAGTAGGTGGACAAGGATTTACAACTGGGGTCCGGGGGTTTATGACAAGTTTTAGGTTGCCAAATGCAGTGGATGGGTCTTGATATTGATTTTGTGGAGACTCTGGACAGTGTGATAGTAGTATCTACTTGAAACTGGGGCTTTTTAGGGACCCATTTAGAAGTGATTCTACTTGTGTTCATGGAAGGATATGTGTTCGTGCGTGATGTGTAAAATTGGGCTTCAGATGTTCGAGTCAGTTTTCTTAGCTGCATATATCCCTGCAGCCGCCCTCAGTCTTGTTTCTCCTAATTGTTCAAGGTCAAAAATTCTAGAGGAGAGTTCATGACCCGTCCATTCATGCTCTTGTGCTACTTTCAGTGTAGGTATTAAGAAGTCCAACGGTAGCACTGCATTTTGGCCAAATACCATCTGAAAGGGAGTGGCTTGGAGTACCGTTTTTTAGGCGACTCGGTATGCCCAAACAGCATGGTGTAGCTGTTTGTCCCAATCAGAGCGTTTATTATTCACTAGTTTGGTCAACACATTGCACAGAATCTTGTTTGTGCTTTCGGCCTGCCCATTAGCTTGTGGGTGGTAGGGGGCAGACTTCTTATGAACTGCCAAGAATTCTTGGAGCAGATTTTCAATAACTTCATTCAAGAAGTGAGTGCCTCTATCACTAACTAGCTCTATGGGTAGCCCGTATCTTATGAATACATTCTCAAACAAGAATTTAGCTATTGTTTGAGCATCGTTCTTCGTTGTGGCTTTTACCTCTACACACTTGGTTAGATAGTCCGTGGCAACAATGATATATTTAGCATGGGAACCCTTAGCTGGGGGACTAATAGGACCTACGAAGTCTATTCCCCACTTAGAGAATGCACGTCCACCCATCATAGGTTTCAGTGGCATCTCATCCTTGCATATAGGATACTGAGTTCTCTGACAGACATCACACCGTTTCACATAGGTATGTGCATCCATGTGAAGGGTCGGCCACCAAAAGCCCGCAAATAGTATTGCCTTGATCACCCGATCTGGTCCAAAGTGTCCTCCTACTACACCTTGGTGAGCAGTTTCCAAGATCTTGAGATACTCACTCTCATGGACACATAGTCTCAGGTAACCATCTTTACCACGCTTCTATAGATTATCACCAATGAGTGAGTAATCTAGGGCTTCTTGTTCTAAACTCCTTTTCCTAGCCAGAGTCATGTCTGGAGGGAATGTTTTCGTCCTCAGGAAAGATACTAGTGGTTCACTCCAATCTGGCACTATGGACACTTGATAAAGAGTGGCATGTTCCACAGGTGGTTTAGTGCAGCAGATTGGGCATTCCTTGCACAAATTTTGGACATCAGCCTCCATAGTCGGCCAATGCACTCCGAGTCTCCTTAGTGTTTGTAAGGTTCGTTGCTTTGAGTAGTGTTGCTCTAATGCACCTACGTGTGCTAATTGCAACCATTTAGTGTACTCGTCCTCTTCTACACAACACGCCAAGACCCCTTGATCTGTGTGCTTGTACATACTACCTACCATGATGTGATACTTTTGGGCTTTTACTACCTCTCTATCCTGTGTGTTTATTACTGGATGGTTAGGCCCGTATGTCAATACTGGCACCAATGGCTTAGCCCACTACGGCACCACTTCCAAGTTAAACAAGTAAGCATCAAGAAGGTCATTTGACACTCCTTGTGGGGCCTCTCCAGATGTGAGCCTAGAAAGATGGTAAACTCTCAAATGAGTCCTACCTTTCCTTACCACTACCTCAAAGTCATATTCCATTAGTAAGAGAAACCATCTTATTAATCGGCCTGTGTTGCATGGTTTGTTTACCAGATACAGCAAGGCCTGATGATCAGTAAAAAATTTAAATTTATTTGCAAGCAAATAATGTCTAAACTTTTTAACTGCATATACCATGCCTAATCCTTCTCGTTCGGTGGTTGTATAGTTCCGTTCAGCAGCATTCAATTGTCTACTAGCATAGGCAATTGGGAGATCCATATTACCTTCACCAGTAGGATGTGCGAGTACACATCCAATAGCGTAATTGGATGCATCCACATGAACATGGAATGGCTTGTTCCAATTTGGTGTGGTCAAGATTGGTGCTGAACATAATCTTCGTTTAAGCTCCTGGAAGGAATTCTCACATTCATCAGTCCACTCAAAGTTAGTCAGAAGTCCGTACATGGGCTTTGCAATGACAGCATACATGTGAATGAAGCGGCGGTAGTAACCACAATGCCCCATGAAAGCTTTTACTTCCTTGACATTCTTTGGCCTAGGTAGCTCCGTTATGGCTCTCACTTTCTCTTCATCAGTGGATATGCCATTCTTTGACACTATGTAGAATCTTGCCTTGCCTGACCATGAAAACACACTTTTCTGGGTTCAGGCAGACTTGATATTCTCTACATTTGTCAAAGATTTGTCTGAGTTCGGGAATATGGGTTTGCCTAATGTTGGAATGAGCACAAAGATCATCAACATAGACTTCTAAGTTCTTCCTCAAGAACTCTTTAAACACATGGCACATCAGCCTCTAGAAGGTAGCTGGTGCATTGGTAAGCCCAAATGGCATTACTCTAAAGGCAAAAATGCCCCATTCGGTGGCAAAAGCGGTCTTATGCTGATCTTCTGGAGCTATGGCTACTTGATTGTAGCCCGAAAATCCATCAAGGAAGCTGTACACTTCCTTGCCTGCTACTCTTTCTAAGAGATGCTCTGTGATAGGAAGCGGATAGTTATCTCGAATTGTGGCTGCATTGACCTTCTTTAAGTTAATGCATACACGTAGCTTTCCATTTTTCTTGGGCACCACTACGATGGGGGATACCCACTTAGTGTGCTCAATTTCATAGATGAATCCAGCTTCAACCAGTCTATCTATCTCCTCTTTGATCTTAGCAGCATATATATCATTATATGTGTATGGCTTTTGCTTAGAGGGTTTGGCATCTGAGGTCATGGGGATAGTGTGTGAGCATATGTCAGGGTCCACTCCTTTCAAATCCTTGTAACTCCAAGCGAATACATCTCTGTATTCTCTTAGCAAGGCTATTAGCTCTTGCTCTTCCTCTTCTGTCAGGTCATGGCCTATGTACGTGCATCTCTCCTCTCCTTCTTCCAGAGCTACCATAATTTTCTTGGTGGTTTCTTTGTTATCATAGGCCTCCCCTGATTGCGCCTCTCGTTTAGGCATTCTGATCATGACTCTCTTGTCATCTATCTCATATTTCTTAAAATTTTCAGGGACCTCAAACAAAGATTCTTCCTCTTCTGGTGTGACTTCTCTCTTCTTTCTTTTCTTTCCTTCTTCCTTCGGGGTCACATGTGTGGTTAGCCTTACATCATTTGTAAGCTCTCCGTGCCTCTGGGTTTGAAATTCTACTTCATAGAAGTATTCTTCATCTGATGCAAAAGGTGGGTCCATAATGATTGACTCTAGATCGGAGTCACTTGCATCCTCAAATGCATCAGGGCTAGGTTCGCATTCTTCTAACATTGCCTCTCCCATGATTGGCTCTATGGAGAAAACTGAAATGTCATAGCCATCCTCATCACAGTGAGGTGTCCATTGTTCTTCATTGATGGCTACATCCATTGTTGCTAGGATTTCTGCCCAGCCGTGGGGTTCAAATTCTTCATCAGGAAAAAGTACAGGTGCATAGGCTGGGTCTTGAATTGATCTATGTGTTTCTTTTGCACCTATCTCTCTGGCTTCTTCTCTCTTCTCTTCTTCTACTGCTACTTTGCACATCCATAAGTGGGTGTCTTCATGCATCCATGAGGATCCTGATCCTATGGAATGCACCGGCTCTGTATCATCTTTGGCTCTATGGATGGGATTCCATTGGATAGGAGGGACATCTCTATGAGAGTAATCTTTGAGATTCACTTTGGTTGTAACACCTAAGTGTTGCAGGTACAAAGAATTGGTTCCCCAATCCTGTACCACTTGCAACTGTCGCATAAATGGTCTTCCCAAAATCATCTCATAGGCATGGTTCTTGCTAAAGTCACATATAGCAAATGTGTGCTCGAACTCAACACCACAGGTGGTGAGAGTTATTCCTTCTAACAACCCTAGGGGTCTCTCTATGTGACCATCGGCCATTTGCAATTTCATCCTTGTGGGCTTGAGTGCAGGCTTGCCCCAACGCTTCCATAGGGAAGTGGTAGCAATTGCAACACCTGCGCTTGAGTCCAAAATGGCTTTGGTGGTGTATCCTTGATGGGTGATAGGAAGATATGTGTTTCCCTCTTCGCCCTCACTCATGTCTCCTATCTTGTCCAATGGTATTTCTGGCACTGTTCTCTATGATCCTACCTCGGAACGAGGTTCCGCTATCTCTGGTACTTGTTTGGCTACATGTTTCCATAGCTCTAGCCTTACTTTGAGTAGCTCTTCTAAGGTGAGGTTGCATTGTACTTTAGTGTTTTTCACTACCTCTATGTTCCTAGGTATGACTGAGTCCTCATTTCGTACCATGACCGTGGGTGCTCTCATACAAGTAGACTTAGCTTCCCAAGGGCCTGTGAAGTGGGGTAATTCTTGTAAAGAATTAGACTCAAAGTCTAGTCTTTCCTGAGAGTGGGTGCTCTCCTGCTCCTCATAAATGGATGGGATGTCTTGTGGGAATTAGTCATGTGCATCATCCACAAGTTCAATGGGAGGAGGGACTTCACTTTCCTTAGCCCATTTGTCTTCTTGAATCTCTCGTAGGAATTCTGGTGTGAATCGATTCATAGAAGATGATGTGTCTGGCTCCGTAGAGTTAGGCACATAGGCTTCAGGCACATAGGCTTTTTGGGCAGGAAGACTTGCTCCTTCACTTGCCTTGTCCTTATGTTGAGAGGCGGGTTCCTTTTCTGATTGTGCAATTAGCTTCTCTATTCTTTCTAGCAGTCCATCAAAGTGTAACTGTGTCTTCGCTGAACTAGAGATGTTAAATAGGCGACTGGCTTCAAACATGGTCTGAGCCAATTCCACCATCTTAGCTCAGATTTTGGTTCGTTCTAACTCTAGTTCTGCTCTAGGGTAACACTTTTCATGATCAGTTACGTTTGGCCCTTCTTGGATTCTGGCCTGATATGCTTTAAGCATCATATTAAGGTCCTCGGGAGTGGGATCTGCTAGGACTGATCCTACTCTTGGGGGTGGTGGAATTGTGTGAGGTGGGTTGGAAGGTGGCGGGTCGGATGGAGACGGAAATGGTGGTGGTGTGGTAGTGTGAGAGGGAGTTTGAGATGTGAGTTCAGTTATCCTGGCCTTTGTTTCTCTGAGGCTTTCCTCGAGTTCACTCATCTTTTTTGCCCATTGCCTTTTCATTCTTTCACGACTATCTCTCCAAGCTCTAGTCCTTTTCTTTGTCATGCTCTCTGTTTCACTAACATCTGGGCTCTTTTCCTGGCCTACCCCTTGGTTTTGCTGCAATGCCTGAGCTCTAGTGACTACCTGTACTGGTGCAGTGGACGTCACACTTCCTGTAGAGTCTACTACCAACCCAATAACGTTAATGGGAGTGATTTTTGGCATATTATTAGGATTCTTTGGACAATCTCGTAAGAGATGCTCCTTTCCACACTCTTGGCAAAAGCCCTGGATTTTCACTGATTTGGTTTGGGTAGGTGCCGGCATGGGGCAATCATGAATGAGGTGATCTCCCTGACATCTGTAGCATGGTCCTCTAGGGAATGGGGGTCTTACTTGCCTAGGTTGAGGTCTAGGGTTGGGGTTTGCATACATGACGTTTGTGTAATCTGACTCCCAACTAGGCTCATTTGGCTCTTCACTGTAATAGGACTCACCATGTTCTGGAGATTGCATGTAGTAGGCCTGGGGGCAGTCAATATGCGTCGAATCAAAGCTATGGTCACTCGGGTCACTTTTAGAAAGCAATGGTGTTACAGGGACTATAGCTCTATTCAGGTTCTCTTCTGCAGCTGCATATTTTACTGGAATCACATTAGCTAGGGCAGGGGGTTGTTGTGCTAACACAGGCTGAGGCCTTTGTTGGTTTTGGTACTGTGGTTGGTAGGTTTGTTGAGGCCTCGCATACTGCTGCGGTGGGTACTGATTCTGGTATCTTCCCTGCTGAGGGTATGGTTGAGGGTAGGTTTGCCTGACCGCTTGCTTATTGTATGGGCAGTCTTGTGCTGTGTGATTGGTGTATCTTCGTTCTATGGTGCAGTACTGGCTACTAGGATTAACTTGGGGTTGATCCATAATGGGATAGACAATCGCCATATGGTCGCCACCGCAGGTATAGCATCTTTTCACTGGGGAAAATCTTGGGATCTGTTTGCTAGTGACACCTAATTTCTGAGCTACTTTCTCTGCAAGCTCCTTAATTGATGTGGATTGCGTGGAAGAGAGGCTAGATGCACTATCTGAATCTTTATATATTTTGGAAAGCTCTAACTCCTCTCCTAGGTTATCCTCGATGTCAATGCACATGCGTACACACTCTTCTATGGTCCTAGGGTCCTTCAAGTACACATATGATCTCAATTTGGTACTTAGCAGTCCATCCAAGAACAAAGCCACTTGCTTAGCTGGTGTGGGTAACTCAGGGACAGGGCATCTCTCTAGGTATTGCCGAAATCTTCTTCCAGCAAGTCTCATGGTTTCTTGAGGGGTTTGCTTGAAGCTGTGAATCAATGAGGAGGTATTATGACTTATGCCACTCTTAGAGAATTCAATAGTGAAAGCCTCTAGGAGTTGGTCTATGCTCATGAACTGTCTCTCATTCAATGGTTGAAAGCACGTAAGGGTTGTGTTCCTAAGGGTTAGACCAAAGGCATTGTACTGCGTGAACAGATCTTCAACTTGTTCAGCTCTCAAGACTTGCCTAAACTCAGCCACATGATCATATGGATCTCCCGTGCCATCGAAGTAGTTCTTCATGGACTTAACTAGCTGAGTCGGTCTCAAGGTCCTTGTGTGCTCTCTAGGTCGTGGTAGAGGGAACTCATCCGCATTTCTTTGATTCCTGGGAGCTCTAAGTACCTCATGTTCTACTCTATTTGTTTCCGTCCTCGTTCTTTCTCTGCCCCCTGGGTTGGCAAAGCTTACTTCTGGTCTATCTCTACTTCTGTCTCTTTGAGTTCCATGAGCTTGGGATGTTCCAGCTCCAGGGTGACCATAGGACACGTTTGATCTTGGTTGGGGGAAAACGAATTCACCCTTCCAAGTGTAAGCATGCCTGTCATGTTCTGTAACCACAAAGGTCCTCTCTGAAGCGTGATCTAGGTAGGTCACTCTGCCTGAGCTATCTGGGTCCTTGAACTCATAGATCATGATTGTTCCTATGTCATTTGGCCGATCAGATTTATACCTCCAAAAGGCTTCGTCAATCTCTCGGTTTAGAAGCAGATCTATACTCTTGTTGTCTTGGGGAACCCACTCGGGATTGAGGATTCTAGTAAGAACAGATTTCCCTCGAGGGGTCCTAGGTTCTTCGCCCATGTTTCCTTGCTCCAGGTCACCTAAATCCGCTTCTGAGATTACATTCCCAAATTCGTCTGTCCTATCTGGGTGACTGGTGACTACGTATATGGTTCCCTCTTTGTCCAAGTATGCTCCATTTTCAAACTTGACAGCTGGGTGCTCCAGTCCTATGGATTGGTCAGGGTTTTTAATTTGGACCACGGATCTTCCTAGGCCGTCCTCATAGATGCTAGTACCTAATCGGTTGGTCCTAAGGTATTCTAGTTGCGTCTTGTACGGGCCTTCTACCCTGTGCAAGTATGGCACTCCTGAACTTCCTGTAGGTCGGTCCATGCCTTGAGACATCTCTGATTCACTGGTCTCAGAGCTAGGGTAGTATGAGTGGTGGCTTAACTGCTGGGCCCAAGACCTAGCAGTGTGGTTGACACTAGCCTCTGAAGACCTAAGACTTTGTCTATCTCTCCCTAGATGTCGCCCTGATCTAAGGTTCATAAGCCTAATTGAATAGCCCAAATTTGCCCAAGTACAACCTCGTTGCTAAGTTCTTTTGTATCAGTTACTTGATTCTTTTTTAGTGGATTACTGTGTTTATACTCTTGTCTGATATCACGTCGTCAGGTATACTTGAGTGTATTTCCGCACTGTAAGTTGATCGTTCCACGTTAGATTCTTTCCTTTAAGGTTATCGCATCACAAAGAGATTATGTTTAATCTTGAACTTGAGTGCATAGGTAGTCTTCAACTTGATTGATGCCTATTGTTGCCCTGACTTACTCCTAGCGCTAGTTGTTCTTAGCCTAAGCTAGGAATTGATAGAGGGTGTTGAGAATTTTCCAACCTTGAGTTTCTTTCTTTGTGTTGTTGCCCTGGTGTGGCCAGGACGCGTGTTCCCAAGCTTGCACTTACTCTTGCTTAGAATGCCCTTTGATGCTCTCAATAGATCTGTAAGAGTTCCAAAGTTAGCTCAAGACTTAAATTCCAAAGACAGAACCAAGCACTTTCATTCATGTAACACAAACACCAATTTGCACTGTGATGTTTTGGAAAAACAATTCTAGAGATCCCTGAATTTTGTTCCCCCTGGGTATGGTCAACTTCAAAATACCCTCTCTAATAATCCTGATCTTATTTTAACCGTAACCAGTGGAAGTTTTGGTTGTACACCCCACGAGCTTTCCAACAAGACAAGAATCACAACAATTGGATTTCGTATGAGAAAGTTATGCCAGTTCAGGGTTCTGGTGCTAAAACAAGTTCAAACAGGCTGACAGATCACAGGATTTTTCTCAAAAATACACGTGTAGGGACCTCACAAATCACTAATTGCTAGACCAATATGCCCAAAAACTATCCCCAAAACTTGGAATAAAAACCCTAATTTTTTGGCCGAAAAGCCTGTCAATCGCGATCGACAGGTATGTCAATCGCGATCGACAGAGGTGTCCGTCGGGGCCTATCAGTCGCGATCGACACATCAATCGCGATCGACAGTGTCAATCGCGATCGACAGAGTTGATCGTGGGTCCTGTCAATCGCGATCGATGGTGTCAATCGCGATCGACACTTTTTCCGGGTTTTTCGTCGTGAATTCAGTCGATCGGGGCTGTGTCTATCGCGATGGACACGTGGCTACCCAAAAAAGTCAATAAATCGTTGAAATTCAGTCGGTCGCGATCGACGGTGTCAATCGCGACTGACAGAGGTGTCGGCCGTGGCTGTGGATCGCGATCGATGGTGTCAATCGCGATCGACAGGGTCCTACGTGGCAGTCAATCGGTCGTGGGGTCTATCGGTCGCGATCGACAGGTCTGTCGGTCGCGATTGACAGGGTCTGTCAATCGTGGCTGTCGATCACGATCGACAGTGTCGGTCGCGATTGACAGAGAATCACAGATTTTTTAAACTATTTTTAGTGATTTAGAATGTGCTCATCATGTGGATTATGGTGGTGCACTTTGTTTTACCAAATGGGCGATTTTTCTGTCGATCGCGATCGACAGAGGTCTGCGACATAGAGACAGTTTCGTGACGTTTCGTACCTGTGTGGAGTGCTGGAGATGATGATGCTGCCAGAACCTGCAAGAAAGCTTTAGAAACAAGCAAAAACAACGCACACAATATCGCTCTCTCGCTCTCTCTCACAAGTGGAATGAGGGAAATGAAGTGGAGAAGGTGATATAATCAAAAACTGAAAATTTTCGCGATGATGGAGATGGAGGTGGGAGGTGGTGATGATGATGATGGTGATGATGATGGTGAGGTAAGAAAGAGAAAAATAAGAAAAGTAAAGAGATTACCTACAACGCCAACGTCTCAAATCTACATCTTACCATCACACGCTCGTCCTCAAAGCTCGATCCCCGGCAACGGCGCCAAAATTTGGTGTAGCTCAATGATGAGTAGCACCTCCTTTAATGTCAATCCGGGAAGACGTGAGGATGGTATGATGACCTCGAGCAAGTGAAGGCACAAGTGCGTGAGTGAGAAGCACACTAACATGCACACACATACACACACACGTGCACACACGGCAAGACAAAGAGTGAGAAGCAATGGAGTTCTTAGATTACTTTCAAAAAGCTCTTACAAGTTCATCTCAATTACAAGCTAACCCCAAAAATGAGCTCTCTAGCTCTATTTATAGTTTTTGACTAGGTTTTGCCCTTGTCCAGACCTAGTGTCCGGCCTAGTTAAAAATTAGGTTCTCTACCCTATTTGGAGGTTCAAACGAAGTCTAAAAAATGTGAAAACTGACAGGTAGATACTTCTAAAGCTCCTCAAGTTCAAGGACTCCTTGGCTTGCACAAAATGGAGCTACAAAAATGTGAAATGGTATTTATAAGGGTTTTTTAGTGATGAAAATCACTATTTTTGTAGGGATTTCTTCTAACATTTTGACATACATTTCCTAGAGCTCCCTACTTGCTCCTTCTCCTTGTGTCCACCTCTCTTATATGCGTAAATGTCTTGAAAAAATATTGGCCTACTTGCCAGACCGTCGTTGACTGCTTTGTCTGCTTGTACTTTCCCTTCTCTCTGACTCCCTTCGTAAGCTTCCTTGCCTGGTGAGTCCTTCAGTTCCAACAATAGTCCACATCTTATTACACAGAGTCATCTGAGCATAGTGAGATTTACTCATATCAATATGAGGCACCACCTATGGAATAGAATTGGGAGCTCCAGTACTCCAATGTCATGTATGCAAATCCAAACCCCAGGCCCCAGTTGAGACAAGTAAGACCACATGCCCCTAGAGGACCATGTTTTAGACGCCAGGGTCCCCACTCACAAACTCTGGGACAAGGATAGAACATCACAATACAGGTTTTTGTCTTGAGTGTGGCAAAAACCATCTCCCGAGAGATTGTCCAAGGAACCCCTCTAGTGCGCCCAAGGTTACACCCATTAATGTGGTAGGCTTACTGGTAGATTCAAGCGCTAGTAGCAGTAATGTGGCTCCTGTACAAGCAGTCACTAGAGCTCAAGCCTTAAAACAAGATAAGCCAGCTGAACAATCAGAGTCAAGTGAATGAGGAGAGCCTAGTAAGAGGAAAACAAGAACATTGAAGGATACCTGGGAGAAATCCAATCACAAGTGGAATAAAAAGCTATCAGAACTAGAAGAAAGCTTGAAAGAGGCGAAAACAAAAATACAAGACATTGCATCTCAAAATCCCTCGCACGTTGAAGCTCCATCCACGCCACCTCATCCCAACCCACCACCCATTGTAAATAGAGCACAACTAGGGTCTATTCTTGTTGATCCAACCCTAGAAGGCTTGGACATGATGTTTAAGGCCTACCAGGCTCGACTTCAAGAAGGGCCAACAGCTGCAAACCTAGACAAGAGTTACCCTAGAGCAGATTTAGAGATTGAACAGACAAAAGTGCACATGCCAATGGTAGAATTAGCTCAGGCTATGCTTGAGACCAGTCAAATGTTCAATCAAACAAAATTTGTCAAACCCGATTTGCATTTTTAGGGCTTACTCGAAAGATTAGAGCAGTTGGTAAATAAGCCGCAGGTTTCTTTACCTCCACAGGCTCAACCAGTTGTTGAAAGAGAAAGCTCACCACCAAGGGAAGCTTATGTTCCTAATTCCACAGATGCTTAACAATCTTTCACTTCAAGAGTACTCTCAAGAGTTCTTGCAGGAAATACAAGAAGAGAAATGGGCCAAGGAGAAGGATAATCCCCCTCTTATTCCTGAGATTGATGACTTTCATGATCAATTTCCCCAAGACATTCGGTCTATCTATGGAGACCAAGTAGAGAAACAAGAAGATGAAAGATTAGATTTTGAATCTAATTCTTTACAAGAGCTGCAACAATTCACAAGCCCATGGGAATCTGAATCTCTTCAGATCAGAGCTCCCACAGTATTGGTAAGAAATGAAGACTCTATGGTTCCAAGAAACACTAATGTCGTGAAGAACACTGAGGTTCAGTGTGATCTCACCGTAGAAGATCTTGTCAATGAAAAATCTCAGCTATGGAATCATGTGAAGGATCAGGTTCTAGAACTTGATTCCAATATGCCAAAAGCAGGCTCTAAGCAAAAAGTTCCAGAGATACCTCTCGGTAAAATAGGCGACATGAGCAAAGGTGAAGAAGGTAATACTTATCTTCCAATCACCTACCAAGGTTACACAACCAAAGCAATCATAGATTCAGGTGTTGATGTTGCTATTGCGACCACCTGCTTATGAAAGCGATGGGGCAAGCCCACATTAAGACCAACTAGAATGAAGCTTCAAATGGCAGACGGTCATTTTGAAAGACCTCTAGGATTGCTCAAAAGGATAAATCTAACCACTTGTGGTGTAGAGTTTGAACACATATTTGCTATATGTGACTTTGAGAAAAATAATGTCTACAAGATGATCCTAGGAAGATCCTTCCTACGACAATTGCAAATAGTACAGGATTGGGGCACCAACTCCTTGTACTTGCAACACTTAGGGGTCACCACCAAGGTCAATCTAAAAGACTATACATTCAGAGATGTACCACCCCTACAATGGAACCCTATCCACAAAGAAAAATAAGATTCTATCTCTGTGCATTCTGGAAGTTCACACAGTCAGGCAAGTGGTTCTATCGAGGTGGAGCTCCCCATCTACCTTCAGGATGCCCCAATGACAGTGAAAATGTTAGTGTGTCAAGATGAGAACCTTACGGAACCACTTGTCTTGGGTCAAGATTGGATCTATGACCATGCAGTCAACTTGAACCTAAGAAGTCAACTTCTTCAAGTTTGGGTACATGAACAATTCATTACAATAGAATTAGAGAACTGCATGCTCACAAATCCAAGTGTCACAACTTCTCTTAGTTCTTCTAAGACTAATCTTAGCAAAAAAGATTTTGTATGTATCAAGAGCTCTATGTTCCAAGAGAACTCAATCATGGAAGAATAGGCTCAAGGACAAGCGGACTCCTCCTCTTGTGCAAGGACTAATGCCGCCACCACAACTCAACCAACAAAGCAAGCAAAACAGAACATGCCAACCATTATATCAAATAGACAAAGGGATTTCAAGCAGAAGGTAATTCCGCGTATGAAGCAGATTTGGGTACGAAAAGGAGAGCAACCACTAGCCTTGCCAACACAATTCCCACTCAGGCACACCCACTATGCGAAGACAAGAAACAAGCAACCATGACTAGCTCAACCAAAAAATCTCCCACAAATTTGGGTACCAAAAAAATTAGTTGTAGCTCAACAAGGGCGATTACACATGTGGGTTCCCAAAGCACTCTTACATGCACAAAGGCCTATGCTCTCCACCATGCCAAAGGTCTCAATAGAGAAGTCAAGGAGAGAAATGGCTAAGAACCGAGTACAGAGACCAAAAGAAGATAAACTCACCTCTTTGGACCAAATAAGAAGGCAAACATCAAGGATATGGGTCTGGAAGCCAAAAGTACCAGCAACATCCACAAAACCAAAGAACCACCCATGTGGGATACAGATTTTACGCAACCACTCAAAGATGTAGAAGTCAAAAGTGACCTGTACGCAGCTAGTCACAATTCTAAAATGGATCCCTATAAGGAGGAAAGGTCACTCGTGATTCAGGGATCCCAATGGATACCTTCGACATAGACTATCTCAGCGTCCGGAAGAAACATTGACAGCCTCGAGGAGCAACAATCATGTGCTCCTTGCACAACCCAGTCTTTTGCACCATTCAGGTCATGCATTTCCCAATTATGCATTAACATTGGGCCACATTACACGGCCATGCATAGACACATTTGAGAGTCCCATGCCAAAGAGCACATTGACATATGTTAAGTATTTTCATTGATTCTAACATATTTCTTCTTGTTTTGTGACATTGCTTCAAAAAAAAAAAAAGAGAGAAGAAGAAGAAGACAGCTTGTTCCCAAGTTTGGCTCATGGAACATGTGTAGCTGCAGGAGGAACTATTGATGACTGGACATTTATCAGTTTTGATAGAAGTGTGTCTCGACTAGCATATGATATTATTGTTGCCTTATCTGGTAGATGTCACGCACTTAGCATGAACATGGCATCCACAACTATTGTTTCCCCTTACAATGGTAGAAGGGAAGAGCTTGAAGGTCTGCAACTTGAGCGATGCTTAACTACTATATGTACGAGAGTATCCAAGGAGATATCTACAAGGGGTAGTTTGGTACCCTAAAGATCCTTGTCCATATACTGGGTGAGAAGACTCCTGCTTATGGTGAGCTAAAGAGAATATGTGAAACTAAGCTTGGTGTAGTTACCCAATGTTGTTTGTCAAGGAATATAAAGAAATTCAATTCTCATTATTTGGAAAATGTTGCTATGAAAAGAGTAGACAGGACCAGATGTCCAAAAAATTTCATCTATGGACCATCAACACAAAAATTCATCGACAATATTCCATCACAAATGCCGTATGTACAACACGAAGAGATAAACATCGATCGACCCTTCACCATGGTAAGTACTTTGGCAACACCATAATCATGATAGATTAGGAAACCTCTTCGTCGGCATACCCTTGAGCACTTAGCTCAAGCCCCCCAATTTTTGCACCATACTTCTTCCAATGCATTTTCCAAGTAAGCATGCATAGGGCTACATTACAAGGTTGTGCACAAGGCACATATTTTCTTCAACCCATGCACGAACACACTTACCCATCATTCATTATGGGTTATGAGTACTTGGCATGACTATTATGAACATCATCTTTGGAAGATCTAGAGGTCATCAATGGAGACTCACAATGATACAGTCATGCTAGAATCCAAGGAAGAAGCACATACCAAGGGACTACAAATTGCAAAGGCTTGCAGTGAAAAATGAAGAAGAGGACACCTAACCCTGCCACATTTGGAAGATAGATGGCCCTGGTTCCTACCAAATGGACACTACCTCTCAAAGCACTACCTGGGACAACCGTTACAACAAGGGTCTGTTAGGGACAACAGACTCGAGAGGGGGGGGAGTGTTGAAGCTCAAGGTCAAGGACAAGCATAATAAGTGCATCGGAGAAGTGGACACACAAGAAGAAGGAGCACAAAGGGAGCTGCAAGAAGTGTATGTCAAAATTTCAGAAGAAATCCCTATAAAATAGTGAATTCATGACTAGAAACCATTGTAAATATCATTTCACCTTTTTGTAGCTCCATTTTGTGCAAGCCAAGGAGTCCTCGAGCTTGAGGAGCATTAGAAGTATCATCCTACCAATTTTCATAATTTTTAGACTCCATTTGAGCCTTCAAATAAGCCCTAGAACCTAATTTTTAACTAGGCCAGACACTAGGTCTGGATAGAGCCAAACCTAGTCCAAAAACTATAAAAAGAGCTAGAGAGCTCATTTTGGAGGTTAGCTTGTTAGAGAATAGAGCTTGTTAGAGAATAGAGCTTCTATAAGAGATTTCTTTTGCAATAGAAATCTTTCTGTTGTTCCTCTCTTTGATCTTGCCTTGTGCGCGTGTGTGTGTATGTGTGTGCATGCTTGTGTGCTTTCACTCACACACTTGTGCCTTCACTTGCTCATGGTCTTCATACCGGTCCTCACGTCTATGCGGATTGACAAGTAAAGGAGGTGGTGCTTACGCGTGAGCTACACATACACACACGCACACAAGGCAAGAACAAGGAGAGGAACAATGGAGTTCTTTGCATTAGTCAAAAAGTCTTTTACATAAGCTCAAATCACTGACAATATAACCGACAAAAATGAGCTCTCTAGCTCTTTTTATAGTTTTTTGACTAGCTTTGGCCTTGTCTAGACCTAGTCTCCAGCCTAGTTAAAAATTAGGTTCTAGGGCCTATTTGGGGGCTCAAATGGAGTCTAAAAATTA
The DNA here is from genome assembly GCA_020310875.1 of Ceratopteris richardii. Lineage (NCBI taxonomy): Eukaryota > Viridiplantae > Streptophyta > Polypodiopsida > Polypodiales > Pteridaceae > Ceratopteris > Ceratopteris richardii. The sequence goes on from CM035420.1 coordinate 188,427,728, forward strand.
TGAAAATTGGTATGCAGCTAATTCTAATACTCCTCAAGCTCGAGGGACTCCTCAGCTTGAACAAAATGGAGTGTATTCTATCAAAAATGGGATTTACAATGTTTATGTAGTGATGAAAATCACTTGAGTTGAAAATAGTTTATGGAAAAAAATGATTAGGCCTTGTTACTCGATTGTGCATGATTGCTCCTTTGTGCTGGTATGCTCTTCTTATAGCTTGTATGTCAACACTCCCCACTCCCTAGCATCTGTCGCCCCTGACAAACCTATATTCTATAGGGTGGTCAATATAGTATTGGAGAACGTTGGTGGCCAGCTCGTGTTCTCCTATCCGTAATCCTCTTGCTAGATCTACTTGCAATGCATCCCAATTTATTGCACCTGGGACATCTGGTTGCAGTGTCATGTAGTACTCGGAGTACATGGCTTGTTCGCATGCAAAGAGATGAAGCAGGTATGTGGGCTTAGGTGCGAACACCTCGGAGTGATATTCCCAGAAACCTGACCTGAACATGTCTTCGAATGTCTATTTATAACATGCAGGGAGGTACTTGATGCGTGCATGCCAAACGTAAGCCACACGAATGCTGGGGGTGGTTCTCATGTCATACACCAAATCATAATTTCCATTGGTAAACCCCGATAGACATAACTGTGGTGCTTCTGCATTTCTATAAGTTTTGAGCACGATTTGCATCATATCCAAAATTTTAAGCGTCATTTGGGCTGCAACATCTAGCATGGGCTTTAGTCGAGGCATCCAATGTAGAATTGTTGCCATCATGTAAGCTATTGATGGTGGTCCCTGTGGTGGCACTATGTATGGATAGTTGAGCCATTCCTTGCACTGTGTGTTGTTCTGCACTTTAATGTTGGATGCCTTCGATGATCTGCGTCATGGAACGGGGCCACAACATGGATTGTAAATTAGATGTAGAGGTGTGTGGTTCCATGTGTGCAACATTTCAAGGTATGTCCCTAGAAGATTTTTCCGCCATGTTGGTTGATAGATCCTACCTTTCTGCGCCTCTGGAGGAAGGTCATCAGGTTGAAACTGGGTAGCGAAGGAAGGAATATTTTCGGTGACTCTCTGTATTTCCGCATTGTAATCTACCAAAATGACATAATAAGGCTGGTATTGGAGTTCTGATGATATGATGACACGTCTAGATGACAAGTTCTTGAAGTAACTAGATTGTAATATTGTTTCTTCTATGACTCTCATGGCCTTATTTTGCACCACCGTGCGCTCTGTTGAGATATCAAGCTCAACATGTGATGATCCAGGATGACACGTACCAGTTTGTCGTTTCTCTGACATGTATAATGGTCATACCGATATATGTCAGGGATACTTCATTGAGCTTTATTAGATTTATCTACCGAGAGTGATGGCACATTTGTTTCTTGCCAACTCACTCATTTGTGGATATTAGGTTTTTTCCTTATGTACTGATCTTTATATATTGCACTTGTTGTATTCTTGTTTTTAGGTCATTCTTGTACATTCCTTTTATGTAATAGAAGAAGAGAAGAAGATCATTCTTCCTTGCCTCAATCTGTGTGTGTGCTTCTCCTTGAGAGTGAGAGTGTGTGTGTGAGCTCTCTTCCTTATCTCCTTCCTCGTGACATGGTATCAGAGCCAGCGTGGCTGTAGAGAGCTCGTGGAGAAGGCGACGGTGAAGACTACGTGGCAAGGCGTGGAGAAAACGCGATTTCACAAACGGCCTCCGTTTGCTACGAAAATCGCCGTGAAGGTAGAAGATGAAAATTGGCGACACTCATATATTCCAGATCCAGAATTTCAAGCGATTCCGTGTACTGTTGATACACGAAAACCGTGTTTTTATGAGATCGAACTGTCACATCATAGTGCGACAGTGTTCAAGCAGAAGTGCTGCTTGTAGTGTTTTGGAGTGTTTTGGAGTGTTGTGAATTGTTGCAGAAATGGCAAACGCAGATGGAATGAGTCAGCTTATGAGTGATAAGCTGGACAAGAACAACTTCCATGCTTGGAGATTCAGAATGACAAATTTCCTAATGGGAAAAGGCTACTGGAAGTACATGAAAGGAGAGAATGAAAATGCTCTGCAGTTACCAGAAAGGAATCAGACTGCAGATCAGTTAAGAGCATATGAGGAATGGAATCAAGGAGCACAAAAGGTAATGTATTGGCTATCTGTTAGCATACAGGATAGCATGATTGGACACATACAGGATGCTAAGACTCCAAAAGAGGCTTGGAACAGCTTGGTCACTTTGTATGAGACCAATACAAAGGCACAGAAATTGCAACTCAAGAACGAGCTGCATACATTGGAAAAGAAGAGCATGTCGGTAAGTGGATACACTCTTAAAATCAAAGGCATATATGAGTCACTTGCATCTATTGGCGTGAATGTAGATGATGATGATAAGGTGGAAGTGTGCCTTCGTGGTTTAGGAGCTGCATATAAGCAGTTCAAAACTTCCATACAGACCAGGGAAAACATTCAAAATTTTGCTGATCTGGTATCTATGCTGATTATTGAAGAAAAGAATCTTGGTGAGGACTCAAACTCCCAAGGAAAGCCCAGTTCTGAGCAGGTATTCTACTCTGGTAGAGGAAGAGGCAGAGGTAGAGGTTTTGGAAGTGGAAGAGGAAATAGTAACCAAGACCAAGGTCAACACCAGAATCACGCAGGAGGAAGAGGACAGTTTCAAGGCAGGGGGAGCCAAAGAGGTCGCAGAAATTTCCAAAGAAATGATTCAGGTAATGATAGTAAAGGATGCTAGAATTGTTGTAAACCTGGACACTTTCAACGTGATTGCAGGTTCAAGAATCAAAATAATAGAAGGCAGCAAAACAACTATGCATCCACAAGTGCAGATGATTCTGAGAAGCTGTTTATGGTTCAACATCACATGATGAATACGATGTCTGCTGGTGTTTCAAAATCGAATGATAATGTTTGGTATGTTGATTCAAGCGCTTCAAATCACATGACCAGTCATGCAGAATGGTTTAGTAGTTTGCAGAAAATGCCAGTTCCTGGATATGTTGAAACAGGTGATGATACATCGCATCCTATTGAGCATACAGGAAACATAGCATTGTCTATGGAGGACGGGAAGGTAAAACATCTTGCTGATGTGTTGCATGTTCCAAATATAACAAAGAATCTGGTTTCTGTTGGACAAATGGTTGACCAGGGATTACAAGTCAGGTTCAATGCTGATGGATTATATGTAGAAGAGTACAAGCAAGATGGACGATTGGTTGCCAAAGGAAACAAAGTGGGTAGGATGTTCACCTTAAATGTGAAGATTCCTGAAATGAATGCAGCCATGTTTGCAAAAGATGCAGGAGTTATTGCAGATATAGAGTTATGGCACAAACAGATTGGACATGCAAACTTGCAAAGGCTGAAAATGATGCAGTCAAAGGAGATTGTCCATGGACTACCAGATTTCAAAGTTGCAGAAATGCAAAAGGTATGTGCAGCATGTCAATTCGGTAAACAGTCAAGAGCATCATTTCCACATGACAAGCATGTTAGTGAGAATGTACTAGAAGTAGTACATACAGATGTTTGGGGTCTAGCAAAGACCACATGTATGTGCGGTTGCAGGTTTTATGTTACCTTCATTGATGATCATACACGCAAAGTATGGGTATTTTTCATGAAAGAGAAGAGCGAGGTGTTTACTCACTTCCAGATTTTTAAAGCTATGGTGGAAAAGCAGATAGGGAAGTACATTCAAACATTAAGATCTGATGGAGGAGGTGAATACATGTTAAATGAATTCAATAGTTTTCTAAAAAATCATGGAATTCGGCATCAGTTTTCATGCAGGTACACACCACAACAGAATGGTGTTGCAGAACGCAAAAATAGACATATTGCAGAAATAGCAAGAGCCTTGATGGCTGAGAAGAATATGCCTCATTGTTATTGAGCAAAAGCTGTGCATACTGCTGTATACATCATGAACAGAACTCCGACTGCTGTTGTACATCAAGTTACACCTGAAGAGAAGTTTACAGGTAAAAAGCCAAACTTATCACATCTGAAAGTTTTTGGCTGTATTGCATATGTACATGTTCCAGATGAGTTGAGGACGAAGCTTGATCCGAAAGCAGAAAAATGTGTCTTCATTGGATATTCCCTTGAGCAAAAGGGGTACAAATGTTATAACCCACTCACACGATAGGTGAAAGGTGAGCAGAGATGTGGTATTTGATGAAATGTCAAGCTTCTATGAAGATGCCAAAGAAGGACTGAATCTTGAACCAAATGACAAAGAAAATGCTGAAAAATTTAGTGCAGAATCTCAAGTTTTGAGTGGACCGGATGCATCACCAAGCAATAGTTCCAACTCAAATCCATGGAGTGGAAGATTGCGTGGAAATTTCAGTCCAGCAAATTCATCAAATACATCCAAGAAAGGTAAAGAAAAGCTTTCTGCTGGTAGTAAAACACGTGCAGGTTTTGAAGATGTAGATGGAGATTCAAGTGGTTCAGAAAAGAGTAGTGATGAGGAACTTGGATTGCCCTCTATGAAGACTCCAGGAGTAAGAAGGGCACATGCAGATGATACAAGAAGAAGTGACCCAGGACCAAGAAGATCTGGGAGGATGCGTAATTCAGTGCAACGATTGACATATGATAGTTACATGGCTCGCCATTGTGCCTACATGACAAAGGTAATACAAGATGTTGAACCTTCTTGTTTTGAAGATGCAATTGGTAATGCAGATTGGGAAAAAGCTATGGATGAGGAGATGGCTGCACTTTATTGAAATGATACATGGAAGTTGGTTCCATTGCCACAAGGAAAGAAATCCATAGGTTGCAAATGGGTTTACAAGGTAAATCATAATGCTGATGGTAGCATAAGCAGGTATAAAGCACGATTGGTAGCTAAAGGTTATGCACAGACATATGGCATTGATTATGAGGAAACATTCAGCCCATTAGCTAAAATATCTACTGTCAGAACACTTGTTGCATTAGCTACAACAAAAGGATGGACTTTGCATCAGATGGATGTGAAGAATGCTTTCCTACATGCTGAGTTACAGGAAGAAGTATATATGGACCATCCACAAGGATATAAAGATTCAAAGCATCCAGAATACGTTTGCAGGTTGTAAAAGGCTTTGTATGGGCTGAAGCATGCCCCTCGTGCATGGCATGCAAGGATTGTTGATTACTTAACCATCATTGGGTTCTCTATGTGTGATGCAGATCACTCACTATATGCAAGGAAGGCTGATGATGGCATAACTATTGTGGCTATTTATGTTGATGACCTGATTGTAGGTGGTGATAATGAAGAAAGCATCAAAGAGGTAAAGAAACTTCTTATGCAGGAATTCGACTTGAAAGATCTTGGTGTGCTACGCTATTTCTTGGGCATTGAGTTTATACATACAGAAACAGGTATATGGATGTCGTAAAGGTAATATGCCTGAATATGCTGCAAAAGTATGGTATGGCTGATTGTAAGCCAATTTCTATCCCATTAGATCAGAATTTGAAATTGGATACTACATCAGGTGAAGCATTGGAAAATGCTACTATGTACAGGAAAATTATGGGAAGTCTTATATATCTCACAATTACAAGGCCTGATCTAAGTTATACTGTTGGACTTGAAAGTCAATTTATGCAGGTTCCCAGGAAGCCACATTTGGATGCTCTGAGGTGCACTCTACGTTATGTGAGTGCTACTTTGGATTATGCATTGTTTTATGAAGCTGGTGTGGAGTTGCAAGTTCATGGATACACCGATGCAGATTGGGCTTGTAGTACTCCAGATAGAAGATCTACTAGTGGCTTTCTTTTCTCACTTGGATGTGCAGCTATTACATGGAGCAACAAGAAGCAACCCACTGTTGCTTTGTCGAGTACAGAGGCTGAGTATAGATGTGCTGCAATGGCAGCATGTGAGGCATCATGGCTGGAGAGGTTACTTGCAGATTTAGGTGTGGAAGTGCAAAAGCCTATCACTATCTATTGTGATAATCTTAGTAGCATACAGTTAGCACAGATCCCTATTTTCCATGCTAGAACAAAGCATATCGAGGTACATTATCACTTCATTAGAGAGAAGGTATTAGCAGGTGATATTGATCTTGTTTATGTGAGAACAGATGAGCAGGTTGCTGATATTTTCACCAAAGCACTTGGAGCTGAGAAGTTAAAGAAGTTTCGAGAGATGCTTGGATTACAGGATATGGCGTTGAGCTTGAGGGGGAGTGTTGAGATATCAAGCTCAACATGTGATGATCCAGGATGACACGTACTAGTTTTTCGTTTCTCTGACATGTATAGTGGTCATACCGATATATGTCAGGGATACTTCATTGAGCTTTATTAGATTTATCTACCGAGAGTGATGGCAAATTTGTTTCTTGCCAGCTCACTCATTCACGGATATTAGGTTTTTCCTTATGTACTGATCTTTATATATTGCACTTGTTGTATTCTTGTTTTTAGGTCATTCTTGTACATTCCTTTTATGTAATAGAAGAAGAGAAGAAGATCATTCTTCCTTGCCTCAATCTGTGTGTGTGCTTCTCTTTGAGAGTGAGAGTGTGTGTCTGAGCTCTCTTCCTTATCTCCTTCCTCGTGACATGCTCTTCATGAGAACTCCCCATTTCTTCCACTTGTCTTAGCCATGGGGGTCGTGGTGCTTCGAAAGTATCCTGACCTTCTTCTATTTGTCATCCGCATGGGATGGGTTGTGGATCATAGTCCTCTTCAAATGTTTATTCCACAGGAATGGAGAGTGTCTCTTCATCTGTGGAAGCCTCGGGTGGGTATGGTGGTCTTTCGTATTGTAGTAGGTGTGCCTGCAATTCTGTGACTTGATTTTGGAGATCTTGTAGGGCCTCTGAGTCAATGATAAGTGAAGCGTTTGAGGCGGTGGCTTGGCGGGTAGTTGTTGTGTCTGCTTGAGTTGATCTAGTTCCTCTAATAATTGGTCATGTGCCTCAAGTAGATTAGCATAGTCTTAAAGGATTATTTTTATGTTCTTCGGGGTCACTGCTTGGAATTTTGAGGGGTTGATGGGTGCCCCGGGTGTGATTCTAATGGTTGCCTCTAAGTTCTCCTGGTCTTGTAGTTGTAGGCCCCGATTTTCTTCTTGAGCCACTGCAAGGTGTCTTCTGAGTAGTGCCATATTACGTTGGAGTTTTGAGTTGCGTTCTAGCTATATTTGTAAATGGCTTTCCACCCCTTGGATCATTTCTTGATATGCATTTTGTAATTGCATTTCCAACATACCATGAGCCTCTTGTAAGTTTTGAAATTGAGTTTGGAGACTGGCATTGTCCTCTTCCAGTGTATCGAGGTGTTGTTATAATGCTTCAGAGTGTTCATGTAACCTTTGGTTATGTGCCTGTAGCTGATTGTATTCTATCCTTAATTGTGACATACATGCCAACATGGTGTCAAATGCATTACCTATAGATGAAGGTGTGGTTTGTACAGTGGAAGATGCAAGGGAAGGGAATTGGGGGATGGGAAGTGTGAATGTTGTGTCTACAGGAGATGTGTGTGTAGGTGAAATTGGTGGAGGAGGGAGGGGGGATGGTGGAAGTGTGGGGGGAGGGGGAAATGTCCATGCTTTCGGCCGTGGGATTGAGAGTGGTTTCTACCATATATATTGAAACGATAGGTGGTGTGTGTGTGATAGTGGTGAATAAGTGTGGTGTGGATGGTGGGAATGGGATCGGCGAGGAGGGTTGGGTTGTGACTCGAAACATTTTAGAAAGGAAATCATGGGCAGGTTGAAGGATTGGTGGTATGGGTGGTGGGAGGTGAGAACGTGGAGGTGAAAAGGACATGAAAGGGGGTGTGGTGGTAGGGAATCCAAAGAATATGGATCTAGTGTCACGATGGCCTATGAACGAGGGCGTGGGGGACTGGTTATCCTCTGACAAGCTCTATGAAGGATTCTATTATGATGGTGGTGGTATTATATAGAGGGTTTTCAAAGGAGGAAAAGAAGGTAGAACTGGATGTGGGACTACGGGAGATGAAGGCTCGCTTTGTGGGGTGAGTACTCGAGGTGATCTCCACGGCTTCTGTTTGAGGAGGTGATGGTGGGGGGGTTGGTGGTTCAGTTGATTTATCATGGTTGACTAGGAGCTCTTGGCCAGAAGTTACTACTGCTTGGGAGGTTCTCTCAATTGGTTCAGATGTGATGATAGGGTCTTCCACCGTGTAATGGGAATCTGGATGTTTTTACCGGACCGTGGTAGTGTTTGAAATCTTTGCGGATCATATTGATCGGGAGGCCCCTATAACGCTGATCGAACTGTTTCCACTACACCATAAGTTCTTGCCATCAATAGGTGTTGGCAGTAGCCAGAGGCACAAATGACACAAAAGTATGTGAAGGCGGATCACAATGAAGTAGTGGGGAGCCAGACAGATTATTTTTCAAAGAAATATGTTTTTTATTACTTTTTCAAAAACCCTCAATAGTGATTTTCATCACTCTTGTACCATATGTAACATAGAACAACCACTTTTGTAATTATATGCTCCATTTTGTGCAAACGGAGGAGTCCTCGAGCTTGCGGAGCTTAGGTAGAACGAGCCTTAAAATTTTGGCTATTTTTAGACTTCGTTTAGACCTTCAAGTAGCACCTAGTTCCTATTTTTTAACTATGCCGGTCACTAGTTGTGAAACTGGTCAAAAGTAGTCTAAAAACTATAAAGAGATCTAGAGAGCTCATTTTTGAGGTTAGCTAGTGTAAACTTGTATGAGCTAGTGTGAGCTTCAGCTTGTAATTGAGATCTTGAGTAATAGAGTCTATTTTCCTACCTTCCATTGTGTCTTGCTTGTCTCTTACATGTGTGTGTGTATCTCTATGCTTCTCACCTTCACTCACTACATCTCACATTCACAATCTTCATATCACTCCTATCTCTTCCGTAGATTGACATTAAGGAGGTGGAGCTTCTTAATGTGGTACTCACCATTGTGCTAGAGCAACACGAAATTTGGCACCATTGCCGGGGATCGAGTCTAGGACGAATGTGTGATGGTAAGAGTATAGCAAGAAGTGGTGTTGGAAGGTAAAAATTTCAGTTTTTGTTGTTGTGTTTAATTAGTTCTTTGTGTTTTTCATCTCCTCTACACTCCTTCTTCACCACCACATCATCTTCTTCCACTCCAAAAAAATAAAAAAATTCACCATATCCACCCATTCTCCTCATTTCCCCTCATTTGTGCATGCGAGAGAGAGAGAGCTTTTGTGCTTGTATGTGCTTGTGTGTTTTTTAGTTTTCTTGCAGGTACAGTGCTCCAGAGCAACAGGAAAGCCTCCAAAAGGTAAAAAGTCTACTTTCTGTCAGAATCTACGGTTGGTGTTGGACCATCGTGATGGTCTGACAAAGTCGGCATTTTTGGTAAGCGACCAGACCACGAGGTAGGAGACACTTGCACACACACGAATCCATAGGTGCATTCTCAAAATTTGCATTTTGGTTGACCATTGTGGTGGGCTCACGCCATCGCGATTGTGTCACACCATCGCGATTGGCTCACGCCATCACAACGGCTCGGCCGGACCATCCTGATGGTCTCACACCATCACGACGGTTCACTTGAGCCATCACGACGGTCACTGACCATCGCGACAATCCCATCGACCCCATGCCATCGCGATTGGCTCACACCATTGCAATGATCCCCTGCCACGTGTCAAGTTAGACCATCACAATGATACTAGGTATGCCATCATGATGCTTCAAAGTTGGACCATCGCGATTGGCTCAAGCCATCGTGCCTCATGACCATTGCGACGGGCTCACACCATCATGATTGCTCGCTAGAAAGACCATCGTGACACTTCACTTAGACCATCATGACACCTCGCACCTTCGGACCATCACGATTGTACCACGCCATCGCGACGGTTCACCTGAGCCATCACGACGGTCCTAGACCATCGCGATTATCCCAAACCATCACGATTATCCCAAACCATCACGATTGTCCACCCAAAACACCAAATTTAGGGTTTAATTTTTGGGCAAATTTGAGGCTATTTTGAGAAAAATTTTGGGCGACTAAGCTTATTGGAGATCCCTTAGCTCATAATTGAAGAAAAACTTGTGTGCCAATTTTTACCCCCGAGGGCCTCAACGTTCATATCTTTTTCATTTGAAGTCCGTTTTTTGAGCTTTATCGCTCGTTAGAAAGCTCTTTACGAGTACTACGTGAGCTCAACTTTTCTTTTCAAGAGGAAGCCATTGTTCTTTAGATAAGATAATTTGAGGATTGACCCAAGAACCACTAGGAGAAGAACCCAGGACACCTAGAGGGAAATTTGTATTGACAAGAGTACTAATCCTAGAATGGATCCCTCAAGATAATATAAGCATAGAGTTATTTTTGAATAAGGAAACCGATGAAGCATTTTGGAGATACAGAGTGGAACAACCTAGGGAGGTAGGCTCCATCATGATTTATGAATTCAAGGACCCAGATACACCTAGAAAGGTGGTATACCTGGATGATACTTCGAAATGGGTATTTGTAGTACGAGACCATGCAAGAAATACCTACACATGGAGAGGCGAGTTAGTCTTCCCCCCATCTCTAGCAAATGTAAACAGGAGCCATCAGGGTGCTAGAACATCCTCAGCCCATGGTACTCAAAGAGAGAAGAATAAAGAGAGACCAGAAGTAAGTTTCACTCACCCCATAGGGAGAGATAGAACCACCATGGATACCGGTAGAGTGGAAAGACAAAGCAAACCAACAATACCAGGTGGTAGAGATGATTTTCCTCTACCTAGACCACGTGAACACCCCAGGGTACTGAGACCCACCTAGTTAGTAAAGTCCATGAAAAACTATTTTGATGGGACAAGAGATCCCTATGACCATGTTGCGAAATTTAAGCAGGTATTAAGAGGAGAGCAAGTAGAAGACATGTTCATGCAATACAATGCATTTGGACTAACGTTAAAGAACACGGCTTTAACTTGGTTCCAACCACTGCAACAAAGGCAATTTAGGGATATCCATCACTTGTTAGAGTCGTTCATCATTGAATTCTCTAAAAGTGGAATCAAGCATGATGCTTCTTCGTTAATCCATAGCTTCAAACAAACCCCTCAGGAAACAATTAGACTAGCAGGACATAGGTTTAGACAATATGTCAAAAGATGTCCGATGCAAGAGTTGCCCTCACAGGCCAAGCAAGTGTCATTGTTTTTAGATGGCCTCTTGAGCTCTAAACTACGCTCCTACGTATACTTAAAGGAACCCAGAACGCTAGAGCGATGTGTAAGAATTTGTATAGACATTGAGGACAACCTTAGAGACGAGTTGGAACTCTCAAAGGTCTATAAGGATTCAGATTGTTCATCTCTAGCATCCTCAAAATTTTCTAGCTCGATAGAGGACCTAGCAGAAAAAGTGGCCAAGAAACTAGGAGTTTCTAGCAAGCAGATGCCTAGGTTAACAACAAACAAGCATTGTTACACCTATGGTGGTGATCATATGGCAAATTTGTGTCCCAATGTAACACAACCACAAGCCAACCCTAGTGGCCAGTACTGTACGATTGAGAGATGATACATGAATCACACGGCTCAAGACTACATACAACAAACAAGTAGTACGATAGAACTACCCGTAAGCATACCCACAACCAGGTAGGTATCAAGGCCAATACAATGTTCAGCCTCATTACGATAGGCCTCGTCAAAACTATCCTTATGAGGCTCAATAGAGACCACAACCTATTTTAGCTCAGCAGCCACCCCCACCAACTAATGTCATCCCACTCAAATATGTTGCTTCAGAAGAAAACATCAATAGGGCTTTAGTGCCTTGTTCACCCTTGATCACAGAAAGTGACCCGAATTCTAATAGTTTTGACTCTACCCATGTGGATAGTCCACCCGCCTATTATACGGAGTCACGAGAACATGTGGAAACATATCAATACGATAGTCCACCATTAGAACCCAGTTGGGAGCCTGATTAGGCTAATGTGATGTATACCAACCCTAATTCACAGCCCCAATTGAGATAGCAAAGACCCCAGGGGCCTAGAGGACCATGCTTTAGGTGCCAATGAGATCATTTCATAAAGGATTGCCCACATCCTCCGATAGCAGGACAATCACAATACTATAACATACAAGGCTTTTGTGCCGAGTGTGGTAAAGAGCATGTCATAAAAGATTGTCCCAAGAACCCCGCTAATGCTTCAAAAGTGACACCGATCAATGTGATAGGTATTGTACACAACGCAGATGGATCCAACCCTACATATGTACCTATCCAAGCTATAATGAGAGCCTAGGTGCTCTTACGGAATCAACAGCTTAATCCTGAGAAACTAGTGAAGTCGGAGAGTCTACTAATAAGAAGACAAAATCTTGGAAGGATTCCATAGAAAGAATTAAGAGAAAATGGAGTAAAATGATAACCGAGTTGGAAGGAAGTCTAAAAGAATCTAGAACTAGAATCCCAAAATTGACTTTTCAAGAATCTAATTAGGAGAACCTAAGTCAGAGACCAGGATCAGTTCTAGCTAAACCCATACCAGAAAATTTAGACATGATGTTTCGTGCATATCAGGCTAGATTGAAAGAAGGACCCCAGATAGTTGAAATGAGTAAGAGCTATCCACGAGCGAATTTAGAAATTGAGAGAACTAAAATTTGCATGAAGATGGTTTAACTAGCACAAACAATGTTCGAAGCCTCTCGTTATCTTAATTGGAACAACATGGCAAAACCGGAGTTACACTTTCAAGGCCTATTGGAGAGGTTAGAATACTTGATTAATAACAACGAGAAGAAGAAAGCACACGAGAACCCTATTATCTCACGGTCATAGGAGAGAAATGCACCATCCCTGTCTCAAGTGCCAAATACAGAAGATGGAGACAACTTGTCTTCCACACATAAGTATTCACATGAATTTCTAAGAGAAATCCAAGAAGAGAAGTGGAGAAAAAGAACAAGGAACCCATCCTCCTATTCAAGAAATAGACGACTTGCAAGAGCAATTTCCCCAAGACATCCCCTCTATCTACGATGATGTAGAAGAAGAACAACTGAGTGAACACACATATTTTGAATCCATTTCTTTGCAAGAATTACCTCAGTTCACAGGACCTTGGGAGGCCAAGTCTATTAGCATGAGAGCACCAACGATAATAGTGAGGAATGAAGAATCAGTGATCCCTAGGAACACGGAAGTGATCAAGAACACCAAAATATAGTGTCATCTTACTCTAGAGGAATTGTTGAAGATTAAACCAGAATTGTGGAAGCACGTAGCAAACCAATTCCTTGAGGTTGCTACTACTCACTCCTAGATAGGACCACACAAGAAGGTACCAGAGATACCCATAGAAAGAATCGGAGATGTAAGCAAAGGAGAGGAAGGTAACACTTATCTTCCAATAACCCACAAGGGCTACACCACCAAATCCATCTTAGATTCAGGAGTCGGAGTAGCCATCGCTACCACTCGTTTATGGAAACGTTGGGGTAAGCCAGCATTAAGACCTACTAGGATGAAGCTACAAATGGCTGATGGACATATAGAGAAACCATTAGGCTTACTAAAAGGCATATCTCTCACCACTTGTGGTGTGGAGTTTGAGCATACTTTTGTCATTTGTGATTTTGGGAAAAACCATGCTTACGAGATGATTTTAGGACGATCATTCATGCGTTAGTTGCAAATCGTACAAGATTGGGGAACTAATTCTTTGTACTTGCAACATTTAGGAGTGACTACTAAAGTCAATCTTAAAGAGTACTATCATCGAGATGTACCCCCAATACAATGGAATACCATCCATAAGACACAAGAAGAAACAGAGTCGGTACACTCATTGGAATTAGACCTCTCTTGGTTACACGAGGATACTCATCTATGGATGTGTAAAGTCACAAAACAAGAGGAAGAATGGTTAGAAGCCAGGACTTTAGGTTTAGAACAACATCCACCAACTCTTCAAGACCCAGCTTAGGCACCTATAGTATTTCCAGACGTTGAATTCGAGCCTCATAGTTGGGTAGAAATCTTAGCAACGATGGACATAGCAGTGAATGAAGAACAATGGACCCCTCACTGTGATGAAGACGGGTATGACATTTCCATTTTCTTGATAGAACATGTTGAGGAAGACTTTGTCTTAGAAGAATGCATGGAAGTGACCCAAGACCAAGACGAGAGTAGTGATGATGAGGACCTAGAATCCATCATCATGGAACCCTTCTGTTCCACAGAAGAGGAATATCTTTATTTTGTAGAAGCCAAAATCCCTAAAGAAGAAAAGGAAAGTCAAATGGAACAACTTGAGCCATCCCTAAAAGATACAGAGAGCGCCAAATAAGAGAAAGAAATCACCTAAGACCAAAGAAGAAGAAGAACCACTCATGGAAGTACTGGAGAATTTCAAGAAGTATGAAATAGAAGATAGATGAATCATGGCATGAATGCCTAAAAGGAAAGCTGATGTTGGAGAAGTATAAGATAATTGAGAGAAAACCAAAAAAAATCATAGTCACCATAGAGGGAGAAGAAGAAAAATGTACATACATAGGGCATGATTTGTCGAATGAAGAAGAAGAAGAGTTAGTTGCCCTACTGCGAGAATATAAAGATGTATTCACTTGGAGTTACAAAGACTTGAAAGGAGTAGACCCGGATATATGCTCCCATAGAATCCCTATGATTCCAGAAGCAAAACCATACACGTACAATGATAACTATGCTGCTAAGATTAAAGAAGAAATAGATCATTTAATAGAAGCATGATTCATTTACGAAATTCAGCATAGTGAATGGGTATCCCCCATCGTGGTTGTTCCCAAGAAGAATGGAAAAGTGCATGTGTGTATTAACCTTAAAAAAGTTAATGCGGCCACGATTAGAGATAGTTACCCTCTTCCTATCACGGAACATTTATTGGAAAGAGTTGCGGTTAAGGAAGTTTACAGCTTTCTTGATGGTTTCTGAGGCTATAATCAAGTAGCCATTGCTCCAGAAGATCAACACAAGATGGATTTTGCCACAGAATGGGCATATTTGCATTTCATGTGATGCCATTTGGGCTAACAAATGCACCCTCCACTTTCTAGCGACTCATGTTTCATGTTTTTAAGGAATTCTTATGCAAGAATTTGGAAGTTTATGTCGATGACATATGTACTCATTCGAATATGAGGAAGACACATATCCTAGAATTAAGGCAAGTATTTGACAAATGTCGAGAATATCAAGTTTGTTTGAACCCAAAAAATTGCATTTTCATGGTCAGACAAGGAAAAATTCTAGGACACATTGTGTCAAAGAATGGAATCTCTACGGATGAAGAAAAAGTGAAAGTAATTGCAGATCTACCTAAAACAAATACTGTAAAAGAGGTACATGCATTTATGGGTCATTGTGGTTATTACAGACATTTCATACACACGTATGCAATCATAGCCAAGACTTTGTACTCTCTTTTGACCAAGTTTGAATGGACAGATGAGTGTGAGAACTCATTCAATGAACTTAAACGACGTTTGTGCTCAGCACCTATATTAACAACCCCAGATTGGAGCAAGCCATTCCATGTACATGTGGATGCATCCAATTATGCGATAGGATGTGTGTTGGCACAACCCACAAATGAAGGTAATATAGACCTCCCTATAGCTTACGCGAGCAGACAGTTGAACCCAGCTAAAACAAATTACACAACTACACAACGAGAAGGATTAGGAATGATCTACGTAGTAAAGAAATTCAGGCATTATTTGTTGGCAAATAAGTTCAAATTCTTCACAGATGATCAAGCATTATTGTACTTAGTCAATAAGCCATGTAACAGAAGACGACTGATACGTTGGTTTATATTACTCATGGAGTACGATTTTGAAGTAGTAGTCAGGAAAGGAAAGACACACCTTAGAGCTGACCACCTCTCAAGACTAACCACAGGAGAAGCTTCTCAAGGAGTAGCAGATGAATTACCCGACGCATATTTGTTTAACCTTGAGATAGTACCAGAATGGGCTAAGTCCATTGTCCCTATTCTCACATATGGACCCAAACATCCTAGGATAAGGATCAAAGAAGGAGAGGTTACCAAGTCAAAAAGATATCAAATAATAGCAGGAAGTATATATAAACAGGATAATCAAAAGATTCTTTCTTGTTATGTAGATGAATTAGAACATGCGAATTGGTTGCAATTAGCACATGTAGGTGCATTAAAGCAACATCATTCAAAACACCGTACGTTGTAGACTCTGCATAGACTAGGGGTATATTGGCCTTCTATGGAAGCAGATATCTACAAGATGTGTAAAGAATGCCCTATCTGTTGTGAAAGGCCACCAGTAGAACATGCTACATTATATCACATGTCTCTCACACCAGATTGGAGTGAACCTTTAGTGATGTAATTAAGGACGAAAACATTCCCTCAAGGAATGACCTTAGCACGACAACGCAGTCTAGAGCAGAAAGCTCAAGACTATTCACTTATTGGTGACAATCTATACAAACGAGCACGAGATGGATACTTAAAACAATGTGTTCATGAAAGCGATTATTTGAGTGTACTAGAGACTGCACACCAAGGTGTTGCAGGAGGTCATTTTGGCCCCGATAGGATAATCAAAGCCATACTGTTTGTAGGATTATGGTGGCCCACTCTTCACATGGATGCACATACCTATGTTAAGAGATGTGATGTGTGACAGAGAACTCAGTTTCCTACTCGTAGAGATGAAATGCCATTGAAACCCATGATGGGAGGATGTGCATTTTCTAAGTGGGATATAGACTTTGTAGGACCCATTAACCCCCCTACAAAAGGAACACATACTGAATATATCATAGTTGCAACATATTATCTTACCAAATGGGTAGAGGCCAAGGCCACAAAAAAGAATGATGCACACACGACTGCAAAATTCTTATTTAAAAATACCTTTTCAAGATATGGACTACCTATAGAGTTAGTGAACGATCGAGGAACTCACTTTCTAAATCAGGTCATTGAATATTTGTTATAGGATTTTATGGCGATTCACAAGAAATCCGCACCATATCATCCTCAGGCCAATGGTCAAGCAGAAAGTACTAACAATATCCTTTGTAATGTACTGACGAAACTCATGAACAACAACAAATGTTCAGATTGGGACAAACAGTTACATCATGTTGTTTGGGCTTATCGAGTGGCCTACAAGACCGTACTCAATGAAACTCCCTTTGAGATGGTTTTTGGTCAGAATGTTGTGCTCCCTTTGGACTTCTTGATACTGATCCTTAAGGTTGCATAAGAACATCAATGGACCGGCCGTGAATTATCGTGGAGAATAATGGACTTGGAACGATTAGGAGAAACCAGGCTGAAAGCAACAACAGGTATATATGCAGCAAAGAAGCGACAGAAAGCATATTTCGATGCACATGTGAAAGATAAAGGCTTAAAAGAAGGAGATTTAGTCCTAGTATATACGTTGAAACAACACACACAGAAATTAGAAAAGCGAGGTTATGGACCTATGATCATTAAAAGACTCTCGACAAGTGGAGTAGTACAATTAGCCACCCTAGAAGGAGACATAATGCCTAATTACATTAGTGGTTGTAGAATCAAGCTTTATCAAGAACCTCTTACTGAGGTTATGCTTAGAAGACTCACGTTGGCAAAGAAGTGTAAGGAGGAAGAATAGAGAATACATGCTGAAGCTCAAGCAGAAGCTATAGAACGCATTAAGCGCATGAAGCTAAGAAGACAGGGACGAGGGAGAGAACATTATAACCATCTAGAAACAACACCCAGATACCCCATGGCCATGTGTCAAGAAAAGTCACTTACTCATCCTAGTGTAGTGGATAGGAGACCATTCATTACAGTTAGGCTAGAGCACGGCAATTATTGCCACGAGCTCAGGGCTTTAATTGATTCAGGTGCTGCAACTAGTGTGATTAGATGGTCCCACTATAAGGACTTGAGAATAAAAATGCATCCAATTGAGGCATACCTCATAGGGCTAGGAGGCATGAAACCCCTTGCATGGGTGAGGTGGACCTTCCTATCCTCATACACAATGTGACCATGACAACGAAGCTCGCTTGACTTCCCTAACAACTCTCCACCTGAGGTATGTAACCCTAGACCATATGAAACGCAAGTGCCGGAGGACCGGAATATCTTTGGCCAGATCCCTCGGCTAAGCACGCTCCTTCCAAAGTCACCCCATGAGAGCTTGGCGATGGATAGTTGCCAGATAAAAGCATGTCAACAGATTTTTCCCTTGGTCTTCGAGAAGCAATTAGGTGGGTCACATCAGCCATCAGGTGGACTGCATCAGCAGCCACATGGACATAACACCCTGCAGTGCCCATCCTTCCACACTTACTACAAACTGGCCTAGATTAATGATACAAAATGCTGCACTTTGTAATGGGCAAGTTTTGCAAGTGTTGGACCTCCCTTCTTTTCCAAAGTAGAGTGTCCATCCGACCTCTGAACCCCAACCACAAAGGAGTCACCCATGACTGAGGAACCCAAGCCGACGTCCCTACCAGACTATGCAAAGAAAGCAACAGTATCAGCACCACAAAGCAAGAGGCACAAGACAAATATGGGTGCCAAAAGGATAGAAAGCATCGATAGATTTCAACAATGCAGATATGGACAAGAAGAATTTAAGGCAGCATCATAAGTAGTATTCTACATCTCCTCAACCTTTTTGTACGAGTACGAACATTCGACAGATTTGGATCGCCAAGAAGTACCTTACGAATCGACCCACACCCACATAGATATGGGTACCCAAACAATGTATTATAGCTCAACACTCATCCAAATAACATATACCCCTCTGAAATCTCTTCACCCCTCAACACCACCACATCCAATATCATCTTTGGTCCCTCAACAGAAACATACCACCCGCTCAGCAACTCTTAGAAACCCTTGTAATAATTCACTCATAACTGAACCTTGTATAAACTCAACCACATTAACCCAATATCACTTGTAATAACATCTCATAAAGCAATGTATCCACTATCTGAAGCATGTAGGTGTCTAGAGACATGCATTAGTGTTGCAAAAATCATTCCATAAACCACCTCACAACACTTGGCTACACGGGTTACACATCGGTTATGGAAAGGGATTGCAGTCTCACTTTAATGGGATCATGATTAATTTCCATACTAATGTGCTAATCTTTTGTAGCAGATCCTCTCCACATTTGCATCACTCATCATGCAGAAAAAAGGACCGTCTGAAGCTGGCCCCAGTGTACCGGTGGTCAATTTTGGCGAATTACTAGCTGAGCCACATCCCATGGCACAACCACCTGAATTTCAAGGATTCCCAGGCCCTATGCCGATTGATGACCTTGCGCTTCTCCAAAATACAGAAGACTTAAAGCATGTTTGGGTGAGAGCAAGTTTCACTTCCCAAACCGGATTTTTATAGATGCTATTACCTAGTGACCACACTTACAACCTCCAAGAACAAGGACTTGCCGAGTACTTTCATTTTGTTGTCTTTGGTAAATGACCACCCATTCAAAAAGTTCTATCTTTCAAAAGATTTGATTCGAGCAGCAATTAAGATCCATGGAACTCACACGCCAACATAGCGAGAAAGGCTGATTCGAGAGCCGATGAAGCATGGTGATGTTATCAAATGGGAAGACATTTCGGCCATTACACCTGAAGTATCTAAGCCCCTATGTATATGTACGCAACATTTTGCATTCTAGGCTCAAGACCGTTTCACTATGCCTCACAAGCATATTTGGTTTGGATTGTATTTAGCATGTATTGGGGCCCAAACAATAGATCTTGCTAGTTGGATCATTGATTAGTTGTACTTAGCATAGCAGAGATGGGAAAGGAAAAAAGTCATCCATGGATGTTGCACTCTCACTCGCATTGTTTATATGTGCTTGGCATATCACTTGCCTATAGAACGTGCAATGAAGAGTGAAGAATTGAAGGCATTCAAAGGGACCGCCAAGAAAGCCAGAAAATCTAGCAAGGGACGGGTAGGCAAGCACATGCGAGAATCTATCCCATGCCTACAAGTTCTAGAGTCCCCATCACCTCAACCCTCTCCAGAACAGTCACCTACAGAACCCCCGGCACCAGTACAACCCACACATGTACGCCTGTCAAGATCGATTATCATAGAAGGTACTACCAGTGCTATTACCTCTCAAGCAACCACAGTCCAGGAACCAATCACTACAGCAGCAGAAAGTCCCACCTCCATTGGTGCGGAAGCATTTACTTTTCCTATACCCAACTTGGAAGCAGAGCCCATAAATACCACTTTTGATTTTGAAATACCTGATGTTTTTTCAAATGAGTTTCAATTTTCAAAAGGATAATTTTTCTCACAGGAGTATGAATGCCCAAGTTACCCTACCACACCCCCTGATCAACCGGAAGAGCAAGTAGTCTCCATATCTAAGGAAGAAAGGATAGAAACTGATGATGAAGATGGAGATGATGAAACCAATCAGGCAAGCCATGAATCTCAAGAGAATGTGCAAAATGATGAACAGGAACAACACACTGACACTTAGGGTGACACTAGTACTTACGAAGATGAAACATTTGAAGCTGCTGCATACACATTGGCAATCAAGAAGCTATATCGCACCATGCAAGCTGTTTGGGCGCACAGAAAATTGTTCGAAGAAGAAAGCCAAGTGCTTGTAGAACAAGAACTCGCTACAGGAGGCTTTGAAGAAGCTTACATTCAGGGATTCAGAGAACTAGTTAAGTCAGTAGGAACTAATGAAGCATTATGCTATTTGTAGAGGAAACCACTACCCCAATTTGACCCATGATGAATACGCTTGCTATCAAAGCCCGGTCAATATATTCGTGTACCAACGGATGCCTAGTCCTCACAACAGGCCAGGGAAGCACTCCTCATCCTTGAAGATTCTTTGGCAGAAGAAACCATCGTGATTGACTCCCCGCCCCACACTTCTACTGTAAATACCACTACTGTGGTGGAAGTACCCAATGTACCGACTACTCCTCCTTCACCTCCTATCCTTCCAGTCTCTCTTGTACACCCTACCTCTCCTAGACCATCCAAGTCCTTCGATAGTGTACTAGCAAAAGTCTTTGTTGCCTCAATTCCTCTCACCCTTTTTGCACCCACACAACCTAGCCTCCCTCCTCGGACGTCCATCCTTCTATCCCGTCCATTTCTCCATCCATCCGTCCCTTCCTTCCCCATCCCTCCAAGACCCCTATTCCCTTTTCCCTCTCCATTGACCTTCTCCCCCGTCTCACCTCCCCAACCCATTGTATTTCCTCTCTCCCCTCTCCACCAAGGAATACAAGAAACCCCATCTGTAAATTATTTGGCAACCTTTGTAAATCTTGTATTCACACCCACTCATGCACCCACTATCACTCCACTATTCACAGTCACGACATTCGACACCACATCCAGTGACATGGACATATCACCACCCACCGCACCAACACTCACCTTATCCATTTCACCACCACATTTAGGCACATGACATTTCTCCATAGTCACCACTACATCCACTTTCCCATCCCTATTTCTCCTTTCCCTTGCATCAACACCCACACCCACAGCATCTGCACTCACTCCACCGTTAATGTTATCACCAACAATTGACACTGCATTCCGTCAAATGTTCGCATGTATGACAAGTGAGAGATGAGTTCACATCTCTAGGCACCAGTTACCAGACGCTACAACAGACCACGAATGACGTACAGTCGTAGCTAAATTCCTTAAGTATTGAGAACGCCTCCCTTAACACATGCTACCAAGAGCTATGCTAGGCCTACCATACACTTGAGCTAGAAAGTGAACAGAAGACAAAAGAGGCAATTACAGATATTGACAATTTGTTAAGGGCTCAAACTATTCAAAGTGTGACGCTCACCAGAAACATGGGATTACTAAGACGTCACCTAACAGCAGCCAAAGAAGGGAATCAACGCTTGCAAGAACAGAATAGAGAGAACCTTGAAGCTGCTTTAGATCAACCAGACGAACCTCTGAGTCCCAACCATTTCAAAGTCGTCCCCTCAGAATCTATGAAGATACTATTAGAAGACCATGTCATACTACTCGAAGATTATGACAGTATGAACAAGGCATATCAGAAGCTCAAGGAAGCCCACAAAATGCTACAGTTGAGAGCACTTGAATAACAAGTACCACTACCTCCTGCGGCCACATCTCCTGAGATCATCGAGGAACTCAAGCCCAGGCGGACGTGTCACAGCCAAAGGCCAGACCACCTTTGAACTCCCTACCTCCGCGTGGATGAAGACTGTAGAAGAACTTGGAAAGACCCACTCAGCATGTGTGGAAGCTCAGTTACACGCAATGGCTATGATCGAGGAGCGTATTCTACAATCCCCTTATTTTGCTCACTTGGCCCCTCGTAGGTATATATCTAGGCATGAGCTACAATATAAGCCATATTTTATGTTAATGGAAGAGTACCAACTAGTGATCGGAAAGGAAACAGGCAAGAAACCCTCACACACAACTTAGTTTGAGCCTGATGACTTGCCACGAGATGCGCAGAGAGGAGCAATCTTTCAACAAAATTGGCGCCAGGAATTATTATAGAAATATCCAGAAATGATGAGCACATGGGTCAAAGCACCCCTCCATTTAAAGTATAACCCATGTTGGGGACCGATACCACGACGCCGCTATTGGAAGGCCTTTGCAATCAAAGTACAAAACAACAAGCAGTGCCAAGACTAGCTAAATTATCCGTATTTCACTCCACCCCGTGGACTGCCCACTGTTGGATATATGATGGCAACCATTCGCCACTAGCTCCCCCGCTTACACCGCATGGACGATGTAGCTACCCATGTGATGGTCAAAATATTTGACATGATGCAGATCGTATTCAAAGCCTTTCATTGCGTCAAGGCACCACATGTTAACACCCTGGGCTTTGAGCATGGTAATCAAGATTTAGCATATGACATGAGCACGACACCATCGCTTCGGGTGTGCTATGTCTGACACTGACGCATCAAATATTTACCGGCATGCTATAAAATGACCTTCAAAGAAATTTTTACTACCAGTTTTTGGGAGTACCATTTAGAGGTGTTCATAAGCAGGCTAACACTCCTACTCCCATTATTTGGCTGTGAACAAATGGTGTACTCCATGCACTATAGACTCCCACCACCAGATGAACCTCAACCCATAGATTAGGAAAAACTCGAAGTAGATCTTGCAAGAGGCATTCACATTTTAGAGCACATCCTCCCTTAGGACCTCCTACAAAATTATATCCGACAGATCCCACAACAAGGTTCTCTCAAGGATGATAGAAGCGAGAGGGGGGGGGGGGTCTTGGCAGTAGCTAGAGGCACAGACGACATGGAAGTATGTGAAGGTGGATCACAACCAAGTAGTGAGGAGCCATACAAATTATTTTTTCAAAGAAATACGTTTTTTATTACTTTTTCCAAAACCCTCAATAGTGATTTTCATCACTCTTGTACCATATGTAACATAGAACAACCAGTTTTGTAATTATATGCTCCATTTTGTGCAAGCCGAGGAGTCCTCGAGCTTGAGGAGCCTAGGTAGAATGAGCCCTCCAATTTTGTCTATTTTTAGACTTTGTTTAGACCTTCAAATAGCACCTAGAACCTATTTTCTAACTATGCCGGTCATTAGATGTGAAACCAGTCAAAACTAGTCTAAAAACTATAAAGAGAGCTATAGAGCTCATTTTTGAGGTTAGCTAGTGTAGACTTGTATGAGCTAGTGTGAGCTTGAGCTTGTAATTGAGATCTTGAGTAATAGAGTCTATTTTCCTACCTTCCATTTTGTCTTGCTTGTCTCTTACATGTGTGTGTGCATCTCTATGCTTCTCACCTTCACTCTCACTACATCTCACATTCATGATCTTCATATCACTCCTATCTCTTTCGCGGATTGACATTAAGGAGGTGGAGATTCTTAACGTGGTACTTACCATTGTGCTAGAGCAACAATAGGAGACCTTTGCTATATTTAGAGTGAACTCCAGCTTCTTCCAAGAGCTGCGCCATGAGCATTCTACTATTATGTTCGTTAAGCAATTGTTGTGCTCTCACTTGCTCCACGATGTGATACAGCCTCCAGAGTATCGTTGTATATGCTGGGGCTCCGGTGGTTTCTTCATCTTCTGCTTCTTCTTCATCCTCTTCTTCTCCCTCTCAATGTGCATGTTGCTAAGATGAAGTTCTCTGCTGATCATCATCCCAATGTACATGGCAGCCTTCTGTGGATTTCCTTCATCTTTGGGAAGAGGTGCCCTGTTCTTCTGTGTCCAAACAAAATTCCAGATCAGAAAGTTGTGTATTCTATAAGAATGATTCGAAGTCAAAGGTGCTCATCCCTTCAACGTCTTGGGTGGTAGCAAATTCAAATTCAGGTGGAACGGGAGGAGCCGATGGGGCAGCTTGTGATGTGCCTTTAGATCTAGAACTGGGTATTCTAATTGTAAAGGGAGGCATAATGGCATCCCCTCATGGTGAGACTTCCGGAGTTGTAAGAACTTCACATGTCTAGACGTAGGGAATTGAGCCTCTCATGTGCTTGGATTGATGTGAGGCAGTTTTGTGTCTTTTAAACATTTGTAACTAAGACCAGGTTAAAGCGCGTTCAAGGGGTACATCGTATGCTAAGCACTTGTAGATGATGCATGTGATTTCACAACAAACATTCACGACTAGCTTCCTAGATGACCTTTTATTTGTTCCATAAAGCTGCTCCATAATCCATATGGGAAGCTTTATCGGTAGTGCACCTGTCTCCACCAAATAAAGATCGAACCAGATCCGTTTGTGGGGCTGAGTGAACCAATCTTGACCAAAAAATGCAAAATGTTGCATGCACATATGGAGAGGGATTTGAGCTTCTGTAATAGAGTTATTTTGTAATCAAAGCTTTCCATTGTTCCACTCTTTGCTCTTACCTTGTGCGCTTGTGTGTGTATGTGTGTGCATGCTATTGTGCTTTCACTCATGCACTTGTGCCATCACTTTCTCATAGTCTTCATACGAGTCCTCACGTCTCCACAGATTGACATTTATGAGGTGAATATCCTCACGTTCGTACTTGCCATTGTGCTAGAGTGACACCAAATTTGGCACCGTTGTCGGGGGGAGAGCTTGGAGGACAAGCGTGTAATGGTAAGACATAGAGTAGCAACATTGGAAGGTAAAAAAATCACCATTTGAAGTTTAGTTTCTGAGTTTTGCTTCATCTCCATCATCATCATCACCAACATCTCCTCTCGTCTTCACCTTCTCTGATTTTTTCACTTTTTTTACTGTATATCCCCTATTTTTGCCTCTTCTTCTTCATTCTTGGTTGTGCAAAGAGTTCAGTGAGAGTTTAGAGCTTAAGCGTGGATGAAATACAGAGAATCGTGCTATTAAAACATCACAAAACTAAGTGACAATATCGCGGAGTGACAAGGTCTGCACCTGGTATCGCAAGTGTCATATCATGAGATTGAAGGGTGACTTTGCATATACAGCCACATAAGAGTGACAAGGAGGACACAAGGCACACATATTTGCAAAATTTTTGAATTTGGTGTCAAAATCTCCAAGTATCATGTCCGCTTGAGTTTTGGTATCGCGATACTAGAATTCCCGTGTATCATGATACTTGTCGAGGTATCGTATCATGCACGCCCACTTGAGGTATCACAATACCATTTTGGTATCATATCGTCAAGTGTTGGTATCGCGATAGCGGTTGCCCCGGTGGTATCGTATCATCCCAGTCATGGTAAGCAGTATTGTATCGTGCCTATTCTAGTATCGTATCGTGTAAAAAAGTGGTATCGTATCGTTTGACCCTTCAGTATCGTATCGTCCATAGAACCAGTATCGTATCGTGAGAGTTGCAATATCGTATCGTGGGTTTTACTAGTATCGTATCGTGTAAAGTTTTGGATCATATCACTTATCACCTTAGTAACATATCGTGAGCAATCTGGTATCGTATCACGTGATTTTTGGTATCGTATCGGGTAGTGGTCAGGTATCGTATCATCCACTAACTTGGTATCGTATCGTCAAATGCAGAGGTATCGTATCGTGAGGTGACTTGGTATCATGTAAATTTTGGTATCGTATCGTGAGGTGACTTGGTATCGTATCATGACTGCTTCGAGTATTGTATCATTTGGATAGCAGTATCGTATTGTGGAAGTTGGTAATTGCCTTGGTAGTATCGTATCGTCCGAGGTGGTATCATCCAGAGACAAGTATCGTACCGCGACCATCTAGTATCGTATCATCGCACCTAGTATCGTGTATCGCCTGTTTAAGTACTCCCAGGAAGGTTCTGTTTCCCTGTTTTAACCCCCAAAGCCCTGAACTGGCATAACTTTCTCATACGAAATCCGTTCGGAGTGATTTTGGGTTTGTTACGATAAAACTAATATGTGGATTATTAGATATAGTATTTTGAAGTTGACCCTCATGTGGGACTAGGAAGCAAGGGGTTCCATAGGATTTTAAGCAATATAGAGGAAAATTTTGGACTGGTAGACAAGGCTTATGAACTTGAGATCAAGTAGACACCTAGGAAAAGATAGATAAAGTATCAAATCATCTTAGGCTAGTGTCAACCATACAACCAAGTCGTGGGATCACAAATTAGTGGTTATCACTACGTGTTGAGTTCATAGACAAGTGAGTCAGAAATGTCTTTTAACATGGAGAGACTCATGGCTTCTGAAGACATGCATAATTCAGTACCTAGGAAGGGTTTTATGTCTATAGTGGAAGGGGAATATCAGATGTCTCTTCAATATGTATCCACCAACTTACAAAGGATACCCATCTACCTCAATAGTCTAGGTCAGTAGCAAGAATGATAAACACTACAGAATTAGAAATAGGCCCAAGGCCAGCTGTCAAGTACGAAGATGGAGTCTACATAAACAAGATGGGTCAGATCTATGTAATAACCGAAAACCTTGATCAGATTACCGATAGAGGCAAATTAGAGGGACAAGGAACTTCCAGAAAATCTAACCAAGAAGAACTGGTGACTACCCCAAGGGGCAAGTCTAGAGAGGGGATTTGATACCTCAAGATGATTACCTGTTGGACATATCCCTGATCCATGGGTCTGACTGACTCCTCCAAACTGATTCACCGACACAAGGAGAAAGCATCAGCCCAATAACTATATACGAGTTAAGGGATCCGGAAAATCCATCTAGAGTTACATACCAAGACCAAAATCAAACGAGATATTGCCTAGTAGATGATGTGGAGGGGTCTAGATTAAAGTACATGGATCTTCCTATATTCCCTCCTCGAGATCAGGCAACTACCTCACAAAACCCATTCCAGACCCAACAAAGAATGGAAAAAGTGATGTTAGGACAAACGAGCCAATGTCGTATGCCGAACAGACCTCAGGTGCAATCCACGATGCTAGGAATTAACTCCCACAAGCAAACTAGCCAGGGAATGGGAAATACGAATAGAACCACTTTTAGGGCAAAACCACCCCAAGGTGTAGGAGCTGGAATACACCCCGTACAACCCTCTATTCCCATCATAATTCGATCCCAAGAGCCAGGCAGAAGAGTGAGACTAATCCAAGTGGCCAAATGTATGCGAAATCATTACGATGGCATAGGAGAGCCCTATGAACACATTGCAGAATACAAGAAGGTGTTGTGAGTAGAGCAAGTGGATGACTTTTTTGTGCAATATGAATCCTTTGGGCTTACCCTCACTGGAATAGCCTTAACTTGGTTTCAATCCTTGGATCCAAATTGCTTTGGCCATATCGAACAATTCTTCCAAGCATGTATTGGGGAACTTACTAAGCGAGGGATCAAGCACAATTCGTCATCCTTAATACATAGTTTCAAACAAGCTCCTAATGAGATAGTAAAAAATTCAGCACGAAGATTTAATCAATACGTAGACCGATGCCCGGTGACGGAGAGACCTTCTCAACAAAAAATGATATCCCTATTTTTAGAAGATCTAACCAATGGGACATTGAGAATCCTAGTATACGTAAAACGGTTGCAAACTCTGAGTGAGTGTCTTCAAGTGTGCATAGATTTGGAAGACAACTTAGCTGAGGATCTCAAAGTCACACAAGATCCTACCAAAACAGAGGATAAAAGGAGAAATGAGACTTCTAGTTTGAGTTATGTGGAGGAAGTGGCAGCATTAGTGGCCAAGAAATTAGGAGTACAAGGACAAAGGAACTACCAGAACTCCTTCGTGAGAGTGCCAATGTTAGGAAGTTGCACACTTTTCGGAGGAGATCATCCATCTCATGTCTGCACCAGGGAAGGATTAGGAACTACAAGAAATAGGGGGGGCATAGGGATACCCCCGAATTGAAAAAAAAAAGGAGCACCGTCGCTTATGTGATGCTAACATCGCATAAGCGATGGTGATGTTTTCGAATGTTTTTTTTTGAAGGGGATACCTCGCATAAGTGATGCCTGCATCACTAATGCAATGCTAAATCTCTGCGTCGCAAGTAACATCGTTGCCTATCGATGTTATTTGCAACGTGGGAAAACTGGACAACGACGCATATGCATCGTCCTTTCGAGAGCGTCACATAAGAGACACTCTGGAATGTTAAAAAAAAAATTTGAATTCTCCCAGCACATTTGTGCCGAGTTCTGGATGAGAGAAACAGAACGAGAGAGAGAGAGAGAGAGAGAGAGAGAGAGAGACGCAAAGAGAAAGACCAGGTTTGCACACACACACACTTACACACACATACATATGCATACACACACACATATACACACATAGACACACACACACACATACACATAGACACACACACACATAGACACACAAATACACACACATATACACACATACACACATAATGTTGCATACACACACATATACATGCATACACACACAAACATATACATGCACACACACATATATGCATACACACACATATGCATACATAATGCACATGCAAACATACACATATATAATGCATACACATGCACACACATATACACATACACATACACACACATACACACATACACACATACACACACATACACACACATACACACACATACACACACATACACACACACATACACACACACATACACACACACATACACACACACATACACACACACATACACACACATATATGCATACACACACACATAGAGAGACATGCACACACATAGACATACATGCATACATATGCATATGCATACATACATACATACTTACATGCATACACACACATATGCATACATAATGCACATGCATACATACACATACATAATGCATATGCATACATAATGCACATGCATACATACACATACATAATGCATACACACACATATGCATACATAATGCATACACACACATACACACACATATGCATACATACATGCATACACATACACACATAGACACATACACACTCATAGACACACACACATACACATAGACGCACACACACATATACACACACATACACACATACACACATACACACATACACACATAATGATGCATTCACACACATACACATGCATACACACATACAGATGCATACACACATACACACATAATGATGCATTCACACACATACACATGCATTCACACAGGGATACAGGTCTTAAATATGACCTTTCCCCCTAGTGTAGAGTACACATATTTAGGCAGTGTAGTTGTGCATGATAGCGAGATAATGTAGTGTCCTGTTGGCAATAAATGGTTAACACATTGCCATACGGGAATTGTCCCAAGTCCTTGCTATCAAAAAGGGATTGAAACTGCTCTTCAGTTCCTAACATGCCTTCAAAATGTTATGCATGAATGGCTTTTCCAAACAGGGTTCAGTGTTGGCTTGAAAGACATGTACTTAATAGATGAAATTAGAACATATAAAATCTTCTTGAAGAAGTTCATATTGTTGTAGATGATGGCAGATTGTCTTCTCAGAGAGTTCTCACTTTGGAAAGGCAGATCTGATTAGTCTTGTCAGGAAAAGAGGAACTCATTCCAAGAACTTTTATCAATCCATATCATAGTGATATCCTTGACTATGGTTACCAAGAAAATTTTCTTAGCTTAGTTGAAGAAATCAGTGCTAGAAGATCAACAATTTGTGAATTTCAACGTGTTCTTGGGGAAATACCAACCGTTGTTGAGAGGCATAGCTATCCATCCAATTCCATGATGGCAATGATAAGGGCTGGAAGCAAAGGATCATTGTCAAAATTGATACAACAGTGTGCATGCTTAGGTTTACAGTCTGTAAACAGAGAGGAGTTGTTCTTTTCTGACTTTCATGATGGTTTGGCAGTAATTCATTCTTGCTTTTTAGATGGTTTAACCTCCAAAGAATTCCTTTATCATTTAGTGTCTTCTTGAAAACCTGGAAAAGGGTATGGAGCTGAGGGGCATGGAGAACTTTTTCGAAAATGTATGTATGGGTTAAGGGAAGTGTATTTAGCATATGATGGTTCTATTCGGACACAAATAGACAATCATGTAATACAATTCAATTATGAAGTTTTGGAGAACATCGAAGAGGCAGACTGGAAATCAAAGGATCCGTAGAGTCCTGGCCTTGGTTAAGAGCCTGTTGGTGTACTGGCCCTGACATCATTGATTGAACCAGCTTATAGTTATGCATTTCGCCAGTCTGCACCAACAAAGAGTAATCCCATTGAATTGCTAAAGGTAATCTTTGACAATTATGATCTCTTCTTATAGTTTTGAGTTTAATGTAATGTTGTTAAAACATAATTGGTTTTTGAGGTAAGACAAAACAAAGAAAACTCTGGGAAGTTCGATCATCATGATTTGTTTTCCCTTCTCATTTTCTAGGAGATCCTTCTAAGATGCTCCAACACATCTTTGAAAGGCATACATCACAAATACATTCTTGCCATTTCTTTGAACACAATAAAGAGGAAAACTAATCCAGCAAGGGTAGCACTGCAGATTCAGAGACATCTTCACTGTTTCACACTTGGAAAGTGACCAGTTTATAAGACCATGATAGAGTTACGTACCATCATCAAAATGTTTGTTAGCCCCTTTTTTTCTTTAGTTCATAAAATACTATTTTAAACTTGAAGAAATCATGCATTTTTATTGCAACACATACACATATACACACACACACACAAACATACACACATAGACACATACACACATAGACACATACACACATAATGATGCATACACACATATACACATGCATACACACATATGCATACATACATGCATACACATACACACACAGAAAAAAAAAGTTTGATTTCTCCCGGCACAGATTAACACGTGAGAGCAAGAAGAGAACGAGAGAGAGAGAGACAGAGACAGAGAGAGAGAGAGAGCGAGAGAGAGAGAAGGCTGAGATTTCTGAATTGTTTGGATTTAAGTCATCAGTTAATATTTACCCAAGGAGGCCAAGCTTTACTAAAACTATCTCAGGATGGCATCCTTTCAAGCCATTTGATTTTAGAAAATCATTTTTGGCTGCTAAAACATGGAATTCAAATGTTAAATATGTATTGTGACTCTCCTGCTCCCAGGCCTACAATAATTAAGGCACCGGGTATAAAATCTCTTTTGTGGACAGGGATACAGGTCTTAAATATGACCTTTCCCCCTGGTGTAGAGTACACATATTTAAACAGTGTAGTTGTGCATGACAACGAGATAATGCAGTGTCCTATTCGCAATAAATGGTTAACAGATTTCCATACGGGAATTGTCTCAAGTCTTTGCTATCAAAAAGGGACTGAAACTGCTCTTCAGTTCGTAACATGCCTTCAAAATGTTCTGCATGAATGGCTTTTCCAAACAGGGTTCAGTGTTGGCTTGAAAGACATGTACTTAATAGATGAATTTAGAACATATAAAAAACTTCTTGAACAAGTTCATATTGCTTAAAAAATATATAACAACAAAAACCCATTATTAGGTGCTTAAAAAAATAACTAACTCTATCATAAAAAATATAGACTTTTTTCTACCTGTTTGAAAGTACGAAATGAAATTTCGTAGATACCAACAATAGTTCCTCCGTAACCAAGTTCACTATCTATAAGGTTCGTGTCTTTTGAGCTAGCACGTGATACTTGCTTGAAAGAAGCAACAATACTAGAATCCTCTGTTTTATGTAGAAAAGAGATATAAGCTTATCTATCTACACATGATTTAACTCAAATAGGATTTTCTCCTGTGAATAATTCACATAATTTGCTACTAATGCTCCCTTGTATATGCTTTCTCTCAATGGTGCACACTGACATCTCACCCATACACGTGCCTACATGTAAACAAAACCTCATTATGTGTCAGACAGTGACCTAATGTAATATTAGAGATTATTAAATCTAAGCAAAGAACCTGAGCTGGAAACTGTGTCTTCTGCTTCCCATTAGTCTAGGCATATGGATTGATGTTTATCTCTCCATAGCTTTCTGCCTCAAAAATACCATGCAACTTTTTATCAATGTAATTAAAACAAAAATAGTGGCATCCCTGGTCAGACATTCTTTACATAGCTGATATGAGAAGCTCGAAGGCCTGGACATGCACAAAAGATAATGATCAAGCTACTGTTCATGCATAAGGACGTCTGTAAAATAAAACCAAGCCCAGGATTCACAGATCTATAATAGAAAGTAAGAGGATAGATAAAGTATACCAAACAGAAGCTGTGTGATGCATTCATTGTAAGTCGCATGGCCATAGCCAAAAATCACAGCAGCAAGCTCCTCTGCCGAAAGGTTCAAGAACGGGAGTGGTGATGAAGGAGGACAGCTAGCCCCAGAGGAAGGAGAATAAAGGCCTTTGTATGCAACCGTCAACGTCTTCTCCTTTGTCCCCTAACATGGACCCACGTTGTAAACCCACAACCTGTCTACTCACACTCAACGAGTTTCTCATGAAAAGAGATATAAGCTTATCTGTCTACACATGATTTAACTCAAATAGGATTTTCTCCTGTGAATAATTCACATAATTCGGTGCTAATGCTCCCCTTGTATATGCTTTATGTCAACGGTGCACACTGACACCTCACCCGTATGCGTGCCTACATGTAAACAAAACCTCATTACGTCTTAGATAGTGGCCTAATGTAATATAAGAGATTATTAAATCTAAGCAAAGAACCTGAGCTGGAAACTGTGTCTTCTGCTTCCCATCAGTCCAGGCATATGGATTAATTATAATAATACTTTCATAATAACATTTTTTATGAATGAAGGCATTCTGTGCCTACTATTCATGCATAAGGACGTCCGTAAAATAAAACCAAGCCCAGGATTCCAAGTAAGCTTTAGATTCAGTATTCTTCTCTGTGTGTATATGTATGTATGTGCATGTGTATGTGTGTGTATATGTATGTATGTGCATGTGCATGTGCATGTGTAAGTGTATATGTGTGTATGAGTATGTGCATGTGCATGTGTATATGTGTGCATATGTATGTGCATGTATATGTGTAACTCTATGTGTATATGTGTGTATGTGCATGTATATGTGTATATGTAGGTATGTGCATGTGTGTGTGCATGTGTATATGTGTGTATGTATGTGCATATATATGTGTATATATGTGTATAATGTATGTATATGCATGTGTATATGTATGAAACATGCATGTGTATGTGGATGCTGTTGAAGCTCAAAGTCAAGGACAAAGCATGGAAGCACATCAAAAGGTGGACACACGAGGAAAGGGAGCAAGTAGGGAGCTCCAAGAAGTGTATGTCAAATTTTCAGAAGAATCCCCTACAAAAATAGTGATTTTCATCACTAGAAACCATTGTAAATACCATTATCTATTTTTAGTAACTCCATTTTGTTCAAGTCGAGGAGTCCTCGAGCTTGAGGAGTATTAGAAGTACCATCGTACCAATTTTCATAATTTTTAGACTTCGTTTGAGCCCTCAAATAAGCCCTGGAACCTAATTTTTAACTAGGCCGGACACTAGGTCTGGACAGGGCCAAAACTAGCCAAAAAACTATAAAAAGAGCTAGAGAGCTCATTTTTGGGGTTAGCTTGTTAGAGAATAGAACTTTTGTAAGAGAACTCTTTTGCAATCTAAGCTTTCCATTGTTCCTCTCTTTGATCTTACTTTGTGCGCGTATGTGTGTATGTGTGTGCATGTTTGTGTACTTTCACTCACGCACTTGTGCCTTCACTTGCTCGTGGTCTTCATACCGGTCCTCACGTCTCCGCGGATTGACAAGTAAAGGAGGTGGTGCTTACGCTTGAGCTACACCAAATTTTGGCGCCGTTGCCGGGGAGAGAGCTTCGAGGACGAGCGTTGTGATGGTAAGATCGTAGATTTGCGACGTTGGAAGGTAAAAAAATTGTCATTTCAGTTCATTTTCTGTTTTTTCCTCTTCATCTTCATCATCATCATCATCTCCACCTTCTTCCATCTTCTTCTTCATAGAAATTTCTTGTTTATTAGTGCATTTTCACCATTTTCATACCATTTTTCATGCATTATTGTGTGGGAAGGAGTTAGGAGGTGCAAGGGAGAGCAAGCGCTATATTTTTTTCATGATTTTCTGCTCATACGGAGCTCGCCATAGCCGGCGCTCAGAAATTTGAATTTCCCGCCAAAAAAACGCGATTCTGTGATGAAAATCGTGATTCTGTGAAAATTCAAAATTTTTTGAAAAAATCACGATTTTCAATTTTCCCGCCTAAAAGTTGGTTGAAGAGAATCGCGATTCTGTGTTTTTTCTCAAAAAAACACGATTCTCTGCTCAAAATCGCGATTCTCAAAAAACACGATTCTCTGCTCAAAATCGTGATTCTCACCAATCACGATTTTCAGCAAAAAACACGATTTTGTGAAAAACACGACTTTCTGCTCAAAATCGCGATTCTCACAAATCACGATTTTCAGCCAAAAATACGATTTTGAGAAAAACACGATTCTGTGGAAAAACACGATTCTCTGGGACAAAATCGCGATTTTCAAGTCAAAAACACGATTTTGAGAAAACACGAGTTTTTGCTCAAAATCGCGATTTTCAATTCACGATTTTCTGCTCAAAATCGCGATTTTCATGTCAAAAACACGATTTTGAGAAAACACGATTTTCAGTCAAAAACACGATTTTGTGATCAACATCGCGATTCTCTGAAACACGATTTTGTGATCAACATCGCGATTTTCAGAAACACGATTTTGTGATCAACATCGCGATTTTCAGAAACACGATTTTGTGATCAAAATCGCGATTTTCAGAAACACGATTTTGTGATCAAAATCACGATTTTCAGGAACACGATTTTGTGATCAACATCGCGATTCTCTGAAACACGATTTTGTGATCAACATCGCGATTTTCAGAAACACGATTTTGTGATCAACATCGCGATTTTCAGAAACACGATTTTGTGATCAAAATCGCGATTTTCAAAAACACGATTTTGTGCTCAACATCGCGATTTTTTTGACTTCACAGCATCGTGATTTTCAGAAAGTTCACAAAATTGCGATTTTCTCCAAAGGTCCTGTTTGCCTGTTTTGACCCCCAGGAGCCTGATTTGACATAACTTTCTCATCCAAAGTCCATTTTTTGAGCTCTATAGCTTGTTGGAAAGCTCGTTTCAAATCCTACATGATCTCAACTGTTTTTTTCAAGAATAATGCGTTGATTTTGAGATAGGATAATTTGAAGTTGACCCTCAGGTGGGACTAGGGAACCAAGGGGGCTCTAAAGAATTTTGAACCTTACCAAAGGGAAAATTTGGACTCTTGACTAAAGCTTATGAACCTGAGATCTGGTAGACACTTAGGCAAGGATAAACAAAGCATTAGATCTTCTGAGGCTAGTGTCAACCATACATCCAAGTCTTGGACACAACAACTAAGTGGTGATCTTTTACCAAGTTCAGACACAAGTGATTCAGAAATGTCTTTTAGCATGGGAAAACCTGCAGGTGGCTCAGGGACTGCCCATCTACAAACACCGGAAGGTCCCTATAAGACACAGTTGGAATATATTCGGACCAACCAATTAGGTGCTCGCATCTATGAGGATGGTCTGAGGCGATCAGTGGTCCAACTCAAAAATCCAGATCAATCCTTTGGACTTGAACACCCGGTGGTCAAGTTCGAAGAGGGGTCATACATTGATAAGGAAGGAACCATGTATGTGGTTACCAACCAACCAGATAGGACCGATGAGTTTGGAAATGTCATTCCTGAGAATGAAATAGGAGACCTAGAACAAGGAAATGTAGGACAAGGACCCCAGACTCCTAGAGGTAAGTCAGTTTTGACCCGAGTGATCACTCCAAACTGGATCCCTCAAGATAACAAAAGCATAGAACTAATTTTGAATAGAGAAACAGAGGAAGCCTTTTGGAGATTCAAGCCAGATCAACCTAGCAAATTGGGCATAGTCATCATCTACGAGTTCAAGGATCCAGAGATACCAGGAAAGGTTGTCTACCTGGATAACACATCAGAGAAAATTTTCTTGGTAACAGAACATGATAGACATGCATATACTTGGAAGAATGAATTGATTTTCCCCCCACTAAGGTCCAATATTTCCCATGGCCTCCAAGGGGTAGGATCATCCCAGGCTCATGAAGCCCAGAGAGGAAGAACTAGAGAGAGACCTGAGGTAAGTTTTGCACACACCGTGGGCAGGAATAGAGCAGGATTTGAAAATGAAAGACCTGAAAGAGAGAGACATCAAGCACATAGGCAACAAAAGAGATGAACAGGATTTTCCATTGCCTAGACCCCGAGAGTACCCAAGAACCCTTAGACCCATTCAAGTGATCAAGGCAATGAAGAACTATTTCGATGGGACAGGGGATCCTTATGATCATGTGGCCGAGTACAAACAAGTGTTGAGAGCCGAACAAATTGAGGACTGGTTCACCCAGTACGAGGCATTTGGTTTGACCCTTAAGGGCACTGCCTTAGCTTGGTTTCAACCATTGAGTAGAAGCAGCTATCGCGATATAGTTCAACTGCTAGACGAATTCATTGTAGAATTTTCCAAGAGTGGTATCAAGCATAACACATCGTCCCTGATCCATAGTTTCAAGCAGACACCCCAAGAAACAGTGCGACTAGCAGTGTAGCTCAATGATGAGTAGCACCTCCTTTAATGTCAATCCGGGAAGACGTGAGGATGGTATGAAGACCTCGAGCAAGTGGCGGCACAAGTGCGTGAGTGAGAAGCACACAAGCATGCACACACATACACACACACGCGCACACAAGGCAAGACAAAGAGTGAGAATCAATGGAGCTTTTTAGATTACTTTCAAAATGCTCTTACAAGTTCGTTTCAATTACCATCTAACCTCAAAAATGAGCTCTCTAGCCCTTTTTATAGTTTTTGACTAGCTTCTGGTCCTGTCCAGACCTAGTGTCCGGCCTAGTTAAAAATTAGGTTCCAGGGCTTATTTGGGGGTTCAAACGAGATCTAAAAAATATGAAAATTGGTACGCAACTACTTCTAAGGCTCCTCAAGCTCAAGGACTCCTTGGCTTGCACAAAATGGAGCTACAAAAAGGTGAAATGATATTTACAATGATTGTTAGTGATAAAAATCACTGTTGTTGTAGGGATTTCTTCTAGTGCTCTGCCATACATATCTTCGAGCTCCCTACTTGCTCTTCCTTCCTGCATGTCCATCTCTTTGATTTGCATTAATGTCTTGAAAAAATATTGGCCTACTTGCCAGATCTTCTTTGACTGCCCTGTTTGCTTGTGCTGTCCCTTCGCTCTGACTCCCTTCTTTGACTTTCATGTCTTGTACGTCCTGGTGTACCAAGGCTACTGCCAACACCCCCCCCACTCTCGCGTCTGTCGCCCCTGACAGACCCTTGTCTAGCTGCTTTTTGGACGTAGTATTGTACAACATCGGCGGCGAGGTGGTGTTCTTCTAACCTGAGTCCCCTTGCTAGATCTGTCAGCAATGCATCCCAATTGACTGGCCCTGGGACATCTGGATGTGGCACCCGTAACTGCTCTGAGTGAATGGTTCGCTCCACAGCAAATAAATGGAGGAGATGTGAGGGTCTGGGTACAAATATTTCTGAGTGGTATTCCCAGAACCCTGTTATGAACATCTCTTCGAATGTTTGTTTGAAGCAGGCCGGGAGGTATTTTATTCTGGCGTGCCAAGCGTATATCACCTCTATGGAAGGAGTGGTGCTCATGTCATAAACTAAATCTTGGTTTCCTGTAAGGAATCTGACGCCTGAGAAGTGTGGGTCCTTGATATTCTTGAATGTCCTGAATGTAATAAGCATTAACTCAAAAATTTTCATGCACATCTGGGCCATTACATCAGGGGTATTCTTTAATCGGATGCTCCAGTGCCGTATAGTGGAAATCATGTAACTGACGGTGGGAGGCCCTTGAGGGGGTGCTAGATAGACGTAGTTTAACCATTTGGCGCATCCCTTGATATTCTTGACTGCAATGGTAAACTCTGGCCATGTGCGTCTGCGGAGTACAGGAACATAACAAGGGTTATATTTAATAAAAAGAGGCATATTCGTCCAGGTGCGAACCATCTCCGGATAGGTTTCGAGGAGTCGGATCCTCCAAGTGGGTTGATGAATGGATCCTTTTTTAGCGCTCTCTGGGATGTCATCTGGCCCAAATTGTGTAGCAAACGTTGGAGGTTTGCCACATCTGTGTTGGATTTCTGCATTGTAGTCCGCCAGAAGTATACAATATGGCACGAATTGATCATCATTGGTTCCGATCCATCTATGGTGGGACATGCTACGGAAGTATTCTGATTTAATAATAGTGTCCTCTATCTTTGCCATAGATTGGATCTGAACTGCCACTCGATCTTCATGAGTTGATGCCGTTTTCTCTAGTGTTTGGAGCCACTCAGGTACTTCGATTTCTAACGTATCCATTCCTTCTGCGGTTTGCTCACCACCTGGCATTGGCATAGGAACGTAAGGTTCCTCATACGTCTCATCTACCTCGATGGGTACCAAATCCTCGGGTTCAGGTTCGACAACTGGAGAGGGTTGCCTTTCATGTGTGAGTAATCTTGCCTGTAATTCGGCCACCTGCTCTTTCAATGCCTTGACTTCCTCTGAAGTCGTGGTCGTTTCCGTGACTTTGGGTGCTGTCTGTTGCTCTTGGAGTTGATTGCGCAGCGCATCACGTTCCCTTTCCAAGTCATCATGAGCTTCTAATAGATCTGCATAGCTGTCCAAGATGGTCTTCATTGTCTCTGAGGGCACAGCTTTAAACTGCTCTGGATCAATTTCGTGTGGAGAGCCTTCCATTGCTGCTTCTAGATTTGCTTCATTTTGCTGCTGCAGCCTCTTGTTTTCTTCTAGGGCGGCCGCCATGTGTTTTCTGAGAAGTGCCAGGTTACGCCGGACTTTGAGATTATCGGCTTGGTATACCTCGAGCAGAGCTTCTAGTTGTTTGGCACCTGATTCTGTCGATGGTTGGGGTGCCGCCAATAAGGTTTGGTGAGCCTGCTCAAGCGTCGTGTAGCGTTGATTCAGTTCTGCATTTTCTGTTTGTAGAATGAGAAATTGTCTTTGTAAGTTTTGATGGTGCGTTTCCAGATTCTGATACCGGTTGTCCAGAGCTTTGTACTCATGCTGGAGCTGGTATACACATTGGTTTAATGCTAAGAATATGTTATTTACATTAAATAATGCTGGGAAGGGTGAAGATGCAGGGGGAATGGGGGCGGGAATGGGAGAGGTGAATGATGTGGATGTACGTGGAGATGTGGGTGGAGGGGGTATGGGTGATGAAGGTGGCATGGGGGGAGGGAGCGGTGCTGTGGCAGGTGATGTTTCCATCGTGTCAACTGTTTGAGTGACGGTGTAGATGGGAATCGTTGGTGGAGTGGATGTGACATCGGTGAACAGGGTGGTGAAGGTGGGCATGGTGACTCCCCCGTATTGGATTCCCGGAGAGAGTGGGATGCCCATGACAACGGTAGTGGTAGTGGATGTGGTAGTGTTAGTGTCCTGTGGTGGAGTGAATTGTGTAGTGTGAGGTGGGGATGGTGGTGACAACGGTGCTTCCTGATATTCTTCTGCTTGCGCTGCCTCGCCTGGTGCTGATGTATTGATGTGAATTTGCTTCCCGGACCTCCTGGGACGAACGGGAACTCTTTTTTCAAACCTATGGATGTAGGCCATTGCCTCATGAATGGCCTCGTCCAGTCCTACAGCGTCGGCATGAAGGTTCATGGACTCAATGAACAACTCGTCCACACCTTCCTCAGCTAGCAAGTCGTTCATGAGTCTTTTGCCCTGTTCTAGAGACATCTGATGCTGTTCCTGAACCAATCGCATGGTTCGATATAGTCTCTTGATTTGTGCCGAATATGCTGGGGCACTTGCTAACTCGGAGAGTTCGTCATATTCTTGATGTTGTTCTTCGTCGGCCTCTTCTTCATCTCCTCCTGCCTCTTGTTCATCTACATCGACTTCTACAGTTTGTGGTTGGGTGGGGGCCGATGTTGTTTGGGGTCGCGGTTCCTGAGCTCGCGCTGCTTCGGCTTCGAGGTTAGAGTCATAGATTAATCTGGCAATTTCTTCATCCGTGAGGTCCTCAAGAGTAAATCCCTGCGGAAATTCCAAATCGGATGGAATGGGTGGAAACACCAGATTAGGCCCCTCTGTGCTTGGTCTTGGTAACCGGATTGTGAATGGCCTAACTCGTCGTGTCTGGGGAGGAGTGATTTCTGGTGTAGCGGTAGCTCCCCTTGGTTGAGCACAGGGTAGTTGGACTCCCCCCCTCATCTTCTTTGATGGGGGACCTGCTGCTGATAGTCTTCTCTGGAATTCTTGGACTCGGGACCATACGAGTGCCCGCTGAACAGGCACGTCATAAGCCAAGCATCTATAGATTATTCTGGTCAAAGCACAACACCCGTGGAGCACATTCTTCTGTTTTTTGTTCCACCTTTGATGCGCTAGGTGGATCTGATCTATGATCCAGTGTGGTACATTGATGGGCAGGCTTTCGGTTTCTGCTAGATATAAACTGAACCATATTTTTTTCGGGGGCATTGTGAAGCGTTCTTGGGCGGGAAAAGCAAAATGTTGCATGATGGTTCGCAGGTGAAGCGCAATGGTAGGTGTCATCGCAACCATGTCCTTCAGCTTATTAAGATCTTTGTGCTTCATTCGACCTGGAACCATGGTTTCCTTTTCTGTTGGGATGTGCATGCCATACATACCCAATGCTTCTCTTACCAGATTGAGGGTCAACTTGAATCTTTTAAGCTCATTACCCGGCAGCAGTGATGGCAGCACAAAGGTGCTGTCGCCGCCCTTGGCTCTGCTTGGTGTGATGGTACTGATCAGATAAGAACATCGTAAAAAATCC
Organism: Ceratopteris richardii; assembly: GCA_020310875.1. Classification (NCBI taxonomy): domain Eukaryota; kingdom Viridiplantae; phylum Streptophyta; class Polypodiopsida; order Polypodiales; family Pteridaceae; genus Ceratopteris; species Ceratopteris richardii. The sequence goes on from CM035420.1 coordinate 188,469,181, forward strand.
GGCTTTGGTAAGTGAGTCCTGAAATAACTTTCCACACCTGCTTTGACCCAAACTGATCTCATGACTTCGGCATTTTGGTAGCTTTCAAACTCGCGTGCGAAAAAGTGGTATCGACCCCATTTGCCATTGAACTCCAATTCTGCTTCCCAGAAATAGGTCCCATCGCCCAGTGGTCCAGCAACATCACTGAACCAATGCGCATGCTTACCTACTTGAGAAGTGTGCCCTTGAGGAGGATCCTGAATGGGGAGCACATGCACTGCTTGAAGCTCTTGCGGTCTTGCTGTGAGACGTGGCTCAAGGAGAAGTGTTTCTATGTCCACAATCTGGGCACCAGATCCGGCTTGAGAACTAGTACCTGCTTCTGCCATGGCCCTGTTCGCTGGTTGGTTCTGTGAGAATATAGAACCAAGTGTTAACATCGTAATGGACAGAATAAATCCGTTGTTGTCCCCGTTACAACATTAACATGAGGTGGATGATGAGTTAGTGGTTAGTAAGTGCATGAAGACAGTGTGTGTATTTAGTGCTTGTGTTGTCCTAGGAGACTACTGCAGTTAGTAAGTAGGTATGGATTTACAAATTGGGGTCGGGGGGTTTATTACAGGCCCTAGGCTGCCAAATGCAGTGAGTGGGCTTTGCCTTCGGTTTCGAAGAGTCTCTACAAAGCCTTCTCGGTGTCGTGGTTTGAAGATGAGGCCTTTTTGGGACCCATTTACAATTGATTACATGTACGCTCTTGGGTTTTGGTGTGTACATGAGTGTCGAGAACGAGTGAAATCTGGCAGTATGCGTCGCTGCGTTATGCTGTTTAAGTTGTGGCCTCAGCGTAGCTACTTGTGCCATCAAGCAAGCCTTAGGCACCCAAATTTGTCTTGATTGTGGGCTTGCCTTCATCGACTTCTTGGGCACCCAAATAGATTTTACTTTAGCAGAAGAATTTCTGAAAGACTTCTTATTAGCGTTGCGTTGTTGGTCACTAATAAGAGGCTTTGCCCCTGTGGTTGACGGTGGTGCAACCGGTCGTTCGCCTTTCCGCACCCATACCTGGTCTATTTTCTGGGCTGTTCTGCTGCGCAAGTACTTTTGATCTCTGACATAGGTAGTACCCTGCTTCTTCTGCCTTTGATCCACCTTGGGTTGCTGCCTCCTTCTAGCCTTTGGAAAAGAAGGGAGTTCCGTTGCATTCCTGACTCCTTTTTTGCAAATATCATTCCTCTACAACACATAGTTTTGGACAAGAACAGCATGGTCATCTTCATGTGTACCCCTGGAAGGACCAGGAGTCTGTGCCTTTCCTAGTTCCTTGAGTGCTCCATTGTCTAATTCTACTGTAACTCGACTATGATTGACCCAAACCTGGAGAAGTCCACTTCTTAGGTTTAGATTGACTGCTTGGTCATAGATCCAATCCTGACCCAAGACGAGAGGTTCAGTGAGATCCTCATCTTGACACACTAGTACTTTAACGGTCATTGCCTCCTCGTGAATGTAGAGGGGAAGTTCCACCTCACCCATGCAAGGGGTTTCCACGCCTCCCAATCCTATGAGGTATGCTTCCACAGGATGGACAGTTAACTGTAACTCTTGACAGTAAGACAACTTAACAGCGCTAGTGGCAGCACCTGAGTCAATCAAGGCTCTTACGGTCCTTGTACTCTTTCCTTGTCCTATATCTATGGTTATGAAAGGACGTCTATCAATTATTCTATTCGAGCTTGTTCCTGCAACTTCACACATGGCTATGGGAAATCCTTGGTCTGCATAGTCATTCGCTCCAGGCTGATCTCTACCTTGCCTTCGTAGTTTCATCCTTCTGATGCGTTCTAAAGCCTCTGCTTGAGCTTCTTCTCTAATTCTCTTTTCTTCCTCTTTGCGTTTCTTAGCAGTGTTGAGTCGGCTGAGCATTTCCTCCGTGAGGGGTTCCTGGTACAACTTGACTCTGCATCCGCTAATATAGTTAGGGAGAACATCACCCTCTAATGTGGCCAATTGTACTGCTCCACTTGTGGAGATCCTATTGATGATCATAGGTCCGTAGCCTCTCTTTTCTAGCTTCCTTGCGTGTTGTTTCAGTGTATAGACTAAGACTAGATCTCCCGTTTTCAAGCCTTTATCCTTCACGTGGGCATCAAAGTATGCCTTCTGTCTCTTCTTGGCTGCATATATCCCTGCAGCGGCTCTCAGTCTTGTTTCTCCTAATCGTTCAAGGTCAAAGATCCTAGAGGAGAGCTCATGACCTGTCCATTCGTGCTCTTGTGCTACTCTCAATGTGGGGATCAGGAAGTCCAAGGGTAGCACAGCGTTTTGGCCGAAAACCATCTGGAAGGGGGTGGCTTGGAGTACCGTTTTATAGGCAACTCGGTATGCCCAAACAGCATGGTGTAGCTGTTTGTCCCAATCAGAGCGTTTAGTGTTCACTAGTTTCGTCAATACATTGCATAAAATCTTATTAGTGCTCTCAGCTTGTCCATTAGCTTGAGGGTGATAAGGGGCAGACTTCTTGTGTATTACCAAGAATTCTTGGAGCAGATTTTCAATCACTTCGTTCAAGAAATGAGTGCCTCTATCGCTTACAAGCTCTATAGGTAGCCCATATCTCGTGAATACATTCTCAAACAAGAATTTGGCAGTTGTTTGAGCATCATTCTTGGTTGTAGCTTTTACCTCTACCCACTTGGTGAGATAATCTGTTGCCACAATGATGTATTCCGCATGAGAACCCTTAGCTGGGGGATTAATAGGACCTACGAAGTCTATTCCCCACTTAGAGAATGCACGTCCACCCATCATAGGTTTCAGTGGCATCTCATCTTTGCGTATAGGATACTGAGTCCTCTGACAGACATCACACCGTTTCACATAGGTATGTGCATCCATGTGAAGTGTAGGCCACCAAAAGCCCGCAAATAGTATTGCCTTGATTACCCGATCTGGTCCAAAGTGTCCTCCTGCTACACCTTGGTGAGCAGTTTCTAAGATCTTAAGATACTCACTTTCATGGACACACAGTCTCAGGTAACCATCTTTACCGCGCTTATATAGATTATCACCTATGAGTGAATAATCCAGGGCTTCTTGTTCTAAACTCCTTTTCCTAGCTAGAGTCATGTCTGGGGGGAATGTGTTTGTCCGCAAGAATGATACTAGAGGTTCACTCCAATCTGGCACAATGGATACTTGATAGAGAGTGGCATGTTCCACAGGTGGTTTAGTGCAACAGATTGGGCATTCCTTGCACAACTTTTGGACATCCGCTTCCATGGTTGGCCAGTGCACTCCGAATCTCTTTAGAGTCTGTAAAGTTCGTTGTTTTGAATGGTGTTGCTCTAGTGCACCTACGTGTGCTAATTGCAACCATTTAGCGTACTCATCCTCTTCTACGCAACAAGCCAAGATCCCTTGATCTGTGTGCTTGTACATGCTTCCTGCCATGATGTGGTATTTTTGGGCTTTTACAACCTCTCTGTTCCGTGTGTTTACCACAGGATGGTTAGGCCCGTATGTCAATACTGGTACCAATGGCTTAGCCCACTGCGGTACAACTTCCAGATTAAACAAGTAAGCATCAGGAAGGTCATCTGATACTCCTTGTGGGGCTTCTCCCGATGTGAGCCTAGAGAGATGATCAGCTCTCAAATGAGTCCTACCTTTTCTTACCACAACCTCAAAGTCATATTCCATTAGTAAGAGAAACCATCTTACTAATCTACCTGTATTGCATGGCTTGTTTACTAAGTACAACAATGCCTGATGGTCCGTAAAAAATTTAAACTTATTTGCAAGCAAATAATGTCTAAACTTTTTAACTGCATATACCATGCCTAATCCTTCTCGTTCAGTAGTGGTATAATTTCGTTCAGCTGCATTCAATTGTCTACTGGCATAGGCAATTGGAAGGTCCATATTACCTTCACCAGTAGGTTGTGCAAGTACACATCCAATAGCATAATTGGATGCATCCACGTGAACATGGAATGGCTTATTCCAATCTGGTGTGGTCAGGATTGGTGCTGAACATAATCTTCGTTTAAGCTCCTGGAAGGAATCCTCACATTCATCCGTCCACTCAAAGTTTGTCAGAAGTCCGTACATGGGCTTTGCAATGACAGCATACATGTGTATAAATCGTCGATAATAACCACAATGCCCCATGAAAGCTTGTACTTCCTTGACATTCTTTGGCCTAGGTAGCTCTGCTATGGCTCTCACTTTTTCTTCCTCGGTAGATATGCCATTCTTTGACACTATGTGTCCGAGAATCTTACCTTGCCTGACCATAAAAACGCACTTTTCTGGGTTCAGGCAGACTTGATATTCTCTACATTTGTCAAAGATTTGTCTGAGTTCAGGAATATGAGTTTGTCTAACATTGGAATGAGCACAAAGATCATCAACATAGACTTCTAAACTCTTCCTCAGGAACTCCTTAAACACATGGCACATCAGCCTCTGGAAGGTGGCTGGTGCATTGGTAAGCCCAAATGGCATTACTCTAAAAGCAAAAATGCCCCATTCCGTGGCAAAGGCTGTTTTATGCTGATCCTCTGGAGCTATGGCCACTTGATTGTAGCCCGAAAATCCATCAAGGAAGCTGTACACTTCCTTGCCTGCCACTCTTTCTAAGAGATGTTCTGTGATGGGAAGCGGATAGTTATCTCGAATCGTGGCTGCATTAACCTTTTTCAAGTTAATGCACACACGCAGCTTGCCATTCTTCTTGGGCACCACTACGATGGGGGATACCCATTCAGTGTGCTCAATTTCATAGATAAATCCGGCTTCGACCAGTCTATCTATCTCTTCCTTGATCTTAGCAGCATAGTTATCGTTATATGTATAAGGCTTTTGCTTAGAGGGTTTGGCAACTGAGGTCATGGGGATGGTGTGTGAGCATATGTCAGGGTCAACACCTTTCAAATCCTTGTAACTCCAAGCGAATACATCTCTGTATTCTCTTAGCAAGGTAATCAATTCGTACTCTTCTTCTTCTGTCAGGTCATGGCCTATATACGTACATCTCTCCTCTCCTTCTTCTAGGGCCACTACGATTTTCTTGGTGGTTTCTTTGTTATCATAGGCCTCTCCTGATTGTGCCTCTCGTTTAGGCATTCTTATCATGACTCTCCTGTCATCTATCTCGTACTTCTTAAAACTTTCTGGGACCTCAAACAAAGATTCTTCCTCCTCTGGTAAAACTTCTTTCTTTCTTCGTTTCTTTCCTTCTTCCTTCGAGGTCATATGTGTTGCTAATCTTACATCATTTGTAACCTCTCCATGCTTCTGAGGTTGAAATTCTACTTCATGGAAGTATTCTTCATCTGATGCAAATGGAGGGTCCATAATGATTGACTCTAGATCGGAGTCACTTGCATCCTCAAATGCATCAGGGCTAGGTTCGCATTCTTCTAAAACTGCCTCTCCCATGATTGGCTCTATGGAGAAGACTGAAATATCATAGCCATCCTCATCACAGTGAGGTGTCCATTGTTCTTCATTGATGGCTACGTCCATTGTTGCTAAAATTTCTGCCCAGCCATGGGGTTCAAATTCCTCGTCTGGAAAAACTACAGGTGCATAGGCTGGGTCTTGGATCGATCTATGGGTTTCTTTTGCACCTACCTCTCTGGCTTTCTCTCTCTTCTCTTCTTCTACTGCTACTTTGCACATCCATAAGTGGGTGTCTTCATGCATCCAGGAGGATCCTGATCCTATGGAATGCACAGATTCTGTATCATCTTTGGCTCTATGGATGGGATTCCATTGGATAGGAGGGACATCTCTATGAGAATAATCCTTGAGATTGACTTTGGTTGTAACACCTAAGTGCTGCAGGTACAAAGAATTGGTCCCCCAATCCTGTACCACTTGCAACTGTCGCATGAATGGTCTTCCCAAAATCATCTCATAGGCATGATTTTTGCTGAAGTCACATATGGCAAAGGTATGTTCAAACTCGACACCACAAGTGGTGAGAGTTATTCCTTCTAGCAATCCTAGGGGTCTCTCTATGTGACCATCTGCCATTTGCAATTTCATTCTCGTTGGCCTGAGTGCTGGCTTGCCCCAACGCTTCCATAAGGAGGTAGTGGCAATTGCAACTCCTGCACCTGAGTCCAAAATTGCCTTAGTGGTGTAGTCCTGGTAGGTAATGGGAAGATAGGTGTTCCCTTCTTCACCCTCACACATATGTCCTATTTTATCCAAGGGAATTTCTGGCACTGTCCTATGGGATCCTACCCTGGAACGAGGTTTTGCAATTTCAGTTACTTGACTATCTACATATTTCCGCGCTTCTGGTCTATCCTTGGGCAGTTCTTCCAAAGTGAGATCACGCTGCACTTTGGTGTTCTTTACTATCTCCGTGTTCCTAGGTATGACTGAATCGTCGTTCCTTACCATGACTGTGGGTGCTCTCATACACGTGGATTTTGCTTCCCATGGGCCTGTGAAGTGGGGTAACTCTTGTATGGAATTAGATTCAAAGTCCAATCTCTCGTGAGATTGAGTACTCTCATGTTCCCCGTAAATTGATGGGATGTCTTGTGGGAATTGGTCGTGTGCATGGTCCACAAGTTCAAAAGGAGGGGTGACCTCACTTTCGTTATCCCATTTGTCTTCTTGAATCTCTCGTAGGAAGTCTGGTGCAAACCGATTCATAGAAGAAGAAGTGTCTGGCTCCGTAGAATTAGGTACATATGCTACCTGGGAAGGAGGGCTTATTCTATCGTTGGCTCTTTCCTCGTTGTCATAGATGGCTGAAGCACAAGCTTCTTGGGGAGGATTACTTATGCTATTACTTTTCCGAACAGACTCATACGCTCTCTGGGAAGGAATGTGGGTTACCTGTGGAGGTACATATGCTTTCGAGGGAGGCTCCTGTGACCTTTGGGGAGGAAGATAAGTTTCTTGAGGAGGCCCACGGGCTTCCTGAAGAGGCTGGCTTATCCGTTCTCTTGCCCTTTCCTTTCTTTGAGGGGTAGGTTCCTTTTCTGACTGTGCCATTGGCCTCTCTATTCTTTCTAAGGAGGGGAAGTTGTCCGGTTTAGGGGAATTGGCCACATACACTTCGGATGGGGAAGGATCCATATTTTTGCTTGCCTTCTCTCTCTCTTGATTTTTTTCGTCCTTGGCAGATCTTGCAATTATTCTCTCTAATTTCTCTAGGAATCCATCCAAGTGTAATTGCGTTTTGGCTGAGCCCGAGTAATTGAAAAGGCGGCTGGCTTCAAACATAGTCTGAGCCAATGCGACCATTTTCGCGCACAGTTTGGTTCTTTCTATCTCTAGGTCAGCTCTAGGATAGCACTTGGCATGATCCGTGACGTTCGGCCCTTCTTGGATTCTGGCCTCATATGCTTTGAGCATCATGTCTATGTCTTCAGGAGTGGGATCAGCTAATACTGATCCTACCCTAGGGGGTGGTGGAATCGTATGACGTGGTGGGGAAGGTGGTGGGTCAGATGGAGATGGGAGGGGTGGCGGCGGGGTATTGTGAGAGGGGATTTGAGAGGTGATTTCAGTTATCCTAGCTTTGGTTTCTCTTATGCTTTCCTCAAGTTCACTCATCTTTTTAGCCCATTGTCTTTTCATTCTTTCCCGACTATCTTTCCATGCTCTAGTCCTTTTCTTTGTTATGCTCTCGGTTTCACTAGCCTCTGAGTTCTTACCCTGGTTTGTCTCTTGGTTTTGCTGCAAAGCCTGAGCTCTAGTGACTACCTGCACTGGTGCAGTGGAAGTGACGCTTCCTGAGGAATCTACAACCAAACCAATCACATTGATCGGAGTGATTTTTGGCATATTATTGGGGTTCTTTGGGCAATCTCGTAAAAGATGCTCTTTTCCACAATCTTGGCAAAAACCTTGGATAGTCACTGACTGGGGTTGTGTAGGTGGGGGCAAGGGACAATCACGAATGAGATGATCTCCCTGGCATCTGTAGCACGGTCCTCTTGGGAATGGAGGTCTTACTTGCCTAGGTTGAGGCCTGGGGTTGGGGTTTGCATACATGACGTTCGTGTAATCTGACTCCCAACTAGGTTCACTTGGTTCTTCACTATAGTAAGACTCACCATGTTCTGGAGACTGCATGTAGTAAGCCTGGGGACTATCGACATGTGTAGAATCAAAGCTATGGTCACTTGGGTCACTTTCTGAGATCAATGGGGTTACTGGTACTATGGCCCTATTCAGGTTTTCTTCTGCAACAGCATACTTTACTGGAATCACGTTAGCGGGGTTTGGGGGCTGTTGAGCTAGTACCGGTTGGGGTCTCTGTTGGGCCTGATATTGTGGTTGGTAGGTTTGTTGGGGTCTAGCATATTGTGGTGGTGGATTTTGGTTTTGGTATCTGCCTTGTTGGTAGGGCTGCGGGTAGGGTTGCCTAACTGCCTGCTTGTTGTATGGGCAATCTTGTGCGGTGTGATTGGTGTATCTCCGTTCTATGGTGCAGTACTGGCTACTAGGGTTTACTTGGGGCTGAGCCATAATAGGGCAGACATTCGCCATATGGTCACCACCGCATGTATAGCATCTTTTCACAGGGGCAAACCTTGGGATTTGTTTGCTAGTTACACCTAATTTCTGAGCTACTTTTTCGGCAAGTTCCTCAATTGATGTGGACTGCGTGGAAGAGTGACTACATGCACTATCTGAATCTTTGTAGATTTTGGAAAGCTCTAGTTCTTCCCCTAGGTTATCTTCAATGTCAATGCACATGCGTACACACTCTTCTATAGTCCTAGGGTCTTTCAGATACACATAAGATCTCAATTTCGTACTCAACAATCCATCCAGGAATAAGGCTACCTGTTTAGCAGATGTGGGTAGCTCCGAAATAGGGCACCTTTCCAGATATTGTCTAAATCTTCTTCCGGCCAATCTGACAGTCTCCTGGGGGGTCTGTTTGAAGCTGTGGATCAATGAGGAGGTATTGTGTCTTATGCCGCTCTTAGAGAACTCTACAATGAATGCCTCTAGGAGTTGGTCTATGCTCCTGAACTGACGCTCATCTAATGGCTGAAACCATGTAAGTGCCGTGTTCCTAAGGGTTAGACCGAAGGCATTGTACTGCGTGAACAGATCTTCCACTTGTTCAGCTCTCAAGACTTGCTTGAACTCTGCCACATGATCATAGGGATCTCCTGTGCCGTCAAAGTAATTCTTCATGGACTTAACTAGCTGGGTGGGTCTCAAAGTTCTTGCGTGCTCTCTAGGCCTCGGCAGAGGGAATCCATCTACATTTCTTTGGTTCCTGTGGGCTCTATGTATCTCAGGAGGTTCTACCCTATTCGTCTCCGTTCTCGTTCTTTCTCTGCCTACAGGGTTGGCAAAGCTTACTTCCGGTCTATCTCTACTTCTGTCTCTTTGCGTACCATGAGCTTGGGAAGTTCCCGCCCCAGGGCGACCATAGGATACATTTGATCTTGGTTGGGGAAAAATAAATTCACCCTTCCACGTGTAGGCATGCCTATCATTTTCTGTCACCACGAAGATCCGTTCTGAAGCATGATCTAAATAGGTCACTCTGCCTGGGCTATCCGGATCCTTAAGCTCATAGATCATGATATTTCCTATGTCTGTTGGCTGATTAGACTTATACCTCCAAAAGGCTTCATCAGTTTCTCGATTGAGGAGCAACTCTATGCTCTTGTTGTCTTGGGGGACCCATTCAGGCGTGATAATCCTAGTGAGAACTGATTTACCTCGAGGGGTTCTAGGTTCCGCACCCATGTTCCCTTGCTCCAGGTCACCTAAGTCCGCTTCTGAGATTACATTCCCAAAGTCATCGGTCCTATCAGGGTGACTAGTGACTACATATATAGTTCCTTCTTTGTCCAGGTATGCACCATTTTCAAACTTGACAGCTGGGTGCTCTAGTCCAATGGATTGATCAGGATTTTTAATCTGGACCACGGATCTTCCTAGGCCGTCCTCATAGATGCTAGCACCTAGTCGGTTGGTCCTAAGGTACTCCAGCTGTGTTTTGTAAGGGCCTTCTACCCTGTACAAATAAGGCACTCCTGAACTTCCCGTAGGCCTGTCCATGCCTTGAGACATTTCTGACTCACTGGTCTCCGAGCTAGGGTAATGAGAGTGGTGGCACAACTGCTGGGCCCAGGATCTTGCAGTGTGATTGACACTAGCCTCTGATGACCTAAGGCTTTGTCTCTCCCTTGCTAGGTGTCGTCCTGATCGAAGGTTCATATGCCTAACTGATTATCCCAATTTTTTTTCCAGCGTACCACCTCGTTGCCAATCAATTGGTACCAGTCACTTGATTCTTTTTAGTTAATTATTGTGTTTATGGTCTTGTCTGATATCACGTCGTCAGGAACACTTGAATGTTCTTCGCACTTTAGGTTGATCGTTCCACGTTAGGTTCTTTTCCTTTAGGTTATCGACAGTACAGAGATTATGTTTTTTAACTTGAACTTGAGTTTTTTAGGTAGTCTTCAACTTGATAACTGGCTATCGTCGCCCTGGCTTACTCCTATCTCTACTCGTTCTTAGCTTGAGCTAGGAAATGACAGAGGGAGTTGAGATTAATCCAACCTTACTTGTTGATCCCTTGCTTTATGGTGCTCAAGAACCCGGTTCTCAAGCTTGCAAAGAAACCTTGCTTTGTACGCTCTCTGTTGCTCTCAATGGACCTATAAAAGTCCCACGGTTAGCTCAATGCTTAGATTCAAGGACACAACCAACAACTTTCATTCATGTAACATATACACATATTTGCATTGTGACTTTTTAGGAAAATAATTCTAAAGACCCCTGACTTTGAGCCCCCTGGGTATGGTCAACTTCAAAATACCCTCTCTGAAAATCAACGCATTATCTCTATAAAAAACAGTTGAGGGCGTGTAGTATATGCCACGAGCTTTCCAACAAGCCCAAGAGCTCAAAAATTGGATTTCGTATGAAAAAGTTAGGACTGTTCAGGGTTTAGGGAGTTAAATCAGGATTCAATACAAGCTAACAGTCAAACAGGAATACTCGAGTAGCTTGCGGCACGGCCTAACGATGCAATACTACACCCTAGAGTTTGTCCCCCACTTAATCACAATTTAGACCAATCACTTTGCCTTGAAAATTTGACCTAATTTGCCCTTCTAACGCGTTCGCAAAGTCTGTCGGTCGCGATTGACAGGTCAGTCACGATCGACGTGTCGATCGCGATTGACAGGTCCGTCGTGGCTGTCAGTCGCGATTGACTGGTCAGTCGCGATTGACACGTGGCCGAAAAGTCAATCAATCGTGGTCAAAGCGTCGTTGACTCTGTCGGTCGCGATTGATGAGTCGATAGCGATTGACAGGTCGGTCGCGAGGGTCTGTCGATCGTGGTCAAACAGTCGTTGACTGTGTCGGTCGCGATTGATGAGTCGATCGCGATTGATGACTCGATCCCGATTGACACGTGTCACGCGTATGGTCAATCGGTCGTGGTCAATCGGTCGTTGACTCTGTCGGTCGCGATTGACAGAGCCGTCGTGGGTTGTCGATCGCGATTGACGTGTCCGTCGTGGTTTGTCGATCGCGATTGACGTGTCGATCGCGATTGACAGATCTGTCCGTCGTGGTTTGTCGATCGCGATTGACAGAGCGATCGCGATTGACGGAAATCTGTGGAATTTCAAAAAACTAAACACATTTTTGGGAAGCTCTAGGCCTGTAGGTCATGGATATGCACTTTGTTTAGCAATTAGAGCAATTTTTCTGTCGGTCGCGATTGACAGAGCTCGGCGACACACAGACAGTTACTCAGAATTCCGTACCTACGCAGAGTGCTGGGGATGATGATGCGGCCTGTACCTGCAGAATGCTCACAAAACATGCAAAAAATAGCACATGCAAATTCGCTCTCTCGCTCTCTCTCACAAGTGAAATGAGGGAAATGAGGTGGAGATGGGGATATAGTCAAAAAACTGAAATTTTCGCGATGATGGAGATGGAGGTGGAAGATGGTGATGATGATGATGGTGATGAAGATGGTGAAGAAAGTAAAAGAAAATCGATGAGAGTGAAGAAAATACCTACAACTCCAACGCGTCAACTCTACGTCTTACCATCACACGCTCGTCCTCAAAGCTCGATCCCCGGCAACGGCGCCAAAATTTGGTGTAGCTCAATGATGAGTAGCACCTCCTTTAATGTCAATCCGGGAAGACGTGAGGATGGTATGAAGACCTCGAGCAAGTGGCGGCACAAGTGCGTGAGTGAGAAGCACACAAGCATGCACACACATACACACACACGCGCACACAAGGCAAGACAAAGAGTGAGAATCAATGGAGCTTTTTAGATTACTTTCAAAATGCTCTTACAAGTTCGTTTCAATTACCATCTAACCTCAAAAATGAGCTCTCTAGCCCTTTTTATAGTTTTTGACTAGCTTCTGGTCCTGTCCAGACCTAGTGTCCGGCCTAGTTAAAAATTAGGTTCCAGGGCTTATTTGGGGGTTCAAACGAGATCTAAAAAATACGAAAATTGGTACGCAACTACTTCTAAGGCTCCTCAAGCTCAAGGACTCCTTGGCTTGCACAAAATGGAGCTACAAAAAGGTGAAATGATATTTACAATGATTGTTAGTGATAAAAATCACTGTTGTTGTAGGGATTTCTTCTAGTGCTCTGCCATACATATCTTCGAGCTCCCTACTTGCTCTTCCTTCCTGCATGTCCATCTCTTTGATTTGCATTAATGTCTTGAAAAAATATTGGCCTACTTGCCAGATCTTCTTTGACTGCCCTGTTTGCTTGTGCTGTCCCTTCGCTCTGACTCCCTTCTTTGACTTTCATGTCTTGTACGTCCTGGTGTACCAAGGCTACTGCCAACAAGCAGGTAGAAGGTTCAGACAGTACCTAGAAAGATGCCCTACTCCAGAGTTACCCACACCAGCTAAACAAGTGGCTTTGTTCTTAGATGGCCTACTGAGCACGAAATTAAGATCATATGTGTACTTGAAAGAGCCTAGATCCATAGAAGAGTGCGTGCGGACGTGCATCGACATAGAAGATAACTTGGGTGAGGAGTTGGGATTGTCCAAACTCTACAAAGATTCGGATAGTTCTACTAGTCATACTTCAAAGATCTCCACAGAAATAGAAGAGATAGCTGAGCAAGTTGCCAAGAAGCTGGGAGTCCAAAATCAACAAACACAGAGAGTCACTTCATTGAATCGGTGCTATACTTGCGGAGGTGACCACATGGCTAACGTATGCCCAATGCAAAACCAAAACATTAGAGAAAGGAATGCTCCATATTGCACTATTGAGAGAAAATACACAAACCACACGGCTCAAGATTGTCCTTACAATAGGCAGGCTGTTAGACAAAATTATCAGCAACCTTACCCACAAGGTAGGTATCAGAATCAATACCAACAGCCATATTATAGACCACAACAGCAATATCAGGTACCATATAGGCCACAACCTGTCTTGGGAAACCAACCACCAGCTCCAGCCAACGTGATTCCAGTCAAATATGCTGTGGGAGAGGAAAATCCAAATAGAGCATTGGTGCCCCTAACCCCATGGATACCAGATAATGATTCTCATGCTCATAGTTCAGACTACTCCCATGAAGGTAGTCCACATGCGTATTACACAGGGTCACCTGAACATAGTGAGATTTACTCGTATCAATATGAGGCGCCACCTATGGAGCAAAATTGGGAGCCAGAATACTCCAATGTCATGTACACAAATCCTAACCCTAGGCCCCAGTTGAGACAAATGAGACCACAAGCCCCTAGAGGATCTTGTTTTAGATGTCAAGGTGATCATTTCATTCGTGACTGTCCCCACCCATCATCTCCGAGTCAAGGACAGGCTATCACAATACAGGCTTTTTGCCCTGATTGTGGCAAAGACCATCTCCCCAGAGATTGTCCAAGGAACCCCTCTAGTGCACCCAAGATTACACCCATTAATGTGGTAGGCTTAGTGGCAGATCCAAGTTCAAGTAGTAGCAATGTGGCTCCTATACAAGCTGTCACTAGAGCACAAGCCTTAAAACAGGATAAACCAGTAGAACAATCAGAGTCGAGTGAATCGGGAGAGCCTAGTAAGAGGAAAACAAGAACATGGAAGGATACCAGAGACAAGGCCAATCGCAAGTGGAATAAAAAGTTATCGGAACTAGAAGAAAGCTTAAAAGAAGCGAAAACAAAAATAGAAGACATTGCATCTCAAAGCCCCTCGCATGCCGAAACTCCATCCACTCCACCTCATCCCACCCCACCACCTATTGTAAATAGACCGCAACCAGGGTCTGTTCTTGCAGATCCAACCCCAGAAGGCTTGGACATGATGTTCAAGGCCTACCAGGCTCGACTTCAAGAAGGGCCTACAGCGGCAAACCTAGACAAGAGTTACCCTAGAGCAGATTTAGAGATTGAACGGATGACAATGTGCATGAAAATGGTAGAACAAGCTCAAGCCATACTTGAGACTAGTCAAAAGTTCAATCAGACAAACTCTATCAAATCGGATTTGCATTTCCAGGGCTTACTAGAACGATTAGAGCAGTTGGTAAACAAACCACAAGTTTCTCTACCTCCACAAGCTCAACCAGTTATTGAAAGAGGAAGCTCACCACCAAGGGGAGCTTATGTTCCTAATTCCACGGATGCTGGAATACCTCCTTCTATTCAACAGTACTCTCAAGAGTTCTTGCGGGAAATACAAGAGGAGAAATGGGCCAAGGAGAAGGGTAATTCCCCTCCTATTCCTGAGATTGATGATCTTCATGATCAATTTCCCCAAGACATTCCATCTATTTACGAAGATGAAGCAGAACAAGAAGACGAAAGATTAGATTTTGAATCTAATACCTTAGAAGAACTGCCTCAATTTCCAGGCCCGTGGGAATCTGAATCACTCCAGATTAGAGCTCCCACAATACTAGTAAGAAATGAAGACTCAGTGGCTCCAAGGAACACGGATGTCGTGAAGAACACTAAGGTTCAGTGTCATCTCACTGTAGAAGAGCTGCTCAAAGCAAAACCTGAGCTTTGGAATCATGTGAAGGATCAGGTTCCAGAACTTGATTCCAACATGCCAAAAGCAGGCTCCAAGCAAAGGGTACCAGAGATACCTCTAGACAAAATAGGGGACATGTGTGAGGGTGAAGAAGGTAATACTTATCTTCCAATCACCTACCAAGGTTACACAACCAAAGCAATCATAGATTCTGGTGCTGGTGTTGCTATTGCGACCACCTCCTTGTGGAAGCAATGGGGCAAGCCCACATTAAGACCAACTAGAATGAAGCTTCAAATGGCTGATGGTCATTTTGAAAGACCTCTAGGATTGCTAGAAGGGATCACTCTAACCACTTGTGGTGTAGAGTTTGAGCACACATTTGCTATATGTGACTTTGAGAAAAATAATGTCTATGAGATGATCCTAGGAAGACCCTTCTTACGACAATTGCAAATAGTACAGGATTGGGGAACTAACTCCTTGTACTTACAGCACTTAGGGGTCACCACCAAGGTCAATTTGAAGGATTACACCTTCAGAGATGTACCACCCCTACATTGGAATTCTATCCACAAAGTGAAAGAAGATTCCATCTCTGTGCATTCTGAAAGTTCACCTGATCCATCATGGCTGCATGAAGATACTCATTTGTGGATGTGCAAAGTCGCAAAGGAAGAGGAAAAACGTTTAAAGGCAAGGGAAGAAGGAACTTCACTAGGAGATAGACCAGTTAGAGACCCAGCCTACACACTGATGATCTTTCCAGATGAGGAGTTTGAGCCTCATGGCTGGCCAGAAATCTTAGCCACCATGGACATTGCTGTCAATGAGGAACAGTGGACACCTCATTGTGATGAGGAGGGTTATGATATCTCAGTGTTCATGTGTCAACCCTTGCTAGAAGAATGTGACCCTAGTGATGTCATAGAAGAAGAAGAGAATGACGATGATCTGGAGTCTATTGTGATGGATAGTTGCTTTAACTCAGAGCAGCACTATCTAGAAGATATAGGAGTGTTCACCCAGAAAGAAGAAGAACCTCTCACAAGTATTAAAACAGTAAACTCAAAGGATGGAAGTGAGAGTAGTCAAAAGAAAAAGAAAAGAAAAGCAGTGAAACAAGAAAAGGAGGAATCATTGTTTGAAGTACCAGAAAACTTCAAGAAATATGAAGTTGACGACCGCAAAATTTTGGTACGAATGCCTAAGAGAGAGGCCATCATAGGAGAATCATATGATAATAAAGAAAAGACCAAGAAGATTGTAGTGACCATTGAAGAGAACGAAGAGAGATGCACATATATAGGAGATGACCTAAGTGCAAGAGAAGAAATGGAGCTCATAGCTCTATTAAGGGAATATAGGGATGTGTTTGCATGGCACTATAGAGACTTGAAAGGGGTAGATCCAAGAATTTGCTCTCATACTATCCCCATGACTGCTGATGCTAAGCCCACCAAACAGAAGCCCTACACATATAATGATACCTATGCAGCCAAAATCAAAGAAGAAATTGATAGGTTGATTGAGGCTTGATTCATCTATGAGATTGAGCATACCGAATGGGTGTCCCCCATTGTTGTGGTACCCAAGAAGAACGGGAAGTTGCGAGTGTGTATTAACCTTAAAAAAGTTAATGCCGCTACGATTAGAGATAGTTATCCACTTCCAATCACAGAACACCTATTGGAGCGTGTTGCAGGCAAGGAAGTTTATAGCTTCCTTGATGGATTTTCAGGTTACAATCAAGTAGCCATTGCCCCAGAAGATCAACACAAAACAGCTTTTGCTACAGAGTGGGGAATCTTTGCATTTCGGGTGATGCCATTTGGGCTCACCAATGCACCTGCAACATTCCAAAGGCTCATGTGTCATGTCTTCAAAGAGTTCTTGCGAAAGAGCTTAGAAGTGTATGTGGATGATTTATGTGCTCATTCCCAAGAAAGAAGGGTTCACATCCCTGAGCTCAGACAAATCTTCAACAAGTGTAGAGAATATCGAGTGTGTCTAAACCCAGAAAAGTGTGTGTTTATGGTGCGTCAAGGTAAAATCTTAGGTCATATTGTTTCTAAGAATGGAATCTCAACAGATGAAGATAAGGTACGAGCCATAGCGGAGCTACCAAGGCCAAGGAATATTAAAGAGGTACAAGCCTTTATGGGCCATTGTGGATACTACCGTAGGTTCATCCACATGTACGCGATCATAGCTAGACCCCTTTATGCCTTGTTGTCTAATTTTGAGTGGAACGACGAATGCGAGAATTCTTTCAATGAACTGAAGAAACGTTTGTGCACAGCACCAATATTAACCACTCCTGATTGGAATAAGCCATTCCATGTCCATGTGGATGCATCCAATCATGCCATAGGATGTGTGCTAGCACAACCCACAGGTGAAGGGAATTTAGATTTGCCCATAGCATATGCTAGTAGACAACTAAACCCAACCGAAAGAAACTATATCACAACTGAGCGAGAGGGCTTAGGCATGGTATATGCTGTGAAAAAGTTTAGACACTATTTATTGGCCAACAAGTTCAAGTTTTTCACTGATCATCAAGCTTTGTTATATTTGGTCAATAAACCTTGCAATACTGGACGCTTAGTAAGATGGTTCCTCTTACTAATGGAATATGACTTTGAAGTTGTTGTCAGGAAAGGTAGAACCCACCTTCGGGCAGATCACCTTTCTCGCATCACTTCAGGAGAGTCACCGCAAGGAGTGTCTGACGAATTACCCGATGCTTATCTGTTCAATTTAGAAGTTGTTCCTAAATGGGCAAATAAGTTGGTACCAGTCCTAACCTTTGGCCCTGCAAATAAGAATGTGAAAACATCACAAGAAGAAATTGTAAAATCACAAAAATATCACATATTGGCAGGAAGCATGTACAAACAAGATATTGAGGGTGTATTAGCTTGTTGTGTCGAGGATGATGAACATAGTAGTTGGTTGCAGCAAGCTCATGAGGGATTGCTAGGAAATCACTATTCTAAACAACGAACATTGCAGAATTTGAAACGTTTAGGAGTGTATTGGCCTAGCATGGACAAAGAAATACATGAGTGGATCAAGAATTGTCCAATGTGCAGAGAGAGACCACCAGTGGAGCATGCGACCCTTTATCAAGTATCATTAATTCCAGATTGGAGTGCTCCATTGGTAGAGTTTATGAGATCGGGAAGATTACCCAAAGAGGCCAGCCTAGCAAGAAGACGAAATATTGAGCAAGAGGCTCAAGGCTATGCCTTAGTAGGAGAGAACCTATACCGAAGAGGTAAAGATGGTTACTTAAGACTGTG
The DNA here is from genome assembly GCA_020310875.1 of Ceratopteris richardii. NCBI lineage: Eukaryota > Viridiplantae > Streptophyta > Polypodiopsida > Polypodiales > Pteridaceae > Ceratopteris > Ceratopteris richardii. The sequence continues at coordinate 188,487,473 of CM035420.1, forward strand.
CGTTCATGAATCAGACTATTTAAGGGTCTTAGAGACTGCACACAGTGGTGTTGCAGGTGGACATTTTGGTCCTGACCGAGTGATTAAGACCATTCTATTCTCAGGACTTTGGTGGCCCACTCTTCATATGGATGCACATACCTATGTGAAGAAATGTGACACATGCCAACGTGCACAATATCCAGTTAGAAAAGACGAGATGCCTTTGAGGCCAATGATGGGAGGGCGTGCATTTTCCAAGTGGGGCATAGACTTCATAGGTCCTATTAATCCCCCAGCTAGAAACTCCCATGCAGAGTACATCATTGTAGCCACAGATTACCTTACAAAGTGGGTAGAAGTCAAAGCCACAACAAAGAATGATGCTCAGACTACGGCTAAGTTCTTATTCGAGAATGTGTTCACGAGATATGGACTACCAATAGAGTTGGTGAGCGATAGAGGCACACACTTCTTGAATGAAGTCATTGAAAATCTCCTCCAAGAATTCTTGGTGATACATAAGAAATCCGCCCCCTATCATCCACAAGCCAACGGACAAGCCGAGAGTACCAATAAGATCCTCTGTAACGTATTGACAAAACTGGTGAATAATAAACGCTCTGATTGGGACAAACAACTTCATCATGCTGTTTGGGCTTATCGAGTTGCCTACAAAACGGTACTCAACGCCACCCCATTTCAGATGGTCTTTGGACAGAACGCTGTGCTACCATTAGATTTCTTAATCCCTGCCTTAAAAGTAGCACAAGAGTATGAGTGGAATGGGCATGAATTGTCCTCTAGGATCTTTGATCTCGAACGCTTGGGTGAGACGAGGCTACGAGCGGCAGCAGGCATCTACGCTGCAAAGAAAAGGCAAAAGGCCTACTTCGATGCACACATTAAGGATAAGGGACTGAAAGAGGGAGATCTAGTGTTGGTTTACACACTGAAACAACATGCCCGTAAGTTGGAAAAACGAGGATATGGACCCATGATCATTAACAGAATTTCCACTAGTGGCGCGGTTCAATTGGCTACTTTAGAAGGTGATATCTTGCCAAACTATATTAGTGGTTGTAGAGTCAAGTTATATCAAGAACCTCTTACAGAGGACATGCTAATGAGACTCAACACTGCTAAGAAACGAAAAGAAGAAGAGTTAAGAGTGAGAGAAGAAGCACAGGCAGAGGCTAGAGAGCGCATAAGGCGAAATAAGTTAAGACGACTTGGCCTAGATGTCAACTCAAAAGCTCCAAAATATCACATGGATATGTGCCAAAAGTCAGGCATAGCGACTTCTCAGGTCATTGACCGAAGACCCTTTGTGACCATAGAGATAGGACAAGGGAAGGGTGCAAGGACGGTGAAAGCATTGATTGACTCAGGTGCAGCAAGTAGTGCAGTTAGACTTTCCTACTGCCAAGACTTGCAGTTGAACATCAATCCCATAGAAGCTTATCTCATAGGATTGGGAGGTGTGGAAACCCCTTGTTTGGGCGAGGTGGAACTTCCCATCTACCTTCAAGATGTTCCAATGAAAGTCAAAGCGCTAGTATGTCAAGATGAGAACCTTACAGAACCACTTGTCTTGGGTCAAGATTGGATCTATGACCATGCAGTTAACTTAAACCTAAGAAGTCAAATTCTTCAAGTTTGGGTACATGAACAATGCATTACATTAGAATTAGAGAACTGCATGCTCCTAGATCATGACACCACACACTCTCTTAGTTCTTCCAAGACTAATCATATGAAAGAAGATGTTGTATGTGTCAAAAGCTCTATGATGCAGAAGGAGTCAATCGTGGAAGACCAGGTTCGAAGGCGGGTGGATCTTTCTTCTTCTCCAAAGACTCAAGTAGCCACAGTAGTGAGCCCACCACACAAGCAAACACAACCGTTCACGACAACTGCTACATCAAATAGAAAGACACCATTCGATAAAAAAGCGGTTCCGGGCATGAAGCAGATCTGGGTACGCAAAGGAGAGCAACCACCAGCCTTACCCCCACAAATCCCATCCATGCACACTAACCAGGCCAGAAGACGAAGGAAGCAGCTCAGACAAGCTCCATCACAAGATATCCAACAAGTTTGGGTGCCTAAGAAGTTAGTTGCAGCTCAACAAGGGCAATTACAGATGTGGGTACCTAAGAAGATCCTACACCCACAACAACCTTTGTTCTCCCACATGCAAAAGGTTTCAACAAAGAGGCCAAAAAGAGAAAAGGGTAAGAACCACGTACAGAGACCAAAGGAAGATCAAATCAGCTCTTCAACATTAGTAGGAAGACATGCAAAAAGGATATGGGTTTGGAAGCCAAAAGTGCAAGTAGCCTCCACCGAACCAAAGCGCCAACCACACTGGATACCACAGTTCAGAACGCATCCGAAGAGGAAGGCGTCTGAAGTGATCTCTACAGTGCCAAATACTGTTCTAAAATGGACTCCAATAAGGAGGATTACATCAGTTCGAGACTCAATGGATACCTCCACCAAGGTCGGCATCAACCTCCACGAATAACATCGAAAGCCTCGAACGAGCAACAACCATGTGCTCCTTGCACAACCCTGTCTTTTGCACCATTTAGGTCATGCATTTCCAAAGTATGCATTAATATAGGGCCACATTACACGGCCGTGCATAGACACACTTGAGAATCCCATGCACAAGAGCACAGTGACATATGTCGAACATTTCTATTGATACTAACTTTTGTGTTCTTGTTTTGTGATATCCTTTTTCTCAAAAAAAAAAAAAAAAAAAAAAAAAAAAAAGAAGTGGGAGAGAGCTTGTTCCCAGTGTGTCTCGGCCAGCAGTGAGATTATTGCTGCCTTATCTGGTAGATGACAAGCATTTGGCATGAACATGGCATCTACAACTATGATTTTCTCTTACCATGGTAGGAATGAAGAGCTTGAAGGTCCGCAACTTGAGTGATGCTTAACTACTTCATGTACCAGAGCATCCAAGGAGATATCTGCAAAAGGTAGTTCTGGAGGAGAAGACTCCTGCATATGGTGAGCTAAAGAGAATATGTGAAACTGAGCTTGGTGTAGTTACCCGATGTTGCTTGCCAAGGAATATAAAGCAATTCAATTCTCAGTATTTCCTGAACCAGTATGGAACAGTAGCACTGGTGAATGGTCTATGTCAATCAGCATGGTAATCTCTTAGAAACCGGCACGTGTCCAATATTCCTCTGAGTGTCAATATAGGGAAGTGAACGTGCATGAGCCCAAGCTCAGAAATGCACATTGTTCGTGACAAATGTTGCTTTGAAAAGAGGAGAGGGGACCCACCACTCAAAAGATCTCATCAGTGGACAATCAACATGGACATTCATCAACAAGGTTCCATCCCAAAGGCCGAGTGTACAACACGAAGAGGCAAACATCCATCAACCTTTGCCATGGTAAGTATCTTTACTCTGGAAACACCATAACCATGATAGTTTAGGAAACCTCTTCGTCAGCATACCCTTGAGCACTTAGCTCAAGACCCGCAATTTTTGCACCATACTTCTTCCAATGCATTTTCCAAGTAAGCATGCGTAGGGCTACATTACAAGGCCGTGCACAAGGCACATACTTTTTTCAACCCAGGCACGAACACACTTACCCATCATTCATTATGGGTTACAAGTAGTTGGCATGAATGCTCTCAACATCATCTTTAAAAGAGCTAGCGGACATCATGGGAACAACATCCATATCTCGGAAGCAAATTGAAGCCAGTAGTTGCTCCAAATCACTCTTGACAACCTCTTCTGAGCAACTTGCAGTTTTGAAAGCTCACAACGACACATTCTTGCTGGAATCCAAGGAACCAGCTCATACAACGGATGGACACCACCTCTCAAAGCACTACACAGAATAGCCCTTCCAACAAGGGTCTGTCAGGGACGACAGACTCGAGAGGGGGGGGAGTGTTGAAGCTCAAAGTCAAGGACAAAGCATGGAAGCACATCAAAAGGTGGACACACGAGGAAAGGGAGCAAGTAGGGAGCTCCAAGAAGTGTATGTCAAATTTTCAAAAGAATCCCCTACAAAAATAGTGATTTTCATCACTAGAAACCATTGTAAATACCATTATCTACTTTTAGTAACTCCATTTTGTTCAAGCCGAGGAGTCCTCGAGCTTGAGGAGTATTAGAAGTACCATCGTACCAATTTTCATAATTTTTAGACTTCGTTTGAGCCCTCAAATAAGCCCTGGAACCTAATTTTTAACTAGGCCGGACACTAGGTCTGGACAGGGCCAAAACTAGCCAAAAAACTATAAAAAGAGCTAGAGAGCTCATTTTTGGGGTTAGCTTGTTAGAGAATAGAACTTTTGTAAGAGAACTCTTTTGCAATCTAAGCTTTCCATTGTTCCTCTCTTTGATCTTACTTTGTGCGCGTATGTGTGTATGTGTGTGCATGTTTGTGTACTTTCACTCACGCACTTGTGCCTTCACTTGCTCGTGGTCTTCATACCGGTCCTCACGTCTCCGCGGATTGACAAGTAAAGGAGGTGGTGCTTACGCTTGAGCTACAGATGCATTTCCATTTGCATCCATGTGAATGCATGTGGATGTGCATATACATGTATTTGCGTATATGTTAATGTTTGTATATATATATATATATATATATATATATATATATATATATATATATATATATATATATATATATATATATATATATATATATATATATATATATATATATATATATATATGCATGCAATAATGCATGCATGTAAGTCTTTTTATGTGGTTGTAGAAATGTTTGTGCATATGCATGTGTATATGTGTGTATGTCTAAGTGTATGTGCACATGTATCTGTGTGTATATATGTGTGTGTATGTGCATGTGTATATGTCTATATGTGTGAAAGTGCATCTTCATCATGTATAAGTGTATAAGTGCATATCAATAAGTGTGAGTATGCTATCTAATGAAAATAACACAATTCAAATGATATACAAAGAATAGAAATTGTACTTACAATAGTTAGCCATACTTTTTGCTTGGTTAGCTTCTTGAATAACCTGCAATAGAGAGAGAGAGAGAATTCAAAGAGAGAAAGATGTAGAAAGAGAGAAACAGAAGGGAGACAATAAGAGAGAGCTTAGGCAAAACAACAATTCTGCATTGTAGCTCAGTGATGAGTAGCACCTCCTTTAATGTCAATCCAGGAAGAAGTGAGGATGGTATGAAGACCTCGAACAAGTGATGGCACAAGTGCGTGAGTGAGAAGCACACTAACATGCACACACATACACACACATGCGCACACACGGCAAGACAAAGAGAAAGACAATGGAGTTCTTTTAGATTACTTCCAAAATGCTCATACAAGTTCAAATCTATTACAAGCTAAGCTCAAAAATGAGCTCTCTAGCTCTATTTACAGTCTTTGACTAGCATTTGACCCTGTCCAGACCTAGTGTTTGGCCTAGTTAAAAATTAGGTTCTAGGGCCTATTTGAGGGCTCAAATGGAGTCTAAAAAATATGAAAATTGATAGGTAGGTACTTCTAAAGCTCCTCAAGCTTAACGACTCCTTGGCTTGCACAAAATGGAGCTACAAAAATATGAAATGGTATTTACAATGATTGTTAGTGATGAGAATCACTGTTATAAAGATGTTGATTTGGAAAAATTTGAAGGGCCTATCTGCCAGAGCTGCATCGATTGCTCTGTCTACTTAATCCTCTTCTTTGCTCTGACTCTCTCCACTGGCTTCCTTGTCTCGTCAGTCCTTGGGTGCCCTGACTACTATCAACACCCCCCCTCTGTCACGTCTGTCGTCCCTGACAGACCCTTGTTGCTGGGAGTGCTGGATGTAATATTCCACAACATGAGTAAAGCTGATTCTTGTATGCGTATTCCTTTGGCCAAGTCTGTCATCATGCGATCCCAATCAATTGGTCTTGGAATGTCCAGATGTGGCAGACGTAACTGATCAGCATGTATGGCTTGTTCTACTGCGAATAGATGTAGCAAATGTGTTGGCCTGGGAATGAAAATTTCTGAGTGATATTCCCAAAACCCAGTAGAGAACATTTCTTCAAAGGTTTGCTTGAAGCATGCGGGTAAATACTTTGTTCGTGCATGCCAGGCAAAGATTATGTTGACCGAGGGAGTCTGGCTCATGTCGTAGACTAAATCCTTATTACCTTGAGAGAATCTGGGGGCAGAGATGTATGGAGCCTGTACGTTCCGAAAGGTTTTGAAGACAATAGTCATGAGCTCAAATATTTTCATACACATTTTTGCTGCTATGTCGGGTACATTCTTTAGACGTGTAGACCAGTGTCGAATTGTTGATATCATGTATACTATGGTCGGGGTCCCTTGAGGTGGAGCAAAATATGGATAGTTGAACCATACTGAGCATTCTTTATTGTTGCGTACCTTGATTGCAAATGCTTGCCATGATCTGCGACGGACCATTGGGCAATAGCATGGATTATACTTGATATACAGTGGCATGGTTACCCAAGTGCTCATCATCTCAAGGTAATCAGTTAGTAACCGTGCACGCCAATTAGGTTGAAAAATCGAGCGAGCACGTGCATCTTTCGGTAAGTCCTCCAGCTCTTGAGTGGCAAATATGGACTCTTTCCATGTATGCCTTTGAACTTCTGCATTATAATCCTGTAGCAAGACATAGTAAGGCATGTACTGCGGTTCTGATGTTGTGATTAGCCGTTGATGGGATAGGTGCTGAAAGTAAGAAGATCGAAGAACAGTTTCTTCCAGATTTGTGAGAGATTGAATTTGCATGGCGATAGGATCATCATGTGTGTCTCCCACTTTCTCAACCCTTTTGACCCAATCCGGGACTCGAATTTCTAAAGTGTCCTGTCCTTCTTCTGTAACTCGGCCACCATGTGTTGGCATGGGTTCATATGGTTCTTCATAGCTGTCATCCACTGGGATTTCCACTACTGTATCAGGTTCTGGTTCTTCAGCTGGTGAGGGTGGCCTCTCATATGGTAAGAGACGTGCTTGGAGTTCTGCCAGTTGCTTTCGGAGGGTCTCTAATTCTTCTCTAGAGTGTTGCAAGATTACCGGCTCCTGTTGAGCTGCGGGGGCACTAGCTATCTGCTTCTTTAAGTCAGCACATTCAGCCTCTAACTTTTCATATGAATCCAAAAAATTTGCATGCTCCTCAAGTAAGATGTGAATGTCGTCTGATGGGACCGCTCTATACTTGGTAGGGCTAATGGATGCTCCTCCGATTCCTTCCATAGCTGCTTCAAAATTGTCTTGGTTTTGTTGCTGAAGCCGCTTGTTCTCTTCTAATGCTACTACCATATGCTTCCTTAATAGCCCAAGATTGCGTCTAAGTGTAGCATTGGATATCATTTGCGCCTGGAGCACACTTTCTAGTTCCTTGACTGCTTTATTGTCCATCGTCGATATCTTTGATTCCAATTCTGTGTGAGCCTGTTGTAAAGTGGTATGTTCTGCTAGGAGCGTTTGGTAATCATCTTCTAGAGTGTTGACTCTAGCCTGTAGACGCTGAGATTTTGCCTGGAGGGCAGCGATACGATCTTCCAATTGATGGTACTCTTGTTGTAGTTGGTGTGCCCATTGAAGTAATGTATTAAAAGTGCTATTTACATTATGAGATGCAAGGGGAAAATTTTGGAATGCAGGGGAGGTGGGAATGGGAGGGGAGGTAGTGAATGCTGTGTCTGCGAATGATGTGGTGAGTGGTGAGGTGGGGGGTAGGGGAGGGGGAGATGGTGGAATTGTGGGGAGAGGTGCTATGGTTGGTGAAATGTCCATTGGGTCGGACAGAGTGATGTGTGCAGGGGCTACCATGTAAGTTGGTATGGTAGGTGAAGTGAGTGTGGTGTTTGTGTAGATTGATGTTGTTGCAAGCATCTAAGAAGTGTGCCTCTGAGACACGTGCGGATGTATAGTTCCATGAAAGATGGGTATTGGGGTGGTGCGATTGGGTTGAATGAGGTGTATGGGGCAGATGGAAAGTGGGGTTCATGGAATGGGGGTACCCGTATTGGGGGGTAGGCTGGGAAACAAAGGATGCCTTCCGTAGGTGGGGGGGTTCCAACCACACTCGGAATTATGGGGTGACCAATTATGGGCTCGGAGGGCAAAAAGGGTGAAGTGTACAGGGGATGGTGATGAACGAGAAAAGGGTGTCCTGTGAGGTTGGCTCTCGAAAGGAGAAGGATGTGAATGTGGTTGGGTTGTGAGTGAAGGTAGCTGTGATGACTGCCGTTTCTTCCATGGTGGGAGGTGGTGGAGGGGGTGGAGAAGGTGGGGATGGGAGGTGCGGAGGTGAGATGGGTGATGTCTGAACAAAAGTTTCAGCAGAGAGGTCAATGGTGGTGGTGGGGGTAATTGTGGTTTCGATGGTTACTTCTGGTTCTGTGATGGGTATTCTGATAGTCTTACCTGCTCGTGGTAATGTGTCGATTCTGCACTTGTCGTACCTCACGGACTGACGGACTGCTGTGTGGACAGCCTCCAGAACTCCTAATGATTCTGACACTAATTTGAGGGTGTTAATAAAATTTTGATCCACTCCGCCGTCTGCTAGCATTTCTTGCATCAAGGCTTGTCCTGATGCCAGGGAGAGTTGATGCCTTTCTTGCACTGCTTTGATCGTATCGTATAACCTTTGTAGTTGAGCTATGTATGCAGGTGCACCTACCAGTTCTCGCACTTCTTGTTGCTCATCTTGATGTCCCTGGTCATATTCCTCCTCATCTTCCTCATATTCTTCATCTTCGTCGTCCTCTTCATCCATTTCAACTGTGGTAATAGGCACTTGGGAGGTTGTTGCCTGCGGTTGAACATCCTCCACTTGTTGTTCCTCTTCTGCCTCAAGATCTATGTCTCTTAACAATTCTTCAAAGTCTTCATTCGTGAGTTTGTCCAAGGGTGCACCATCGGGAAATTCAAGATCAGTTGGGACAGGAGGAAATATCAAATTAGGGCCATCAGTGCTGCATCTTGGGAGTCGTAGTGTGAATGGCCGAACCCTTCGGGGTGGTGGGGTAACATCTGGTGTTAAGGTGGCTCCACGTGGTTGAGCACAAGGGACTTGGACAGTTCCTCTCATCTTCTTAGAAGGGGATCCAGTGGATGTCCGGCCTCTAAACTGCTCTACTCGATTCCACATCAGGGCCTGTTGAATCGGGATGTCATAAGCCAAACACCTATAAATGTTTCTAGTCAGAGCACATTCCGTGGCCATCATTTGTGGGCTAGGTGTATCTGATCAATTATCCAGTGCGGTAAGTTGATGGTGAGGCTCTGTGTCTCTGCCAGATACAAACTAAACCATATCTTTTTGGGTGGCATGGTGAATCTATCTTGGGCAGGAAAAGCAAAGTGCTACATGCACATTCGCAGATGTATTGCAATATTGGGCGTCATGGCCACCATGTCCTTGAGCTTGGTGAGGCTTCGATTCTTCATGTAATCAGGCACTAGGGTCTCCTTCTCTGTTGGAATATGCATTCCGCGCATATCTAGGGCTTCTCTCACTAAGTTCTTTGAGAGCCTAAACCGTTTGAGCTCATTTCCTTTTGTTAGAGATGTGATCACAAATGAGCTTGCACCTTTTGTGTTTTTGCTTGGAGTCAAGGTATTGATGAGATAGTAGCATCGCATGAATTCAGGCTTTGGGAGTCGGGCACTAAAGTATGCCTCCAATCCTGCCTTCTCCCATACCGAATGTAGACCTTCTACATTTTGTAACTTTTCGAATTCCCTTGTAAAGAAATGGTAATTACCTTGCTTCCCATTGAAATCCAACTCTGATTCCCATAGGTATGATCCCTCGCCCAAGGGTCCTCCAACTTCACTAAACGAGTGAGAAGCTTTTCCTACGGGCATGGTATGGCCACTGGGGGGGTCTGCTACTGGTATGATTTGGATGGCCTGCAACTCTTCTGGTCTTTCATTTGTTTCATGTAGAATGGGTAAACTTTCTAAATCCACCACTTGCTGGCTCGTTCCTGCTTGAGAGCTTGTTCTTGCAGCCTCAGCCACGTTGAAGAAATCGCTGCCGGTTCTGTGAGAATATATGAATAAATGTTAACATTTCAATGGACACAAAGTGACACTCAGTCCCCGTTACAACATTAACTTCATGGGTTAGTTAGTGCTTGAGTGGATGTGAGTGTGCAGTGCGGTTAGCTGATGCTGAATACCTATGAGCTAATTGGGAGGTCGGGTGCAGTGTGGATGCAGTTAGTAAGTGGAAGTGGATTTACAAATGGGTCAGGGGGTTTATTACAAGGCTTGGGTTGCCAAACATAGTGGATGACATTCTGTTTTGATTTTGTGGAAACTCTGGAGGGCGTTAGAGGAGTGTCTACTTGGAACTGAGGCTTTTTGGGGACCCACTTACAAGTGAGTCTGTTTGTGCTCTTGGGCGAATATGTGTTCATGCATGTTAAATAGGAGTGGGTGTCCGTTGTTCGAGTGAGTGAACCATGTTGTACAGGGTGAATAGGAGTGGGTGTCTGTGTAGCTATTTGAGCCCGCAAGCAAGCCTTAGGCACCCAAATTTGTCTTGATCATGGGCCAGCCTTCATCGACTTCTTTGGCACCCAGATAGACTTCACTTTCACAGAAGAGTTTTTGGAAGACTTCTTATCAGTGTCGTGTCGTTGAGCACTAATAGGAAGTTGGGAAAGTTTTGGTGGCTTGACCGCAATAGGATGCTCGCCTCTCCGGACCCACACATGTTTCAATGGTTGCGACACCTTGCTTTGTACTTCCTTTCTGCTTCAAGCATAGGTACTCTGCTTCTTCTGCATTTGATTCGCCTTTGGTTTTTGTATCCTGTTGGGAATTGAACTCACAACCTCCCGGTTAGGAGTGCGATGGGCTAACCACTTGCCCCAAAAGCCATGGTTGAGGATTACTTCCTAATCCTCTCTCTTGAGGCGTGGTTCAACCATCTCCTACTAGGATTATGTGACATTCCTTCCCCCTTAGATTGAGCATTGTCCTCAATGCTCACTTGTGGACCCTTCTAACTCTTGGACCCACTTTCCATGCATGAGCGCTTCCACCAACCTCAAACTCCAGCACATGGAACAAATTTGGACCTATCCCACCCTCCGTGGGTGCCCAAATGCACATGCACCTTCATCCAAGGCCAATTTCACACTCACCACGGATAAGCGCTTTTTCCAAGTGCCCACGAATGAGGCGCTAACCTCCGTCTCGCCCAATTTCTCAACTAGGCTCTGATACCAATGTTGGGAATTGAACTCACAACCTCCCGGTTAGGAGTGCGATGGGCTAACCACTTGCCCCAAAAGCCATGGTTGAGGATTACTTCCTAATCCTCTCTCTTGAGGCGTGGTTCAACCATCTCCTACTAGGATTATGTGACATATCCCTATGGCTTTTGGAAAAGAAGGGAGTTCCACTGAATCCTTGACTTCTTTGCTGAGATAATCTTCCCTCTGCACCACATAGTGTTGGACAAGAATAACATGATCATCTTCATGTGTGCCCCTGGAAGGACCAGGAGTGTGTGCCTTTCCTAGTTCCGTGAGTGCTCTATTTTCTAACTCAACTGTAATTCGATTCTGATTTACCCATACCTGAAGAAGTCCACATCTTAGGTTTAGGTTGACTGCATGATCATAGATCCAGTCTTGACCCAAGACAAGAGGCTTAGCAAGATCCTCATCTTGACACACTAGTACTTTAACTCTCATTAAAGAATCTTGAATGTAGAGGGGAAGTTCCACCTCGCCCATGCAAGGGGTTTCCACACCTCCCAATCCTATGAGATATGCTTCTATAGGATTGACTCTTGTAATTTCAATTCTTGACAGTAAGAGAGTCTCACCGCACTAGTGGCTGCTCCTGAGTCAATCAAGGCCCGTACAGTCCTTGCACTCTGTCCTTGTCCTATCTCTAAAGTCACAAAAGGACGTCGATCAATTATTCTGTGAGAGCTAATGCCTGAAACTTCACACATAGCCATATGATATCCTGGGTGCGCATAGTCATGTGTCCTAGGCTGATCTTTACCTTGTCGTCTCAACTTCATCCTTCGGATGCGTTCCAAGGCTTCTGCCTATGCTTCTTCTCGAATTCGTTTTCCTTCTTCCTTGCGTTTCTTGGTAGTGTTGAGTTGATTTAGCATCTCTTCACTCAGGGGTTCCTGATATAACTTGACTCTGCATCCGCTAATGTAACTAGGGAGAACATCACCTTCTAGAGTAGCTAATTGAACTGCTCCACTAGTTGACATCCTATTAATGATCATAGGTCCATAACCACGCTTCTCTAATTTTCTCGCATGTTGCTTCAACGTGTAGACTAAAACTAGGTCTCCTGCTTTCAATCCCTTATCCTTCACATGTGCATCAAAATATGCCTTTTGTCTTTTCTTAGCTGCATATATTCCTACTGCCGCTCTTAGTCTTGTCTCACCTAGTCGTTCCAGATCAAAAATCCTCGAAGAGAGTTCATGACTCGTCCACTCATGCTCCTGTGCTACTTTCAATGTAGGTATCAAGAAGTCCAATGGTAGCATTGCATTTTGGCCAAACACCATCTGAAAGGGTGTGGCTTGGAGTATCGTTTTATAGGCAACTCTGTATGCCCAAACAGCATGGTGTAGCTGTTTGTCCCAATCAGAGCGTTTATTATTCACTAATTTTGTCAATACATTGCATAGAATCTTATTTGTGCTTTCGTCTTGCCCATTAGCTTGTGGGTGATAAGGGGCAGACTTCTTATGTACTACCAAGAATTCTTGGAGAAGATTTTCAATAACTTCATTCAAGAAGTGAGTGCCTCTATCACTTACTAGCTCAATAGGTAGCCCGTATCTTGTGAACACATTCTAAAATAAGAACTTAGTTGTCGTTTGAGCATCGTTCTTCGTGGTGGCTTTTACCTCTACCCACTTGGTTAGATAGTCGGTGGCCACAATGATATACTCAGCATGGGAACTCTTGGCTGGGGGATTAATAGGACCAACAAAGTCTATTCCCCATTTAGAGAATGCACGTCCACCCATCATAGGTTTTAGTGGCATCTCATCTTTGCGTATAGGATACTGAGTTCGCTGACAAACATCACACCGCTTCACATAGGTATGTACATCCACGTGAAGGGTTGGCCACCATAATCCTGCAAACAGAATTGCCTTGATCACTCGATCCGGTTCAAAGTGTCCTCCTGCTACACCTTGGTGAGCAGCTTCCAAGATCTTAAGGTATTCACTCTCATGAACACACAATCTTAGGTAACCATCTTTACCACACTTGTATAAATTATCACCAATGAGTGAGTAGTCTAGGGCTTCTTGTTCTAAGCTTCTTTGCTTTGTCAGGGTCATACCTTGAGGGAATGTTTTCGTCCTCAAGAAGGCTACTAGTGGTTCACTCCAATCTGGTATTAGAGACACTTGGTACAGTGTAGCATGCTCCACTGGTGGTTTAGTGCAATAGATGGGGCATTCCTTGCACATTTTATGGACATCAGCCTCCATATTCGGCCAATGCACTCCAAGTCTCCTCAATGTGTGTAAAGTTCTTTGTCTTGAATAGTGTTGCTCTAATGCACCTACATGTGCTAATTGCAACCACTTAGTGTACTCGTCCTCTTCCACACAACAAGCCAATATCCCTTGATCTGTCTGTTTGTACATACTTCCCGCCATGATATGGTACTTTTGGGCCTTTACAACCTCCCTATCTCGAGTGTTTACTACTGGATGCTTAGGCCTGTATGTCAATATTGGCACCAATGGCTTAGCCCATTGAGGTACAACTTCCAAATTAAATAAGTAAGCATCAGGAAGGTCATCTGATACTCCTTGTGGGGCCTCTCCAGATGTGAGCCTAGAGAGATGGTCTGCTCTCAAGTGAGTCTTTCCTTTCCTCACCACAACCTCAAAGTCGTATTCCATCAGTAAGAGAAACCATCTAACTAATCTACCTGTATTGCATGGCTTGTTTACCAAGTACAACAGTGCTTGATGATCAGTAAAAAATTTAAACTTATTTGCAAGCAAATAGTGTCTAAAATTTTTAACTGCATATACCATGCCTAATCCCTCTCTCTCAGTAGTGGTATAATTCCGTTCAGCTTCGTTTAGCTGTCTACTAGCATAGGCAATTGGAAGATCCATATTACCTTCGCCTGTAGGTTGTGCTAGTACACATCCAATAGCATAATTGGATGCATCCACATGAACATGAAAAGGCTTATTCCAATCTGGAGTCGTCAAGATTGGTGCTGAACACAATCTTCTTTTGTGTTCGTTGAAAGAGTTTTCACATTCAACAGTCCACTCGAAATTGGTTAAAAGTCCATACAGAGGCTTTGCTATGATGGCATACATGTGTATAAACCGTCGGTAATAACCACAATGCCCCATGAAATCTTGCACTTCCTTAACATTCTTTGGCCTAGGTAGCTTTGCGATGGCTCTCACTTTCTCCTCATCTGTGGATATGCCGTTCTTTGACACTATGTGTCCTAGAATCTTGCCTTGCCTGACCATGAAAACACACTTTTCTGGGTTCAGGCAAACTTGATATTCTCTACATTTGTCAAAGATTTGCTTGAGTTCTGGTATATGTGTCTGTCTAATGTTGGAATGTGCACAGAGGTCATCAACATAGACTTCCAAATTCTTCCTCAAGAATTCTTTAAACACATGGCACATCAATCTTTGGAAGGTTGCAGGAGCATTGGTAAGCCCAAATGGCATTACCCAAAAAGCAAATATGCCCCACTCAGTGGCAAAAGCTGTTTTAGGCTGATCTTTTGGAGCTATGGCTACCTGATTGTAACGAGAAAATCCATCAAGGAAGTTGTATACTTCCTTGCCTGCTACTCTTTCTAAGAGATGTTCCGTGATAGGAAGCGGATAGTTATCTCAAATAGTGGCTGCATTAACCTTCTTCAAGTTAATGCATACACGTAGCTTTCCATTCTTTTTGGGCACCACTACAATGGGGGATACCCACTCAATGTGCTCAATTTCATAAATAAATCCAGCTTCCACCAGTCTATCTATCTCCTCCTTGATCTTATCAGCGTAGTTATCATTATAGGTGTATGGCTTTTGCTTGGAGGGTTTAGCGTCTGAGGTCATGGGAATTGTGTGTGAGCATATGTCTGGGTCAACATCCTTCAAGTCCTTGTAACTCCAAGCGAATACATCTCTGTATTCTCTTACCAAAGCTATTAACGCATGCT
Source organism: Ceratopteris richardii (assembly GCA_020310875.1). NCBI lineage: Eukaryota > Viridiplantae > Streptophyta > Polypodiopsida > Polypodiales > Pteridaceae > Ceratopteris > Ceratopteris richardii. Next base: position 188,502,682 of record CM035420.1, read on the forward strand.
CTTCTTCCTCCGTCAGGTCATGCCCTATGTAAGTGCATCTTTCTTCTCCTTCTTCCATGGCTACAACTATTTTCTTGGTGGTTTCTTTGTTATCATAGGCCTCTCCTGATTGTGCCTCACGTTTTGGCATCCTTACCATGACTCTTCTATCGTCTATCTCATACTTTTTAAAGTTTTCAGGGACCTCAAACAAAGATTCTTCCTCTTCTGGTGTGACTTCTCTCTTCTTTCTTTTCTTTCCTTCATCCTTATGGGTCCCTTGTGCGGCTAACCTTACATCATTTGTAAGCTCTCCGTGTCTCTGTGGTTGAAATTCTACTTCATAGAAGTATTCTTCATCTGATGCAAAAGGTGGGTCCATAATGATTGACTCTAGATTGGAGTCACTTGCATCCTCAAATGCATCAGGGCTAGGTTCGCATTCTTCTAAAACTGCATCTCCCATGATTGGCTCTATTGAGAAGACTGAAATGACATAGCCATTCATCACAGTGGGGTGTCCATTGTTCCTCATTGATGGCTACATGCATTGTTGCTAGAATTTCCACCCAACCATGAGGTTCAAACTCTTTGTCTGGAAAAACTACAGGTGCATAGGCTGGGTCTTGAATTGATCTATGGGTTTCTTTTGCACCTATCTCTCTGGCCTTTTCTCTCTTCTCTTCTTCTACTGCTACTTTACACATCCATAAGTGAGTGTCTTCATGCATCCATGAGGATCCTGATCCTATGGAGTGCACAGACTCCGTGTCATCCTTGGCTCTATGGTTGGGATTCCATTGAATAGGCGGTACATCTCTATGAGAGTAATCCTTGAGATTGACTTTGGTTGTAACACCTAGGTGTTGCAAATACAAAGAATTGTTTCCCCAATCTTGTACCACTTGCAACTGTCGCATAAATGGTCTTCCCAAAATCATCTCATAGGCATGCTTCTTGCTAAAATCACATATGGCAAAAGTATGCTCAAACTCAACACCGTTTGTAGTGAGAGTTATTCCTTCTAGCAAGCCTAAGGGTCTTTCTATGTGACCATCAGCCATCTGCAATTTCATTCTCATTGGCCTAAGTGCTCGCTTGCCCCAACGCTTCCATAGGGAAGTGGTAGCAATTGCAACTCCTGCACCTGAGTCGAGAATTGCCTTGGTTGTGTATCCTTGATGGCTGATGGGAAGATAGGTGTTGGCATACAAGTCAGATGAAGAGCATACTAGCACAACGGAGCAGTCAGGCACAATACGGCAACAAGGCCCAATCATTTTTTCCATGGACCATTTACAACTCAAGTGATTTTAATCACTATAAAAACATTGTAAATTCCGTTTTTGGTAGAATAGACTCCATTTTGTTCAAGCCGAGGAGTCCTCGAGCTTGAGGAGTATTACAATTAGCTGCATCTCAATTTTCATAATTTTTAGACTCCGTTTGAGCCCTCAAATAGGCTCTAGAACCTAATTTTTAACTAGGCCGGACACTAGGTCTGGACAAGACCAAAGCTAGTTAGAAAACTATAAAAAGAGCTAAAGAGCTCATTTTTGGGGGTAGAATGTTTGTGAATTGAGCTTATGTAAGATACTTTTTGACTAATGCAAAGAACTCCATTGTTCCTCTCCTTGTTCTTGCCTTGTGTGCGCGTGTGTGTGTATGTGTGTGCATGCTTGAGTGCTTCTCACTCTCACACTTGTGCCTTCACTTGCTCATAGTCTTCATACTAGTCCTCATGTCTCCACGGATTGACAATTATGAGGTGAATCTTCTCACGTTGGTACTCACCATTGTGCTAGAGTGACACCAAATTTGGCGCCGTTGCCGGGGAGAGAGCTTCGAGGACGAGCGTGTGATGGTAAGACGTCGAGTTGAGACATTGGAGTTATAGGTAATATCCTTTCTTTTCTTTAATTTTCTTCATTCTTTTCTTATTTTTGCATCACCATCATCACCATCATCATCCCCACCATCTCCCACCTCCATCTCCATCTCCACAAAAATTTCAGTTTTTTGGTCATATTACACTCCCCACCTCATTTCCCTCATTTCATTGTGAGAGAGAACAAGAGAGAGCTTGCATGCTATCTGTTTTTTGGTGTGTTTTTTGAGCTTTTGTTGCAGGAACTAACTGTACCATCATCTCCAGCAGCTTGCGCAGGTACGACAGACTCTGCACAGGTCCCCGGACGTCGACCTCTATCTGTCGCGACAGACAGAAAAACTTGATATTTTGTGAATGCGTGTTTGGCACAGTAACCTACACCATTGGAGCACTCCAAATCACTAAAAGTTTCTCAAAAATTTGCGTTTTTTCAGTCTATCGCGACAGACACAGTCTATCGCGACAGACACCGTCTATCGCGACAGACACCGTCTATCGCGACAGACCCATCTATCGCGACAGACCCATCTATCGCGACAGACCAAATCCACGACAGACGATAGACACCGTCTATCGCGACAGACAGAGACCCACGATAGACCCCGTCTATCACGACAGACACCCGTCTATCATGACAGACCAAATCCACGACAGACGACAGACACCGTCTATCGCGATAGACACCGTCTATCGCGACAGACCAATCGATCGCGACAGACACTGTCTATCACGACAGACCAAATCCACGACAGACGATAGACACCGTCTATCACGACAGAAACCCGTCTATCTCGACAGACAGAGACCCACGATAGACCCCGTCTATCGCGACAGACACCCGTCTATCGCGACAGACCAAATCCACGACAGACGACAGACACCGTCTATCGCGATAGACACCGTCTATCGCGACAGACCCATCGATCGCGACAGACACTGTCTATCGCGACAGACCAAATCCACGACAGACGATAGACACCGTCTATCACGACAGAAACCCGTCTATCTCGACAGACAGAGACCCACGATAGACCCCGTCTATCGCGACAGACACCCGTCTATCGCGACAGACCAAATCCACGATAGACGATAGACACCGTCTATCGCGATAGACACTGTCTATCGCGACAGACACCGTCTATCGAGACAGACACCGTCTATCGCGACAGACACCGTCTATCGCGACAGACACCGTCTATCGCGACAGACACCGTCTATCGCGACAGACACCGTCTATCGCGACAGACCCATCTATCGCGACAGACACCGTCTATCACGATAGACAGACATTTTTGGCAAAAAAAATTAAGGGGTAATTTTTTGGAAATTTAGGCTAAATTTAGGGCATATTTGCATACTCAAATACTCACACACTTACAAAGGCCTTAGAAAAATGCATTAAAACTCCTGAAAGGTTCTATTTGTCTGTTTAACCCCCTAAACCCTGAACAGTCATAACTTTTTCATACGAAATCCATTTTTTGACCGTCTATCGCGACAGACCCATCTATCGCGACAGACCAAATCCACGACAGACAATAGACACCGTCTATCGCGACAGACAGAGACCCACGATAGACCCCGTCTATCACGACAGACACCCGTCTATCATGACAGACCAAATCCACGACAGACGACAGACACCGTCTATCGCGATAGACACCGTCTATCGCGACAGACCCATCGATCGCGACAGACACTGTCTATCGCGACAGACCAAATCCACGACAGACGATAGACACCGTCTATCACGACAGAAACCCGTCTATCTCGACAGACAGAGACCCACGATAGACCCCGTCTATCGCGACAGACACCCGTCTATCGCGACAGACCAAATCCACGACAGACGACAGACACCGTCTATCGCGATAGACACCGTCTATCGCGACAGACCCATCGATCGCGACAGACACTGTCTATCGCGACAGACCAAATCCACGACAGACGATAGACACCGTCTATCACGACAGAAACCCGTTTATCTCGACAGACAGAGACCCACGATAGACCCCGTCTATCGCGACAGACACCCGTCTATCGCGACAGACCAAATCCACGATAGACGATAGACACCGTCTATCGCGACAGACACTGTCTATCGCGACAGATACCGTCTATCGAGACAGACACCGTCTATCGCGACAGACACCGTCTATCGCGACAGACACCGTCTATCGCAACAGACACCGTCTATCGCGATAGACACCGTCTATCGCGACAGACCCATCTATCGCGACAGACACCGTCTATCACGATAGACAGACATTTTCGGCAAAAAAAATTAAGGGGTAATTTTTTGGAAATTTAGGCTAAATTTTGGGCATATTTGCATACTCAAATACTCACACACTTACAAAGGCCTTAGAAAAATGCATTAAAACTCCTGAAAGGTTCTATTTGTCTGTTTAACCCCCTAAACCCTGAACAGTCATAACTTTTTCATACGAAATCCATTTTTTGAGCTCTAGGGCTTGTCAGAAAGCTCGTGGCATATACTACACGCCCTCAACTGTTTTTTATAAGAATAATGCCTCGATTTTCATATATGATATTTTGAAGTTGACACACTGAGGGGTAGGTACACCAAGGGAGCTCTAGAGGAAATTTTTTAGCAATACAAAAGGGGGAACAAGGGTCAGTAAAAAGTGTCTGAAATAAACTGTCTGTCAATTGAAGGATCAAATTGAAGCTAAACTTGAGGTTCTTACAGGATCATCGAAAACTTTTGAAGAAAGAAAAGTAAGTGCCAAGGCAAACAAGCTTGGGAACGTGCTTCCTGGGTAGACAAGCATCACCAGAAGGAGGGACTTGAGGTTGGAACATCTCTTAACCCCCTCAGTCCATTCTTAGCATAGGCTAAGTGCGAGTAGTTGTCCTGATTGACTAGGGGTATGATAGGAACACTCAAGTTTGAAGAGTCTTTAACTTCTCAAGTGCAAGGATAGGCTAAATTGCAGTCAAGGGATAACTTAAAGGAAAAGAACTTAAACTAAGCGGACGCAGAACATCAAGTATGACACACTAAAGTGCTCCTGATGACGCTTAATTAAAAACAAGAAAACACATCCAAAGGAACTTAAAAGGAACAAGTGACTGGTACCAAAGAATCAGCAACGTACAAAGGGCATATGAACCTTAGGTCAGGTAGACACCTAGGGAGAGACAGACAAAGTCTTAGATCTTCAGAGGCTAGTGTCAATCATTCTGCTAGGTCTTGGGCCCAGCAGGTGAGCCATCATTCGTATTACCCTAGCTCTGAGACTAGCGAGTCTGAGATGTCCCACGGTATGGAGAGACCTACAGGAAATTCTGGGGTGCCATATTTACATAGGGTGGAAGGCCCTTACAAGATGCAACTCGAGTACCTTAGGACCAACCGATTAGGTGCTAGCATCTATGAGGACAGCCTAGGAAGATCTGTGGTCCAGATTAAATACCCTGACCAATCCATTGGACTAGAGCGCCCAGCTGTCAAGTTTGAAAATGGAGCATACTTGGACAAGGAAGGGACAATATATGTAGTCACCAGTCATCCAGATAGGACACATGAATTTGGGAATGAGGTCCCAGAAACGGACTTAGGTGACCTAGAGCAAGGAAACATGGGCGAAGAACCTAGAACCCCTCGAGGCAAATCTGTTCTTACTAGGATTATCACACCAGAGTGGGTTCCCCAAGATAATAAGAGCATAGATCTCCTCTTGAACCGAGAGACGGATGAAGCCTTTTGGAGATATAGACCTAATCAGCCGAGTGAGGTAGGAACAATCATGATATATGAGTTCAAAGATCTTGATATTCCAGGAAGAGTGACCTACTTAGATCACTCTTCAGAGAGGATCTTTGGGGTTACAGAAAATGATAGGCATGCTTACACTTGGAAAGGCGAATTTATCTTTTCCCAACCAAGATCGAATGTGTCCTTTGGTCACCAAGGAGCTGGAACATCTCAAGCTCATGGGACTCAAAGAGAAAGGAGTAGAGAGAGACCTGAGGTCAGCTTTGCCAACTCTTGGGGAAGAGAAAGAACGAGAACGGAAACGAATAGAGGGGAACCTGAGGGACATAGAGCCCGAGGGAACCGAAGAAATGCCGATAATTTCCCTTTGCCAAGACCGAGAGAGCACACGAGGACCTTGAGACCGACCCAGCTAGTTAAATCCATGAAAAACTACTTCGATGGCACTGGAGACCCCTACGATCATGTAGCTGAGTTTAGGCAAGTCTTGAGAGCTGAACAAGTTGAAGATCTGTTCACGCAGTACAATGCCTTTGGTCTAACCCTTAGGAACACCGCCCTGACATGGTTTCAGCCACTAAACGAGAGGCAGTTTAGGAGCATAGATCAGCTTCTAGAGGCATTCATTATCAAATTCTCTAAAAGTGGCATAAGACATAACACATCCTCCCTTATATACAGCTTCAAACAAACACCTCAAGAGACAGTGAGGCTCGCAGGCAGAAGATTTAGGCAATATCTAGAGAGATTCCCGGCCCCAGAGTTACCCACTCCAGCCAAGCAAGTGGCCTTATTTTTAGATGGATTGTTGAGCACCAAACTGAGATCATATGTGTACTTGAAGGACCCTAGATCCATAGAAGAATGTGTACGCATGTGCATAGACATTGAGGATAATCTAGGGGAGTGTAGCTCAATGATGAGTAGCACCTCCTTTAATGTCAATCCGGGAAGACGTGAGGATGGTATGAAGACCTCGAGCAAGTGGCGGCACAAGTGCGTGAGTGAGAAGCACACAAGCATGCACACACATACACACACACGCGCACACACGGCAAGACAAAGAGAGAGGATCAATAGAGTTCTTTAGATTACTTTCAAAAGCTCTTACAAGTTCGTTTCAATTACAATCTAACCTCAAAAATGAGCTCTCTAGCTCTTTTTATAGTTTTTGACTAGCTTTTGGCCCTGTCCAGACCTAGTGTCCGGCCTAGTTAAAAATTAGGTTCCAGGGCTTATTTGAGGGCTCAAACGAAGTCTAAAAATTATGAAATTTGGTACGATGGTACTTCTAATACTCCTCAAGCTCGAGGACTCCTCGGCTTGCACAAAATGGAGTCTAATCTACCAAAAACGGGATTTACAATGTTTGTGTAGTGATTAAAATCACTTGGGTTGTACATAATCTATGGGAAAAAATGATCTGACCTTGTTGCCGTATTGTGCATGACTCCTTTATTGCTTTGTATGCCAACACTCCCCCCTTCCTAGCGTCTGTCGCCCCTGACAGACCTTTGTTCCCTCGGGTGGTCGATGTAATATTGGATGACATTGGTGGCCAGTTCATGTTCTCCTATCCTTAAGCCTCTTGCTAGATCGGCTTCCAATGCCTCCCAATTTATTGCACCGGGGGTCTCTGGTTGCGGGGTGGTGTAGTACTCTGAATACATTGCTTGTTCACAAGCAAACAGTTGAAGTAGATGTGTCGGCTTTGGCGCGAAAATCTCCGAGTGGTACTCCCAGAACCCTGATCTGAACATTTCTTCGAAGGTCTGTTTGTAGCAGGCGGGGAGGTATTTGATGCGTGCATGCCAAGCGTAAGCCACACGGATACTGGGGGTGGTGCTCATGTCATACACCAAGTCGTAATTTCCATTGCTAAACCCCGGAAGGCGTACCTGTGGTGCGGCTGCATTTCTAAAGGTCTTCAGCACCACTTGCATCATATCTAAGATTTTAAGCATCATTTGCGCTGCTACATCTTGCATGGGCTTCAAGCGCGGCATCCAGTGGCGAATGGTCCCCATCATATATGCTACCAATGGTGGTCCTTGTGGTGGCGCTATGTACGGGTAGTTCAGCCATTCCTTGCATTGCGCATTGTTCTGTACCTTGATATTAAATGCCTTCCACGACCTGCGGCGGGGGACTGGACCGTAGCATGGGTTGTACAGGAGGTGCAACGGCGCGTTGTTCCATGTGCGTAGCATTTCTGGATAAGTCTCTAAAAGTTTCTGCCGCCATGTTGGTTGACGAATCTTGCCTTTTCGCACCTCTGGAGGAAGGTCTTCGGGTTGAAATTGGGTCGCAAAAGTAGGAATCTGACCCGTGACTCTTTGTATTTCTGCATTATAATCAGCCAAGATAATATAATATGGCCTGTACTGGAGTTCCGATGAGAGAATCAAGCGTCTCGATGACAAGTTCTTGAAGTAATCTGATTGTAAAACAGTCTCCTCTATGACCCTCATAGCCTGATTTTGCACTACGGTGCGCTCTTCATGCGAGGTCCCTATTTCCTCCACTTGTCGTAACCATGGCGGCCGTGGTGCCTCGAACGTGTCCTGCGCTTCTTCTGTTTGTTGGCCTCCTGGGAATGGTTGCGGATCATATTCTTCATCAAACGTTTGTTCCACAGGAATTTGCACAACTTCTTCGTCCGTGGGAGCCTCCGGAGGGGAAGATGGCCTCTCATATTGTAGTAGGCGTGTCTGCAATTCAGTTACCTGTTGCTGGAGATCTTTTATGGCCTCTGCGTCGGAGGGAAGCGAAGCTGCAGAGGGGGTGGTTGGAGGGGCAGCTGTTGGGCCTTGTTGGTGTTCCTGCTTCAGTTGTCCTAGCTCCTCCGATAGCTTATCATGCGCTTCGAGTAGCATGGCATAATCTTCCAATATAATCTTGATATTATCGGGGGTCACTGCTTGAAACTTGGATGGGCTGATGGGTGCCCCCGGTGTGCTCTCAATAGCTGCCTCCAGGTTCTCTTGATTTTGTATTTGCAGACGTCTGTTCTCTTCCTGAGCAGCCGCAAGATGGCGTTTAAGTAGCGCCATATTTCGCTGAAGTTTTGAGTTGCGTTCCAGTTGTGTCCGTAGGTGACTTTCTACCACCTGCACTGCTTCCTGATCTACGTTCTGTAGCTGTACTTCCAATATATTATGGGCGTCTTGGAGGGTTTGGAACTGTGTGTGGAGGCGAGCATTCTCCTCTTCTAGTACCGCAAGGCGGAGCTGTAGTGTCGCTGAGTGCTCTTGCAGGCGTGCGTTTTGTTGCTGGAGCTGAATGTAATCTGTTCTTAAATTTGATATACAAGCCAACATGGTGTCCAATGCATTACCTATAGATGAGTGGGGGGTGTTTACTGTGGAAGATGCATGGGAAGGGAATTGGGGAAGGGAGACAGTGAATGATGTGTCTACGAAAGTTGTGTGTGTGGGTGAAATTGGTGGAGGGGGAATGGGAGGAGGTGAAACCGTGGGTGGAGGTGCCGTGGGTGGTGAAATGTCCATACCTTCAGGAGTGGGTGTTAGTGTGGGGCCTGCCATATACATTGGTATGGTAGGTGGTGTGTGTGTGGAAGTGGTGAATAGATGTGACGTGGGGTGGGGAGCTGAAAAGACAGGGAATGGTTGAGGGCCTGGTTGAAAAGCCCTAGCAAAGATGTCCTGGAGGGATTGTAGAAATGGAGAGAGGGATATCGGGGGTTGGGGTCGTAAATTTGAGGAGGGCTGAAAGGGTTGCGTGGTAGCAGGGAAGCCCATGAATGTGGATCTGGGGTCAGGATGACCGGTGGCTGAAGGCATTGGGGATGGTTGTCCTAGGGCAGGCTCGGGAATGGTTTCGGTGGGTGGTGTAGTGATGGGGTTTGCGTCAAAGACCGGGTTATCAGTGGTAGAGAATAGGGTGGCACTGGAGATCGGAGTACGGAAGGTGAAGGTGGGGTCGGTGGGTTGAGCAGTCGATGTGGTTTCCACTGTTTCTCTTCTAGGAGGTGATGGTGGGGGAGTGGATGGTAGTGGTTCGGTGGACTCCTCATGGGTGGCGGGGTGCTGTTGACTAGCTGTTTGGGAGGTTGGTGTAGTAGTGGGCTCTTCTGCAATTGTAACGGGAATTTGGATATTTTTACCTGAGCGAGGTCGTGTGTGGAACCTTCGTGGGTCATATTGAACTGAAGGCCTCTGAATGGCAGTGCGCACAGCTTCTACAACTCCATATGTTTCTGCCATCAATAAGAGACCTTCCCTGTACTCTGAGTCAACTCCCACTTCTTCCAACAACTGAGTCATAAGTACTCTGCTGCTCTGTTCCGTGAGTAACTGCTGCGATCGCACTCTTTCCATAATCTGATACAGCCTTCGGAGTTCTGTTGTATATGCTGGGGCTTCAGTGGTCTCTTCTTCATATGCTTCTTCTTCTTCCGGGTGTCCGTGTTGTTGGCTTTGCTGAGCGTCACTCCAATGGACATGTCTACCGTCTGTAGACTTTCTTCTTCTCCGTGAGGATGTGCCCTGCTCCTCTGCCTCTGAATAAAACTCCACATCAGAGAATTGTGTGCTTTGTAGGAATGCTTCGAAATCCTGGGGGTCCAGTCCTTCAGCCTCTCCAGTGGCAGCAAACTCGAATTTAGGTGTAACCGGAGGAGCCGATGGGGTGGGTTGTGTCGTAGTGTCAGATTCCGACCTGGGTATCCTAATGGTAAAAGGAGGTACAGTGCCCTCTCTTAATGGTGATGCCTCAGGAGTAGTCAGGACTTCCCTTGTCTGGACACACGGAATCGCGCCCCTCATGCGCTTGGACTGATGTGTGGATGTCTTGAGCCTTTTAAACATTTGTAATTGTGCCCAAGTTAAGGCACGCTCAATGGGGACATCATATGCCAAGCATCGGTAAATGATGCGTGTGAGTGCACAGCATCCGTTCACCACTAATTTCCTAGAAGCCCGTTTGTTCGCTTCATACAACTGATCTATAATCCACACTGGTAGCTTAATAGGTAGCGCACCTGCTTCCGCCAAGTAGAGAGCAAACCAGATCTTCTTGTGTGGTTGCGTGAATCGGTCTTGACCGGGGAAGGCGAAATGTTGCATGCACATGCGGAGAGGGATGGACACATTTGGGGTGAGGGCTGCCATGTCTTTCAGCTTCACCACTTTCCTGTCCTTCATGTTGTTGGGAACGAGAGCATCCTTTTCTGAGGGTACATGCGTGCCATGCATCTTTAAAGCATCACTCACCAGCTCCACAGTAAGTTCAAACCTCTTCAACTCGTTGTTGCCCAGCAATGAGGGGAGAACAAATGATCCGGGTTGGTCCTTATCTTCATGAGCTTGTAATGTAGAGACCAGATAGTAACATCGGAGGAGGTCGGGTTTAGGTAGTGGGGCTTCAAAATACTCCGCCAACCCTGCTCGTTGCCATATGATCTGGAGGTCTTCGGTGTTCTGTAAAGTCTCGAACTCCTTGGAGAAAAATTGGAAACGCACCCATGATCTGTCATACTCGCATTTAGACTCCCAGATATACTTAGCCTCTCCTAATGGACCGGGCATGCCATTGAACCAATGAGAGTTGGCATGGACTCTTTCCGTGATTCCTGTAGGTGGGTCTGGCACCGGGAGTTGCTGAAGGTGTTGCATCTCCACTGGTCGTTCAGTCGGGGGCACGTCCACAGGTAGGCTATCCACATCAATTCCTGCAGTAAGTATCTGTAACTCAGTGATGAGTAGCACCTCCTTTAATGTCAATCCGGGAAGACATGAGGATGGTATGAAGACCTCGAGCAAGTGGCGACACAAGTGCGTGAGTGAGAAGCACACAAGCATGCACACACATACACACACACGCGCACACACGGTAAGACAAAGAGAGAGAATCAATGGAGTTCTTTAGATTACTTTCAATAGCTCTTACAAGTTCGTTTCAATTACAATCTAACCCAAAAATGAGCTCTCTAGCTCCTTTTATAGTTTTTGACTAGCTTTTGGCCCTGTCCAGACCTAGTGTCCGGCCTAGTTAAAAATTAGGTTCCAGGGCTTATTTGGGGGCTCAAACGAGATCTAAAAATTATGAAAATTGGTACGCAACTACTTCTAAGGCTCCTCAAGCTCAAGGACTCCTTGGCTTGCACAAAATGGAGCTACAAAAATGTGAAATGAGATTTACAATGATTATTAGTGATAAAAATCACTGTTGTTGTAGGGATTTCTTCTAGTGATCTGCCATACATATCTTCAAGCTCCCTGCTTGCTCTTCTTCCCTGCATGTCCATCTCTCTGATTTGCATTAATGTCTTGAAAAAATATTGGCCTACTTGCCAGATCTTCTTTGACTGCCCTGTTTGCTCGTGCTGTCCCTTCGTTCTGACTCCCTTCTTTGACTTTCACGTCTTGTAGTTCCTGATGTACCAAGGCTACTGCCAACACCCCCCCCACTCTCGCGTCTGTCGCCCCTGACAGACCCTTGTCTAGCTGCTTTTTGTACGTAGTATTGTACAACATCGGCGGCGAGGTGGTGTTCTTCTAACCTGAGTCCCCTTGCTAGATCTGTCAGCAATGCATCCCAATTGACTGGCCCTGGGACATCTGGATGTGGCACCCGTAACTGCTCTGAGTGAATGGTTCGCTCCACAGCAAATAAATGGAGGAGATGTGAGGGTCTGGGTACAAATATTTCTGAGTGGTATTCCCAGAACCCTGTTATGAACATCTCTTCGAATGTTTGTTTAAAGCAGGCTGGGAGGTATTTTATTCTGGCGAGCCAAGCGTATATCACCTCTATGGAAGGAGTGGTGCTCATGTCATAAACTAAATCTTGGTTTCCTGTAAGGAATCCGACGCCTGAGAAGTGTGGGTCCTTGATATTCTTGAATGTCCTGAATGTAATAAGCATTAACTCAAAAATTTTCATGCACATCTGGGCCATTACATCAGGGGTATTCTTTAATCGGATGCTCCAGTGCCGTATAGTGGAGATCATGTAATTGACGGTGGGAGGCCCTTGAGGGGGTGCTAGATAGACGTAGTTTAACCATTTGGCGCATCCCTTGATATTCTTGACTACAATGGTAAACTCTGGCCATGTACGTCTGCGGAGTACAGGAACATAACAAGGGTTATATTTAATAAAAAGAGGCATATTCGTCCAGGTGCGAACCATCTCCGGATAGGTTTCGAGGAGTCGGATCCTCCAAGTGGGTTGATGAATGGATCCTTTTTTAGCGCTCTCTGGGATGTCATCTGGCCCAAATTGTGTAGCAAACGTTGGAGGTTTACCACATCTATGTTGGATTTCTGCATTGTAGTCCGCCAGAAGTACACAATATGGCACGTATTGATCATCATTGGTTCCGATCCATCTATGGTGGGACATGCTGCGGAAGTATTCTGATTTAATAATAGTGTCCTCTATCTTTGCCATAGATTGGATTTGAACTGCCACTCGATCTTCGTGAGTTGATGCCGTTTTCTCTAGTGTTTGGAGCCACTCAGGTACTTCGATTTCTAGCGTATCCATTCCTTCTGCGGTTTGCTCACCACCTGGCATTGGCATAGGAACGTAAGGTTCCTCATACGTCTCATCTACCTCGATGGGTACCAAATCCTCGGGTTCAGGTTCGACCACTGGAGAGGGTTGCCTTTCATGTGTGAGTAATCTTGCCTGTAATTCGGCCACCTGCTCTTTCAATGCCATGACTTCTTCTGAAGTCGTGGTCGTTTCTGTGACTTCGGGTGCTGTCTGTTGCTCTTGGAGTTGATTGCGCAGCGCATCACGTTCCCTTTCCAAGTCATCATGAGCTTCTAATAGATCTGCATAGCTGTCCAAGATGGTCTTCATTGTTTCTGAGGGCACAGCTTTAAACTGCTCTGGATCAATTTCGTGGGGAGAGCCTTCCATCGCTGCTTCTAGATTTGCTTCATTTTGCTGCTGCAGCCTCTTGTTTTCTTCTAGGGCGGCCGCCATGTGTTTTCTGAGAAGTGCCAGGTTACGCCGGACTTTGAGATTATCGGCTTGGTATACCTCGAGCAGAGCTTCTAGTTGTTTGGCACCTGATTCTGTCGATGGTTGGGGTGCTGCCAGTAATGTTTGGTGAGCCTGCTCAAGCGTCGCGTAGCGTTGATTCAGTTCTGCATTTTCTGTTTGTAGAATGTGAAATTGTGTTTGTAAGTTCTGGTGGTGCGTTTCCAGTTGCTGATACCGGTTGTCCAGAGCTTTGTACTCATGTTGGAGCTGGTATACACATTGGTTTAATGCAAAAAATATGTTATTTACATTAAATAATGTTGGGAAAGGTGAAGATGCAGGGGGAATGGGGGCGGGAATGGGAGAGGTGAATGCTGTGGATGTAAGTGGAGATGTGGGTGGAGGGGGTATGGGTGATGAAGGTGGCATGGGGGGAGGGAGCGGTGCTGTGGCTGGTGATGTTTCCATCGTGTCAACTGTTTGCGTGACTGTGTAGATGGGAATCGTTGGTGGAGTGGATGTGACATCGGTGAACAGGGTGGTGAAGGTGGGCATGGTGACTCCCCCGAATTGGATTCCCGGGGAGAGTGGGATGCCCATGACAACGGTAGTGGTAGTGGATGTGGTAGTGTCAGTGTCCTGTGGTGGAGTGAATTGTGTAGTGTGAGGTGGGGATGGGGGTGACAACGGTGCTTCCTGATATTCTTCTGCTTGCGCTGCCTCGCCTGGTGCTGATGTATTGATGTGAATTTGCTTCCCGGACCTCCTGGGACGAACGGGAACTCTTTTTTCAAACCTGTGGATGTAGGCCATTGCCTCATGAATGGCTTCGTCCAGTCCTACAGCGTCGGCATGAAGGTTCATGGACTCAATGAACAACTCGTCCACACCTTCCTCCGCTAGCAAGTCGTTCATGAGTCTTTTGCCCTGTTCTAGAGACATCTTATGCTGTTCCTGAACCAGTCGCATGGTTCGATATAGTCTCTTGATTTGTGCAGAATATGCTGGGGCACTTGCTAACTCGGAGAGTTCGTCATATTCTTGATGTTGTTCTTCGTCGGCTTCTTCTTCGTCTCCTCCTGCCTCTTGGTCATCCACATCGACTTCTACAGTTTGTGGTTGGGTGGGGACCGATGTTGTTTGGGGTCGCGGTTCCTGAGCTCGCGCTGCTTCGGCTTCGAGGTTAGAGTCATAGATTAATCTGGCAATCTCTTCATCCGTGAGGTCCTCAAGAGTAAATCCCTGCGGAAATTCCAAATCGGATGGAATGGGTGGAAACACCAGATTAGGCCCCTCCGTGCTTGGTCGTGGTAACCGGATTGTGAATGGCCTAACTCGTCGTGTCTGGGGAGGGGTGACTTCTGGTGTAGCGGTAGCTCCCCTTGGTTGGGCACAGGGTAGTTGGACTCCCCCCCTCATCTTCTTTGATGGGGGACCTGCTGCTGATAGTCTTCTTTGGAATTCTTGGACTCGGGACCATACGAGTGCCCGCTGAACAGGCACATCATAAGCTAAGCATCTGTAGATCATTCTGGTCAAAGCACAACACCCGTGGAGCACGTTCTTCTGTTTCTTGTTCCACCTTTGATGTGCTAGGTGGATCTGGTCTATGATCCAGTGTGGCACATTGATGGGCAGGCTTTCGGTTTCTGCTAGATATAAACTGAACCATATTTTTTTCGGGGGCATTGTGAATCGTTCTTGGGCGGGAAACGCAAAGTGTTGCATGATGGTTCGCAGGTGAAGCGCAATGGTAGGTGTCATGGCTACCATATCCTTCAACTTATTCAAATCCTTGTGCTTCATTCGACCTGGGACCATGGTTTCCTTTTCTGTGGGGATGTGCATGCCATACATAGCCAACGCTTCTCTTACCAGATTGAGGGTCAACTTGAATCGTTTGAGCTCATTACCCGGCAGCAGTGATGGCAACACAAAGGTGCTGTCGCCGCCCTTGACTCTGCTTGGCGTGATTGTACTGATCAGATATGAGCATCGTAAAAAATCCGGCTTTGGTATGTGGGTCCTGAAATAACTTTCCACACCTGCTTTGACCCAAACTGATCTCATGACTTCAGCATTTTGGTAGCTTTCAAATTCGCGTGTGAAAAAGTGGTATCGACCCCATTTGCCATTGAACTCCAATTCTGCTTCCCAGAAGTAGGTTCCATCGCCCAGTGGTCCAGCAACATCACTGAACCAATGCGCATGCTTACCTACTTGAGAAGTGTGTCCTTGAGGAGGATCCTGGATGGGGAGCACATGCACTTCTTGAAGCTCTTGCGGTCTTGCAGTGAGACGTGGCTCAAGGAGAAGTGTTTCTATGTCCACGATTTGGGGACCAGATCCGGCTTGAGAGCTGGTACCTGCTTCTGCCATGGCCCTGTTTGCGGATTGGTTCTGTGAGAATATAGAACCACGTGTTAACATTGTAATGGACAAAATAAATCCGTTGTTGTCCCCGTTACAACATTAACATAAGGTAGAGGGTGAGTTAGTGGTTAGTAAGTGTATGAAGACAGTGTGTGTAGTTAGTGATTGTGTTGTCCTAGGAAACTATTGCAGTTAGTAAGTGGGTTATGAATTTACACATTGGGGTCGGGGGTTTATTACAGGCCCTAGGCTGCCAAATGCAGTGAATGGGCTTTGCCTTCGGTTTCGGAGAGTCTCTACAGAGCCTTCTCGGTGTCGTGGTTTGCAGATGAGGCCTTTTTGGGACCCATTTACAATTGATTACATGTGCGCTCTTGGGTTTTGGTGTGTACATAAGTGTCGAGAACGAGTGAAATCTGGCAGTATGCGTCGCTGCGTTATGCTGGTTAAGTTGTGGCCTCAGCGTAGCTACTTGTGCCATCAAGCAAGCCTTAGGCACCCAAATTTGTCTTGATTGTGGGCTTGCCTTCATCGACTTCTTGGGCACCCAAATAGATTTTACTTTAGCAGAAGAATTTCTGAAAGACTTCTTATTAGCGTTGCGTTGTTGGTCACTAATAAGAGGCTTTGCCCCTGTAGTTGACGGTGGTGCAACTGGTCGTTCGCCTTTCCGCACCCATACCTGATCTATTTGCTGGGCTGTTCTGCTGCGCAGGTACTTTTGATCTCTGACATAGGTAGTACTCTGCTCCTTCTGCCTTTGATCCACCTTGGGTTGCTGCCTCTTTCTAGCCTTTGGAAAAGAAGGGAGTTCCTTTGCATTCCTGACTCCTTTTTTGCGAATATCATTCCTCTGCAACCCATAGTTTTGGACAAGAACAGCATGGTCATCTTCATGTGTACCCCTGGAAGGACCAGGGGTCTGTGCCTTTCCTAGTTCCTTGAGTGCTCGATTGTCTAATTCTACTGTAACTCGACTATGATTGACCCAAACCTGGAGAAGTCCACTTCTTAGGTTTAGATTGACTGCTTGGTCATAAATCCAATCTTGACCCAGGACAAGAGGCTCAGTGAGATCCTCATCCTGACACACTAGTACTTTAACTGTCATTGCTTCATCATGAATGTAGAGGGGAAGTTCCACCTCGCCCATGCAAAGGGTTTCCACTCCTCCCAATCCTATGAGGTATGCTTCCACAGGTTGGACAGTTAACTGTAACTCTTGACAGTAAGACATTCTAACAGCACTAGTGGCTGCACCTGAGTCAATCAAGGCTCTTACAGTCCTTGCACTTTTTCCTTGTCCGATATCTAGGGTTACGAAAGGACGTCGATCAGTTATCCTAGGTGAGCTGGTTCCTGCGACTTCACACATTGCCACATGATATCCTTGATCTGCATAGTCATTTGTCCGAGGCTGCTCTCTGCCTTGCCTACGTAATTTCATCCTTCTAATGCGTTCTAAAGCTTCTGCCTGAGCTTCTTCTCGCACTCGCTTTTCTTCCTCTTTGCGTTTCTTAGCAGTATTGAGTCGGCTAAGCATTTCTTCTGTGAGGGGTTCCTGGTACAACTTGACTCTGCAACCGCTAATATAATTTGGGAGAACATCACCCTCTAATGTGGCCAATTGTACCGCTCCGCTTGTGGAGATCCTATTGATGATCATAGGTCCGTAGCCTCTCTTTTCTAGCTTCCTCGCGTGTTGTTTGAGTGTATAGACCAAGACTAGATCTCCTGCTTTCAGGCCTTTATCCTTCACATGGGCATCGAAATATGCCTTCTGTCTCTTCTTGGCGGCATATATTCCCGCAGCGGCTCTTAGTCTTGTTTCCCCTAATCGTTCAAGGTCAAAGATCCTAGAGGAGAGTTCGTGACCTGTCCATTCGTGTTCTTGTGCTACTCTCAATGTAGGGATTAGGAAGTCCAAGGGTAGCACAGCGTTTTGGCCGAATACCATCTGAAAGGGGGTGGCTTGGAGTACCGTTTTGTAGGCAACTCGGTATGCCCAAACAGCATGGTGTAGCTGTTTGTCCCAATCAGAGCGTTTAGTGTTCACTAGTTTCGTCAATACATTGCATAAAATCTTATTAGTGCTCTCAGCTTGTCCATTAGCTTGAGGGTGATAAGGGGCAGACTTCTTGTGTATTACCAAGAATTCTTGGAGTAGATTTTCAATCACTTCGTTCAAGAAATGAGTGCCTCTATCACTTACAAGCTCTATGGGTAGTCCATATCTCGTGAATACATTCTCAAACAAGAATTTGGCAGTTGTTTGAGCATCGTTCTTGGTTGTAGCTTTTACCTCTACCCACTTGGTGAGATAATCTGTTGCCACAATGATGTATTCCACATGAGAACCTTTCGCTGGGGGATTAATAGGACCTACGAAGTCTATTCCCCACTTAGAGAATGCACGTCCACCCATCATAGGTTTCAGTGGCATCTCATCTTTGCGTATAGGATACTGAGTCCTTTGACAGATATCACACCGTTTCACATAGGTATGTGCATCCATGTGAAGTGTAGGCCACCAAAAGCCCGCAAATAGTATTGCCTTGATTACCCGATCTGGTCCAAAGTGTCCTCCTGCTACACCTTGGTGAGCAGTTTCTAAGATCTTAAGATACTCACTTTCATGGGCACACAGTCTCAGGTAACCATCTTTACCGCGTCTATATAGATTATCACCTATGAGTGAATAATCCAGGGCTTCTTGTTCTAAACTCCTTTTCCTAGCTAGAGTCATGTCTGGGGGGAATGTGTTTGTCCGCAAGAATGATACTAGAGGTTCACTCCAATCTGGCACAATGGATACTTGATAGAGAGTGGCATGTTCCACAGGTGGTTTAGTGCAACAGATTGGGCATTCCTTGCACAACTTCTGGACGTCCGCTTCCATAGTGGGCCAGTGCACTCCAAATCTCTTTAGAGTCTGTAAAGTTCGTTGTTTTGAATGGTGTTGCTCTAATGCACCTACATGTGCTAATTGCAACCATTTAGCGTACTCATCCTCTTCTACGCAACAAGCCAAGATCCCTTGATCTGTGTGCTTGTACATGCTCCCGGCCATGATGTGATACTTTTGGGCTTTTACGATCTCTCTATTCCGTGTGTTTACCACTGGATGGTTGGGCCCGTATGTCAAGACTGGTACCAATGGCTTAGCCCACTGCGGTACAACTTCCAAATTAAACAAGTAAGCATCAGGAAGGTCATCTGACACTCCTTGTGGGGCTTCTCCAGATGTGAGTCTAGAGAGATGGTCTGCTCGTAAGTGAGTCCTGCCTTTCCTTACCACAACCTCGAAGTCGTATTCCATTAGTAAGAGAAACCATCTTACTAATCTACCTGTATTGCATGGCTTGTTTACTAAGTACAACAATGCCTGATGGTCCGTAAAAAATTTAAACTTATTTGCAAGCAAATAGTGCCTAAATTTCTTGACTGCATATACCATGCCTAATCCTTCTCGCTCTGTAGTGGTGTAATTCCGTTCAGCCGCATTCAATTGTCTACTGGCATAGGCAATTGGAAGATCCATATTACCTTCACCAGTAGGTTGTGCAAGTACACATCCAATAGCGTAATTGGATGCATCAACATGAACATGGAATGGCTTATTCCAATCTGGTGTGGTCAAGATTGGTGCTGAACATAATCTTCGTTTAAGTTCTTGGAAGGAATTCTCACATTCATCCGTCCACTCAAAGTTTGTCAAGAGTCCGTACATGGGCTTTGCAATGACAGCATACATGTGTATAAATCGTCGATAATATCCGCAATGCCCCATGAAAGCTTGTACTTCCTTGACATTCTTTGGCCTAGGTAGCTCCGCTATGGCTCTCACTTTTTCTTCGTCAGTAGATATGCCATTCTTTGACACGATATGTCCTAGGATCTTGCCTTGCCTGACCATAAAAACACACTTTTCGGGGTTCAGGCAGACTTGATATTCTCTACATTTGTCAAAGATTTGTTTGAGTTCAGGAATGTGGGTTTGCCTAACATTGGAATGAGCACAGAGATCGTCAACATAGACTTCTAAACTCTTCCTCAGGAACTCCTTAAACACATGGCACATCAGCCTCTGGAAGGTGGCTGGTGCATTGGTAAGCCCAAATGGCATTACTCTAAAAGCAAAAATGCCCCATTCTGTGGCAAAGGCTGTCTTATGCTGATCCTCTGGAGCTATGGCTACTTGATTGTAGCCAGAAAATCCATCAAGGAAGCTGTACACTTCCTTGCCTGCCACTCTTTCTAAGAGATGTTCTTTGATGGGAAGCGGATAGTTATCTCGAATCGTGGCGGCATTAACCTTTTTCAAGTTAATGCACACACGCAGCTTGCCATTCTTCTTGGGCACCACTACGATGGGGGATACCCATTCGGTGTGCTCAATTTCGTAGATAAATCCAGCTTCAACCAATCTATCTATCTCTTCCTTGATCTTAGCAGCATAGTTATCGTTATATGTATAAGGCTTTTGCTTAGAGGGTTTAGCATCTGAGGTCATGGGAATGGTGTGTGAGCATATATCAGGGTCAACGCCTTTCAAATCCTTGTAACTCCAAGCGAATACATCTCTGTATTCTCTTAGCAAGGCTATCAATTCGTACTCTTCTTCTTCTGTTAGGTCATGGCCTATATACGTGCATCTCTCCTCTCCTTCTTCTATGGCCACTACTATTTTCTTAGTAGTTTCTTTGTTATCATAGGCCTCTCCTGATTGTGCTTCTCGTTTAGGCATTCTTATCATGACTCTCCTGTCGTCTATCTCATACTTCTTAAAATTTTCGGGGACCTCAAACAAAGATTCTTCCTCTTCTGGTGAGGTTTCTCTCTTCTTTCGTTTCTTCCCTTCTTCCTTCGAGCTCACATGTGTTGCTAATCTTACGTCATTTGTCAGCTCTCCATGCCTCTGGGTTTGAAATTCTACCTCACGGAAGTATTCTTCATCTGATGCAAATGGTGGGTCCATAATGATTGACTCTAGATCGGAGTCACTTGCATCCTCAAATGCATCAGGGTTAGGTTCGCATTCTTCTAAAACTGCCTCTCCCATGATTGGCTCTATGGAAAAGACTGAAATATCATAGCCATCCTCATCACAGTGAGGTGTCCATTGTTCTTCATTGATGGCTACGTCCATTGTTGCTAAGATTTCTGCCCAGCCGTGAGGTTCAAATTCTTCGTCTGGAAAAACTACAGGTGCATAGGCTGGGTCTTGAATGGGTCTATGAGTTTCGTTCGCACCTACCTCTCTGGCTTTCTCTCTCTTCTCTTCTTCTACTGCTACCTTGCACATCCATAAGTGGGTATCTTCATGCATCCATGAGGATCCAGATCCTATGGAATGCACCGATTCTGTATCATCTTTGGCTCTATGGATGGGATTCCATTGGATAGGAGGGACATCTCTATGGGAATAATCCTTGAGATTGACTTTGGTTGTAACACCTAAGTGCTGCAGGTACAAGGAGTTGGTTCCCCAATCCTGTACCACTTGCAATTGTCGCATAAATGGCCTTCCCAAAATCATCTCATAGGCATGATTTTTATTGAAGTCACAGATAGCAAAACTATGTTCAAACTCGACACCACAAGTGGTGAGAGTTATTCCTTCTAGCAATCCTAGGGGTCTTTCTATGTGGCCATCTGCCATTTGCAATTTCATTCTCGTCGGCCTGAGTGCTGGCTTGCCCCAACGCTTCCATAAGGAGGTGGTGGCAATTGCAACTCCTGCACCTGAGTCCAAAATTGCCTTCGTGGTGTAGTCCTGATAGGTGATGGGGAGGTAGGTGTTCCCTTCTTCACCTTCACACATATCTCCTATCTTATCCAAGGGAATTTCTGGCACTGTCCTATGGGATCCTACTCGGGAATGAGGTTTTGCAACTTCAGTTACTCGACTGGCTGCATATTTTCCCGCGTTTGGTCTATCCTCAGGCATTTCTTTCAAAGTGAAATTGCGCTGCACCTTGGTGTTCGTTACTACCTCCGTGTTCCTTGGTATGACTGAGTCGTCGTTCCTTACCATGACTGTGGGTGCTCTCATACACGTGGATTTTGCTTCCCATGGGCCTGTGAAGTGGGGTAACTCTTGTATGGAATTAGATTCAAAGTCCAATCTCTCGTGAGATTGAGTACTCTCATGTTCCCCGTAGATGGATGGGATGTCTTGTGGGAATTGGTCGTGTGCATCGTCCACAAGCTCAAAAGGAGGGGCGACCTCACTTTCGCTATCCCATTTGTCTTCTTGAATCTCTCGTAGGAAGTCTGGTGCAAACCGATTCATATAAGAAGAAGTGTCTGGCTCCGTAGAGTTAGGTACATATGCTACCTGGGAAGGAGGGCTTATCCTATCGTTGGCTCTTTCCTCGTTGTCATAGATAGCTGAAGCACAAGCTTCTTGGGGAGGATTACTTATGCTATTACTTTTCCGTACATGCTCATACGCTCTCTGGGAAGGAATGCGGGTTACCTGTGGAGGTACATAAGCTTTCGAGAGAGACACCTGTGACCTTTGGGGAGGAAGATAAGCTCCTTGAGGAGGCCCATGAGCTTCCTGGAGAGGCTGGCTTATCCGTTCTCTTGCCCTTTCCTTTTTTTGAGGGATAGGCTCCTTTTCTGGCTGTGCAGTTAGCCTCTCTAATCTTTCTAAGGAGGGGAAGTTGTCTGGTTTAATGGAATTGGCTGCATAAACTTCCGATGGGGAATGGCTCAGGTTTTTGCTTGCTTTTTCTTTCTCCTGATTTTTTTCTTCCTTGTCAGATCTGGCAATTATCCTCTCTAACTTTTCTAGGAAGCCATCCAAGTGTAACTGCGTCTTGGCTGAGCCCGAGTAATTGAAAAGGCGACTGGCTTCAAACATAGTCTGAGCCAATGCGACCATTTTCGCGCATAGTTTGGTTCTTTCTATCTCTAGGTTAGCTCTAGGATAGCACTTGGCATGATCCGTGACATTTGGCCCTTCTTGGATTCTGGCCTGATATGCTTTGAGCATCATGTCTAAATCTTCAGGAGTGGGATCAGCTAACACTGATCCTACTCTAGGGGGTGGTGGGATTTGATGAGGCGGTGGGGAAGGTGGTGAGTCGGATGGAGATGGGAGTGGTGGAGGTGGGGTGATGTGAGAGGGAGTTTGAGCTGTGAGTTCTGTTATCCTCGCTTTGGTTTCTCTTATGCTTTCCTCAAGCTCACTCATCTTTTTGGCCCATTGTCGTTTCATTCTTTCTCGACTATCTTTCCATGCTCTAGTCCTTTTCTTTGTTACGCTCTCGGTTTCACTAGCCTCTGGGCCCTTTTCCTTGCTTGTCTCTTGGTTTTGCTGCAATGCCTGAGCTCTTGTGACTACCTGCACTGGTGCAGTGGAAGTGACGCTTCCTGAGGGATCTACAACCAAACCAATCACATTGATAGGAGTGATTTTTGGCATATTATTGGGGTTCTTAGGGCAATCTCGTAAGAGATGTTCTTTTCCACAATCTTGGCAGAAACCTTGGATAGTCACTGACTGGGGTTGTGCAGGTGGGGACAAGGGACAATCACGAATGAGATGATCTCCTTGGCATCTGTAGCACGGTCCTCTTGGGAATGGAGGTCTTACTTGCCTAGGTTGAGGCCTGGGGTTGGGGTTTGCATACATGACGTTCGTGTAATCTGACTCCCAACTAGGTTCACTTGGTTCTTCACTATAGTAAGACTCACCATGTTCTGGAGACTGCATGTAGTAAGCCTGGGGACTATCGACATGTGTAGAATCAAAGCTATGGTCACTTGGGTCATTTTCCGAGATCAATGGGGTTACTGGTACTATGGCCCTATTCAGGTTTTCTTCTGCAACAGCATACTTTACTGGAATCACGTTAGCAGGGTTTGGGGGCTGTTGAGCTAGTACCGGTTGGGGTCTCTGTTGGGCCTGATATTGTGGTTGGTAGGTTTGTTGGGGTCTAGCATATTGTGGTGGTGGATTTTGGTTTTGGTATCTGCCTTGTTGGTAGGGTTGCGGGTAGGGTTGCCTAACAGTCTGCTTGTTGTATGGGCAATCTTGCGCGGTGTGGTTGGTGTATCTCCGTTCTATGGTGCAGTACTGGCTACTAGGGTTTACTTGGGGTTGAGCCATAATGGGACAGACGTTCGCCATATGGTCACCACCGCATGTATAGCACCTTTTCACAGGGGCAAACCTTGGGATTTGTTTGCTAGTTACACCTAGTTTCTGAGCTACTTTTTCGGCAAGTTCTTCAATTGATGTGGCTTGTGTGGAAGATTGACTAGATGCACTATCTGAATCTTTGTAAATTTTGGAAAGCTCTAGCTCTTCCCCTAGGTTATCTTCAATGTCAATGCACATGCGTACACATTCTTCTATAGTCCTAGGGTCCTTCAGATACACATAGGATCTCAATTTTGTACTCAGCAATCCGTCAAGGAATAAGGCTACTTGTTTAGCAGGTGTGGGTAGCTCCGAAATAGGACATCTTTCAAGGTATTGCCTAAATCTTCTTCCTGCAAGTCTCACAGTCTCTGGAGGGGTTTGCTTGAAGCTGTGGATCAATGAGGAAGTATTGTGCCTTATGCCACTCTTAGAGAACTCTACAATGAAAGCCTCTAGGAGTTGGTCTATGCTCCTGAACTGACGCTCATCCAATGGTTGAAACCATGTAAGTGCTGTGTTCCTAAGGGTTAGACCGAAAGCATTGTACTGCGTGAACAGATCCTCAACCTGTTCAGCTCTCAGGACTTGCTTGAACTCCGCCACATGATCATAGGGATCTCCTGTGCCGTCAAAGTAATTCTTCATGGACTTAACTAGCTGGGTGGGTCTCAAAGCTCTTGTGTGCTCTCTAGGCCTCGGCAGAGGGAATCCATCTACATTTCTTTGGTTCCTGTGGGCTCTATGCATCTCAGGTTCTACCCTATTCGTCTCTGTTCTCGTCCTTTCTCTGCCCACGGGGTTGGCAAAACTTACTTCTGGTTTATCCCTACTTCTATCTCTTTGCGTACCATGAGCTTGGGAAGTTCCAGCCCCAGGGTGACCATAGGATACATTCGATCTTGGTTGGGGGAAAATGAATTCACCCTTCCAAGTGTAGGCATGCCTATCATTTTCTGTCACCACAAAGATCCGTTCTGAAGCATGATCTAAGTAGGTCACTCTGCCTGGGCTATCCGGATCCTTAAGCTCATAGATCATGATATTTCCTATGTCTGTTGGCTGATTAGACTTATACCTCCAAAAGGCTTCATCAGTTTCTCGATTGAGGAGCAACTCTATGCTCTTGTTGTCTTGGGGGACCCATTCAGGCGTGATAATCCTAGTGAGAACTGATTTACCTCGAGGGGTTCTAGGTTCCACTCCCATGTTTCCTTGTTCCAAGTCACCTAAGTCCGCTTCTGAAATTACATTTCCAAATTCATCTGTCCTATCAGGGTGACTAGTGACTACATATATAGTTCCTTCCTTGTCTAGATATGCACCATTTTCAAACTTGACCGCTGGGTGCTCTAGTCCTATGGATTGGTCAGGGTTTTTAATCTGGACCACGGATCTTCCCAGGCCGTCCTCATAGATGCTAGCACCTAATCGGTTGGTCCTAAGGTATTCCAGCTGTGTTTTGTAGGGGCCTTCTACCCTGTACAAATAAGGCACTCCTGAACTTCCCGTAGGTCTGTCCATGCCTTGAGACATTTCTGACTCACTGGTCTCAGAGCTAGGGTAGTATGAGTGGTGGCTCAACTGCTGGGCCCAAGACCTTGCAGTATGATTGACACTAGCCTCTGAAGACCTAAGGCTTTGTCTTTCCCTTGCTAAATGTCGTCCTGATCTAAGGTTCATATGCCTAACTGATTATCCCAATTTTTTCCAGAGTATAACCTCGTTGCCGATCAATTGGTACCAGTCACTTGATTCTTTTTAGTTAATTATTGTGTTTATGGGCTTGTCTGATATCACGTCGTCAGGAACACTTGAATGTTCTCCGTACTTTAAGTTGATCGTTCCACGTTAGGTCCTTTTTCTTTAGGTTATCGACAGTACAGAGATTATGTTTTTTAACTTGAACTTGAGTTTTTAGGTAGTCTTCAACTTGATAATTGCCTATCGTTGCCCTGACTTACTCCTTTCTCTACTCGTTCTTAGCTTGAGCTAGGAAATGACAGAGGGAGTTGAGAATAATCCAACCTTACTTGTTGATCCCTTGCTTTATGGTGCTCAAGAACCCGGTTCTCAAGCTTGCAAAGAAACCTTGCTTGGTACGCTCTCTGTTGCTCTCAATGGACCTATAAAAGTCCCACGGTTAGCTCGATGCTTAGATTCAAGGACACCACCCACAACTTTCATTCATGTAACATATACACATATTTGCCTTGTGACTTTTTAGGAAAATAATTCTAAAGACCCCTGACTTTGAGTCCCCTGGGTATGGTCAACTTCAAAATACCCTCTCTGAAAATCAATGCATTATCTTTATAAAAAACAGTTGAGGGCGCGTAGTATATGCCACGAGCTTTCCAACAAGCCCAAGAGCTCAAAAATTGGATTTCGTATGAAAAAGTTAGGACTGTTCAGGGTTTAGGGAGCTAAATCAGGATTCAATACAAGCTAACAGTCAACAGGAATACTCGAGTAGCTTGTGGCACGGCCTAACAATGCAATACTACACCCTAGAGTTTGTCCCACAATCACAATTTAGACCAATCACTTTGCCTTGAAAATTTGACCTAATTTGCCCTTCTAACGCGTTCGCAAAGTCTGTCGGTCGCGATTGACAGGTCAGTCGCGATCGACGTGTCGATCGCGATTGACAGGTCCGTCGTGGCTGTCAGTCGCGATTGACTGGTCAGTCGCGATTGACAGGGGTTACGAAAAGTCAATCAGTCGTGGTCAAAGCGTCGTTGACTCTGTCGGTCGCGATTGATGAGTCGATCGCGATTGACAGGTCGGTCGCGAGGGTCTGTCGATCGTGGTCAAACAGTCGTTGACGGTGTCGGTCGCGATTGACAGAGCCGTCGTGGTCTGTCCGTCGTGGTCAAACCGTCGTTGACCGTGTCGGTCGCGATTGACAGAGCCGTCGTGGTCTGTCCGTCGTGGTCAAACAGTCGTTGACTGTGTCGGTCGCGATTGATGAGTCGATCGCGATTGATGACTCGATCGCGATTGACACGTGTCACGCGTATGGTCAGTCGGTCGTGGTCAATCGGTCGTTGACTCTGTCGGTCGCGATTGACAGAGCCGTCGTAGGCTGTCGGTCGCGATTGACGTGTCGATCGCGATTGACAGATCTGTCCGTCGTGGTTTGTCGATCGCGATTGACAGAGCCGTCGTAGGCTGTCGGTCGCGATTGACGTGTCGATCGCGATTGACAGATCTGTCCGTCGTGGTTTGTCGATCGCGATTGACAGAGCGATCGCGATTGACAGAAATCTGTGGAATTTCAAAAAACTAAACACATTTTTGGGAAGCCCTTGGCCTGTAGGTCATGGATATGCACTTTGTTTAGCAATTAGAGCAATTTTTCAGTCGGTCGCGATTGACAGAGCTCGGCGACACACAGACAGTTACTCAGATTTCCGTACCTGCGCAGGGTGCTGGGGATGATGATGCGGCCTGTACCTGCAGAAAGCTCACAAAACATGCAAAAAACAGCACATGCAAATTCGCTCTCTCGCTCTCTCTCACAAGTGAAATGAGGGAAATGAGGTGGAGATGGGGATATAGTCAAAAAACTGAAATTTTCGCGATGATGGAGATGGACGTGGGAGATGGTGATGATGATGATGGTGATGAAGATGGTGAAGAAAGTAAAGAAAATCAATGAGAGTGAAGAAAATACCTACAACTCCAACGCGTCAACTCTACGTCTTACCATCACACGCTCGTCCTCAAAGCTCGATCCCCGGCAACGGCGCCAAAATTTGGTGTAACTCAGTGATGAGTAGCACCTCCTTTAATGTCAATCCGGGAAGACATGAGGATGGTATGAAGACCTCGAGCAAGTGGCGACACAAGTGCGTGAGTGAGAAGCACACAAGCATGCACACACATACACACACACGCGCACACACGGTAAGACAAAGAGAGAGAATCAATGGAGTTCTTTAGATTACTTTCAATAGCTCTTACAAGTTCGTTTCAATTACAATCTAACCCAAAAATGAGCTCTCTAGCTCCTTTTATAGTTTTTGACTAGCTTTTGGCCCTGTCCAGACCTAGTGTCCGGCCTAGTTAAAAATTAGGTTCCAGGGCTTATTTGGGGGCTCAAACGAGATCTAAAAATTATGAAAATTGGTACGCAACTACTTCTAAGGCTCCTCAAGCTCAAGGACTCCTTGGCTTGCACAAAATGGAGCTACAAAAATGTGAAATGAGATTTACAATGATTATTAGTGATAAAAATCACTGTTGTTGTAGGGATTTCTTCTAGTGATCTGCCATACATATCTTCAAGCTCCCTGCTTGCTCTTCTTCCCTGCATGTCCATCTCTCTGATTTGCATTAATGTCTTGAAAAAATATTGGCCTACTTGCCAGATCTTCTTTGACTGCCCTGTTTGCTCGTGCTGTCCCTTCGTTCTGACTCCCTTCTTTGACTTTCACGTCTTGTAGTTCCTGATGTACCAAGGCTACTGCCAACAGTATCCCTACTTGTGAGCCCGAACCTGTCGCTTCTGCCATTTTACTGCTTGCCTTCTGATTCTGTGAGAATATAGAAGCATGTGTTAACATCGTAATGGACAGACTAAATCCGTTGCTGTCCCCGTTACAACATTAACATGAGGTATATGGTGAGTTAGTGGTTAGTAAGTGCACGAAGACAGTGAGTGTAGTTAACGTTTGTGTATTCCTAGGAGACTAATGCCGTTAGTAAGTGGGGTGAATTTACAAATCGGGGTCGGGGGGTTTATTACAGATCTTAGACTGCCAAATGCAGTGGATGGGCTTTGCTTTCGGTTTCGTAGAGACTCCAGAGAGCTGTGTCGGTGTCGCTGTTTGGGAATGGGGCCTTTTAGGGACCCACTTATAAGTGATTACATGCATGCTCATGGGTCTTGGTGTGTTCCTAAGTGTTGAGCACGAGGGAATACTGGTTGTACTCGTAGATGGGTTATGCTGCATAGGTTGTGGCCTTCGCGTAACTACTTGTGCCCTCAAGCAAGCCTTAGGCACCCAAATTTGTTTAGATTGTGGGCTTGCCTTCATCGACTTCTTGGGCACCCAAATAGATTTTACTTTAGCAGAAGAATTTCTGACAGACTTCTTATTAGCGTCGTGTTGTTGGTTACTAATAAGAGGCTTTGCCCGTGTAGTTGACGGTGGTGCACCCGGTCGTTCGCCTTTCCGCACCCACACCTGGTTTATTTTCTGGGACATTCTGCTGCGCAGGTACTTTTGATCTCGGACATAGGTAGTACTCGGCTTCTTCTGCTTGTGATCCGCCTTTGGTTGCTGCCTCCTTCTGGCCTTTGGAAAAGAAGGGAGTTTCGTTGCATCCCTGACTCCTTTTTTGCAAATATCATTCCTCTGCAACACAGGGTTTTGAACAAGAACAGCATGGTCATCTTCATGTGTACCCCTGGAAGGACCAGGAGTCTGTGCCTTTCCTAGTTCCTTGAGTGCTCCATTGTCTAATTCTACTGTAACTCGACTATGATTGAGCCAAACCTGGAGAAGTCCACTTCTTAGGTTTAGATTGACTGCTTGGTCATAGATCCAATCCTGACCCAAGACGAGGGGTTCAGTGAGATCCTCATCTTGACACACTAGTACTTTAACGGTCATTGCCTCATCGTGAATGTAGAGGGGAAGTTCCACCTCGCCCATGCAAGGGGTTTCCACGCCTCCCAATCCTATAAGATATGCTTCCATAGGATTGACAGTCAATTGTAATTCTTGGCAGTAAGACAATTTAACAGCACTAGTGGCTGCACCTGAGTCAATCAAGGCTCTTACGGTCCTTGCACTCTTTCCTTGTCCTATATCTAAGGTTACAAAAGGACGTCTATCAATTATCCTATGCGAGCTTGTTCCTGCGACTTCACACATGGCCATAGGAAATCCTTGGTCTGCATAGTCATTCGCTCCAGGCTGATCTCTACCTTGCCTTCGTAATTTCATCCTTCTGATGCGTTCTAAAGCTTCAGCTTGAGCTTCTTCTCGAACTCGCTTTTCTTCCTCTTTGCGTTTCTTAGCAGTGTTGAGTCGACTGAGCATTTCCTCCGTGAGGGGTTCCTGATACAACTTGACTCTGCAACCGCTAATATAATTTGGGAGAACATCACCCTCTAATGTGGCCAATTGTACTGCTCCGCTCGTGGAGATCCTATTGATGATCATAGGTCCGTAGCCTCTCTTTTCTAGCTTCCTCGCGTGTTGTTTTAGTGTATAGACTAAGACTAGATCTCCTGCTTTCAAGCCTTTATCCTTCACGTGGGCATCAAAGTATGCCTTCTGTCTCTTCTTGGCTGCATATATCCCTGCAGCGGCTCTCAGTCTTGTTTCCCCTAATCGTTCAAGGTCAAAGATCCTAGAGGAGAGCTCATGGCCTGTCCATTTGTGCTCTTGTGCTACTCTCAATGTAGGGATCAGGAAGTCCAAGGGTAACACAGCGTTTTGGCCAAATACCATCTGAAAGGGGGTGGCTTGGAGTACCGTTTTGTAGGCAACTCGGTATGCCCAAACAGCATGGTGTAGCTGTTTGTCCCAGTCAGAGCGTTTAGTGTTCACTAATTTCGTCAGTACATTGCATAAAATCTTATTAGTGCTCTCAGCTTGACCATTAGCTTGAGGGTGATAAGGGGCAGACTTCTTGTGTATTACCAAGAATTCTTGGAGTAGATTTTCAATAACTTCATTCAAGAAATGAGTGCCTCTATCACTTACAAGCTCTATAGGTAGTCCATATCTCGTGAATACATTCTCAAACAAGAATTTGGCAGTTGTTTGAGCATCGTTCTTGGTTGTAGCTTTTACCTCTACCCACTTGGTGAGATAATCTGTTGCCACAATGATGTATTCCGCATGAGAACCCTTAGCTGGGGGATTAATAGGACCTACGAAGTCTATTCCCCACTTAGAGAATGCACGTCCACCCATCATAGGTTTCAGTGGCATCTCATCTTTGCGTATAGGATACTGGGTCCTCTGACAGACATCACACCGTTTCACATAGGTATGTGCATCCATGTGAAGGGTAGGCCACCAGAAGCCCGCAAACATTATTGCCTTGATCACCCGATCTGGTCCAAAGTGTCCTCCTGCTACCCCTTGGTGAGCAGTTTCCAAGATCTTGAGATATTCACTTTCATGGACACATAACCTCAGGTAACCATCTTTACCGCGTTTGTATAGATTATCACCAATGAGTGAGTAATCCAAGGCTTCCTGTTCTAAACTCCTTTTCCTTGCCAGAGTCATGTCTGGAGGGAACGCTTTTGTCTTTAGGAAGGATACTAGTGGTTCACTCCATTCTGGCACAATAGATACTTGATAAAGAGTGGCGTGTTCCACAGGTGGCTTAGTGCAACAGATTGGGCATTCCTTGCACAACTTTTGGACATCCGCTTCCATAGTTGGCCAATGCACTCCGAATCTCTTTAGGGTCTGTAAAGTTCGTTGCTTTGAGTGGTGTTGCTCTAGTGCACCTACATGTGCTAATTGCAACCATTTAGAGTACTCATCCTCTTCTACGCAGCAAGCCAAGATCCCTTGATCTGTGTGCTTGTACATGCTTCCTGCCATGATGTGATACTTTTGGGCTTTTACGATCTCTCTATTCCGTGTGTTTACCACTGGATGGTTGGGCCCGTATGTCAATACTGGTACCAATGGCTTAGCCCACTGCGGTACAACTTCCAGATTAAACAAGTAAGCATCAGGAAGGTCATCTGATACTCCTTGTGGGGCTTCTCCCGATGTGAGCCTAGAGAGATGATCAGCTCTCAAATGAGTCCTACCTTTTCTTACCACAACCTCAAAGTCATATTCCATTAGCAAGAGAAACCATCTCACTAATCTTCCTGTATTGCATGGCTTGTTTACAAGATATAATAATGCCTGATGATCAGTAAAACATTTAAACTTATTTGCAAGCAAATAGTGTCTAAATTTCTTAACTGCATATACCATGCCTAAGCCTTCTCTCTCTGTAGTGGTGTAATTCCGTTCAGCCGCATTCAATTGTCTACTGGCATAGGCAATTGGAAGATCCATATTACCTTCACCAGTAGGTTGTGCAAGCACACATCCAATAGCGTAATTGGATGCATCAACATGAACATGGAATGGCTTATTCCAATCTGGTGTGGTCAAGATTGGTGCTGAACATAATCTTCGTTTAAGCTCTTGGAAGGAATTCTCACATTCATCCGTCCACTCAAAGTTTGTCAGAAGTCCGTACATGGGCTTTGCAATGACAGCATACATGTGTATAAATCGTCGGTAATAACCACAGTGCCCCATGAAAGCTTGTACTTCCTTGACATTCTTTGGCCTAGGTAGCTCTGCTATGGCTCTCACTTTTTCTTCGTCGGTAGATATGCCATTCTTTGACACTATGTGTCCTAGAATCTTGCCTTGCCTAACCATAAAAACGCACTTTTCTGGGTTTAGGCAGACTTGATATTCTCTACATTTGTCAAAGATTTGTCTGAGTTCAGGAATATGGGTTTGTCTAACATTGGAATGAGCACAAAGATCATCAACGTAGACTTCTAAACTCTTCCTCAGGAACTCCTTAAACACATGGCACATCAGCCTCTGGAAGGTGGCTGGTGCATTGGTAAGCCCAAATGGCATTACTCTAAAAGCAAAAATGCCCCATTCTGTGGCAAAGGCTGTCTTGTGCTGATCCCATGGGGCTATGGC
Organism: Ceratopteris richardii; assembly: GCA_020310875.1. NCBI lineage: Eukaryota > Viridiplantae > Streptophyta > Polypodiopsida > Polypodiales > Pteridaceae > Ceratopteris > Ceratopteris richardii. Next base: position 188,535,489 of record CM035420.1, read on the forward strand.
TACTTGATTGTAGCCAGAAAATCCATCAAGGAAGCTGTACACTTCCTTGCCTGCCACTCTTTCTAAGAGATGCTCTGTGATGGGAAGCGGATAGTTATCTCGAATCGTGGCGGCATTAACCTTTTTCAAGTTAATGCACACACGCAGCTTGCCATTCTTCTTGGGCACCACTACGATGGGGGACACCCATTCAGTGTGCTCAATTTCGTAGATAAATCCAGCTTCAACCAGTCTATCTATCTCTTCCTTGATCTTAGCAGCGTAATTATCATTATATGTATAAGGCTTTTGCTTAGAGGGTTTGGCATCTGAGGTCATGGGGATGGTGTGTGAGCATATGTCAGGGTCAACACCTTTCAAATCCTTGTAACTCCAAGCGAATACATCTCTGTATTCTCTTAGCAAGGCAATCAATTCGTGCTCTTCTTCTGCTGTTAGGTCATGACCTATGTACGTACATCTCTCCTCTCCTTCTTCTAGGGCCACTACTATTTTCTTGGTGGTTTCTTTGTTATCATAGGCCTCTCCTGATTGTGCCTCTCGTTTAGGCATTCTTATCATGACTCTCCTGTCATCTATCTCATACTTCTTAAAATTTTCTGGGACCTCAAACAAAGATTCTTCCTCTTCTGGTAAGGCTTCTCTCTTCTTTCGTTTCTTTCCTTCTTCCTTAGGGGTCATATGCGTTGCTAATCTTACATCATTTGTAACCTCTCCATGCCTCTGGGGTTGAAATTCTATTTCATGGAAGTATTCTTCATCTGATGCAAATGGTGGGTCCATAATGATTGACTCTAGATCGGAGTCACTTGCATCCTCAAATGCATCAAGGCTAGGTTCGCATTCTTCTAAAACTGCCTCTCCCATGATTGGCTCTATGGAGAAGACTGAAATGTCATAGCCATCCTCATCACAGTGAGGTGTCCATTGTTCTTCGTTGATGGCTACGTCCATTGTTGCTAAAATTTCCGCCCAGCCATGGGGTTCAAACTCCTCATCTGGAAAGACTATAGGTGCATAGGCTGGGTCTTGAATGGGTCTATGAGTTTCGTTCGCACCTACCTCTCTGGCTTTCTCTCTCTTCTCTTCTTCTACTGCTACCTTGCACATCCATAAGTGAGTATCTTCATGCATCCATGAGGATCCAGACCCTATGGAATGCACCGATTCTGTATCATCTTTGGCTCTATGGATGGGATTCCATTGGATAGGAGGGACATCTCTATGAGAATAATCCTTGAGATTGACTTTGGTTGTAACACCTAAGTGCTGCAGGTACAAAGAATTGGTTCCCCAATCCTGTACCACTTGTAACTGTCGCATGAATGGTCTTCCTAAAATCATCTCATAGGCATGATTTTTGCTGAAGTCACATATAGCAAAACTATGCTCGAACTCAACACCACAAGTGGTGAGAGTTATTCCTTCTAGCAATCCTAGGGGTCTCTCTATGTGACCATCGGCCATTTGCAATTTCATTCTCGTCGGCCTGAGTGCCGGCTTGCCCCAACGCTTCCATAAGGAGGTAGTGGCAATTGCAACTCCTGCGCCTGAGTCCAAAATTGCCTTCGTGGTGTAGTCCTGGTAGGTGATGGGAAGGTAGGTGTTCCCTTCTTCACCTTCACACATATCCCCTATCTTATCCAAGGGAATTTCTGGCACTGTCCTATGGGATCCTACCTGGGAACGAGGTTTTGCTATCTCTGGTACTTGTTTGGCTACATGTTTCCATAATTCAGGTCTAACCTTGAGTAGCTCTTCTAACTTGAGATTACACTGCACATTAGTGTTCTTCACTACCTCTGTGTTCCTAGGAATGACTGAGTCGTCGTTCCTTACCATGACTGTGGGTGCTCTCATACATGTGGACTTTGCTTCCCATGGGCCTGTGAAGTGGGGTAGCTCCTGTATGGAATTAGACTCAAAATCCAATCTCTCCTGAGACTGAGTACTCTCATGTTCCCCGTAAATAGATGGGATGTCTTGTGGGACTTGGTCGTGTGCATCGTCCACAAGTTCAAAAGGAGGGGCGACCTCGCTTTCGTTATCCCATTTGTCTTCTTGAATCTCTCGTAGGAAGTCTGGTGCAAACCGATTCATAGAAGAAGAAGTGTCTGGCTCCGTAGAGTTAGGCACGTAAGTAACCTGGATAGGAGGGCTTATTCTTTCGTTGGCTCTCTCCTCGTTCTCATGAGTGGCTGGAGCACAAGCTTCTTGGGGAGGATTACTTATTCTATTACTTTTCCGAACAGGCTCACACATTCCCTGAGAAGGAATGTAGGCAACCTGTGGAGGTACTTGAGCTTTCGAGGGAGGCACATCTGCCTTTTGGGGGGGAAGATAAGCTTCTTGAGGAGGCCCACGGGCTTCCTGAAGAGGCTGGCTTACCCGTTCTCTTGCCCTTTCCTTTCTTTGAGGGGTAGGTTCCTTTTCTGGCTGTGCTATTGGCCTCTCTATTCTTTCTAAGGAGGGAAAGTTGTTCGGTTTAGGGGCATTGGCCACATACACTTCTGATTGGGAATGATTCCTGTTTTTGCTTGCTTTTTCTTGGTCTTGATTTTTTTCTTCCTTGTCAGATCTTGCAATTATCCTCTCTAACTTCTCTAGGAATCCATCCAAATGTAATTGCGTTTTGGCTGAACCCGAGTAATTGAAAAGGCGACTGGCTTCAAACATAGTCTGAGCCAGTGCGACCATTTTCGCGCACAGTTTGGTTCTTTCTATCTCTAGGTCAGCTCTAGGATAGCACTTTTCATGATCCGTGACGTTTGGCCCTTCTTGGATTCTGGCCTGATATGCCTTAAGCATCATGTCTATGTCTTTGGGAGTGGGATCAGCTAATACTGATCCTGTTTGGGGTGGTGGGTGGGTTACGTGGGCTGTCTTAGAGGGTGAAGGGATGGAGGGTGATGGGGATGGTAGCGGTGGAAACGTGTGAGAGTGCGGTTGAGACGTGATCTCTATGATTTTAGCCTTGGTTTCTCGTAGACTTTCCTCAAGTTCACTCATCTTCTTTGCCCATTGCCTTTTCATGCGTTCGCGGCTATCTTTCCAAGCTCTTGTTCTCTTTTTATTTTGGCTCTCAGTATCGCTAGCATCTAGGCTCTTTTCCTGGCCTACCCCTTGGTTTTGCTGCAAAGCTTGAGCTCGAGTGACTACCTGTACTGGTGCAGTGGAAGTGACACTTCCTGAGGAGTCCACCACTAACCCAACAACGTTGATAGGGGTGATTTTAGGCATGCTATTGGGGTTCTTTGGGCAATCTCGTAAGAGATGCTCTTTTCCGCAATCTTGGCAGAAGCCTTGGATCGTCACCGACTGGGTTTGCGTAGGTGGAGGCAAGGGACAATCACGAATGAGGTGATCTCCTTGGCATCTGTAGCACGGTCCTCTAGGAAATGGTGGTCGTACTTGCCTAGGTTGAGGTCTAGGGTTGGGGTTTGCATACATGACGTTCGTGTAATCTGACTCCCAACTAGGTTCATTCGGCTCTTCACCATAGTAGGACTCACCATGTTCTGGGGACTGCATGTAGTAAGCCTGGGGGCTATCCACATGGGTAGAATCAAAGCTATGGTCACTTGGGTCATTTTCAGAGATCAAGGATGTTACAGGGACTATAGCTCTATTCAGGTTCTCTTCTGCAGCAGTATACTTTACCGGAATCACATTAGCTGGGGCAGGGGGTTGTTGTGCTAGCACAGGCTGAGGCCTTTGTTGGGCCTGATACTGTGGTTGGTAGGTTTGTTGGGGTCTAGCATATTGTGGTGGTGGATTTTGGTTCTGGTATCTGCCTTGTTGGTAGGGTTGCGGATAGGGTTGCCTAACTGCCTGCTTGTTGTATGGGCAATCTTGTGCGGTGTGGTTGGTGTATCTCCGTTCTATGGTGCAGTACTGGCTACTAGGGTTTACTTGGGGTTGAGCCATAATAGGGCAGACATTCGCCATATGGTCACCACCGCATGTATAGCATCTTTTCACAGGGGCAAACCTTGGGATTTGTTTGCTAGTTACACCTAATTTCTGAGCTACTTTTTCAGCAAGTTCCTCAATTGTTGTGGCTTGTGTGGAAGATTGACTAGATGCACTATCTGAATCTTTGTAAATTTTGGACAACTCTAGTTCTTCTCCTAGGTTATCTTCAATGTCAATGCACATACGTACACACTCTTCTATAGTCCTAGGGTCTTTCAGATACACGTAGGATCTCAATTTTGGACTCAACAATCCGTCAAGGAATAAGGCTACTTGTTTAGCAGATGTGGGTAGCTCCGAAATAGGGCACCTTTCAAGATATTGTCTAAATCTTCTTCCTGCAAGTCTCACAGTCTCTTGAGGGGTTTGCTTGAAGCTGTGAATCAGTGAGGAGGTGTTGTGTCTTATGCCACTCTTGGAGAACTCAATAATAAATGCCTCTAGGAGTTGGTCTATGCTCCTGAACTGGCGTTCATCTAATGGCTGAAACCACGTAAGTGCTGTGTTCCTAAGGGTTAGACCGAAGGCATTGTACTGCGTGAACAGATCCTCCACTTGTTCAGCTCTCAAGACTTGCTTGAACTCCGCCACATGATCATAGGGATCTCCTGTGCCGTCAAAGTAGTTCTTCATGGACTTAACTAGCTGGGTGGGTCTCAAAATTCTTGTGTGCTCTCTAGGCCTCGGCAGAGGGAATCCATCTACATTTCTTTGGTTCCTGTGGGCTCTATGCATCTCAGGTTCCACCCTATTCGTCTCTGTTCTCGTTCTTTCTCTGCCCACGGGGTTGGCGAAACTTACTTCTGGTCTATCCCTACTTCTATCTCTTTGCGTACCATGAGCTTGGGAAGTTCCAGCCCCAGGGTGACCATAGGATACATTTGATCTTGGTTGGGGGAAAATAAATTCGCCCTTCCAAGTGTAGGCATGCCTATCATTTTCTGTCACCACAAAGATCCGTTCTGAAGCATGATCTAGGTAGGTCACTCTGCCTGGGCTATCCGGATCCTTAAACTCATAGATCATGATTGTTCCTATATCAATTGGGTGATCCGGTTTATACCTCCAAAAGGCTTCGTCCGTTTCTCGATTGAGAAGCAAATCTATGCACTTGTTATCTTGGGGAACCCACTCAGGCGTGATAATCCTAGTGAGAACTGATTTACCTCGAGGGGTTCTAGGTTCCACTCCCATGTTTCCTTGTTCCAAGTCACCTAAGTCCGCTTCTGAAATTACATTTCCAAATTCATCTGTCCTATCTGGATGACTGGTGACTACGTATATGGTTCCTTCCTTGTCTAGGTATGCACCGTTTTCAAACTTGACAGCTGGGTGTTCTAGTCCAATGGATTGATCAGGGTTTTTAATCTGGACCACAGATCTTCCTAAGCCATCCTCATAGATGCTAGCACCTAATCGGTTGGTCCTCAGGTACTCTAGCTGTGTTTTGTAAGGGCCTTCTACCCTGTACAAGTAGGGCACTCCTGAACTTCCCGTAGGTTTGTCCATGCCTTGAGACATCTCTGACTCACTGGTCTCAGAGCGAGGGTAGTTCGAGTGGTGGCTCAACTGCTGGGCCCAGGACCTAGCAGTGTGGTTGACACTAGCCTCTGAAGACCTAAGGCTTTGTCTCTCTCTTACTAGGTGTCATCCTGATCTAAGGTTCATATGCCTAACTGATTAGCCCAAATTTTTGCCCAGAGTACAACCTCGTTGCCGATCAATTGGTACCAGTCGCTTGATTCTTTTTAGTTATTCCTCGTGTTTAAAGTCTTGTCTGCTATTACGTCGTCAGGAATACTTGAATGTTCTTCGTACTTTCAGGTTGATCGTTCCACGTTAGGTTCTTTCCTTTATGTTGTCGACAGTACAGAGATTAAGTTTTTAACTTGAACTTGAGTTTTTAGGTAGTCTTCAACTTGATAGTGGCCTATCGTCGCCCTGACTTACTCCTACTTCTAATCGCTCTTAGCCTAGGCTAGGAATTGACGAAGAGGAGTTGAGAATATTCCGACCTTTCTTGCCGAACCTTGCTCTTTAGTGCTCGAGAAGTTGATTCTCAAGCGTGTGCCACACCCTTGCTTGGATACTCTCAATTGCTTCTCAATAGGCCTGCATAAATCCCAAGATTAGCTCCAAGTAGATCTTTCAATTGACAGACAATTTATTTCAGACACTTTTTTAATGACCCTTGTTCCCCCTTTTGTATTGCTTAGAAATTTCCTCTAGAGCTCCCTTGGTGTTCCTACCCCTCTGTGTGTCAACTTCCAAATATCCTATCTGAAAATCAACGCGATATTCTTATAAAAAACAGTTGAGGGCGTGTAGTATATGTCACGAGCTTTCTGACAAGCCCTAGAGCTCAGGAAATGGATTTCGTACGCAAAAGTTATGACCGTTCAGGGTTTAGGGGGTTACTCGACAAACAGAACCTTTCGGGGGTTTTAATGCATTTTCTAAGGCCTTCGTAAGTAGATGAGTACCTGAAAGTGCAATTATGCCCAAAATTTAGCCTAAATTTCCAAAAATTCACACCTTAATTTTTTGTCGAGAATGCCTGTCTATCGCGATAGACGGTGTCTGTCGCGATAGACACAATCCATCGTGGGGGCTGTCTGTCGCGATAGACAGTGTCTATCGTGGATTTCTGTCTGTCGCGATAGACGGTGTCTGTCGCGATAGATGGTATCTGTCGCGGATTTCTGTCTGTCGCGATAGACGGTGTCTGTCGCGATAGACGGTATCTGTCGCAGATTTCTGTCTGTCGCGATAGACGGTGTCTGTCGCGATAGACGGTATCTGTCGCGGATTTCTGTCTGTCGCGATAGACGGTGTCTGTCGCGATAGACGGTGTCTATCGTGGATTTCTGTCTGTCGCGATAGACGGTGTCTGTCGCGATAGACGGTGTCTGTCATGGGTCTCTGTCTGTCGCGATAGACGGTGTCTGTCGCGATAGACGGTGTCTATCGTGGATTTCTGTCTGTCGCGATAGACGGTGTCTGTCGCGATAGACGGTGTCTGTCGTGGGTCTCTGTCTGTCGCGATAGACGGTGTCTGTCGCGATAGACAGTGTCTGTCGCGATAGACTGAAAAAATGCAAATTTTTGAAAAACTTCTAGTGATCTAGAGTGCCCTCAAGGTGTAGGTTACAGTGCTAATCATGCATTCACAAAATGTTAAGATTTTCTGTCTGTCGTGATAGACAGAGGTTGTCGTCCCGGGACCTGTGCAGAGCCTGTCGTACCTGCGCACACTGCTGGGGATGATGGTACAGCAAAAACCTGCAAAATAGCTCAAAAAACATGCAAAAAACAGCGCATGCAAATTTGCTCTCTCGCTCTCTCTCACAAGTGAAATGAGGGAAATGAGGTGGAGGTGGGGATATAGTCAAAAAACTGAAATTTTCGCGATGATGGAGATGGACGTGGGAGATGGTGATGATGATGATGGTGAAGAAAGTAAAAGACAATCGATGAGAGTGAAGAAAATACCTACAACTCCAACGCGTCAACTCTACGTCTTACCATCACACGCTCGTCCTCAAAGCTCGATCCCCGGCAACGGCGCCAAAATTTGGTGTAGCTCAATGATGAGTAGCACCTCCTTTAATGTCAATCCGGGAAGACGTGAGGATGGTATGAAGACCTCGAGCAAGTGGCGGCACAAGTGCGTGAGTGAGAAGCACACAAGCATGCACACACATACACACACACGCGCACACACGGCAAGACAAAGAGAGAGGATCAATAGAGTTCTTTAGATTACTTTCAAAAGCTCTTACAAGTTCGTTTCAATTACAATCTAACCTCAAAAATGAGCTCTCTAGCTCTTTTTATAGTTTTTGACTAGCTTTTGGCCCTGTCCAGACCTAGTGTCCGGCCTAGTTAAAAATTAGGTTCCAGGGCTTATTTGAGGGCTCAAACAAAGTCTAAAAATTATGAAATTTGGTACGATGGTACTTCTAATACTCCTCAAGCTCGAGGACTCATCGGCTTGCACAAAATGGAGTCTAATCTACCAAAAACGGGATTTACAATGTTTGTGTAGTGATTAAAATCACTTGGGTTGTACATAATCTATGGGAAAAAATGATCTGGCCTTGTTGCCGTATTGTGCATGACTCCTTTATTGCTTTGTATGCCAACAGGGAGGAATTAGAGCTCTCAAAAATCTATAAAGATTCAAATAGTTCTAGTAGCCTTATTTCCTCACAATCCACATCAATTGAGGATCTAGCAGAAAAGGTAGCTCTGAAATTAGGTGTCTCTAGCAAGCAGATTCCTAGATTTGCCCCCGGAAAACGATGCTATACCTATGGAGGAGACCATATGGCTAATGTGTGCCCCATCATGGCTCAACCCCAAGTGAACCCTAACAACCAGTACTGCACCATAGAAAGGAGGTACACCAATCATACAGCACAAGACTGCCCATATAACAAACAAGCTGTTAGACAAAATTATTCTCAGCCATATCCACAACAAGGAAAGTACCCTAATCAGTACCCACAACAACAGTATGCTAGGCCCCAACAAATCTATCAACCACCCTATCAAGGGCAACAAAGACCGCAACCAATCCTAGCGTAGCAACCTCCTGCCCCCACCAATGTGATTCCACTAAAGTATGCAGCGGCAAAAGAAAACCTAAATAGAGCTTTAGTGCCAGTGACATCCTCGCTTTCAGAAAGTGATCCAAGTGATCATAGTTTTGACTCCACCCATGTTGAGAGCCCCCAGGCCTACTACATGCAATCACCAGAGCATAGTGAGTCATATTATTATGAAGAACCGAATGAATCTAGTGGGGAGCCAGAATACGCAAAAGTCATGTATGCCAACCCCAACTCGAGATCCCAACCTAGGCCCATCCCACTCCTGAAGATCTAGACATGATGCTTAAAGCATATCAGGCCAGAATCCAAGAAGGGCCCAATGTAACAAATCATGAGAAATGTTACCCTAGAGCTGATCTAGAGATTGAACGAACTAAGTTGTGTGCCAAGATGGTGGAATTGGCTCAAGCCATGTTTGAGACCAGTCGCCTTTTCACTTGCTCTAGCTCCAATAGAACACCATTGCATTTTGATGGTCTGTTAGACAGATTGGAGATGTTAATTGCAAAGTCTGGAAAAGGAACCAACTCCCAGGCTAAGGTGAAGGCAAGTGATAGAATAAGCATTCCTCCCAAGGAAGCTTATGTGCCTAACTCCACTGAACCAGACACCCCTTCTTCTATGAATCGATACACATCCGAATTCTTGCGAGAGATTCAAGAAGAGAAATGGGCTAAAGAGAGTGAAGTTCCTCCCCCCATTGAACTTGTGGATGACACACACGATCAATTCCCACAAGACCTTCCGTCCATTTATGTAGAGCAGGAGAGCGTCCAATCTCAAGAGAGATTCGACTTCGAGTCCAATTCCTTACAAGAGCTACCCCATTTCACAGGTCCATGGGAAGCTAAGTCTACTTGTATGAGAGCACCGACCGTCATGGTAAGAAACGAAGATTCAGTCATACCTAGGAACACGAAGGTAGTGAAGAACACCAAAGTGTAGTGCAATCTCACTTTGGAAGAACTACTTAAGGTTAGACCAGAAGTGTGGAAACATGTAGCCAATCAAGTGCCCGAAGTAGCAAAACCGCGTTCCCAGGTAGGATCCCAGAGAACAGTGCCAGAAATACCCTTGGATAAGATAGGAGACATGAGTTAGGGCGAAGAGGGAAACACATATCTCCCCATCACTCATCAGGGCTACACAACCAAGGCCATTTTGGACTCAGGTGCAGGAGTTGCAATTGCTACCACTTCCTTATGGAAACGTTGGGGCAAGCCAGCACTCAGGCCAACGAGAATGAAATTGCAGATGGCTGACGGGCACATAGAAAGACCCTTAGGACTACTAGAGGGGATAACTCTCACTACTTGTGGTGTAGAGTTTGAGCACACATTTGCTATCTGTGACTTTAGCAAAAATCAAGCCTATGAGATGATTTTGGGGAGACCATTTATGCGGCAGTTGCAAGTGGTACAGGATTGGGGAACCAATTCCTTGTATTTGCAACACTTAGGTGTTACAACCAAAGTCAACCTCAAGGATTAATCTCATAGAGATGTCCCTCCTATCCAATGGAACCCCATCCATAGAGCCAAAGATGATACGGAATCGGTGCATTCCATAGGATCAGGATCCTCATGGATGCATGAAGACACTCACTTATGGATGTGTAAACTGGCAATGGAAGAGGAGAAAAGAGAAAAAGCCAGAGAGGTAGGTGCGAAGGAAACACATAGATCAGTTCAAGACCCAGCCTATGCACCTGTAGTATTTCCAGACGAAGAATTTGAACCTCATGGCTGGGCAGAAATTCTAGCAACTATGGATGTAGCCATCAATGAAGAGCAATGGACACCCCACTGTGATGAGGATGGCTATGACATTTCTGTCTTCTCCATAGAGCCAATCATGGGAGATGCAGTTTTAGAAGAATGCGAACCTAGCCCTGATGCATTTGAAGATACAAGTGACTCCGATCTAGAGTCAATCATTATGGACCCACCTTTTGCATCAGATGAAGAATACTTCTATGAAGTGGAATTTCAACCCCAGAGGCACGGAGAGCTTACAAATGATGTAAGACTAGCCACACATGTGACCCCGAAGGAAGAAGGAAAGAAAAGGAAGAAGAGAGAAGCCACATCAGAGGAGGAAGAATCCCTGTTTGAGGTCCTTGAAAATTTCAAGAAGTATGCAATAGAAGATAGGAGAGTCATGGTAAGAATGCCAAAACGTGATGCACAAGCAGGAGAGGCATATGATAACAAAGAAACCACCAAGAAGGTAGTGGTAGCCATAGAAGAAGGAGAAGAGAGGTGCACTTACATAGGACATGACCTCACTGAAGAAGAGGAGCATGAGCTGATAGCCTTGCTAAGAGAGTACAGAGATGTATTCTCTTGGAGCTACAAAGATTTGAAAGGTGTAGACCCTGACATATGCGCCCATACGATTCCCATGACCACAGAGGCCAGACCTTCTAAACAAAAGCCATACACATACAATGACAACTATGCTGCCAAGATCAAAGAAGAAATAGACCGCTTGGTTGAAGCTAGATTTATCTATGAAATCGAGCACACTGAATGGGTGTCCCCCATTGTAGTGGTGCCCAAAAAGAATGGTAAATTACGTGTATGCATTAACTTGAAAAAGGTTAACGTAGCCACTATCAGGGATAGTTATCCGCTTCCTATCACCGAGCATTTATTAGAAAGGGTAGCCGGCAAGGAAGTGTACAGCTTCCTAGATGGGTTCTCTGGCTACAATCAAGTAGCCATTGCACCAGAAGATCAGCATAAGACGGCTTTTGCCACAGAGTGGGGCATATTCGCTTTTAGGGTAATGCCATTCGGGCTTACCAATGCTCCCGCAACCTTCCAAAGATTGATGTGCCATGTGTTTAAAGAGTTCCTGAGAAAGAATTTGGAAGTCTATGTTGATGATCTTTGTGCTCATTCCAACATTAGACAAACACATATACCTGAACTCAGGCAAATCTTTAACAAATGTAGAGAATATCAAGTCTGCCTGAACCTAGAAAACTGCGTTTTCATGGTCAGGCAAGGCAAGGTTTTAGGACACATAGTGTCAAAGAACGGCATCTCCACTGACAAAGAGAAGGTGAGAGCTATTGCAGAACTACCTAGGCCAAAGAACGTCAAGGAAGTGCAAGCTTTCATGGGGCATTGTGGTTATTACCGACGTTTCATTCACATGTATGCCATCATTGCAAAGCCTCTGTACAGACTTCTGACAAACTTTGAGTGGACTGAGGAATGTGAGAACTCTTTCAATGAGCTCAAATGGCGATTATGCTCAGCACCAATCTTGACTACACCAGATTGGAATAAGCCCTTCCATGTGCATGTGGATGCATCCAATTATGCCATTGGGTGTGTGCTTGCACAACCTACTGGTGAAGGTAATATGGACCTTTCAATTGACTATGCTAGTAGACAACTGAATGCAGCTAAACGGAATTATACCACGACTGAGAGAGAAGGACTAGGCATGGTATATGCAGTTAAAAAGTTTAGACATTACTTGCTTGCAAATAAGTTTAAATTTTTTACTGATCATCAAGCTCTACTTTACTTGGTGAACAAGCCATGCAACACAGGTAGATTGGTGAGATGGTTCCTCTTACTAATGGAATATGACTTTGAGGTAGTGGTGAGAAAAAGCAAGACTCATTTGAGAGCAGATCATCTCTCTAGGCTCACATCGGGAGAAGCCCCACAAGGAGTATCAGATGACCTTCCTGATGCTTACTTGTTTAATTTGGAAGTTGTACCTCAGTGGGCTAAGCCATTAGTGCCAGTATTGACATACGGACCTAATCACCCAGTCATAAACACTCAAGAGAGAGAGAGGTAGTAAAAGCCTAGAAGTACCATATCATGGCAGGAAGTATGTACAAACAGACAGATCAAGGGATATTGGCTTATTGTGTGGAAGAGGATGAGTGTGCTAAATGGTTGCAATTAGCACATGTGGGTGCATTAGAGCAACACTACTCGACACAAAGAACCTTACAGACGTTGAGGAGACTTGGAATACGCTGGCCAACTATGGAAGCTGATGTTCATAGGATGTGCAAAGAATGCCCAATCTGCCACACTAAACCACCAGTGGAACACGCCACTCTTTATCGAGTGTCTTTAGTGCCAGATTGGAGTGAACCGTTAGTAGCATTTCTGAGAACGAAAACATTCCCTCAAGAGATGACATTGGCTAGACAAAGAAGCCTAGAACAAGAAGCTATAGACTATGCTCTCATTGGAGATAATCTATACAAACGAGGAAAAGATGGGTATCTTAGAATATGTGTTCATGAGAGCGAATATCTTAAAATCTTGGAAACTTCTCACCAAGGTGTAGCAGGAGGACACTTCGGACCGGATAGAGTAATCAAGGCAGTGCTTTTTGCAGGTCTTTGGTGGCAGACCCTTCACATGGATGCACATATCTATGTGAAACGGTGTGATGTTTGTCAGAGAACTCAGTATCCTATACGCAAGGATGAGATGCCACTGAAACCTATGATGGGTGGACGTGCATTTTCTAAGTGGGGAATAGACTTTGTTGGTCCTATTAATCCCCTAGCTAAGGGTTCACATGCTGAGTATATCATTGTGGCCACGGATTATCTAACCAAGTGGGTAGAAGTGAAAGCCACATCGAAGAATGATGCCCAAACGACTGCTAGATTCTTATTTGAGAATGTGTTCACTCGATACGGGCTACCCATAGAGCTAGTAAGTGATAGAGGGACTCACTTCTTGAATGAAGTCATTGAAAATCTTCTTCAAGAGTTCTTGGTGATACACAAGAAGTCTGCCCCCTATCACCCACAAGCTAATGGACAAGCCGAAAGCACAAATAAGATTCTATGCAATGTGCTAACTAAATTAGTGAATAACAAACGCTCTGACTGGGACAAACAGCTACACCATGGTGTTTGGGCATACAGAGTTGCCTATAAAACAGTACTCCAATCCACACCCTTTCAAATGGTTTTCAGCCAGAATGCAATGCTACCATTGGAATTTTTTATACCAACTTTGAAAGTAGCACAAGAGCATGATTGGACAGGCCATGAGTTGTCCTCTAGAATCTTTGATCTTGAACGATTAGGTGAAACACGATTGAGGGCTGCAGTAGGAATTTATGCAGCCAAGAAGAGGCAAAAGGCATATTTCGATGCACACGTCAAGGATAAGGGCTTGAAAGCAGGAGACCTAGTCCTAGTCTACACCTTGAAGCAACATGCACGGAAGTTAGAGAAGAGAGGTTACGGGCCAATGATTATCAATAGAATCTCCACAAGTGGAGCAGTTCAACTAGCCACTCTAGAGGGTGAAATTCTACCAAGTTACATAACCCCTGACTGAAGAGATGCTAAATCGACTCAATACTGCCAAGAAACATAAAGAAGAAGATAAACAAATTCGAGAAGAAGCACAGGCAGAAGCTTTAGAACGCATCCGACGAATGAAATTGAGGAGACAAGGTAGAGACCAGCCTATGCCAGACGCTCAAGAACCTCTAGGCTATCCCATGGCCATGTGCGAGGCTTCAGGTGGACATTCCCATAGAATAATTGATCGACGGCCTTTTGTAACCCTAGAAGTAGGACAAGGAGAAAGTGTAAGGACAGTGAGAGATTTGATTGATTCAAGGGCCGCCACTAGTGCAGTTCGACTTTCTTACTGTCAAGAGCTTCAATTACAAATCAATCCTATAGAGGCATATCTCATAGAATTGGGAGGTGTGGAAACCCCTTGCATTGGTGAGGTGGAACTTCCCCTCTACATTCAAGAGGTGCTAATGGAAGTCAAAGTGCTAGTGTGTGAAGACGAGGATCTTACCGAACCTCTTGTCCTGGGCCAAGACTGGATCTATGATCATGCAGTCAGCCTCAACCTAAGAAGTGGACTTCTTCAGGCATGGGTAGGCCAAAACCACATCACGATTGAATTAGAAAATCAAGCACATAGGCCGCTAAAAGAGGCACCGAATCCTGGTCCTTCTAGGAGTCCACCTGAAATGAACCATGCTACTCTTGACCAAAGTTCTATGGTGCAAAGGATTGCCACTCATGACAAAGGTACATAAGTCAACAAGGAGCTCCCTTCTTTTCCAAAGAGAATTCAAGGAAAGCAAGCCGGAAAATAAAAGATACAGAGGAGCTCGAGGACCAAGAAGAATGAACACCAACCAGTACAATACAGAATACCCCATGGCATGAAGCAGATCTGGATACGCAAAGGTGAACAACCCTCGGCTTTGGAGACAGGATTCCAAAGAGGCATCAAGCAAGCTACAATGTCGAGGACTACAGCGAAGGAGTACCCTAGGCATCGATCAAGACAAACCTTTTGGGTTCCAAAGCAGTCAATGAAGGCTATCCCAAAGGCTAGACAAATATGGGTGCCCAAGACCTGCTTACTAGCTCAAATAACTTCACCTCCAATCACAAGATCAAACCAACATTTACGAGTCCTATTGGCTCCCATCCAAAGACAACCATCTACACTCCACGCCGCCACATTCTCGCTCACGCCTCGGAATGTTTGGAAATGGGTACCCAAAAAGTCCCAAACCCAACACACTCCAGTATGCAAACCCTCACACATCATCGCCAATAAAATCAACGATTCCAGCATCAAAGTTTGGAGACCTAAACCCCATGTCAAACCCCCTGACCCACCTCTATAAATCCTTCCCCTCTGATGTAGGTGCATTCTGAGAACATTGCACAACCAAAGTATGCATCTAGGGTGACATCTAACCTACTAACCCACTGGTACACACATCGCAAACACTTCACACACTAACCTCTAACCACTCGGAATGTCATGTTGGCATTGTGGAGGGAACACCATAACATCCTGTTTCCAATGCAATGCTAATGTGCCTCTCTCTTCTTCTAGCAGATAAGCATCAGCAACTACAAGCACTCTCATGGCAGAAGCAACAGGTCCGAGCTCACAGGCAGGAATAATTACTGCAAGAATTGATGTGGATAGTCTACCTGTTGATGTGCCTCCAACTGAACGACCTGTGGAGCTGCAACACCTTCAGCAGATCCCGCTACTGGATCCACCCACTGGGATCACAGAAAGAGTCCATGCCAATTCTCATTGGTTCAATGGCATGCCAGGCCCATTAGGAGAGGCCAAGTATATATGGGAGTCTAAGTGTGAGTATGATAGATCTTGGGTCAGATTCCAATTCTTCTCGAAGGAGTTTGAGACTCTACAGAACACGCAGGATCTTCAGACCACATGGCAACGTGCAGGGCTAGCTGAGTACTTTGAGGCACCATTACCCAAACCAGACCTCCTCCGATGCTACTACCTGGTCTCAACACTACAGGCTAATGCAGAAAAGGACAAACCAGGATCATTTGTTCTTCCTTCCTTGCTGGGCAACAACGAGTTAAAGAGGTTTGAACTTACCTTGGAGTTGGTGAGCTCTGCTTTGAATATGCACGGCACCCATGTACCTTCTGAGAAAGATGCTCTCGTTCCTACTAACATGAAGGATAGGAAACTATTGAAGCTTAAAGATATGGAAGCACTCACACCAAACATGTCCATCCCTCTCCGTATGTGCATGCAACATTTTGCTTTCCCCGGTCAAGACCGCTTCACACAACTGCACAAAAGAATTCGGTTCGCTCTCTACTTAGCGGAGACAGGTGCGTTACCAGTCAAGCTTCCTGTATGGATCATAGAGCAATTGTATGAAGCAAATAAAAGGTCTTCTAGGAAATTAGTGGTGAACGGTTGCTGTGCAATCACACGCATTATTTACCGGTGCCTAGCATACGATGTTCCCATTGAACGTGCCTTAACTTGGGCACAATTACAAATGTTTACATGAGGGGTTCGATCCCTTGTGTCCAGACACGAGAAGTCCTGACTACTCCTGAAGTATCGCCACGAGGGGAGGCCACTATACCTCCCTTTACCATTAGAATACCCAGGTCTAGATCTGAAACTACAACACAAGCAGCCCCTTCGGCTCCTCCTGCTCCATCTGAATTTGAATTTGCTACTACCGGAGATGCTGAAGGGATGGATCCCCAGGACTTCGAAGCATTCTTACAAAGTACACAACTCTCTGATGTAGAGTTTTATTCAGATACAGAAGAACAAGGCACATCTTCACAAAGAAGAAGAAAATCCACAGAGGGTCGCCATGTACATTGGAGTGACAATCAGCAAGGTCAACAACAAGGACACCTAGAAGAAGAAGGTGCATACAAAGAGGAGACCACTGAAGCCCCAGCTTATACAGTAGAACTCCAAAGGCTGTATCAAATCATGGAACGAGTGCGCTCACAACAACTACTCACCGAACAGAGTAGTAGGGTACTCATGACTCAATTGTTGGAAGAAGCAGGTGTTGACTCAGAATATAGTGAAGGTCTCTTATTAATGGCAGAGACATATGGGGTAGTAGAAGCAGTGCGGACCGCCATTAGGAGGTCTCCAGTTCAATATGATCCACGAAGATTCCAAACACGACCACGGTCAGGTAAGAATATCGAGATCCCCATTACAACGGCAAAAGGGCCAATTATTACATCCGAACCCATCGGGACAACCTTCCAAGCAACAGAAACCGCTAGCCAAGAGCACCGAGTCACCCATGAGGAATCCACCGAGCCACTACCACCCACACCCCCACCATCGCCTCCTAGAGCAGAAGCCGTGGAGATCACCTCGACCACTCAACCCACCGAACAAACCTTCCTCTTCCGTACTCCCATCTCTAGTTCAACCCTATTCTCCACCTCTGATAACCCAATCTATGAGGCAACCATCATCACTACACAATCCACCGAATCGCTCATAGAGCCTGCCCTCCCCCCATGCCCTCAGCCATAGGTCATCCTGACTCCAGATCCATATTCATGGGTTTCCCTACTGCCACACCACCCTTCATCACCTCCCCGCCTCTACGACCTCAATCCCCAACCCCCATCAACCCACTTCTCCAATCCCTCCATGCCTTTCTTGCTAGAACGTTTCAACCTAGGTCTCAACCATTCCCTTTATTTTCAGCTCCCCTCCCCACTCCTCATCTATTCACTACTTTCACACACCCACCACCTACCATCCCAATGTATATGTAGACACCACACTTGCTTCCACTCCTGAAAGCATGGACATTTCACCACCCACGATACCTCCCCCTCCCCCCACACTTCCACCTTCTCCCATTCCCCCTCCACCAATTTCACCCCCACACACATCTCCATTAGACACATCATTCACGCTTCCCATTCCCCAATCCCCTCCCCATGCATTCTCCATTGTACAAACAACACCAGCATCTATAGGCAATGCATTGGACACCATGCTAGCATGTATTTCACAGTTAAGGACAGAGTACAATCAGCTCCAGCAACATAACACAGGACTGCAAGAACACTCGGAGGTGCTACAAAATCGTCTTGTTGCAGTAGAAGAGGAGAATGCTCGCCTCCATGCACAATTCCAAACTTTACAAGAGGCTCATAGTGTATTGGAAGTACAGTTACAGAATACAGACCAAGAAGCAATACAAGTGGTAGAAGGACATCTACAAACACAACTAGAACACAATTCACGACTTCAATGGAATATGGCACTTCTTAGAAGACATCTTGCAGCTGCTCACGAAGAGAATCGACACCTACAACAACAGAACCAAGAGAACTTAGAAGCAGCCATCGAAAGCACACTAGGGGCACCCATCAGTCCATCAAAGTTTCAAGCAGTGACCCCCGACAATATCAAGATCATATTGGAAGACTATGCCATGCTGCTTGAAGCACATGACCAGCTCTCAGAGGAACTGAGTCAACTGAAGCAGAAACAACGAAAAGACACAACGACAGCCCCTCAAACCACCTCATCAGCGGCTTCACTTCTCACAGACTCAGTGGTCCGTTGTTTTAGTGAATCGTTCCACGTTAAGTTCCTTTCCTTTAAAGTTATCGATCACACAGAGATTATGTTTTAGCTTGAACTTGAGTATTTAGGTAGTCTTCAACTTGATAGATGTCAATCGTCACCCTGACTTACTCCTAGCACTATTCGCACTTAGCCTAAGCTAGGAATTGACATAGGGAGTTGCGAGTGTTCCAACCTCACTTGCTGATCCCTTGCTCTTCGGTGCTCAAGAACCCTGTTCTCAAGCTTGCAGAGTGCCCTTGCTTTGGATGCCTCCTAATGCTCTTAGTGGACCTATAAAATTCCCAAAGTTACCTCCACAATTAGATTCAAATGACTTAGCAAATCACTTCCATTCATGCAATTTACATATCAAGTTGCCCTCTATGTTTATGGCAAACAATTCTAGGGATCCCTTGGTTTTGTTCCCCCTGGATATGGTTCTCTTCAAAATACTACATCTAATAATCCTATTATGTTGTACTCCCCATGAGCTTTCCAACAAAACAAAAATCACAGCAAACGGATTTCGTATGAGAAAGTTATGCGAGTTCAGGGTTCTGGGGCTAAAACAGGGTTCAAACAGGATGACAGACAAACAGGGTCTTCTCAAACTCTTTGCTTATGGCCTCCCTACGTGCTCTAGAGTCAAATATTCATGCCCAAAATTAGCCAAATTCTTCAAATTAAGAAACCCTAAAAAATAGGCCAAAAATGGCTATCAATCGCGATCGACTCGGCTGTCAATCGCGATGGACAGAGCTGTTCGTCGTGGCCTGTCAGTCACGATGGACACGTGTCAATCGTGATTGATGGGTGTCAATCGCGATGGACAGGGGGTGTCGGTCGCGATGGACTCGGGGTATCGATCGCGATGGACTGCTGTCAATCGCGATGGACTGTTGTCAATCGCGATGGACTGTTGTCAGTCGCGATTGATGGGTGTCAATCGTGATGGACTGCTATCGGTCGCGATGGACTGCTATCGGTCGCGATGGACTGCTATCGGTCGCGATGGACTGCTATCGGTCGCGATGGACTGCCAGTCCGTCGTGAGGTGTCAATCGCAATGGATGGATGTTTTCGGGTTTTTTCATGTTTATGTGTTGATCAGGCCTCTATACGTCGCGATGGTCAAGAATCTCGTCGAAATGGGGTGTCAATCGCGATTTTTTTGCCGGTCGCGATGGATAGGGGTGTCCGTCGTGATGGACACGTGTCCGTCGGGGTCTGTCAATCGCGATGGACTGGCTGTCCGTCGCGATGGACACTGTCAATCACGATGGATTCTATCAATCACGATGGACAGAAAAAATGCAAATTTTTTAGAAATTTCTGTGGATTTGTGATGTGCAAGGCCTCTAGTCTACTGTGATGCACTTAGTTTTACCAAAAGATAAGATTTTCTGTCAATTGCTAATCGACAAAGGTCTGTGACACAGAGATAGGACCAAGCTTTTCCGTACCTGCACACCGTGGTGGAGATGATGGGACTGCCAGATCCTGCAAGAAAACTCAAGAAACATGCAAACATAGTGCACACAAAGCACTCTCTCGCTCTCTCTCTCACAAGTGAAATGAGTGAAATGGAAGGGAAAAGGAGATATGATAAAAAAATTGAAGTTTTCGTGATGATGGAGATGGAGATCGGATATGGTGAGGATGATGATGAAGATGAAGTAAGAAAGAGGAAAATAAGGAAAAGTAAAGAAATTACCTATAACGCCAACGTCACAACTCTACGTCTACCATCACACTCTTGTCCTCAAAGCTCGATCCCCGGCAGCAACGCCAAAATTTGGTGTAGCTCATGAGTAGCACCTCCTTTAATGTCGATCCGGGAAGACGTGAGGATGGTATGAAGACCTCGAACAAGTGATGGCACAAGTGCTTGAGTGAGAAGCACACTAACATGCACACACACGCGCACACACGGCAAGACAAAGAGAAAGACAATGGAGTTCTTTTAGATTACTTCCAAAATGCTCATACAAGCTCAAATCTATTACAAGTTAAGCTCAAAAATGAGCTCTCTAGCTCTATTTATAGTTTTTGACTAGCTTTTGACCCTGTCCAGACCTAGTGTCCGGCCTAGTTAAAAATTAGGTTCTAGGGCCTATTTCAGGGCTCAAACGGAGTCTAGAAAATATGAAAATTGATAGGTAGGTACTTCTAAAGCTCCTCAAGCTCAAGGACTCCTTAGCTTGCACAAGATGGAGCTACAAAAATATGAAATGGTATTTACAATGATTGTTAGTGATGAGAAACATTATTATAAAGATGTTGATTTGGAAAAATTTGAAGGGCCTATCTACCAGAGTTGCGTCGACTGCTCTGTCTACTTAATCCTTCGCTTTGCTCTGACTCTCTCCGCTGGCTTCCTTGTCTCGTCAGTCCTTGGGTGCCCTGACTACTATCAACATTCATATACTTGCTTCAGGTCATAAGCGCAGTGCAATTGTGAACGTTGGAGAGCTCTTTGATCAGATGTGTGAAAATGCCGATCGAAGAGCCTCCAACGTTTTAATTTTTTTCCGTCAACAGACCGTCGTGTAAGCGATGCTAGCATCAAGTTATCGTGGCATAAGCAACATGTCTTAGCATCACGTATGCAACGCCAAAAAGCGTCGCTTATGCGACATAAAGAAGCATCGCTTATGCGACAAAAAGAAGTGTCGCTTATGCGACGTAAGGAAGCGTGCACTAGGACAACAACCACCCCACCCACAGAATGTAGTTCCAGTAAAGTACGCCCAACTAGAAGAAAACCTAGAAAAAGCCCTAGTATTAGTGACACCTTTGACCACTTTTGAAACAACAAATCAAGGTTTTGATCAGAACCAAGGAGATTCTTACTGTTATGAGGCTAGATCGACGGAATATGACCAGAGCTGTAGGAAGCAATACTACAATTATGAGGGACATGGAAATCATTATGGGTCAGACTATGCTAATCTCATGTATGTTGAGATATCAAGCTCAACATGTGATGATCCAGGATGACACATACCAGTTTTCTTGTTCTCTGACATGTATAGTGGTCACACCGGTATATGTCAGCGATACTTCATTGAGCTTTATTAGATTTATCTACTGAGAGTGATGGCACATTTGTTCCTTGCCAGCTCACTCATTCACAGACATTAGGTTTTTCCTTATGTACTGATCTTTATATATTGCACTTGTTGTATTCTTGTTTTTTAGGTCATTCTTGTACATTCCCTTTTATGTAATAGAAGAAGAAGAAGAAGATCATTCTTCCTTGCCTCAATCTGTGTGTGTGCTTCTCCTTGAGAGTGAGAGTGTGTGTGTGAGCTCTCTTCCTTATCTCCTTCCTCGTGACATGGTATTAGAGCCAGCGTAGCTGTAGAGCTCGTGGAGAAGGCGACGGTGAAGAGCACGCAGCAAGGCATGGAGAAAACGCGATTCAAAAAGGACCTCCATTTGCTACGAAAATCGGCGGGAAGGTAGAAGACCTCAAAATATTTTTGTGAGTTATCCCTTTAGGGTCACTCGTTTTTTTTAGATCGAAGTTTTGGAGCCATCTCAACCTTCGTTTTAAGCCCGCAAGGTGGGGCCCATAGAAAAACCAAGTCAGTTTCAAAAACTGTTACTTGCCCCATGTTTGGCAACACTCATATATTCCAGATCCAGAATTTCAAGTGATTTCATGTACTGTTGATACATGAAAACTGTGTTTTTTTTGAGATTGAACTGTCACGTCATAGTGCGATAGTGTTCAAGCAAAAGTGCTGCTTGTAGTGGTTTGCAGTGTTGTGTATTGCTGTAGAAATGGCAAATGCAGATGGAATGAGTCAGCTTATGAGCGATAAGCTAGACAAGAACAACTTCCATGCTTGGAGATTCAGAATGACGAATTTTCTAATGGGAAAAGGCTACTGGAAGTACATCGAAGGAGAGAACGAAAATGCTCCGCAATTACTAGAGAGGAATCAGACTGCAGAACACATAAGAGCATATGAGGAATGGAATCAAGGAGCACGAAAGGTAATGTATTGGCTATCTGTTAGCATACATGATAGCATGATTGGGCAGATACAGGATGCCAAGACTCCGAAAGAGGCTTGAAACAGTTTGGTCACATTGTATGAGACCAATACAAAGGCACGGAAATTGCAACTCGAGAACGAGCTCCATACCTTGGAGAAAAAGAGCATGTCGGTAAGTGACTATACCCTGAAAATAAAAAGCATATGTGAGTCACTTGCATCTATTGGAGTGAATGTAGATGATGATGATAAGGTGGAAGTATGCCTTCGTGGCTTAGGAGCTGCATATAAGCAGTTCAGAACTTCTATGCAAACCAGGGAAATATATTCCAAATTTTGCTGATCTGTTATCTATGCTGATTATTGAAGAAAAGAATCTTGGTGAGGATTCAAACTCCCAAGGAAAGCCCATTTCTGAGCAGGTATTCTACTCTCGCAAAGGAAGAGGCAAAGGTAAAGGTTTCGGAAGTGGAAGAGAAACAGTAACCAAGACCAAGGTCCACAACAGAATCATGCACGAGGAAGAGGACAATTTCGAGGCAGGGGGAGCCAAAGAGTTCACAAAAATTTCCAAAGAAATGATTCAAGTAATGATAGTAAAGGATGTTGGAATTGTGGTAAACCTAGACACTTTGAATGTGATTGCAGATTGAAGAATCAAAATAACAGAAGGCAGCAAAACAACTATGCATCCACAAGTGTAGATGATTCTGAGAAGCTGTTTATGGTTCAACATCACATGATAAATAGGATGTCTATTGGTGTTTCAAAATCAAATGATAATGTCTGGTGTATCGCGGAATTTCCCTCTCTCTCTCTTCCCTCGCGACCCCCTCTAACTCCACCAGCCCTCCTCTTTTCCCCCACCACCCCCACGGCCCCCACCATCATCACGACCCCCTCCAACCCCACCGTCCCCTCCTCTTTTCCCCCACCACCCCCGCGGCCCCCACCATCACTAAGACCCCCCTCCAACTCCACCAGCCCTCCTCTATTCCCCCACCACCTCCGCGGCCCCCACCATCACCACGACCCCCCTCCAACTCCACCAGCCCTCCTCTTTTTCCCCCACCACCCCCGCGGCCCCCACCATCACCACGACCCCCTCCAACCCCACCGTCCCCTCCTCTTTTACCACCCCCGCGGCCCCCACCATCACCACAACCCCACACAACTCCACACCCCTCCACACCCCTCCACACCCCTCCACAAACTCCACAAACTCCACAAACCCCACACAACTCCACACCACCCCATAGCCCTCAACCACTCCATGACCCCCCACACAACTCCACACCCCCCCACAGCCCTCCACAAACTCCACAAACCCCACACAACTCCACACCACCCCATAGCCCTCCACCACTCCATGACCCCCCACACAACTCCACTCCCCCCCACAGCCCTCCACAAACTCCACAAACCCCACACAACTCCACACCCCTCCACAACCCACCACAAACTCCACAACCCCCCACAAACTCCACACCCCCCCATAGACCTCCACAAACTCCACAAACCCCACACAACTCCACACCACCCCACAACCCTCCACCACTCCATGACGCCCCACACAACTCCACACCCCCCCACAGCCCTCCACAAACTCCACAAACCCCACACAACTCCACACCACCCCACAGCCCTCCACCACTCCACGACCCCCCACACAACTCCACACCCCCCCACAGCCCTCCACAAACTCCACAAACCCCACACAACTCCACACCACCCCACAGCCCTCCACCACTCCACGACCCTCCACACAACTCCACACCCCCCCACAGCCCTCCACAAACTCCACAAACCCCACACAACTCCACACCACCCCACAGCCCTCCACCACTCCACGACCCCCCACATACCTCTACACCCCCTCACAGCCCTCCACAAACCCCACACAACTCCACAAACCCCCACAACCCTCCACAAACTCCACAAACCCCACACAACTCCACACCCCCCCACATCCCTCCACAAACTCCACAAACCCCACACAACTCCACACCCCTCCACAACCCTCCACAACCCTCCACAAACCCCACAAACCCCACGAACCACACACCCCTCCACACCCCTCCATAACCCTCCACAACCCCCTACGACTCCACACCCCCCCACAACCCCCCACGCCCCCACAACCCTCCACAAATCATCGGCGTCAAATATCGTATGAAAAAAAAAGGGTTCGCGAATCAACTTGTCAAAAGGATTCAAAAAGTCTTTTGCCGCATGCGCTTTGGAGGAGTCGAACCCAAATATATGCCATGAGAGGGGATGGACTATCCAAGGCGCCCGTCGATTTCTTTACATGGAGGTATGAGACAACATGTAGTATACAAAGTTCTGAGCAATTTTTGATGGATATTTGGAGGATCATTTCTTATCCAAACCCTATAGTGTTATATATCGTTGGAAAGCTCTCGACGAGTACTTTCCAATCGTGCAATAATAACTTTGAAATCTCGGATCAATTTCTGATCACACTCCCAAAACCCCCACAAATCACCCCCTATTCCCACCCACAACCTCCCACAACCCCAGTAATCTCCCTCAACTCCCCACAACTCACCTCCCACACCACCCACTTAATATGTAAGGATCAAAAGCTACTACAGAAATTAGGTGAAGGATGTGCTTCTCAGGGTCATTCAAACATCACGGGCGGCACAAAATGAGGATCTCAGCTTGCATCCAAACGTGATAGTAAAAGTGTAAGTGGTAAAAGTGAAAGTGGAGAAATGACTGTTGCCGCCAACCATTAATGATGACTACCTATTTTTGAGGATCCAATCCAAGATTGGTGGCATATTTGATCTACCCCTTCAATTTTGGGCAATCAATCGGTGCATGATCAGTGGACGTGAGGAATCGGCAAGGCCCTCTTGGCCTATTGGAACCTATAAAAGCAATCGATTTGTGTTCATTTGGGATACATTCAGATACACACATATACTTACATGCGTACAGGGGTCCTCTCTTCGCACTATGTGGTTACAAGCCTACTGTAGGAAGTCACTCTGTGGTGTGGATACAGAGTGTGGGCTTCCCAGTGGAGGGCTAATAGCACTATAGTGTGAAGAGAGTGGCCTGGCCTTGTCTTTCAGTGTGAGTCAGTGGTATTTTTATGCTCTTTTCCTTAGAGAAATTCTTCAGACTTTGTATTGATGAGGGCTAATCTGCATCTAGTTGTGTTCATTGTATGGATTGGAGGAATCTCTTGTAATGAATGTGTTTAGTTATGGAGTGGCATGCTAGCCCAGAGCATCAACTTTAGAGCATTTCTCTTGCCTATGTTGTAATCATCCGTTCGAACTAAGGAGTGATTGGTCTTCCTTCATTGTCAGTTGTCATAAATATTTTCTTGAGTATTAACAACTCTGTGCAATCATTGATATCTGCCTGCTCACAGAAGTGTTAAAGGGTATATTTCCCTAAGGAGAACCTCCCTTGAGTAGGTGAAGTACTGGAGTGCTTGCTGCATGCTCCTGTTAAAAGTAGATACCCCAGTACCTCCTCTACAGTTTGGCACGCCCGGTGGGACACTTGCATTTTTGTGAGAGGCCCTGAGGATAGTAAATAGTCCTCTTTTTTAGTATTTTTTTCCCTATTGCATTTGCAAGTAGGTACATGACCCATACGCGAGCAGATAAGGAGCCTCTCCATATACAAAGGAGCCTTAACAAGTCAGCTATATCTTCAACTAGTGAACCTACCTCCCCTCTACCCTCTTTGAATTTATCTATTGATTTCGGTGCGACACCACTGTCGAAGGAGGAGCATAGGAGAACATTAGACTTCTCCTCAGATACGTCAAAAGAAACACCAGTGCAAATGGAGGATCTCTCTCATTTACTCTCCAGACTCAATATCAAGTTCCCTACCTTCAAGGGACAACCTTATGAGGATGTTGATGATCATGTGAGAAGGTTCATCTCCTTATATCGAGGACGAGGTTTGCAGAACATAGGGGATGCAATGTTGGCACTCTTCCCATCACATTGGAAGGCCTTGCTGAAAAATGGTACAGTCAATATGCAGATGGCCATTTTGCTACATGGGAGGCTATGAAGATGGCATTCTCACAGACATTTCGACCTAGTGACTCCTCGGAAAGAGCTCTAGACCAGCTCGAGAATCCAAGGCTAAGATCAGGTGAATCCTTTCATGGACTTCACACTAGAACAAAAGCACTTGTTGCACGTCTGCCACATGCTCCAGGTGACTTCCTAGTTAAAAAATGGATAGAAAATGCTCTACCCAGGTCATCTCAGAAGAAGCTACGTAAGTCTCTTAGATTGGATGCAACCCTCAATGATTTTGTTGCAGCAGCATCACGCAATGAAGAAGCTAGGCAACTTTTTGAACGGGATACACAACCAAATTATGCTGCAGAACTAGACCCTATTGGGCAACTAAGGAAGGAAGGAGGCATTGAGAATGCAACAAAATCAACAAGAAGAGAAGGTTTTGCCACCACTACGTCGCACTGATGATGAAGTAACCCAACTTCGTCGTGAGTTAGAAGATTTGCGGACCACTCAGGATATAAGAAGGCAGATTTGGTGCACAATTTGTAACAACAATGGGCATTCCAATGCTAATTGTCCTAACAAGGTAAGTTGTCAATTTTGTGGAAAGGATGGCCATGAAGCTAGAGACTGTTACTACCTCAAGGGTACACAACAACGAGGTAACTTTCGAACTTTGGATTCATATTATGCTAGTACTTCAAATGCACCTAATAGAGAGGAGAACAGACCAACGAAGCCCAGATATAATAGGCCTTTGATGTGCTACCGTTGTGGTGAGTATGGCCATATGCAAAACAGGTGTTCCCTTCTAGAAGATGCACCTCCTTGTCAGCATTGTCCCGAGGCTAAGGATTACTACACCAAAGATTACCCAAGAAACCGTCCTGCTCCAATCCACATGATTGCAGTCTCTCCACAAGAAGAAGATATGACCACTCAGTCTTATGCTCTTTCATCTTCTTCAATGCCCATGATGACTAGAGCCAGACAAGCAGCAGCAACCCATAGAGAGGAACTAGAGGGAGTCCAGGATAAAGAAGAGGAAAAGAAGGCGGGGTGGAAGGGCCAAGCAGAAATCGAAGGAGCTTATGAAAGGATGGCTACTTCTCTAAGGGACAAACCAACAAGTCTGCAAGAAGACACTCATGAGGTAAACATTGAACAGATCTTGAAAGGTATTCATCACAAGGTTAGTCTATACGAACTTATAAGGATGGATTCAAAAATAACAAGTGACTTATTGAAGATTATACACTCTACTCACTTGATCCAATCACCTAGTATAGATGGTTTCATGGTTGATTTTCCCCATGCACCATTGGTAGACTAACAAAGCTCAAGATTATATGTTTGTATAAAGGATGAAGCTCTCACAGGTGTGATCATAGATGGAGGCTCTGGTATCAATTTGATGCCAGATTTCACAATGAAGAAAGTGAAATTGAACCCCACCAAGATGGCACCATTCACAGTTACACTAGCAGATCAACATCCGGTTGCGCCTCTTGGCATTATTGAAAAGGTACTGATAATAGTACAGGGTTGCCACTTTGTTCTAGATTTTGTTGTTATTGCACTTCCAAAGGAGACTTCTTACCCTTTACTCCTAGGGAGACCTTGGCTAAGGCAAGCAAAAGCTTTGCAAGATTGGGGGAAAAACAAACTATGGATTTCAACAAGCACCAATAGCCAACTACAATTACATTTGGAAGAAGGATTCGACTCAGGGAAAACTACTGGGTATACTGTGGATACTCAGGTAATGCCCTCTCTACCCCAAGAAGAAGATACATTATTGAATTGGATGATGGAAAGTGCAGAGTGTTGCACGGTGCAAATCAGTGAAATAGAAGAAGAAGTTACGGATGAAGGAGTTGCAAGAAAAGGTCATGAAGATCACAAGGAGTTGGAGAATGAGATTTTGCAGGAGAATACAAACTTTGAAGAGGCAAAAAATATAGAAGTACCCGGGATGGAAAGTTATGAGCCTGAGTGCAGAGAAGATCTTCCTTTTACGGATATACCTCAAGGATGGACCAGAGAACATATTGCAGAATATAAGTTAAAGTCCACTCTTGCATACAGTGGAGATGATTTCTCAAACAAGACTAGTCCTGAAACACTAGTTCAAGAAATAAATCTAGGGGATGAAGAGAACCCTCAAGTAGTCCACTTGGCCTCCTGGCTATGGCATTATCCCCCTTTACTGCAGAAGGTAACTTCTTTACTTTTTACTTACAGAAATGTCTTCGCATGGTCCTACAAAGATCTAACAGGGATACCAAAGGAGCTGGGATTACACAGAACACCCTTAGTTGAGGGAGCCACGCCTGCAAGAAGTAGGCCGTATCGACTCAATCCAAAATATGCAGAGGCGGTAAAGTTGGAAGTTACAGAACTAGAAGAAGCAGATATAATTGTTCCAGTAGAACATTCCAGGTGGCTTTCTTCTATGGTTATTGTACCCAAGAAAAATAGTGGAAAAATAAGGGTTTGCGTTGATTTTCGTGCCTTAAATAAAGTGACTACTCAAGATGGATTTCCTCAGCCCTTTTCAGAACAAGTACTTGAGGAAGTAGCCGGTCACACTTTGTATAGCTTCTTGGATGGTTTTAGTGGCTACAATTAGATAGTGATCCATCGTGATGATAGGGAAAAATCAGCCTTTGTTACTCCATGGGGCACTTATGTCTATACTCGCATGGCTTTTGGTTTGAAGAATGCACCAGCTTCATTTAATAGAACAATGTATCTGATATTGGGCAAGTGGTTAACAACCTTTCTCTGCATTTTCATGGATGACTTTTCAGTGTTTTCAAGCACAGATAGAAGAGCGGCAGTTCAAGATTTCCATGATCATTTGGAAAATCTAAAGGAAATCTTTGAGCAATGTCTCAAAACAGGTTTGAAGTTAAATCCTGCTAAATGTCATTTTTTGGTCACCAAGGGCACTCTTCTTTGTCACATAGTATCTGCTGAAGGGATAACGGTTGACCCTGCAAAGGTTACTGCAATTCTATCCATGACTATTCCACAAAGCCCAAAAAAGTGCAAAGTTTTTTGGGCCATGTAGGATATCATAGAAGATTCATACGAATGTATTCAGAAATAGCTAAGCCCTTATCAAGGCTTACCAGTAAAAAGGTCCCTTTCTCATGGAGTGCTGAAGCTGAGAAAACATTTTGTGAACTGAAAATGAGGTTATGTACTGCTCCACTTTTAAGTGTTCCTAACTAGTCATTAGAGTTTCATGTGCATACAGATGCTAGTCTTCATGCTGTTGGTGCAGTTCTAGCTCAACCATCATCACACAAGGTTGATAGACCTATCTCCTATGCCAGCAGAGCACTCACCCAAGCAGAAAGGAACTACAGTACGACCAAAAGGGAAGGCTTGGCTATTGTATTTGCTCTTCAGAAGTTTCGGCATTACCTTCTCGGTGTACATTTTAGAGTCATATCCGACCATCAGCACTTGAAGTACTTGATAAACAAGCCTAGAGTAGCTGGAAGGATTTGGAGATGGTTACTCCTCTTTCAAGAATTCAA
Source organism: Ceratopteris richardii (assembly GCA_020310875.1). Classification (NCBI taxonomy): domain Eukaryota; kingdom Viridiplantae; phylum Streptophyta; class Polypodiopsida; order Polypodiales; family Pteridaceae; genus Ceratopteris; species Ceratopteris richardii. Next base: position 188,565,571 of record CM035420.1, read on the forward strand.
CTTTGATATTCATAGTAAGCGAGGAAGAGAACACTACATGGCAGATCAAGTGTCCAGGACTACAATGAGCGAGAAGGCAACATGTATTAATGATGAATTGGTGGATAGTAATCTCTTCCTAGTAGCAACTCAGGCTGATTGGTATGATGGAATTCTCGATTTTCTTACTACTGAAAAACTCCCAGAGCATTTGACACCTATAGAAAAAAGAAGATTACTCCTTAAAAACAAGGCATACTCACTCATAAATGGGAATTTATATAGATATTGTTACGATGATATCTTAAGAAAGTGTGTTTATCCAAAGGAGGTGAATCTTTTGTTAAAAGTTGCACACAGTGAAGGTCATCTAAAGGGGGAATAATTGGCTCACAGAATAATCCACAAGGGACTATGGTGGCCTCATATTTACAAGAATGCGATCAAGTTTGCTAAAGAATGCAACATTTGCCAGAGATATGCTCCTACGCCAACCAGATTGAATTTCCAACCATTAGTCATATCTACAGGATGGCTCCCATTTGAACGATGGGGTCTTGATTTCATAGGACCAATTAGTCCAACTGGTCAACCTGGGGGTAAGAAGTATATTTTGATGGCCACATGTTATGCAACTAAATGGATAGAGGCTAAAGCTACTGTGGACTGCACGGCGTTAACAGTAGCTAAGTTCTGGTATCAACGTATTTTCTCAAGATTTGGTTGCCCATTGGAAATGACTAGTGATAGAGGAACACATTTTGTAAATCAACTGCTCCAATTTATATTTGACAGGTACAAGGTCTTCCATAAAAAATCTTGTGCCTACTATCCAAGGGCAAATGGGCAAGTAGAGATCTTCAATAAGATTTTGATCGGGTTGCTGCAAAAATTATCTTTTGATCATCAAAGCTTTTGGCCACCAGCATTGATCGGTGCAATTTGGGTTTTCAGAACTACAAGAAGGGGAACCACTGGTGAGAGTCCATTTCGCTTAGTGTATGGAAAAGAGGCATTGGCCCCATTTGAATTCATTATCAAAAAGGAAATGGGAACCAAAACCATTGGAATTGAACCTCCCATTGAGAGATTGATGGCATTAGAAGAATACAGAGAAGGAGCAATGCAAAAACTTCAGGTAACACAAGAAGAGTGCAAGAGACTGCATGACAGGTATCTGAGGTCTAATGAAGTTCAAGAAGGATCCATGATTTTAGTGCATCAGGTCCCAGCAATTCCAACCAAACTGACACCTAAATGGATAGGACCTTACACGGTGGTAAAGGTATTACCTCATGGAGCAGTACATCTAGAGGATTTGCACGGTAAGAGGGTACCCGTGGTCAATATCTCTAGGGTGAAGAAGTACTGGTCAATATCTCCAGGGTGAAGAATCACCTCAGTTAAGTCAAGGAGGAAGAACTTCCTTCACTATCTTGTTTTCAGCTTCGGGAATAGCATCGACACGGTGCAAAGACTTTATGTGGGGGTCTGTATCGCGGCATTTCCCTCTCTCTCTTCCGTGTGACCCCCTCCAACTCCAACAGCTCTCCTCTTTTCCCCCACCACCCCCGCGGCCCCCACCATCACCACAACCCCCTCCAACCCCACCGTCCCCTCCTCTTTTCCCCCACCACCCCCGCGGCCCCCACCATCACCACGACTCCCCTTTAACTCCACCAGCCCTCCTCTTTTCCCCCACCACCTCCACGGCCCCCACCATCACCACGACCCCCTCCAACCCCACCAGCCCTCCTCTTTTTCCCCCACCACCCTCGTGGCCCCCACCATCACCACGACCCCCTCCAACCCCACCGTCCCCTCCTCTTTTCCCCCACCACCCCCGCAGCCCCCACCATCACCACAACCCCACACAACTCCACAGCCCTCCATAGCCCTCCACAAACTCCACAAACCCCACACAACTCCACACCACCCCACAACCCTCCACCACTCCACGACCCGCCACACAACTCCATACCCCCCCACAACCCTCCACAAACTCCACAAACCCCACAAAACTCCACACCACCCCACAGCCCTCCACCACTCCACGACCCCCCACACAACTCCACACCCCCCCACAGCCCTCTGCAAACTCCACAAACCCCACACAACTCCACACCCCTCCACAGCTCTCCACAAACTCCATGACCCCCCACAAACTCCACACCCCCCCACAGCCCTCCACAAACTCCACAAACCCCACACAACTCCACACCACCCCACAGCCCTCCACCACTCCACGACCCCCCACACAACTCCACACCCCCCCACAGCCCTCCACAAACCCACACAACTCCATACCACCCCACAGCCCTCCACCACTCCACGACCCCCCACACAACTCCACACCCACCCATAGCCCTCCGCGAACTCCACAAAACCCACACAACTCCACACCACCCCATAGCCCTCCACCACTCCACGACCCCCCACACAACTCCACACCCCCCCCATAGCCCTCCACAAACTCCACAAACCCCACACAACTCCACACCACCCCACAACCCTCCACCACTCCACGACCCCCCACACAACTCCACACCCCCCCACAGCCCTCCACAAACTCCACAAACCCCACACAACTCCACACCCCCCCACAGCCCTCCACAAACTCCACAAACCCCAATCAACTCCACAGCCCCCCAAAACCCTCCACAAACACCACAAACCACACACAACTCCACACCCCTCCACAACCCCCCACAAACCCCACAAACCCCACGAACCACACAAACCCCACGAACCACACACCCCTCCACACCCCTCCATAACCCCTCCACAACCCCCTATGACTCCACACCCTCCCACAACCCTCCACAAATCATCAGTGTCAATTATCGTATGAAAAAAAAAGTGGTTCGCGAATCAACTTGTCAAAAGGATTCAAAAGGTCTTTTGCTGCATGCGCTTTGGAGGAATCGAACCCAAATATATGCCATGAGAGAGGGATGTACTATCCAAGGCGCCCTTCGATTTTTTTACATGGAGGTATGAGACAACATATGGTAGACAAAGTTCTGACCAGTTTTTTATGGATATTTGGAGGATCATTTCTTATCCAAACCCTACAGTGTTATATATCATTGGAAAGCTCTCGACAAGTAGTTTCCAATGGTGCAATAATAACTTTGAAATCTTGGATCAATTTTTTATCACACCCCAAAAACCCCCACAACTCCCCACAACTCACCCCCTATTCCCACCCACAACCTCCCACAACCCCCGTAATCTCCCTCAAATCCCCACAACTCACCTCCCACACCACCCACTTAATATGTAAGGATCAAAAGCTACTACAGAAATTAGGTGAAGGATGTGCTTCTCAGGGTCATTCAAACATCAGGGGCGACACAAAATGAGGATCTCAACTTGCATGCAAAAGTGACAGTAAAAGTGTAAGTGGTAAAAGTGAAAGTGGAATAATGACTGTTGCCGCCAACCATTCATGACGACTGCCTATTTTTGAGGATCCAATCCAAGATTGGTGGCATATTTGATCTACCCCTCCAATTTTGGGCAATCAATCCGTGCATGATCAGTGGACGTGAGGAATTGGCAAGGCCCTCTTGGCCTATTGGAACCTATAAAAGCAATGGATTTGTGTTCATTTGGGATACATTCAGATACACACATATACTTACATGTGTACAGGGGTCCTCTCTTCACACTCTGTGGTTACAAGCCTACTGTAGGAAGTCACTCTATGGTGTGGATACAGAGCGTGGGCTTCCCAGTGGAGGGCTAATAGCACTATAGTGTGAAGAGAGTGGCCTGGCCTTGTCTTTCAGTGTGAGTCAGTGGTATTTTTATGCTCTTTTCCTTAGAGCAATTCTTCAGACTTTGTATTGATGAGGGCTAATCTGCATCTAGCTGTGTTCATTGTATGGATTGGAGGAATCTCTTGTAATGAATGTGTTTAGTTCTGGAGTGGCATGCTAGCCCAGATCATCAACTTTAGAGCATTTCTCTTGCCTATGTTGTAATCATCCGTTCGATCTAAGGAGTGATTGGTCTTCCTTCATTGTCAGTTGTCATTAATATTTTCTTGAGTATTCACAACTCTGTGCAATCATTGATATCTGCCTGCTCACAGAAGTGTTAAAGGGTATATTTCCCTAAGGAGAACCTCCCTTGAGTAGGTGAAGTACTGGAGTGCTTGCTGCATGCTCTTGTTAAAAGTAGATACCCCAGTACCTCCTCTACAGTTTGGCACGCCGGGTGGGACACTTGCATTTCTCTGAGAGGCCCTGAGGATAGTAAATAGTCCTCTTTTTAGTATTTTTTTCCCTATTGCATTTGCAAGTAGGTACATGACCCATACGCGAGTAGATAAGGAGCCTCTTCATATACAAAGGAGCCTTAACAAGTCAGCTATATCTTCAACTAGTGAACCTACCTCCCCTCTACCCTCTTTGAATTTATCTATTGATTTCGGTGCGACACCACTATCGAAGGAGGAGCATAGGAGAACATTAGACTTCTCCTCAGATACGTCAGAAGAAACACCAGTGCAAATGGAGGATCTCTCTCATTTACTCTCCAGACTCAATATCAAGTTCCCTACCTTCAAGGGACAAGCTTATGAGGATGCTGATGATCATGTGAGGAGGTTCATCTCCTTATGTCGAGGATGAGGTCTGCAGAACAGAGAGGATGCAATGTTGGTACTCTTCCCATCCACATTGGAAGGCCTTGCTGACAAACAGTACAGTCAATATGCAGATGGCCATTTTGCTTTGAAGACGGCATTCTCACACACATTTCGACCTAGTGACTCCTCGGAAAGAGCTCTAGACCAGCTCGAGAATCTAAGGCTAAGATAAGGTGAATCCTTTCATGAACTTCACACTAGAACAAAAGCACTTGTTGCACGTCTGCCACATGCTCCAGGTGACTTCCTGGTTAAAAAATGGATAGAAAAAGATCTGCCCAGGTCATCTCAGCAGAAGCTACATTGCTGCAACACGCAATGAAGAAGCTAGGCAACATTTTGAAGGGGATACACAACCGAATTATGCTGTAGAACTAGACCCTATTGGGCAACTAAGGAAGGAACTGGAGGCATTGAGAATGCAACAAAATCAACAAGAAGAGAAGGTTTTGCCACCACTACGTCGCACTGATGATGAAGTAGCCCAACTTCGTCGTGAGTTAGAAGATTTGCGGACCACTCAGGATATAAGAAGGCAGATTTGGTGCACAATTTGTAACAACAATGGGCATTGCAATGCTAATTTTCCTAACAAGGTAAGTTGTCAATTTTGTGGAAAGGATGGCCATGAAGCTAGAGACTGTTACTACCTCAGTGGTACACAGCAACAAGGTAACTTTCAAGCTTTGGATTCATATTATGCTAGTACTTCAAATGCACCTCATAGAGAGGAGAACAGACCAACGAAGCCCATCTATAATAGGCCTTTGATGTGCTACCGTTGTGGTGAGTATGGCCATATGCAAAACACGTGTTCCCTTCTAGAAGATGCACCTCCTTGTCAGCATTGTCCCGAGGCTAAGGATCACTACACCAAAGATTGCCCAAGAAGCCGTCCTGCTCCAATCCACATGATTGCAGTCTCTCCACAAGAAGAAGGTATGACCACTCAGTCTTATGCTGTTTCATCTTCTTCAATGCCCATGATGACTAGAGCCAGACAAGCGGTAGCAACCCATAGAGAGGAACAAGAGGGAGTCCAGGATAAAGAAGAGGAAAAGAAGGCGGGGTGGAAGGGCCAAGCAGAAATTGAAGGAGCTTATGAAAGGATGGCTACTTCTCTAAGGGACCAACCAACAAGTCTGCAAGAAGACACTCATGAGGTAAACATTGAACAAATCTTGAAATGTATTCATCACAAGGTTAGTCTATACGAACTTATAAGGATGGATTCAAAAATAAGAAGTGACTTATTGAAGATTATACACTCTGCTCACTTGATCCAATCACCTAGTATAGATGGTTTCATGGTTGATTTTCCCCATATACCCTTGGGAGACTACCAAAGCTCAAGATTATCTATTTGTATAAAGGATGAAGCTCTCACAGGTGTGATCATACATGGAGGCTTTGGTATCAATTTGATGCCAGATTTCTCAATGAAGAAACTGAAATTGAACGCCACCATGATGGCACCATTCACAGTTACACTAGCAGATCGACATCAAGTTGCACCTCTTCGCATTATTGAAAAGGTACTGATGATAGTACAGGGTTGCCACTTTGTTCTAGATTTTGTTGTTATTGCACTTCCAAAAGAGACTTCTTAATTCAACAAGCACCAATAGCCAACTGCAATTACATTTGGAAGAAGGATGCGACTAAGGGAAAACTATTGGGTATACTGTGGATACTCAGGTAATGCCCTCTCTACCCCAAGAAGAAGATACATTATTGAATTGGATGATGGAAAGTGCAGAGTGTTGCACGGTGGAAATCAATGAAATAGAAGAAGAAGTTACGGATGAAGGAGTTGCAGGAAAAGGTCATGAAGATCACAAGGAGTTGGAGAATGAGAGTTTGGAGGAGAATACAAACTTTGAAGAGGCAAAAAATATAGAAGTACCCGGGATGGAAAGTTATGAGCCTGAGTGCAGAGAAGATCTTCCTTTTATGGATATACCTCAAGGATGGAACAGAGAACATATTGCAAAATATAAGTTAAAGTCCACTCCTGCATACAGTGGAGATGATTTCTCAAACAAGACTAGTCCTGAAACACTAGTTCAAGAAATAAATCTAGGGGATGAAGAGAACCCTCAAGTAGTCCACTTGGCCTCCTGGCTATGGCATTATCCCCCTTTACTGCAGAAGGTAACTTCTTTACTTTTTACTTACAAAAATGTCTTTGCATGGTCCTACAAAGATCTAACAGGGATACCAGAGGAGCTGGGATTACACAGAATACCCTTAGTTGAGGGGAGCCACGCCTGCAAGAAGTAGGCCATATCGACTCAATCCGAAATATGCAGAGGCAGTAAACTTGGAAGTTACAAAACTAGAAGAAGCAGGTATAATTGTTCCAGTAGAACATTCCAGGTGGCTTTCTTCTATGGTTATTGTACCTAAGAAAAATAGTGGAAAAATAAGGGTTTGCGTTGATTTTCATGCCTTAAATAAAGTGACTACTCAAGATGGATTTCCTCAGCCCTTTTCAGAACAAGTACTTGAGGAAGTAGCCGGTCACACTTTGTATAGCTTTTTGGATGGTTTTAGTGGCTACAATCAGATAGTGATCCATCCTGATGATAGGGACAAAATAGCCTTTGTTACTCCATGGGGCACTTATGTCTATACTCGCATGGCTTTTGGTTTGAAGAATGCACCAGCTTCATTTAATAGAACAATGTATCTGATATTGGGCAAGTGGTTAACGACCTTTCTCCGCATTTTCATGGATGACTTTTCAGTGTTTTCAAGCATAGATAGAAGAGCAACAGTTCAAGATTTCCATGATCATTTGGAAAATCTAAAGGAAATCTTTGAGCAATGTCTCAAAATAGGTTTAAAGTTAAATCCTGCTAAATGTCATTTTTTGGTCACCAAGGGCACTCTTCTTGGTCACATAGTATCTGCTGAAGGGATAACGGTTGACCCTGCAAAGGTTACTGCAGTTCTATCCATGCCTATTCCACAAAGCCCAAAAGAAGTGCAATGTTTTTTGGGCCATGCAGGATATCATAGAAGATTCATACGAATGTATTCAGAAATAGCTAAGCCCTTATCAAGGCTTAGCAGTAAAAAGGTCCCCTTCTCATGGAGTGCTGAAGCTGAGAAAGCATTTTGTGAACTGAAAACGAGGTTATGTACTGCTCCACTTTTAAGTGTTCCTAACTGGTCATTAGAGTTTCATGTGCATACAGATGCTAGTCTTTGTGCTGTTGATGCAGTTCTAGCTCAACCATCATCACACAAGGTTGATAAACCTATCTCCTATGCGAGCAGACTACTCACCTAAGCAGAAAGGAACTACAGTACGACCGAAAGGGAAGGCTTGGCTATTGTATTTGCTCTTCAGAAGTTTCGGCATTACCTTCTCGGTGTACATTTTATAATCGTATCCGACCATCAGCCCTTGAAGTACTTGATAAACAAGCCTAGAGTAGCTAGAAGGATTTGGAGATGGTTACTCCTCTTTCAAGAATTCAACTTTGATATTCATATTGAGCCACGAAGAGAGCACTACATGGCAGATCAAGTGTCCAGGACTGCAATGAGCGAGAAGGCAACATGTATTAATGATGAACTAGTGGATAGTAATCTCTTCCTAGTAGCAACTCAGGCTGATTGGTATGATGGAATTCTCGATTTTCTTACTACTAGAAAACTCCCAGAGCATTTGACACCTATAGAAAAAAGAAGATAACTCCTTAAAACCAAGGCATACTCACTCATAAATGGGAGTTTAGATAGATATTGTCAAGATGATATCTTGAGAAAGTGTGTTTATCCAGAGGAGGTGAATCTTTTGTTAAAAGCTGGACACAATGAACATCTAAAGGGGGAAGAATTGGCTCACAGAATCATCCACAAGGGACTATGGTGGCCTCATATTTACAAGGATGCGATCAAGTTTGCTAAAGAATGCAACATTTGCCAGAGATATGCTCCTACGCCAACCAGATTGAATTTCCAACCATTAGTCATATCTACAGGATGGCTCCCATTTGAACGATGGGGTCTTGATTTCATAGGACCAATTAGTCCAACTAGTCAACCTAGGGGTAAGAAGTATATTTTGATGGCCACATGTTATGCAACTAAATTGATAGAGGCTAAAGCTACTGTGGACTGCACGGCGTTAACAGTAGCTAAGTTCTTGTATAAACGTATTTTCTCAAGATTTGGTTGCCCACTGGAAATCACTAGTGATAGAGGAACACATTTTGTAAATCAGCTGCTCCAATTTATAGTTGACAGGTACAAGGTCTTCCATAAAAAATCTTGTGCCTACTATCCAAGGGAAAATGGGCAAGCAGAGAGCTCCAATAAGATTTTGATCGGGTTGCTGTGCAAATTATCTTTTGATCATCAAAGCTTTTGGCCACAAGCATTGATCGGTGCAATTTGGGCTTTCAGAACTACAAGAAGGGGAACCACTTGTGAGAGTCCATTTCGCTTAATATATGGAAAAGAGGCATTGGCCCCATTTGAATTCATTATCAAAAAGGAAATGGGAACCAAAACCATTGGAATTGAACCTCCCATTGAAAGATTGATGGCATTAGAAGAATACCGAGAAGGAGCAATGCAAAAACTTCAGGTAACACAAGAAGAGTGCAAGAGATTGCATGACAGGTATCTGAGGTCTAATGAAGTTCAGAGAGGATCCATGGTTTTAGTGCATCAGGTCCCAACAATTCCAACCAAACTGGCACCTAAATGGATAGGACCTTACACGGTGGTAAAGGTACTACCTCATGGAGCAGTACATCTCGAGGATTTGCAGGGTAAGAGGATACCCGTGGTCAATATCTCTAGGGTGAAGAAGTACCTGAATTAAGGTAAATTGGAAGCATTTCATCGTACCTACCGTATTTCATTAAGTGATTGCAGTTTATTATATATTTAAAAAAAAAAGTCAAAAAAAAATCCAAAACAAAAACTGGTCAATATCTCGAGGGTGAAGAATCACCTGAGTTAAGTCAAGGAGGAAGAACTTCCTTCACTATCTTGTTTTCACCTTCGGGAATTGCATCGGGACGGTGCAAAGACTTGATGTGGGGGTCTATATCGTGGCATTTCCCTCTCTCTCTCTTCCTCGTGACCCCCTGCAACTCCACAAGCCCTCCTCTTTTCCCCCACCACCCCCGCTGCCCCCACTATCACCAGGACCCCCTCCAACCCCATCGTCCCCTCCTCTTTTCCCCCACCACCACCGTGGCCCCCACCATCACCACGACCCCCCTCCAACTCCACCAACCCTCCTCTTTTCCCCCACCACCTCCGCGGCCCCCACCATCACCACGACCCCCTCCAACTCCACCATCCCTCCTCTTTTTCCCCCACCACCCCCGCGGCCCCCACCATCACCAGGACCCCCTCCAACCCCACCGTCCCCTCCTCTTTTCCCCCACCACCCCCGCGGCCCCCACCATCACCACAACCCCACACAACTCCACACCCCTCCACAGCCCTCCACAAACTCCAAAAACCCCACACAACTCCACACCACACCACAACCCTCCACCACTCCACGACCCACCACACAACTCCACACCCCCCCACAGCCCTCCACAAACTCCACAAACCCCACACAACTCCACACCACCCCACAACCCTCCACCACTCCACGACCCCCCATACAACTCCACACCCCCCCACAGCCTTCCACAAACTCCACAAACCCCACACAACTCCACACCCCTCCACAACCCTCCACAAACTCCACAACCCCCCACAAACTCCACACCCCCCCACAGCCCTCCACAAAGTCCACAAACCCCACACAACTCCACACCACCCCAAAGCCCTCCACCACTCCACGGCCCCCCACACAACTCCACACCCCCCACAGCCCTCCACAAACTCCACAAACCCCACACAACTCCGGACCACCCCACAGCCCTCCACCACTCCATGACCCCCCACACAACTCCACACCCCCCCACAACCCTCCACAAACTCCACAAACCCCACACAACTCCACACCCCTCCTCAACCCTCCACAACCCTCCACAAACCCCACAAACGCCACGAACCACAGAAACCCCACAAACCACACACCCATCCACACCCCTCCATAACCCCTCCACAACCCCCTACGACTCCACACCCCCCCACAACCCCCCACGCCCCCACAACCCTCCACAAATCATCGGCATCAATTATCGTATGAAAAAAAAAAGGTTCGCGAATCAACTTGTCAAAAGGAACGACTCCACACCCCCCCACAACCCCCCACGCCCCCAGAACCCTCCACAAATCATCGGTGTCAAATATCGTATGAAAAAAAAAGGTTCGCGAATCAACTTGTCAAAAGGATTCAAAAGGTCTTTTGCCGCATGCACTTTGGAGGAATCAAACCCAAATCTATGCCATGAGAGGGGGATGGACTATCCAAGTGCCCGTCAATTTTTTTACATGGAGGTATGAGACAACATATACTAGACAATGTTCTCACCAGTTTTTGATGGATATTTGGAGGATCATTTCTTATCCAAACCCTGCAGTGTTATATATCATTGGAAAGCTCTCGACGAGTACTTTCCAATGGTGCAATAATAACTTTGAAATCTTCGATAAATTTTTCATCACACCCCAAAAACCCCCACAACTCCCCACAACTCACCCCCTATTCCCACCCACAACCTCCCACAACCCCCGTAATCTCCCTCAACTCCCCACAACTCACCTCCCACACCACCCACTTAATATGTAAGTATCAAAAGCTACTATAGAAATTAGGTGAAGGATGTGCTTCTTAGGGTCATTCAAACATCACGGGCGGCACAAAATGAGGATCTCAGCTTGCATGCAAAAGTGACAGTAAAAGTGTACGTGGTAAAAGTGAAAGTGGAGAAATGACTATTGCCGCCAACCATTCATGATGACTGCCTATTTTTGAGGATTCAATCCAAGATTGGTGGCATATTTGATCTACCCCTCCAATTTTGGGCAATCAATCGGTGCATGATCAGTGGACGTGAGGAATTGGCAAAGCCCTCTTGGCCTATTGGATCCTATAAAAGCAATGGATTTGTGTTCATTTGGGATACATTCAGATACACACATATACTTACATGCGTACAGGGGTCCTCTCTTCGCACTATGTGGTTACAAGCCTACTGTAGGAAGTCACTCTGTGGTGTGGATACAAAGCGTGGGCTTCCCAGTTACAAGCCTACGGTAGGAAGTCACTCTGTGGTGTGGATACAAAGCGTGGGCTTCCCAGTGGAGGGCTAATAGCACTATAGTGTGAAGAGAGTGGCCTGGCCTGTTACACTTATGTGTTCCTCGAGTAGCTTTGATGTGAACCTTTTCCCTATACATTGGCACTTTCTACTCTAGTGCTGGCTAGAGGTTTTTTCCCCATGTTACCACATACTTGATACTCTCATATGTGGTGGTACTTTGTACTTAGGGATATTATTCAGCTCTTACTTCAGTTCAGTTTTTCGATCAATAGAGAGAGCAATTCCAGCCATCGTCTTCTCTGTGTGTCTTGCTGCGTTTGTGCTCTTTGTGTGTGCTTCTTGTGTGTCTCTGGCACTTCTACACACACCCAACAGTGGTATCAAAGCAGGTTCAGCTTCTTCTCAAGTTTCGGTTTTTCGCGTCACGGCGCGCGCGCACTTTAATAGTGCAAATCAACTTCAGAGCATAGAAGTGTGAATTTCAGCAGCCCGGAAACATTTCCAGCAGGTGTGGTGGGGTTTTACTCCCATTTCAAAGCCATTCGTGCAGTCAGAATCGCCATCAGAGTGATGGTTTATGAGCTGAAATTTCAGCACTCATTTCAGTTTTCGTCGAAGTGAAGATTTTGTCACATTCTTGTTCCTTAGTGAAATGGCAGGCAGCAATGACTTGTTTGGCATGCTTCAAGCTGAAGATAAGCTTGATGGGACCAACTATCCAATGTGGTCTTACATGATGAAGCACGTTCTTGTTGCAAAACAACTTTGGAACATAGTGGCAGATGTAGATCGAAGACCGGCAGGTGCTTCTACTTCACAATCTACTGTCACAGATGGAGCTTCTTCTTCGAGTACAGTGGTTTCTCCTTCTCCACCTACATAGGGGCAGCTTAGATGGGATGGAAAAGATGCTCAAGCTCATGCTTTGATTGCGCTTTTAGTGAAGCGTCATATAGTTCCACACATTCGGTCATGTTCTACATCACGACAGGCATGGGACACTCTTGCTTCTTTGTATGCCGTGCGTAATGAAGCACGTGTTGCATACTTGAGGAAGCAACTTGAGGATGTATGTATGGCTGAAAATGAGTCAGTGGATGTGTATGTGACACGCATCAAGGACTTGAAAGAACAATTGGCAAACATAGATGAGATCATTCCGGATGCATCACTCATTTCTACATTGTTGAAAGGATTACCGGAATCCTTTCAAAGCTTTGCTACTACACTCCGTTTGGTTGCAAAAGGAAATCCTAATATGTATGCATTTGATGAGGTTGTGTCTCTTCTTTTGCAAGAAGAGCAATCTAGAGTGAATAGGAGTGGTTTGATTGAGGGAACGCAAGCACTTGCTATCTCACAAAAGGGGAAAAGCAAGTATGGTTCAGCTTTTGGTTCATCAAAACCAAAGCCTCAAGCTTCCTCTTCCACTCATTCCTCTAATGATGGTGATTTGCAAAAGAAGAAGAGATGCAAATATTGCCAGAAGGCTGGTCATACTATTGATGAGAGTAGAAAGCTTGCTAAACGCAATGAAAAGAAGAAGGAATCCGGCATGTCTATTGCTGAAAATTCAGCAAATGCAAAGAATGATGAAGCTAACATGGCTCAAGATTTTTGGGCATGTGTTGTTACATGTCATTATGATGCTTCTTTACATTCTAAATGCATGGTTGTGAGTGAGGCTGATTCGGATTGGTTCTTTGATAGTGGTGCTTCAAAGCACATAACATCATGCAAAAGATTTTTTGCCTCTTTGAAAGATGCACCTAAAGGAGGACATGTGGTGTGTGCAAACAATGCCTCTTATCCTATCATTGGAGTAGGAGAAATTGAGCTTACGGCTGCAAATGGAGGTGTGATTCTCTTGAAAAATGCATTGTATGTGCCCGGTATCAAGAAGAACTTAATTTCAGTTTCGTTGATTGCCAAAGCAGGACTTCATGTACACTTTGTTGATGATAAGTCTATGGTTCATGATTTCAGCAATGGCGATGTTATCGTGATGTCCGGTACATTATGTGATGGTTTGTATCGCATGGATACATACAAGAGGGCTGCCTCGAATGCCTTGGTTGCTCATACTTCTTCCATAGCTGAAATGGAGCTTTGGCATGCTCGTTTTGGTCATTTAAACTTCAATAGTTTGCTCTACTTGCAAAAGAAGGACATGGTTATTGGCTTGCCTACACTTGAGTCCATTGAAAAGCATGCATGTGAAGGTTGCATTCTTGGAAAAATGCATTGTGCATCTTTTCCAAAAGATAGTCACACACACACTACAAGAAAATTGCAACTTGTTCATAGTGATGTATGTGGTCCGGTCAAGACTCCATCTTTTGGGAAGCATGTATATTTTGTTACCTTCATTGATGATGCTACTCGCCATACATGGGTGTATCCTATGAAAGCAAAGAATGAGGTATTTTCTTGCTTCAAAGCATTTTTAGCTATGGCTGAAAATTTTTCTTCACAAAAGCTTTTGACTCTACGCACGGATCGTGGTGGTGAGTACATGTCACATGAGTTTAATGTTTTTCTTCGTGAAAGAGGTATTTCACACCAATGTACGGTGCCATATACACCTCAAAAAAATGGTGTTGCTGAGCGTAAAAATAGAACTCTACTTGAAATGGCACGATGTATGGCTAAAGGAAAGCATCTTCCTCATAAGCTTTGGTTGGAAGCGGTCATGTGTGCAAATTATGTGTTGAATGCCTGCCCTACAAAAGCATTGAGAGTCATCACTCCTTATGAAGCTTGGAATGGTCATAAGCCTATGGTTAGTCATATGCGTATGTTTGGTTGTTTGGCATATGCTCTTGTGCCATCACAACAACATCACAAACTTGATGACAAGGCAAAGAAATGTATATTTGTTGGTTATAGTGCTGAAAGTAAGGGATATCGGTTGTACCATCCATTGACGAACACAATTATTGTGAGTCGAGATGTGGTATTTGCTGAAAATTCAGTTTTTCCTCTACTTGAATGCAAAAAACTGCCAACAGTTAGCTCACAAGATGTGTTCGATACACTCATGCCTTTGTTCCAAAATGGTGCGCTTGACTATGGCCATGTAGACCAGCCAACTGAGGTTCAAAGGGCTGAAAAATTCCGGCCAAATAGGGCTGAAAATGCAGAGAATTTCCAGCCAAACATGGCTGACAAAATTCAGCCAAAAATTGTCAAAACTGTTGGAAATTTTCAGCCACATATGGTTGAACATTTGCATCCAAATATGGCTGAAACTGAGCACGAAATTCAGCCCACGCATGATGTACATATTGAAGATGTTTTACATAATGAACGCATGTCTATCAAGAGTGCACAATCTATGCCAAAGTGGCTGAAACAAACTTTGCAGGACAGCAAATTGAGTGCACCTTTACTTGGTAGAACAAGGTCAAGCTCTCACCATGCATCAAGTAATTTTGTGGATTATTCTCTTATTGCTACAGCATGTAATGAAGAGCCACTTTCTTTTGAAGATGCATGTGACGATCCACAATGGATGAGTGCTATGCAATCAGAAATGGATTCCATACATAGGAATGGTACTTGGGAGTTATGTGAATTGCCAAAAGGAAAGAATGCCATTGGTACAAAGTGGGTTTACAAGATTAAGAGAAAATCTGATGGTAGCATTGATCGCTACAAAGCTAGATTGGTTGCCAAAGGATATGCGCAACAATATGGCATTGACTATGAGGAAACTTTTGCACCTACTTCACGCATGACTACCATTCGTACCGTGGTTGCATTGGTTGCCCATCGAGGTTGGAAAGTGCATCAATTGGACATAAAAACAGCCTTCTTGAATGGAGATTTGCAAGAAGAGGTCTATGTGAAGCAACCTCCTGGATTTGCTATGAAAGGGAAAGAGCATATGGTTTGTCGCTTGCATAAAGCCTTGTATGGTCTCAAGCAAGCTCCACGTGCATGGTATGACAAAATACATAAGCACTTGATTGCTCTTGGCTTCACATGTTGTCCGATTGAAAGCACACTCTATGTACGCAAAAATGGGGCTGATCTGATAGTGCTTGTTCTTTATGTCGATGACATACTCTTGACTGGGTCACGTAATGCAAAACTTGACATTCTTATGGCTGATTTGCAGCATACTTTTGATATCACTTATCTTGGTCTTTTGAGCTACTATCTTGGCATCCAGTTTGTATCCGTTGAGGGGGGAATTGTTATGCATCAAGGAAAGTATGTTGAAAAACTACTTCAACGTTTTGACTTTGAGGATTGCAAGCCAGTTTCCACACCAGTTGAGACAGGATTTAGATTCTCAGTTGAGGATTCCAGTGATGCATTTGACACTTATCTTTATCAGCAGGCTGTGGGGTGTCTTATATATGCATGCAACACAAGGCCAGATATACAGTATGCAGTTTCCCAGTTGAGTCGATTCATGCATAGCCCTAGCACTAAGCATTGGCAAGCAGTGAAATGTGTGTTTAGATATCTTCGAGGCACTTTGAGCTTAGGTCTCTTTTATGGTAGAGATGTCCAGCCATGCTTGCATGCTTTTATAGATAGTAATTGGGCTGGTTGTTATGATACTCGCGTGTCCACTAGTGGTAATTGCTTTTTCCTTGGAGACTCATGCATATCTTGGTTGAGTAAGAAGCAACCTACAGTGGCGACATCGAGTTGTGAAGTTGAGTAGAGGGCATTTTTCACAGCTACAGTGGAGTGTATATGGTTGAGATGCCTATTGATGGATATTTGCATGGAGATTGATGCTGCTACGCATATTCTCACAGATAGTCAGAGTGCTTTGGCTGTTACACAAAACCCAGTGTTTCATGCACGAACCAAACATATTGAGGTGCATTATCACTATGTGAGAGAGCGCCTTCATGCAGGAGATATTGATTTGGTATATGTGCCTACACAAGATAATGTGGCAGACATATTCACCAAAGCTCTTCCACGGGAAAAGTTTGAAGCTTTTCGCAAAGCTTTAGGCTTGTTACCTTGTGGGGGCTGATCTGTCACTCTCTGTATGTGTTCACATCATTCGCTCCAGGGGGGTTTGTTACACTTATGTGTTCCTTGAGTAGCTTTGATGTGAACCTTTTCCCTATACATGGGCACTTTTTACTCTAGTGCTGGCTAGAGGTTTTTTCCCCATGTTACCACATACTTGATACTCTCATATGTGGTGGTACTTTGTACTTAGGGATATTATTTAGCTCTTACTTCAGTTCAGTTTTTCCATCAATAGAGAGAGCAACTCCAGCCATTGTCTTCTCCGTGTGTCTTGCTGAGTTTGTGCTCTTTGTGTGTACTTCTCGTGTGTCTCTCGCACTTCTACACACACCCAACATGGTCTTGTCTTTCAGTGTGAGTCAGTGGTATTTTATGCTCTTTTCCTTAGAGCAATTCTTTAGACTTTGTATTGATGAGGGCTAATCTGCATCTAGCTGTGTTCATTGTATGGATTGGAGGAATCCCTTGTAACGAATGTGTTTAGTTCTGGAGTGGCATGCTAGCCCAGAGCATCAACTTTAGAGAATTTCTCTTGCCTATGTTGTAATCATCCGTTCGAACTAAGGAGTGATTGGTCTTCCTTCATTGTCAGAATTCATTAATATTTTCTTGAGTATTGACAACTCTGTGCAATCATTGATTTCTGCCTACTCACAGAAGTGTTAAAGGGTATATTTCCCTAAGGAGAACCTCCCTTGAGTAGGTGAAGTACTGGAGTGCTTGCTGCATGCTCCTGTTAAAAGTAGATACCCCAATACCTCCTCTACATCTGGTATGTTGATTCAGGTGCTTCAAATCACGTGACCAGTCATGCAGAATGGTTTAGTACTTTGCAAAAATTTCCAGTTCTTGGATATATTGAAACAGGTGATAACACATGTAGCTCAGTGATGAGTAGCACCTCCTTTAATGTCAATCCGGGAAGACGTGAGGATGGTATGAAGACCTCGAGCAAGTGGAGGCACAGGTGCGTGAGTGAGAAGCACACAAGCATGCACACACATACACGCACACGCGCACATACGGCAAGACAAAGAGTGAGAAGCAATGGAGTTCTAGATTACTTTCAAAAAGCTCTTACAAGTTCATTTCAATTACAATCCACCCTCAAAAATGAGCTCTCTAGCTCCTTTTATAGTTTTTGACTAGCTTTGGCCTTGTTCAGACCTAGTGTCCGGCCTAGTTAAAAATTAGGTTCTAGGGCTTATTAGAGGGCTCAAACGAGATCTAAAACATATGAAAATTGGCAGGTAGATACTTCTAAAGCTCCTCAAGCTCAAGGACTCCTTGGCTTGCACAAAATGGAGCTACAAAAATACGAAATGATATTTACAATGGTTTTTAGTGATGAAAATCACTATTTGTGTAGGGATTTTCTCTGTTGATTTGTCATACACCTCTTTGAGCTCCCTACTTGCTCTTTCTTCTTGTGTGCTCAACTCCTTGATGTCTGAAAAATTAGATGGCCTACTTGCCAGATCTTCTTTGACTGCCATGTCTGCTTGTGCTGTCCCTTCGCTCTGACTCTCTTCGTCTTGTGGCTCCTTCGATTCCCTGACTGCTGCCAACACCCCCCCCACTCTCGCGTCTGTCGCCCCTGACAGTCCCTTGTCTAGAGGTTTTTTGAACATAATATTGAACGACATCCGAGGCTAGGTGGTGTTCTTCGAGTCGTAAGCCGCGTGCTAGATCTGTGAGCAAATCATCCCAATTCACAGGTTCGGGAACATCTGGATGAGGCACCCTCAATTGTTCTGAGTGAATAATTCTCTCCACAGCAAATAATTGGAGGAGATGTGATGGTCTAGGTATAAAGATTTCGGAGTGATATTCCCAGAATCCTGTGATGAACATTGTAGCTCAATGATGAGTAGCACCTCCTTTAATGTCAATCCGGGAAGACGTGAGGATGGTATGAAGACCTCGAGCAAGTGGCGGCACAAGTGCGTGAGTGAGAAGCACACAAGCATGCACACACATACACACACACGCGCACACACGGCAAGACAAAGAGAGAGAATCAATGGAGCTTTTAGATTACTTTCAAAATGCTCTTACAAGTTCGTTTCAATTACAATCTAACCTCAAAAATGAGCTCTCTAGCTCTTTTTATAGTTTTTGACTAGCTTTGGCCCTATCCAGACCTAGTGTCCGGCCTAGTTAAAAATTAGGTTCCAGGGCTTATTTGGGGGCTCAAACGAGATCTAAAAAATACGAAAATTGGTACGCAACTACTTCTAGGGCTCCTCAAGCTCAAGGACTCCTTGGCTTGCACAAAATGGAGCTACAAAATGTGAAATGATATTTACAATGATTATTAGTGATAAAAATCACTGTTGTTGTAGGGATTTCTTCTAGTGATCTGCCATACATATCTTCGAGCTCCTTACTTGCTCTTCCTCCCTGCATGTCCATCTCTTTGATCTGCATTAGTGTCTTGAAAAAATATTGGCCTACTTGCCAGATCTTCTTTGACTGCCCTGTTTGCTTGTGCTATCCCTTCGCTCTGACTCCCTTCTTTGACTTTCACGTCTTGTAAGTCCTGGTGTACCAAGGCTACTGCCAACACCCCCCCCACTCTCGCGTCTGTCGCCCCTGACAGACCCTTGTCTAGCTGCTTTGTGGACGTAATATTGGACAACATCCGCGGCGAGGTGGTGTTCTTCTAGCCTGAGTCCCCTTGCTAGATCTGTCAGCAATGCATCCCAATTGACTGGTCCTGGGACATCTGGATGTGGCACCCGTAATTGTTCTGAGTGAATGGTTCGCTCCACAGCAAATAAATGGAGGAGATGTGAGGGTCTGGGTACAAATATTTCTGAGTGGTATTCCCAGAACCCTGTTATGAACATCTCCTCGAATGTTTGTTTAAAGCAGGCTGGGAGGTATTTTATTCTGGCGTGCCAAGCATATATCACCTCTATGGAAGGAGTGGTGCTCATGTCATAAACTAAATCCTGGTTTCCTGTAAGGAATCCGATGCCTGAGAAGTGTGGGTCCTTGATATTCTTGAATGTCCTGAATGTAATAAGCATTAATTCAAAAATTTTCATGCACATCTGGGCCATTACATCAGGGGTATTCCTTAATCGGATGCTCCAGTGCCGTATAGTGGAAATCATGTAATTGACGGTGGGAGGCCCTTGAGGGGGTGCTAGATAGACGTAGTTTAACCATTTGGCGCAGCCCTTGATATTCTTGACTGCAAGGGTAAATTCTGGCCATGTGCGTCTGCGGAATACAGGAACGTAACAAGGGTTATATTTAATAAAAAGAGGCATATTCGTCCAGGTGCGAACCATCTCCGGGTAGGTTTCGAGGAGTCGGATCCTCCAAGTGGGTTGATGAATGGATCCTTTTTTAGCGCTCTCTGGAATGTCTTCTGGCCCAAATTGTGTAGCAAACGTTGGAGGTTTGCCACATCTTTGTTGGATTTCTGCATTGTAGTCCGCCAGGAGTATACAATATGGCACGTATTGATCATCATTGGTTCCGATCCATCTATGGTGGGACATGCTGCGGAAGTATTCTGATTTAATAATAGTGTCCTCTATCTTTGCCATAGATTGGATTTGAACTGCCACTCGATCTTCATGAGTTGATGCTGTTTTCTCTAGTGTCTGGAGCCACTCAGGTACTTCAATTTCTAACGTATCCATTCCTTCTGCGGTTTGCTCACCACCTGGCATTGGCATAGGAACGTATGGTTCCTCATATGTCTCATCTACCTCGATGGGTACCAAATCCTTGGGTTCTGGGTCGACAACTGGAGAGGGCTGCCTTTCGTGTGTGAGTAATCTTGCCTGTAATTCGGCCACCTGCTCTTTCAATGTCTTGACTTCCTCTGAAGTCGTGGTCGTCTCTGTGACTCTGGGTGCTGTCTGTTGCTCTTGGAGTTGATTGCGCAGCGCATCACGTTCCCTTTCCAAGTCATCATGAGCTTCTAATAGATCTGCATAGCTGTCCAAGATGGTCTTCATTGTCTCTGAGGGCACAGCTTTAAACTGCTCTGGATCAATTTCGTTTGGAGAGCCTTCCATTGCTGCTTCTAGATTTGCTTCATTTTGCTGCTGCAGTCTCTTGTTCTCTTCAAGGGCGGCCGCCATGTGTTTTCTGAGAAGTGCCAGGTTACGCCGGACTTTGAGATTATCGGCTTGGTATACTTCGAGCAAAGCTTCTAGTTGTTTGACACCTGATTCTGTCGATGGTTGGGGTGTTTCCAATAATGTTTGGTGAGCCTGCTCAAGCGTTGTGTAGCGTTGATTCAGTTCTGCATTTTCTGTTTGTAGAATGTGAAATTGTCTTTGTAAGTTCTGATGGTGCGTTGTCAGTTGTTGATACCGGTCATCCAGAGCTCTGTACTCATTCTGGAGCTGGTATACACATTGATTTAATGCAAAAAATATGCTATTTACATTAAATAATGCTGGGAGGGGTGAAGATGCAGGGGGAATGGGGGCGGGAATGGGAGATGTGAATGATGTGGATGCAAGTGGAGAGGTGGGTGGAGGGGGTATGGGCGATGAAGGTGGCATGGGGGGAGGGAGCGGTGCTGTGGCAGGTGATGTTTCCATCGTGTCAATTGTTTGAGTGACGGTGTAGATGGGCATCGTGGGTGGGGTGGATGTGACATCGGTGAACAGGGTGGTGAAGGTGGGCATGGTGACTCCCCCGAATTGGATTCCCGGAGAGAGTGGGATGCCCATGACAATGGTAGTGGTAGTGGACGTGGTAGTGCTAGTGTCGTGTGGTGGAGTGAATTGTGTAGTGCGAGGTGGGGATGGTGGTGACAACGGTGCTTCCTGATATTCTTCTGCTTGCGCTGCCTCGCCTGGTGCTGATACATTGATGTGAATTTGCTTCCCGGACCTCCTGGGACGAACGGGAACCCTTTTCTCAAACCTGTGAATGTAGGCCATTGCCTCATGAATGGCCTCATCCAATCCTACGGCGTCGGCATGAAGGTTCATGGACTCAATGAACAACTCATCCACACCTTCCTCAGCTAGCAAGTCGTTCATGAGTCTCTTGCCCGATTCTAGTGACATCTTATGCTGTTCCTGAACCAGTCGCATGGTTCGATATAGTCTCTTAATTTGTGCCGAATATGCTGGGGCACTTGCTAACTCGGAGAGTTCGTCATATTCTTGATGTTGTTCTTCGTCGGCTTCTTCTTCGTCTCCTCCTGCCTCTTGTTCATCTACATCGACTTCTACAACTTGTGGTTGGGTGGGGGCCGATGTTGTTGTTTGGGGTTGTGGTTCCTGAGCTCGCTCTGCTTCAGCTTCGAGGTTAGAGTCATAGATTAATCTGGCAATTTCTTCATCCGTGAGGTCCTCAAGAGTAAATCCCTGTGGAAATTCCAAATCTGATGGAATGGGTGGAAACACCAGATTAGGCCCCTCTGTGCTTGGTCTTGGTAGCCGGATTGTGAATGGCCTAACTCGTCGTGTCTGGGGAGGGGTGATTTCTGGTGTAGTGGTAGCTCCCCTTGGTTGAGCACAGGGTAATTGGACTCCCCCCCTCATCTTCTTTGATGGGGGGCCTGCTGCTGATAGTCTTCTCTGGAATTCTTGGACTCGGGACCATACGAGTGCCCGCTGAACAGGCACGTCATAAGCCAAGCATCTATAGATTATTCTGGTCAAAGCACAACACCCATGGAGCACATTCTTTTGTTTCTTGTTCCACCTTTGATGCGCTAGGTGGATCTGATCTATGATCCAGTGGGGCACATTGATGGGAAGGCTTTCTGTCTCTGCTAGATATAAGCTGAACCATATTTTTTTCGGGGGCATTGTGAATCGTTCCTGGGCGGGGAAAGCAAAGTGTTGCATGATGGTTCGCAGGTGAAGCGCAATGGTAGGTGTCATCGCTACCATATCCTTCAACTTATTAAGATCCTTGTGCTTCATTCGACCTGGAACCATGGTTTCCTTTTCTGTTGGGATGTGCATGCCATACATACCCAATGCTTCTCTTACCAGATTGAGGTTCAACTTGAACCTTTTAAGCTCATTACTCGGCAGCAGTGATGGCAACACAAAGGTGCTGTCGCCTCCCTTGGCCCTGCTGGGCGTGATTGTACTGATCAGATATGAACATCGTAAAAAATCCGGCTTTGGTAAGTGGGCCCTGAAATAACTGTCCACACCCGCTTTGATCCAAACTGATCTCATGACTTCGGCGTTTTGATAGCTTTCAAACTCGCGTGTGAAAAAGTGGTATCGACCCCATTTGCCATTGAATTCCAATTCTGCTTCCCAGAAATAGGTTCCATCGCCCAGTGGTCCAGCAACATCACTGAACCAATGCGCATGCTTACCTACTTGAGAAGTGTGCCCTTGAGGAGGATCCTGAATGGAGAGCACATGTACGGCTTGAAGTTCTTGCGGCCTTGCTATGAGACGTGGCTCAAGGAGAAGTGTTTCTATGTCCACAATCTGGGCACCAGATCCAGCTTGAGAACTGGTACCTGCTTCTGCCATGGCCCTGTTTGCTGGTTGGTTCTGTGAGAATATAGAACCGAGTGTTAACATCGTAATGGACAGAATAAATCCGTTGTTGTCCCCGTTACAACATTAACATGAGGTAGATGGTGAGTTAGTGGTTAGTAAGTGCACAAAGACAGTGTGTGTAGTTAGTGCTTGGGTTGTCCTAGGAGATTAATGCAGTTAGTAAGTGGGTATGCATTTACAAATTGGGGTCGGGGGGTTTATTACACGTCCTAGGCTGCCAAATGCAGTGGATGGGCTTTGCTTTCGGTTTCGGAGAGACTCTAGAGAGCTTTCTCGGTGTCGCGGTTTGAAAATGAGGCCTTTTAGGGACCCATTTACAATTGATTACATGCACGCTCTTGGGTCTTGGTGTGTTCTTGAGCGTTGAGAACGAGTGAATACTGGCAGTATGCGTAGCTGCGTTATGCTGTTTAGGTTGTGGCCTCAGCGTAGCTACTTGTGCCATCAAGCAAGCCTTAGGCACCCAAATTTGTCTTGATTGTGGGCTAGCCTTCATCGACTTCTTGGGCACCCAACTATATTTCACATTAGCAGAAGAATTTCCGAAAGACTTCTTATTAGTGTCGTGTTGTTGGTTACTAATAAGAGGCTTTGCTCGTGTGGTTGGCTTGAGTGCAACCGGGTGTTCGCCTTTCCGCACCCACACTTTTTCCACTTGCTGGGACATTTTGCTGCGCAGGTACTTTGGATCCCCGACATAGGTAGTACTCTGCTTCTTCGGCCTGTGATCCACCTTGGGTTGTTGCCTTCTTCTGGCCTTTGGAAAAGAAGGGAGTTCCTTTGCATCCCGGACTCCTTTTTTGCGAATATCCTTCCTCTGCAACACATAGTTTTGGACAAGAACAGCATGGTCAACTTCATGTGCACCCCTGGAAGGACCAGGAGTCTGTGCCTTTCCTAGTTCCTTGAGTGCTCCATTGTCTAATTTTACTGTAACTCGACTATGATTGACCCATACCTGAAGAAGTCCACTTCTCAGGTTTAAGTTGACTGCTTGGTCATAGATCCAGTCTTGACCCAAGACAAGGGGTTTAGTGAGATCCTCATCCTGACACACCAGTACTTTAACTGTCATTGCCTCATCATGAATGTAGAGGGGAAGTTCCACCTCGCCCATGCAAGGGGTTTCCACGCCTCCCAATCCTATGAGATATGCTTCCACAGGATTGACAAGTAACTGCAACTCTTGACAGTAAGACAACTTAACAGCACTAGTGGCTGCACCTGAGTCAATCAAGGCTCTTACGGTCCTTGCACTCTTTCCTTGTCCTATCTCTAGGGTTATGAAAGGACGTCTATCAATTATCCTATGCGAGCTTGTTCCTGCAACTTCACACATGGCCATAGGATATCCTTGATCTGGATACTCATTTGTCCTAGGCTGCTCTCTACCTTGCCTACGTAATTTCATCCTTCTGATGCGTTCTAAAGCTTCTGCTTGAGCTTCTTCTCGAACTCGTTTTTCTTCCTCTTTGCGTTTCTTAGCAGTGTTGAGTCGACTGAGCATTTCCTCCGTGAGGGGTTCCTGATACAACTTGACTCTGCAACCGCTAATATAATTTGGGAGAATATCTCCTTCTAACGTGGCTAGTTGTACTGCTCCGCTCGTGGAGATCCTATTGATGATCATTGGTCCGTAGCCTCTCTTTTCTAGCTTCCTTGCATGTTGTTTCAGTGTATAGACTAAAACTAGATCTCCTGCTTTCAAACCCTTATCCTTTATGTGGGCATCAAAGTATGCCTTCTGTCTCTTCTTGGCTGCATATATTCCCGCAGCAGCTCTCAGTCTTGTTTCTCCCAATCGTTCAAGGTCAAAAATTCTAGAGGAGAGCTCATGACCTGTCCATTCGTGCTCTTGTGCTACTCTCAATGTAGGAATCAGGAAGTCCAAGGGTAGCACAGCGTTTTGGCCGAATACCATCTGAAAGGGGGTGGCTTGGAGTACCGTTTTGTAGGCCACTCGGTATGCCCAAACAGCATGGTGTAGCTGTTTGTCCCAGTCAGAGCGTTTAGTGTTCACTAATTTCGTCAGTACATTGCATAGGATCTTATTAGTGCTCTCAGCTTGTCCATTAGCTTGAGGGTGATAAGGGGCAGACTTCTTGTGTATTACCAAGAATTCTTGGAGTAGATTTTCAATCACTTCATTCAAGAAATGAGTGCCTCTATCACTTACAAGCTCTATAGGTAGCCCGTATCTTGTGAATACATTCTCAAACAAGAATTTGGCAGTTGTTTGAGCATCGTTCTTTGTCGTAGCCTTTACCTCTACCCACTTGGTGAGATAATCTGTGGCAACAATGATGTATTCCGCATGAGAACCCTTAGCTGGGGGATTAATAGGACCTACGAAGTCTATTCCCCACTTAGAGAATGCACGTCCACCCATCATAGGTTTCAGTGGCATCTCATCTTTGCGTATAGGATACTGAGTCCTCTGACATACATCACACCGTTTCACATAGGTATGTGCATCCATGTGAAGGGTAGGCCACCAGAAGCCCGCAAATAGAATTGCCCTCATCACCCGATCTGGTCCAAAGTGTCCTCCTGCTACACCTTGGTGAGCAGTTTCCAAGATCTTCAGATATTCACTTTCGTGGACACATAGTCTCAGGTAACCATCTTTACCACGCTTATATAGATTATCACCAATGAGTGAATAATCCAGGGCTTCTTGTTCTAAACTCCTTTTCCTCGCCAGAGTCATGTCTGGAGGGAATGTGTTTGTCCTCAGGAAGGATACTAGGGGTTCGCTCCAATCTGGCACAATGGATACTTGATAAAGAGTGGCATGTTCCACTGGTGGTTTAGTGCAACAGATTGGGCATTCCTTGCACAACTTTTGGACATCCGCTTCCATAGTTGGCCAATGCACTCCGAATCTCTTTAGTGTCTGTAAAGTTCGTTGCTTTGAATGGTGTTGCTCTAGTGCACCTACATGTGCTAATTGCAACCATCTAGCGTACTCATCCTCTTCTACGCAACAAGCCAAGATCCCTTGATCTGTGTGCTTGTACATGCTTCCTGCCATGATGTGGTACTTCTGGGCTTTCAGGACCTCCCTATTCTGCGTGTTAACCACTGGATGGTTAGGCCCATATGTCAATACTGGCACTAATGGCTTAGCCCACTGCGGCACCACTTCCAAATTAAACAAGTAAGCATCAGGAAGGTCATCTGACACTCCTTGTGGGGCTTCTCCCGATGTGAGCCTAGAGAGATGATCAGCTCTCAAATGAGTCCTACCTTTCCTTACCACCACTTCAAAGTCATATTCCATTAGCAAGAGAAACCATCTTACTAATCTTCCTGTATTGCATGGCTTGTTTACGAGATATAACAATGCCTGATGATCAGTAAAAAATTTAAACTTATTTGCAAGCAAATAGTGTCTAAATTTCTTAACTGCATATACCATGCCTAATCCTTCTCGCTCTGTAGTGGTGTAATTCCGTTCAGCCGCATTCAATTGTCTACTGGCATAGGCAATTGGAAGATCCATATTACCTTCGCCAGTAGGTTGTGCAAGCACGCATCCAATAGCATAATTGGATGCATCCACGTGAACATGGAATGGCTTATTCCAATCTGGTGTGGTCAAGATTGGTGCTGAACATAATCTTCGTTTAAGTTCCTGGAAGGAATTCTCACATTCATCCGTCCACTCAAAGTTTGTCAGAAGTCCGTACATGGGCTTTGCAATGACAGCATACATGTGTATAAATCGTCGGTAATAACCACAGTGCCCCATGAAAGCTTGTACTTCCTTGACATTCTTTGGCCTAGGTAGCTCTGCTATGGCTCTCACTTTTTCTTCGTCGATAGATATGCCATTCTTTGACACTATGTGTCCTAGAATCTTGCCTTGCCTGACCATAAAAACGCACTTTTCTGGGTTCAGGCAGACCTGATATTCTCTACATTTGTCAAAGATTTGTCTGAGTTCAGGAATATGGGTTTGTCTAACATTGGAATGAGCACAGAGATCATCAACATAGACTTCTAAACTCTTTCTTAGGAACTCCTTAAACACATGGCACATCAGCCTCTGGAAGGTAGCTGGTGCGTTGGTAAGCCCAAATGGCATTACTCTAAAAGCAAAAATGCCCCATTCTGTAGCAAAGGCGGTCTTATGCTGATCCTCTGGAGCTATGGCTACTTGATTGTAACCCGAAAATCCATCAAGGAAGCTGTACACTTCCTTGCCTGCCACTCTTTCTAAGAGATGTTCTGTGATGGGAAGTGGATAGTTATCTCGAATTGTGGCTGCATTAACCTTTTTCAAGTTAATGCACACGCGCAGTTTGCCATTCTTCTTGGGCACCACTACGATGGGGGATACCCATTCAGTGTGCTCAATTTCATAGATAAATCCAGCTTCGACCAGTCTATCTATCTCTTCTTTGATCTTAGCAGCATAATTATCGTTATATGTATAAGGCTTTTGCTTAGAGGGTTTAGCATCTGAGGTCATGGGAATAGTGTGTGAGCATATCTCGGGGTCTACGCCTTTCAAATCCTTGTAACTCCAAGCGAATACGTCTCTGTATTCTCTTAGCAAGGCTATCAATTCATACTCTTCTTCTTCTGTTAGGTCATGGCCTATATACGTGCATCTCTCCTCTCCTTCTTCCATGGCCACAACTATTTTCTTGGTGGTTTCTTTGTTATCATAGGCCTCTCCTACTTGTGCCTCTCGTTTAGGCATCCTTATCATGACTCTCCTATCGTCTATCTCATACTTCTTAAAATTTTTTGGGACCTCAAACAAAGACTCTTCCTCTTCTGGCGAGGTTTCTCTTTTTCTCCGTTTCTTTCCTTCTTCCTTCGGGGTCACATGTGTTGTTAATCTTACATCATTTGTCACTTCTCCATGCCTCTGGGGTTGACATTCTACTTCATAGAAGTATTCTTCATCTGATGCAAATGGCGGGTCCATAATGATTGACTCTAGATCGGAGTCACTTGCATCCTCAAATGCATCAGGGCTAGGTTCGCATTCTTCTAGAACTGCCTCTCCCATGATTGGCTCTATGGAGAAGACTGAAATGTCATAGCCATCCTCATCACAGTGAGGTGCCCATTGTTCTTCATTGATGGCTATGTCCATTGTTGCTAAAATTTCTGCCCAGCCATGGGGTTCAAATTCCTCGTCTGGAAAAACTACAGGTGCGTAGGCTGGGTCTTGAATGGGTCTATGGGTTTCTTTCGCACCTACCTCTCTGGCTTTCTCTCTCTTCTCTTCTTCTACCGCTACCTTGCACATCCATAAGTGGGTGTCTTCATGCATCCAAGAGGATCCAGACCCTATGGAATGCACCGATTCAGAATCGTCTTTGGCTCTATGGATGGGATTCCATTGGATAGGAGGGACATCTCTATGAGAATAATCCTTGAGATTGACTTTGGTGGTAACGCCCAAGTGTTGCAAATACAAGGAGTTGGTTCCCCAATCCTGTACCACTTGCAACTGTCGCATAAATGGTCTTCCCAAAATCATCTCATAGGCATGATTTTTGCTAAAGTCACATATAGCAAAGCTATGCTCAAACTCAACACCACAAGTGGTGAGAGTTATTCCCTCTAGCAATCCTAAGGGTCTCTCTATGTGACCATCGGCCATCTGCAATTTCATCCTCGTTGGCCTGAGTGCTGGCTTGCCCCAACGCTTCCAAAGAGAAGTAGTGGCAATTGCAACTCCTGCACCTGAGTCCAAAATTGCCTTGGTGGTGTACTCCTGATAGGTGATGGGAAGATAGGTGTTCCCTTCTTCACCTTCACACATATCTCCTATCTTATCCAAGGGAATTTCTGGCACTGTCCTATGGGATCCTGCCCGGGAACGAGGTTTTGCAACTTCAGTGACTCGACTGGCTGCATATTTCCGCGCATTTGGTCTATCCTCAGGCAGTTCTTCCAAAGTGAGATAGCGTTGCACCTTGGTGTTCGTTACTACCTCCGTGTTCCTTGGTATGGCTGAGTCGTCGTTCCTTACCATGACTGTGGGTGCTCTCATACATGTGGACTTTGCTTCCCATGGGCCTGTGAAGTGGGGTAGCTCTTGTATGGAATTAGATTCAAAGTCCAATCTCTCATGAGACTGAACACTCTCATGTTCCCCGTAAATAGGTGGGATGTCTTGTGGGAATTGGTCGTGTGCATCGTCCACAAGTTCAAAAGGAGGGGCAACCTCGCTTTCGTTATCCCATTTGTCTTCTTGAATCTCTCGTAGGAAGTCTGGTGCAAACCGATTCATAGAAGAAAAAGTGTCTGGCTCCGTAGAATTGGGCACATAAGCAACCTGGGAAGGAGGGCTTGTTCTATCGTTGGCTCTCTCTTTGTTCTCGTAATTGGCTGGAGCACAAGCTTCTAGGGGAGGATTACTTATTCTATTACTCTTCCGAGCAGGCTCATACGCTCCCTGAGAAGGAATGTAGGTAACCTGTGGAGGTGCGTGAGCTTTCGAGGGAGGCTTATCTGCTTTTTGGGGGGGAAGATAAGCTTCTTGAGGAGGCACATGGGCTTCCTGAAGAGGCTGGCTTATCCGTTCTCTTACCCTTTCCTTTCCTTGAGGGGTAGGTTCCTTTTCTGATTGTGCAATTAGTCTCTCTATTCTTTCTAAGGAGGGGGAATTGTCTGGTTCCATGAAATTTGGCACATAAGCTTCCGGTGGGGAATGGGTCATGATTTTACTTACATTCTCCCTTCCTTGATTTTTTTCTTCCTTGGCAAATCTAGCGATTATTCCCTCTAACTTCTCTAGGAATCCATCCAAGTGTAATTGCGTTTTGGCTGAGCCAGAGTAATTAAAAAGGCGACTGGCTTCAAACATAGTCTGAGCCAATGCGACCATTTTCGCGCACAGTTTGGTTCTTTCTATCTCTAGGTCAGCTCTAGGATAGCACTTGTCATGATCCGTGACGTTTGGCCCTTCTTGGATTCTGGCCTGATATGCTTTGAGCATCATGTCTATGTCTTCAGGAGTGGGATCAGCTAATACTGATCCTACTCTAGGAGGTGGTGGAATCGTATGACGTGGGTTGGAAGGTGGCGGGTCGGAGGGCGATGGGAGTGGTGGTGATGGGATAGTGTGAGAGGGGGTTTGAGAGGTGATTTCAGTTATCCTAGCTTTGGTTTCTCTTATGCTTTCCTCAAGTTCACTCATCTTTTTAGCCCATTGTCTTTTCATTCTGTCCCGACTATCTTTCCATGCTCTAGTCCTTTTCTTTGTTACGCTCTCGGTTTCACTAGCCTCTGAGTTCTTATCCTGGTTTACCACTTGATTCTGCTGTAAGGCTTGAGCTCTAGTGACTACCTGCACTGGTGCAGTGGAAGTGACACTTCCTGTGGAATCTACCACTAACCCAATAACGTTGATCGGAGTGATTTTTGGCATATTATTAGGATTCTTAGGGCAATCTCGTAAGAGATGTTCTTTTCCACAATCTTGGCAAAAACCTTGGATCGTTACTGACTGGGGTTGTGTAGGTGGAGGCAAAGGACAATCACGAATGAGATGATATCCTTGGCATCTGTAGCACGGTCCTCTTGGGAATGGAGGTCTTACTTGCCTGGCTTGAGGCCTAGGATTGGGGTTTGCATACATGACGTTCGTGTAATCTGACTCCCAACTAGGTTCACTCGGTTCTTCACTATAGTAGGACTCACCATGCTCTGGAGACTGCATGTAGTAAGCCTGGGGACTATCTACATGTGTAGAATCAAAGCTATGGTCACTGAGGTCATTTTCAGAAAGCAATGATGTTACCGGGACTAAGGCTCTATTCATGTTCTCTTCTGCAGCAGTATACTTTACCGGGATCACATTAGCTGGAGCTGGGGGTTGTTGGGCTAACACAGGCTGAGGTCTTTGTTGGTTTTGATATGGTTGCTGATAGGGTTGCTGTGGCCTGCCAAATGGCTGTGGAGGGTACTGGTTCTGGTATCTTCCCTGTTGAGGGTATGGCTGAGGGTAGGGTTGCCTAACCGCCTGCCTGTTGTATGGGCAATCTTGCGCAGTGTGATTGGTGTACTTCCGTTCTATAGTGCAGTACTAGCTACTGGGATTAACTTGAGGTTGAGCCATAATGGGACAGACGTTCGCCATGTGGTCGCCACCACACGTATAGCATCTTTTCACAGGGGCAAACCTCGGAATTTGTTTGCTGGACACGCCTAGTTTTTGTGCCACTTTCTCTGCGAGTTCCTCAATTGATGTGGATTGCGTGGAAGAGTGACTAGAAGCACTATCTGAATCTTTGTAGATTTTGGAAAGCTCTAGTTCTTCCCCTAGGTTATCTTCAATGTCAATGCACATGCGTACACACTCTTCTATAGTCCTAGGGTCTTTTAGATACACATAGGATCTCAATTTCGTACTCAGCAATCCATCAAGGAATAAGGCTACCTGTTTAGCAGATGTGGGCAACTCCGAAACAGGACATCTTTCAAGGTATTGTCTAAATCTTCTTCCTGCAAGTCTCACGGTCTCTTGAGGGGTTTGCTTGAAGCTGTGAATCAATGATGAGGTATTGTGTCTTATGCCACTCTTAGAGAACTCTATAATAAATGCTTCTAGGAGTTGATCTATGCTCCTGAACTGGCGCTCATCCAATGGCTGAAACCATGTAAGTGCGGTGTTCCTAAGGGTTAGACCGAAGGCATTGTACTGTGTGAACAGATCCTCCACTTGTTCCGCTCTCAAGACTTGTTTGAACTCCGCCACATGATCATAAGGATCTCTTGTGCCATCAAAGTAATTCTTCATGGACTTAACTAGTTAGGTGGGTCTCAGAGTTCTTGTGTGCTCTCTAGGTTTCGGCAGAGGGAATCCATCCACGTTTCTTTGGTTCCTGTGAGCTCTCAGCACCTCAGGTTCTACCCTATTCGTCTCCGTCCTCGTTCTTTCTCTGCCTACTGGGTTGGCAAAACTTACTTCTGGTCTATCTCTGCTTCTGTCTCTTTGCGTACCATGAGCTTGGGAAGCTCCAGCCCCAGGGTGACCATAGGATACATTTGATCTTGGTTGGGGGAAAATAACTTCACCCTTCCAAGTGTA
Source organism: Ceratopteris richardii (assembly GCA_020310875.1). NCBI lineage: Eukaryota > Viridiplantae > Streptophyta > Polypodiopsida > Polypodiales > Pteridaceae > Ceratopteris > Ceratopteris richardii. The sequence goes on from CM035420.1 coordinate 188,597,989, forward strand.
AGCATGCCTATCATTTTCTGTCACCACAAAGATCCGTTCCGAAGTGTGATCTAAGTAGGTCACTCTACCTGGGCTATCCGGATCCTTAAACTCATAGATCATGATATTTCCTATATCAGTTGGCTGATTGGATTTATACCTCCAAAAGGCTTCATCAGTTTCTCGATTGAGGAGCAACTCTATGCTCTTGTTGTCTTGGGGGACCCACTCAGGCATGATAATCCTAGTGAGAACTGATTTACCTCGAGGGGTTCTAGGTTCCGCACCCATGTTCCCTTGTTCTAGGTCACCTAAGTCCGCTTCTGAGATTACATTCCCAAAGTCATCTGTCCTATCCGGGTGACTAGTGACTACATATATAGTTCCTTCTTTGTCCAGGTATGCACCGTTTTCAAACTTGACAGCTGGGTGCTCTAGTCCAATGGATTGATCAGGATTTTTAATCTGGACCACGGATCTTCCTAGGCCGTCCTCATAGATGCTAGCACCTAATCGGTTGGTCCTAAGATATTCCAGCTGTGTTTTGTAAGGGCCTTCTACCCTGTACAAATAAGGCACACCTGAACTTCCCGTAGGTCTGTCCATACCTTGAGACATCCCTGATTCACTGGTATCAGAGCTAGGGTAATGAGAGTGGTGACTCAACTGCTGGGCCCAAGACCTTGCAGTGTGATTGACACTAGCCTCTGAAGATCTAAGGCTTTGTCTCTCTCTTACTAGGTGTCGTCCTGATCTAAGGTTCATATGCCTAACTGATTAGCCCAATTTTTTTCCAGAGTACAACCTCGTTGCCGATCAATTGGTATCAGTCACTTGATTCTTTTTAGTTATTTATCGTGTTTAAGGTCTTGTCTGATATTACGTCGTCAGGAACACTTGAATGTTCTCCGTACTTTAGGTTGATCGTTCCACGTTAGGTTCTTTTCCTTTATGTTATCGATAGCACAGAGATAATGTTTTTAACTTGAACTTGAGTTTTTAGGTAATCTTCACTTGATAATTGCCTACCGTTGCCCTAGCTTACTCCTATCACTAGTCGTTCTTAGCTTGAGCTAGGAAATGACAGAGGGAGTTGAGATTATTCCAACCTTACTTGTTGATCCCTTGCTTTATGGTGCTCAAGAACCCGGTTCTCAAGCTTGCAAAGAAACCTTGCTTTGTATGCTCCAAGTTGCTCTCAATGGACCTATAAAAGTTCCACGGTTAGCTCAATGCTTAGATTCTAAGGACAAAACCAACCACTTTCATTCATGTAACATAAACACATATTTGCATTGTGACTTTTAGGAAAATAATTCTAAAGACCCCTGACTTTGAGCCCCCTGGGTATGGTCAACTTCAAAATACCCTATCTGAAAATCAACGCATCATCTTTATAAAAAACAGTTGAGGGCGTGTAGTATATGCCACGAGCTTTCCAGCAAGCCCAAGAGCTCAAAAATTGGATTTCGTATGAAAAAATTAGGACTGTTCAGGGTTTAGCGGGTTAAATCAGGTTTCAATACAAGCTAACAGTCAAACAGGGATACTCGAGTAGCTTGTGGCACGGCCTCGCGATGCAATACTACACCCTAGTGTTTGTCCCACCCTTAGTCAAAATTTAGACCAATAATTTTGCCTTGAAAATTTGACCTAATTTGCCCTTCTAACGCGTTCGCAAAGTCTGTCCGTCGCGATTGACAGGTCAGTCGCGATCAACGTGTCGATCGCGATTGACAGGTCTGTCGTGGCTGTTAGTCGCGATTGACTGGTCAGTCGCGATTGACACGTGGCCGAAAAGTCAATCAATCGTGGTCAAAGGGTCGTTGACTCTGTCGATCACGATTGATGGGTCGATCGCGATTGACAGGTCGGTCGCGAGGGTCACTCAGTCGTGGTCAAACAATCGTTGACCGTGTCGATCGCGATTGACAGAGCCGTCGTGGTCTGTCCGTCGTGGTTTGTCGATCGCGATTGATAGAGCGATCGCGATTGATGACTCGATCGCGATTGACACGTGCACGCGTATGGTCCGTCGGTCGCGGTCAATCGGTCGTTGACTCTGTCGGTCGCGATTGACAGAGCCGTCGTGGTCTGTCCGTCGTGGTTTATCGATCGCGATTGACAGAGCGATCGCGATTGACAGAAATCTGTGGAATTTCAAAAAACTAAACACATTTTTGGGAAGCTCTAGGCCTGTAGGTCATGGATATGCACTTTGTTTAGCAATTAGAGCAATTTTTCTGTCGGTCGCGATTGACAGAGCTCGGCGACACACAGACAATTACTCAGATTTCCGTACCTGCGCAGAGTGCTGGGGACGATGATGCGGCCTGTACCTGCAGAATGCTCACAAAACATGCAAAAAACAGCACATGCAAATTCGCTCTCTCGCTCTCTCTCACAAGTGAAATGAGGGAAATGAGGTGGAGATGGGGATATAGTCAAAAAACTGAAATTTTTGCGATGATGGAGATGCAGGTGGGAGATGGTGATGATGATGATGGTGATGAAGATGGTGAAGAAAGTAAAAGAAAATCGATGAGAGTGAAGAAAATACCTACAACTCCAACGCGTCAACTCTACGTCTTACCATCACACGCTCGTCCTCAAAGCTCGATCCCCGGCAACGGTGCCAAAATTTGGTGTAGCTCAATGATGAGTAGCACCTCCTTTAATGTCAATCCGGGAAGACGTGAGGATGGTATGAAGACCTCGAGCAAGTGGCGGCACAAGTGCGTGAGTGAGAAGCACACAAGCATGCACACACATACACACACACGTGCACACACGGCAAGACAAAGAGAGAGAATCAATGGAGCTTTTAGATTACTTTCAAAATGCTCTTACAAGTTCGTTTCAATTACAATCTAACCTCAAAAATGAGCTCTCTAGCTCTTTTTATAGTTTTTGACTAGCTTTGGCCCTGTCCAGACCTAGTGTCCGGCCTAGTTAAAAATTAGGTTCCAGGGCTTATTTGGGGGCTCAAACGAGATCTAAAAAATACGAAAATTGGTACGCAACTACTTCTAGGGCTCCTCAAGCTCAAGGACTCCTTGGCTTGCACAAAATGGAGCTACAAAATGTGAAATGATATTTACAATGATTATTAGTGATAAAAATCACTGTTGTTGTAGGGATTTCTTCTAGTGATCTGCCATACATATCTTCGAGCTCCCTACTTGCTCTTCCTCCCTGCATGTCCATCTCTTTGATCTGCATTAGTGTCTTGAAAAAATATTGGCCTACTTGCCAGATCTTCTTTGATTGCCCTGTTTGCTTGTGCTGTCCCTTCGCTCTGACTCCCTTCTTTGACTTTCACGTCTTGTAAGTCCTGGTGTACCAAGGCTACTGCCAACAAACATCTCCTCAAATGTCTGTTTAAAGCAGGCTGGGAGGTACTTGATTCTGGCGTGCCAAGCATATATTACTTCAATTGAGGGGGTGGTACTCATATCGTACACCAGATCCTGGTTTCCTGTCACGAAGCCTGCTCCTGAGAAGTGGGGGTCCTTAATATTCTTAAACGTTCTGAAAGTGATCAGCATTAATTCAAATATTTTCATACACATCTGGGCCATCACATCGGGATTATTGCGTAGCCGAATGCTCCAGTGACGGATTGTTGAAATCATGTAGTTCACCGTGGGGGGTCCTCGTGGAGGTGCTAGATAAACGTAATTTAACCATTTTGCGCAGGCTTTGATGTCTCTGACGGCAATAGTGAATTCAGGCCAGGTGCGTCTTCGAAGAACTGGAACGTAACAAGGATTATATTTAATAAACAACGGCATATTATTCCAGGTTCGTACCATTTCAGGATATGTTTCCAAAAGCCTAATCCTCCAGGTGGGTTGATGGATGGACCCACGCTTAGCACTTTCCGGTATATCGTCTGGACCAAATTGTGTAGCAAATGTGGGAGGCTTGCCACATTGTCGTTGAATCTCGGTGTTGTAATCGGCCAAAAGTATGCAGTATGGCACATATTGGTCATTATTGGTGCCGATCCATCTATGATGGGAGATGCTTCTGAAATATTCTGACTTTATGACAGTTTCTTCTAGGTTTGCTAGTGATTGGATCTGAATGGCCACCCGTTCTTCGTGGGTGTTCACTGTCTTTTCCAGTGTCTGAAGCCACTCGGGTGCTTCCACTTCCAAGGTGTCTAGTCCCTCTGAGGTTCGTTGCCCTCCTGGCATTGGCATAGGAACGTATGGCTCCTCGTATGAATCATCTACCTCAATGGGAACCAAGTCTTCTGGCTCAGGTTCAATAACTGGAGAGGGTTGTCTTTCATACTCTAGTAACTTTTTCTGGAGCTCAACCACCTGCTCTGTCAATGCCTTCACTTCCTCTGAAGTCGAGGCCGACTCTATTACTTTGGTTGGAGCCTCCTGTTCCTTGAGCTGGCCATGCAGCTCATCACGTTCCCTTTCCAACTCATCATGAGCATCTAATAGATCTGCATAGCTTTCTAAGATGGTCTTCATTGTCTCTGAAGGTATGGCTTTAAACTGCTCTGGATCAATTTCGTGGGGAGAGCCTTCCATTGCCGCTTCCAGATTCTCTTCATTTTGTTTCTGCAGTCTTGTTCTCTTCAAGTGCTGTGGCCATATGTTTCCTGAGTAGCGCCAAGTTACGTCTGACTCGTAGGTTATCGGCCTGGTATACTTCGAGCAAGGCTTCTAGTTGTTTGACGCCTGATTCTTTCGATGGTTGGGGTGCCTACAGTAGTGTTTGGTGAGCCTGCTCAAGCGTTGTATAACGTTGATTCACATCTGCATTTTCCTCTTCAAGAATTGTAAGTTGCCTTTGTAAGTTCTGGTGATTTGTTGTCAGTTGTTGATACCGGTCGTCAAGAGCTCTGTACTCATTCTGAAGCTGATATACACATTGATTTAATGCTAGAAATATACTATTTACATTAAATGATGCAGGGAGAGGTGAAGATGCAGGGGGAATGGGGGCGGGAAAGGGAGTTGTGAATGATGTGGATGCACGTGGAGATGTGGGTGGAGGGGGTATGGGAGAGGGAGGTTGCATGGGGGGAGGGAGCAGTGCAGTGGCAGGAGATGTTTCCATGGTGTCAAATGTTTGAGTGACCGTGTAAATGGGGATCGTGGGTGGGGTGGAAGTGACGTTAGTGAAGGGAGTGGTGAAAGTGGGCATGGTGACTCCCCCGAATTGGATTCCCGGAGAGAGTGGAATTCCCGTGACGATTGTGGTGATATTGGACGTGGTGGCAATAGTGTCACGTGGTGGAGTGAGTTGTGTAGTGAGGGGTGGGGAGGGTGGTGACAGTGGTGCTTCTTGATGTTCGTCTGCTTGCGTTGTATCTCTTGGTGCTGATGCGTTGATATGAATTTGTTTCCCGGACCTCATGGGACGGGCGGGAACTCTTTTCTCAAATCGGTGAATGTAGGCCATTGCCTCATGAATGGCCTCATCCAATCCTACTGCATCTGCATGTAGGTTGATGGACTCGATGAACATATCATCCACGCCTTCCTCTACCAGCAATTGGTTCATGAGTTTCTTGCCTGCTTCAAGTGACATTTTATGCTGTTCTTGAACTAGCTGCATGGTTCGATATAGTCTTTTTATTTGTGCCGAATACGCGGGGGCACATGCTAACTCTGAAAGTTCATCATACTCTTGTTCTTCGTAGGCTTCTTCCCCTTGTTCGGTCTCTTGTTCATCGACGTCGACTTCTACAACTTGCGGTTGGGTGGGGGCTGACGTTGTTGTATGGGTTTGGGGTTCCTGAGCTCGCTCTGTTTCCATTTCGAGATTAGAGTCGTAGATTAGTCTAGCCACTTCTTCATCAGTGAGATCATTGAGAGTAAAGCCCTGTGGAAATTCCAAGTCCGATGGGACGGGTGGAAACACCAGATTGGGTCCCTCTGTACTTGGTCTTGGTAGCCGAATGGTGAATGGTCTAATGCATCGTGTCTGGGGAGGGGTAATCTCTGGTGTAGTGGTGGCTCCCCTTGGTTGAGCGCAGGGTAATTGGACTCCCCCTCTCATCTTCTTTGATGGAGGACCTGCCGCTGATAGCCTTCTCTGGAATTCCTAGGCCCGGGACCATACGAGTGCCCGCTGAATAGGCACGTCATAGGCTAGACATTGATAGATTATTTTGGTCAAAGCACAACACCCGTGGAGCACATTTTTCTGCTTCTTGTTCCACCATTGATGGGCTAGGTGAATCTGATCTATGATCCAATGTGGTACGTTGATAGGGAGGTTTTCTGTCTCTACCAAATACAAGCTAAACCATATCTTCTTCGGGGGCATGGTGAATCTTTCCTGGGCGGGGAAATCAAAATGCTGCATGACAGTCCGTAGGTGAAGAGCGATGGTCGGTGTCATTGCTACCATATCCTTCAGCTTATTGAGATCTTTATGTTTCATTCTGCCTGGAACCATTGTTTCCTTTTCAGTAGGAATGTGCATACCATACATGCCCAATGCTTCTCGTACCAGATTGAGGGTCAGTTTGAATCTTTTAAGTTCGTGGCCCGGCAATAGTGAGGGTAACACAAAAGTGTTGTCGCCTCCCTTGGCCCTGCTAGGAGTGATGGTACTGATAAGATAAGAACAACGTAAGAAATCGGGCTTCGGTAAGTGGGCCCTGAAATAACTGTCCAGGCCAGCTTTGGTCCATACTGAACACATGACTTCGGCATTCTGATAGCTCTCAAATTCGCGCGTGAAAAAATGGTAGCGTCCCCATTTACCATTAAACTCCAATTCAGCTTCCCAAAAATAGCTTCCATCACCCAATGGTCCTGCAACATCACTGAACCAATGAGCGTGTTTGCCCACTTGAGAGGTGTGCCCCTGGGGAGGATCCTGAACTGGGAGTACATGCACAGCTTGAAGTTCTTGCAATCTTTCGGTGAGATGTGGTTCGAGGAGGAGTGTTTCTATATCCACAATCTGTGCGCTGGATCCGGCGTGAGAACTGGCACCTCCGGCTTCTGCCATGGCCCTGCTTGCTTGTTGGTTCTGTGAGAATATAGAACCATGTGTTAACATTGTAATGGACAGAATAAACCCGTCGTTGCCTCGTTACAACCTTAATATGAGGTAGATGATGAGTCAGTGGTCAGTAAGTGCACGATGACAGTGTGTGTAGTTAATGCCTGGATAGTCCTAGGAGCTAGATGGAAAGATGCACTGTCTGACTACTGCAGTTAGTAAGTGGAGATGAATTCACAGATTGGGGTCGGGGGGTTTATTACAAGTCTTGGGTTGCCAAACACCATGAATGGCTTTTGGTCTTGGTTTTGTGGAGATTCGGGAGGGTTGCATGAGTGATTCTGTTGGGAGTTGTTGTGTCATTGGGACCCATTTACGAGTGAGTCTGTGCGTGCGTCTAAGTGGCAGTGTGTTCGAGTGTATCAGGCAAGAGTGGGTTGCGGCTGCTTGAGCGCGTGAACCCTGTCATGTATGATGTGAATTGTGTGGGGTTAGTTGAGCCCGCAAGCAAGCCTTAGGCACCCAAATTTGTCTTGATTGTGGGTCAGCCTCCATCGACTTCTTGGGTACCCAAATGGATTTCACTTTCTCAACATAGGTTTTAGGAGTCCTCGTATTAGCATCAAGTCGTCGATTACTAATAGGAAGTTGAGACCGTTGTTGCGACTTAGTTACGGCCGGCAGCTCGTCTTTCCGCACCCACATTTGTTTCATCGGCTGAGCTGTTCTGCTTCGCGCGTTCTTTTGGTCTCTCGCCTGGAGAATCTTGAGTGATTGATCTGCCCTTAGTTGCTGCCTCCTTCTGGCCTTTGGAAAAGAAGGGAGTTCCATTGTGGTTCTGGCTCCTTCTTTGAGATCTTCGTTCTTCTGTATCACATAGCCTTGGACAAGAACAGCATGGTCAACTTCATGTGTACCCCTGGAGGGACCAGGAGTCTGTGCCTTTCCTAGTTCCTTGAGTGCTCCATTATTTAACTCCATTGTAATTCTAGTCTGATTCACCCATACCTGAAGAAGTCCACTTCTTAGGTTTAAGTTGACGGCTTGGTCATAGATCCAGTCTTGACCCAAGACAAGGGGCTCAGTGAGGTCCTCATCTTGACACACTAGTACTTTAACTGTCATTGCCTCATCATGAATATAGAGGGGAAGTTCCACCTCGCCCATGCAAGGGGTTTCCACGCCTCCCAATCCTATGAGATATGCTTCCACAGGATTGAGAGTTAATTGCAACTCTTGACAGTAAGACAGTTTAACAGCACTAGTGGCTGCACCTGAGTCAATCAAGGCTCTTACAGTCCTTGCACTCTTTCCTTGTCGTATATCTAAGGTTATGAAAGGACGTCGATCAGTTATCCTATGAGAGCTAACACCTGAAACTTCACACATAGCCACGTCGTATCCTTGATCTGCATATGCATCTTGCCTAGGGTGCTCTCTACCTTGTCTTCTTAATTTCATTCTCCGTATGCGCTCTAGGGCTTCTGCTTGAGCTTCTTCTCGGATTCGCTTTTCTTCCTCTTTGCATTCCTTAGCAGTGTTGAGTCGACTTAGCATTTCCTCTGTGAGAGGTTCCTGATACAACTTGACTCTGCATCCGCTGATATAACTTGGGAGAACATCGCCTTCTAATGTGGCTAGTTGCACTGCTCCACTTGTTGAGATTCTGTTAATGATCATGGGTCCGTAGCCTCTCTTCTCCAATTTCCTCGCATGTTGCTTCAATGTGTAGACTAAAACTAAGTCGCCTGCCTTTAAACCTTTATCCTTAACGTGGGCATCAAAGTAGGCCTCCTGTCGTTTCTTAGCTGCATATATCCCTGCAGCTGCTCTCAGTCTTGTTTCTCCTAATCGTTCAAGATCAAAAAGTCTTGAGGAGAGTTCATGACCCGTCCATTCGTGCTCTTGTGCTACTTTTAATGTAGGTATTAAGAAGTCCAAAGGTAGCACGGCGTTTTGGCCAAATACCATCTGAAAGGGGGTGGCTTGGAGTACTATTTTGTAGGCGACTCGGTATGCCCAAACAGCATGGTGTAGCTGTTTGTCCCAATCAGAGCGTTTATTGTTTACTAATTTCGTCAGTACATTGCATAAGATCTTGTTGGTGCTCTCAGCCTGGCCATTTGCTTGAGGGTGATATGGGGCAGACTTCTTATGTATTACCAAGAATTCTTGGAGCAGATTTTCAATCACTTCGTTCAAGAAGTGAGTGCCTCTATCACTTACTAGTTCTATAGGTAGCTCGTATCTTGTGAATACATTCTCAAACAAGAATTTAATAGTTGTTTGAGCATCGTTCTTCGTCGTGGCTTTTACCTCTACCCACTTTGTTAGATAGTCTGTCGCAACAATGATATATTCTGCATGGGAACCCTTAGCTGGGGGATTAATAGGACCTACGAAGTCTATTCCCCACTTAGAGAATGCACGTCCACCCATCATAGGTTTCAGTGGCATCTCATCTTTACGTATAGGATACTGAGTTCTCTAACAGACATCACAGTGTTTCACATAGGTATGTGCATCCATGTGAAGGGCCGGCCACCAGAAACCCGCAAATAGTATTGCCTTGATCACCCGATCTGGTCCAAAGTGCCCTCCTGCTACACCTTGGTGAGCAGTTTCCAAGATCTTGAGATATTCACTTTCATGGACACATAGCCTCAGGTAACCATCTTTACCACGCTTGTATAGATTATCACCAATGAGTGAGTAATCCTGGGCTTCTTGTTCTAAACTCGTTTTCCTAGCCAGAGTCATGTCTGGAGGGAATGTTTTCGTCCTCAGGAAGGATACTAGTGGTTCACTCCAATATGGCACTATGGACACTTGATAAAGAGTGGCGTGTTCCACAGGTGGTTTAGTGCAACAGATTGAGCATTCCTTGCACAACCTTTGGACATCAGCTTCCATAGTTGTCCAATGTACTCCGAGTCTCCTTAGTGTCTGTAAGGTTCGTTGCTTTGAGTAGTGTTGCTCTAACGCACCTACATGTGCTAAATGCAACCATTTATTGTACTCATCCTCTTCCACACAACAAGCCAAGATTCCTTGATCTGTGTGCTTGTACATGCTTCCTACCATGATGTGGTACTTTTGGGCTTTCACAACCTCTCTATTTTGTGTGTTTACTACTGGATGGTTAGGCCCGTATGTCAATACTGGCACCAATGGCTTAGCCCACTGCGGCACCACTTCCAAATTAAACAAGTAAGCATCAGGAAGATCATCTGCTACTCCTTGTGGGGCTTCTCCAGATGTGAGCCTAGAGAGATGATCTGCTCTCAAATGAGTCTTCCCTTTCCTTACCACAACCTCAAAATCATATTCCATTAGCAAGAGAAACCATCTTACTAATCTTCCTGTATTGCATGGCTTGTTTACGAGGTATAGCAATGCCTGATGATCAGTAAAAAATTTAAACTTATTTGCAAGCAAATAGTGTCTGAATTTCTTGACTGCATATACCATGCCTAAGCCTTCTCTCTCTGTAGTGGTATAATTTCGTTCAGCTGCATTCAATTGTCTACTGGCATAGGCAATTGGAAGATCCATATTACCTTCACCAGTAGGTTGAGCAAGCACACACCCAATAGCATAATTGGATGCATCCATGTGAACATGGAATGGCTTATTCCAATCTGGTGTGGTCAAGATTGGTGCTGAACATAATCTTCGTTTAAGCTCATTGAAGGAATTCTCACATTCCTCAGTCCACTCAAAGTTTGTCAGAAGTCCGTACATGGGCTTTGCAATGACAGCATACATGTGAATGAACCGGCGGTAGTAACCACAATGTCCCATGAAAGCTTGTACTTCCTTGACATTCCTTGGCCTAGGTAGCTCTACTATGGCTCTCACTTTCTCTTCGTCAGTAGATATGCCATTCTTTGACACTATGTGCCCTAGAATCTTGCCTTGCCTGACCATAAAAACACATTTTTCTGGGTTTAGGCAGACTTGATATTCTCTACATTTGTCAAAGATTTGTCTGAGTTCAGGAATATGGGTTTGTCTGATGTTGGAATGAGCACAAAGGTCATCAATATAGACCTCTAAATTCTTCCTCAGGAACTCCTTAAATACATGGCACATTAGTCTCTGGAAGGTAGCTGGTGCATTGGTAAGCCTAAATGGCATTACACGAAAGGCAAATATACCCCACTCTATGGCAAAAGCTGTCTTATGCTGACCTTCTGGAGCTATGGCTACTTGATTGTAGCCCGAAAATCCATTGAGGAAGCTGTACACTTCCTTGCCTGCTACTCTTTCCAAGAGATGTTCTATGATGGGAAGCGGATAGTTATCTCGAATTGTGGCTGCATTGACCTTCTTCAAGTTAATGCATACACGCAGCTTGCCATTCTTCTTGGGCACCACTACGATGGGGGATACCCACTCAGTGTGCTCAATTTCATAGATAAATCCAGCTTCAACCAGTCTATCTATCTCCTCTTTAATCTTGGCAGCATAATTGTCGTTATATGTATAGGGCTTTTGCTTAGAAGGTTTAGCATCTGAAGTCATGGGGATGGTGTGTGAGCATATATCTGGGTCAACACCCTTCAAATCCTTGTAACTCCAAGCGAATACATCTCTGTATTCTCTTAGCAAGGCTATTAACGCATGCTCTTCTTCCTTTGTTAAGTCATGGCCTATGTACGTGCATCTCTCCTCTCCTTCTTCTAGGGCCACTACTATTTTCTTGGTGGTTTCTTTGTTATCATAGGCCTCTTCTGATTGTGCCTCTCGTTTAGGCATTCTTATCATGACTCTCCTGTCGTCTATCTCGTACTTCTTAAAATTTTCTGGGACCTCAAACAAAGATTCTTCCTCCTCTGGTGAGACTCCTTTCTTCTTTCGTTTCTTTCCTTCTTCCTTCGGGGTCACATGTGTGGCTAATCTTACATCATTTGTAATCTCTCCATGCCTCTGGGGTTGAAATTCTACTTCATGGAAGTATTCTTCATCTGATGCAAAAGGTGAGTCCATAATGATTGACTCTAGATCGGAGTCACTTGCATCTTCAAATGCATCAGGGCTAGGTTCGCATTCTTCTAGAACAGCCTCTCCCATGATTGGCTCTATGGAGAAGACTGAAATGTCATAGCCATCCTCATCACAGTGAGGTGTCCATTGTTCCTCATTGATGGCTACATCCATTGTTGCTAGGATTTCTGCCCAACCATGGGGTTCAAATTCCTCATCAGGAAAGACTACAGGTGCATAGGCTGGGTCTTGAATTGATCTATGGTTTTCTTTTGCACCTACCTCTCTGGCTTTCTCTCTCTTCTCTTCTTCTACTGCTACCTTACACATCCATAAGTGGCTGTCTTCATGCATCCACGAGGATCCGGATTCTATGGAATGCACAGACTCAGCCTCATCTTTGGCTCTATGGATGGGATTCCATTGAATAGGTGGTACATCTCTATGAGAGTAATCCTTAAGATTGACTTTGGTCGTAACACCTAAGTGCTGCAAATACAAAGAATTGGTTCTCCAATCCTGTACCACTTGCAACTGCCGCATAAATGGTCTTCCCAAAATCATTTCATAGGCATGTTTTTTGCTGAAGTCACATATAGCAGATGTATGCTCAAACTCGACACCACAGGTGGTGAGAGTTATTCCTTCTAGCAATCCTAAGGGTCTCTCAATATGACCATCGGCCATCTGCAGTTTCATTCTCGTTGGCATGAGTGCTTGCTTGCCCCAACGCTTCCATAGGGAAGTGGTGGCAATTGCAACTCCTGCTCCTGAGTCCAAAATTGCCTTGGTGGTGTACTCCTGGTAGGTAATGGGAAGATAGGTGTTCCCTTCTTCACCTTCACACATATCTCCTATTTTATCCAAGGGTATCTCTGGCACTGTCCTATGTGATCCTACCTGGGAACGAGGTTTTGCTATCTCGGGAACTTGATTGGCTACATGTTACCACAAGTATAGCACCTTTTCACAGGGGCGAACCTTGGGATTTGTTTACTAGAGACACCTAGTTTCTGAGCAACTTTCTCTGCAAGTTCCTCAATCGATGTGGATTGCGTGGAAGAGAGGCTAGAGGCACTATCTGAATCTTTGTATATCTTGGAAAGCTCTAACTCCTCCCCTAGGTTATCCTCGATGTCAATGCACATGCGTACACACTCTTCTATGGTCCTAGGGTCCTTCAAGTACACATAAGATCTCAATTTGGTACTTAGCAATCCATCCAAGAATAAAGCCACTTGCTTAGCTGGTGTGGGTAACTCAGGGATAGGGCATCTTTCAAGATATTGCCTAAATCTCCTTCCTGCAAGTCTCACGGTCTCTTGAGGGGTTTGCTTGAAGCTGTGAATCAGTGAGGAGGTATTATATCTTATGCCACTCTTAGAAAATTCAATGATGAAAGCCTCTAGGAGTTGGTCTATGCTCCTGAACTGTCTCTTGTTTAGTGGTTGAAACCATGTCAGGGCAGTGTTCCTAAGGGTTAGACCAAAGACGTTGTACTGCGTGAATAGATCCTCCACTTCTTCAGCTCTCAAGACTTGTCTAAACTCTGCCACATGATCGTATGGATCTCCAGTGCCATCAAAGTAGTTCTTCATGGACTTAACTAGCTGAGTTGGTCTCAAAGTCCTTGTGTGCTCTCTAGGTCGTGGTAGAGGGAATTCATCCGCATTTCTTTGATTCCTGTGAGCTCTAAGCATCTCAGGTTCTACTCTATTCGTTTCCATTCTCGTTCTTTCTCTGCTCCCTGGGGTGGCAAAGCTTACTTCTGGCCTATCTCTATGTCTGTCTCTTTGGGCTCCATGAGCTTGGGATGTTCTGGCACCAGGGTGACCATAGGACACATTCAATCTTGGTTGGGGGAAAATAAATTCACCCTTCCAAGTGTAAGCGTGCCTATCATTTTCTGTCACCACAAAGATCCTTTTCGAAGCGTGATCTAAGTAGGCCACTCTGCCTGGGCTATCAGGATCCTTAAACTCATAGATCATGATTGTTCCTATATCAGTTGGCTGATCAGATTTATACCTCCAAAAGGCTTCATCAGTTTCTCGATTGAGGAGCAAATCTATGCTCTTATTATCTTGGGGAATCCACTCTGGTGTTATAATCCTAGTGAGAACCGATTTGCCTCGAGGGGTTCTAGGTTCTGTACCCATGTTTCCTTGCTCTAGGTCACCTGAGTCCGCTTCTGGGATCACATTTCCAAATTCGTTCGTCCTATCTGGGTGACTGGTGACTACGTATATGGTTCCTTCTTTGTTCAAGTATGCTCCGTTTTCGAACTTGACAGCTGGGCGCTCTAGTCCAATGGATTGATCAGGATTCTTAATCTGTACCACAGATCTTCCTAGCCCGTCCTCATAGATGTTGGCACCTAATCGGTTGGTCCTAAGGTATTCCAACTGCGTTTTGTATGGGCCTTCTACCCTGTGCAAGTATGGCACTCCTGAACTTCCGGTAGGTCTGTCCATGCCTTGAGACATCTCTGATTCACTGGTATCAGAGCTAGGGTAATGCGAGTGGTGACTCAACTGCTGGGCCCAAGACCTCGTAGTATGATTGACACTAGCCTCTGAAGACCTAAGGCTTTGTCTATCTCTTACTAGATGTCGTCCTGATCTAAGGTTCATATGCCTAACTGATTAACCCAATTTTTCCCAGGTACAACCACGTTTCTGAGTCCTTTGTATCAATTACTTAATTCCCTTTTTATGTTGAATATCATGTTTATACTCTTGTCTGATATCACGTCGTTAGGAATACTTGAGTTTAATTTCGCACTTTAGTTTGGTCGTTTCACATTAGGTTCTTTTCCTTTAAGGTTGTCGTTCACACACACAGGTTATCTCTTGACTTGACTTGATTTCTTAGATAGTCTTTGATTTATCTCGTGCCTGTCGTTGCCTGGAATTACTTCTAACACTACCCGCACTTAGCCTAAACTAAGAATTGACAGAGGGTGTTGCGGGTTTTCCAACCTTGAGTTCCTTTCCTTGTGTTGTTGCCCTGGTGTGCCCAGGACGCGCGTTCCCAAGCCTGCACTTACTCTTGCTTGCGTACCCTTCGATGCTCTCAAAGGACCTATAAAAGGCCCACCGTTAGCTCAAGACTTAAATTCCAAAGACAGAGCCAATCACTTTCATTCATGTAACACTTCACCAATTTGCACTATGACTTTTTGGACACAACTCTAGAGATCCCTGAATTTTGTTCCCCCTGGGTATGGTCAACTTCAAAATACCCTATCTAATATTCCTGATCTTAATTTAACCGTAACCAGTCGATGTTTTTGTTGTACTCCCCGCGAGCTTTCCAACAAAACAAAAATCACGGCAAACGGATTTCGTATGAGAAAGTTATGCCCGTTCAGGGTTTTGGGGCTAAAACAGGATTAAACTAGGTTAACAGGCAAACAGGAATTCTCGGGTTACTTGGGTCATGCCCTCGTAATGCAATATTACACCGTAGTGTTTGTCCCACACTTGGCCAAAATTTAGACCATTATTTTTGCCTCAAAAATTTGACCTAATTTTCCCTTCTAACGTGTTCGCAAAGTCTGTCGGTCGCGATTGACAGGTCAGTCACGATTGACGTGTCGATCACGATTGACAGGTCCGTCGTGGCTGTCAGTCGCGATTGACTGGTCACTCGCGATTGACACGTGGCCGAAAATTCAGTCAATCGTGGTCAAAGGGTCATTGACTCTGTCGATCGCGATTGATGTGTCGATCGCGATTGACAGGTCGGTCGCGAGGGTCTGTCCGTCGTGGTCAAACAATCGTTGACTCTGTCGGTCGCGATTGACAGAGCCGTCGTGGGCTGTCAGTCGCAATTGATGGGTCGATCGCGATTGATGACTCGATCGCGATTGACACGTGTCACGCGTATGATCCGTCGGTCGTGGTCAATCGGTTGTTAACTCTGTCGGTCGCGATTGACAGAGCCGTCGTGGGCTGTCGGTCGCGATTGACAGGTCTGTCCGTCGTGGTTTGTCGATCGCGATTGACAGAGCGATCGCGATTGACAGAAATCTGATGAATTTCAAAAAACTAAACACATTTTTGGGAAGCTCTAGGCCTGTAGATCATGGTTTTGCACTTTGTTTGGCAATTTGAGCATTTTTTCTGTCGGTCGCAACTGACAGAGGTCGGTGACACACAGACAGTTACTGTGAATTCCGTACCTGCGTAGAGTGTTGGGGACGATGATGCGGCCTGTACCTGCAAGACAACTCAAGAAACATGCAAAAACAGCACACACAATTTCGCTCTCTCGCTATCTCTCACAAGTGAAATGAGGGAAATGAGGTGGAGAAGGTGATATGATCAAAAACTGAAATTTTCGCGATGATGGAAATGGAGGTGGAAGATGGTGATGATGATGATGGTGATGATGGTGGTAAGGTAAGAAAGAGAAAAATAGGAGAAGTAACGAAATTACCTACAACGCCAACGTCTCCAATCTACGTCTTACCATCACACGCTCGTCCTCAAAGCTCGATCCCCGACAACGACGCCAAAATTTGGTGTAGCTCAGTGATGAGTAGCACCTCCTTTAATGTCAATCCGGGAAGACGTGAGGATGGTATGAAGACCTCGAGCAAGTGGAGGCACAGGTGCGTGAGTGAGAAGCACACAAGCATGCACACACATACACGCACACGTGCACACACGGCAAGACAAAGAGTGAGAAGCAATGGAGTTCTTAGATTACTTTCAAAAAGCTCTTACAAGTTCATTTCAATTACAATCCACCCTCAAAAATGAGCTCTCTAGCTCCTTTTATAGTTTTTGACTAGCTTTGGCCCTGTTCAGACCTAGTGTCCGGCCTAGTTAAAAATTAGGTTCCAGGGCTTATTAGAGGGCTCAAACGAGATCTAAAAAATATGAAAATTGGCAGGTAGATACTTCTAAAGCTCCTCAAGCTCAAGGACTCCTTGGCTTGCACAAAATGGAGCTACAAAATTACGAAATGATATTTACAATGGTTTTTAGTGATGAAAATCACTATTTGTGTAGGGATTTTCTCTGTTGATTTGTCATACACCTCTTTGAGCTCCCTACTTGCTCTTTCTTCTTGTGTGCTCAACTCCTTGATGTCTGAAAAATTAGATGGCCTACTTGCCAGATCTTCTTTGACTGCCATGTCTGCTTGTGCTGTCCCTTCGCTCTGACTCTCTTCGTCTTGTGGCTCCTTCGGTTCCCTGACTGCTGCCAACAACACATCACATGCTTTTGAGCATATAGGAAACATAGCACTATCTATGGAAGATGGAAAGGTAAAACATCTCGTTGATGTGATACATGTTCCAAATATAACAAAGAATCTGGTTTCTATTGGACAAATGGTTGACCAAGGATTACAAGTCAAATTCAATGCTGATGGATTATATGTAGAGGAGTACAAGCAGGATGGACGATTGGTTGCCAAAGGAAACAAAGTGGGTAGGATGTTCATCTTAAATGTGAAGATTCCTGAAATGAATGCAGCCATGTTTGCAAAAGGTGCAGGAGTTATTGCTAATATAGACATGTGGCACAAACGAATTGGACATGAAAATTTGCAAAGGTTGAAACTGATGTAGTCAAAGGAGATTGTCCATGGACTACCAAATTTCAAAGTTGCAGAAATGCAAAAGGCATGTGCAGCATGTCAATTTGGTAAACAGTCAAGATCATCGTTTCCACATGACAAGCATGTTAGTGAGAATGTGTTAGAATTAGTACATATAGATGTTTCGGGTTTTGCAAAGACCACACCTATGGGCAGTTGCAGGTTTTATGTTACTTTCATTGATGACCATACACACAAAGTATGGGTATATTTCATGAAAGAGAAGAGCGAGGTGTTCACTCACTTCTAGAATTTTAAAGTTGTGGTGGAAAAACAGACACGGAAGTACATTCAGACATTAAGATATGATGGAGGAGGTGAATACATGTCAAATGAGTTCAACAATTTTCTAAAAAATCATGGAATTCGGTGTTAGTTTTCATGCAGGTACACACCACAATAGAATGGTGTTGCTGAATGCAAACATAGACATATTGTAGAAATAGCAAGAGCCTTGATGGCTGAGAAGAATATGCCTCATTGTTATTGGGCAGAAGCTGTGCATGCTGCTGTATACATCATGAACAGAACTCCGACTACTACTGTATATCAAGTTACACTTGAAGAGAAGTTTATAGGTAAAAAGCCAAACTTATCACATCTGAAAGTTTTTGGTTGTATTGCATATGTACATGTCCCAGATGAATTGAGGATGAAGCTTGATCCAAAGGTAGAAAAGTGTTTCTTCATTGGATACTCCCTTGATCAAAAGGGATATAAATGTTATAACCCACTCACATGATAGATAAAGATGAGCAGAGATGTGGTATTTGATGAAATGTCAAGCTTCTATGCAGATGCCAAAGAAGGACTGAATCTTGAACCAAATGACAAAGAAAATGCTGAAAAATCAAGTGCAGAATCTCAAGTTTTGAGTGGGCCGGATGCATCACCAAGCAATAGTTCCAACTCAAATCCATGGAGTGGAAGATTGCATGGAAATTTTAGTCCAGCAAATTCATCAAATACATCCAAGAAAGGTAAAGAAAAGCTTTCTGCTGGTAGTAAAACATGTGCAGGTTTTGAAGACATTGATGGAGATTCGAGCGGTCCAGAAAAGAGTCTTGATGAGGAACTTGGATTGCCCTTTGTGAAGACTCCAGGAGTAAGAAGGGCACATGCAGATGATACAAGGAGAATTGACCTAGGACCAAGAAGATCTGGGAGGATGCGGAATTTAGTGTAACGATTGACGTATGACAGTTATATGGCTCGTCATTGTGCCTACATGACAAAGGTAATACAAGATGATGAACCTTCTTGCTTTGAAGATGCAATTGGAACTACAGATTCGAAAAAAGCTATGGATGAGGAGATGGCTGCACTTTATGAAAATGATACATCGAAGCTGGTTCCATTGCCGCAAGGAAAGAAACCCATAGGCTGCAAATGGGTTTACAAGGTAAAGCATAATGCTGATGGTAGCATAAGTAGGTATAAAGCACGATTGGTAGCTAAAGGATATGCATAGACATATGGCATTGATTATGAGGAAACATTCAACCCTGTAGCTAAAATGCCTACTGTCAGAACACTTGTTGCATTAGCGACAACGAAAGGATGGACTTTGCATCAGATGGATGTGAAGAATGCTTTCCTACATGGTGAGTTATAGGAAGAAGTATATATGGACCAGCCACAAGGATATGAAGATTCAAAGCATCTAGAATATGTTTGTAGGTTGCAAAAGGCTTTGTATGGGCTGAAGCAATCCCCTCGTGCATGGCATGCAAGGATTGCTGATTACTTAATCATCATTGGGTTTTCTATTTGTGATGCGGATCACTCACTATATGCAAGGAAGGCTAATGATGGCATCACTATTAATGAAGGAAGCATCAAAGAGGTAAAGAAACTTCTTATGCAAGAATTTGACATGAAAGATCTTGGTGTGTTGTGCTATTTCTTGGGCATCAAGTTTATACATACAGAAACAGGTATATGGATGTCGCAAAGGCAATATGCCTTGAATATGCTGCAAAAGTATGGTATGGCTGATTGGCCAATTTCTATGCCATTAGATCAAAATTTGAATTTGGACACTACATCAGGTGAAGCATTGGAAAATGCTACTATGTACAGGAAAATTGTGGGAAGTCTTATATATCTCAGTTATACTGTTGGACTTGAAACTGAGTTATACTATTGAACTTGAAAGTGAGTTTATGCAGGCTCCCTCGAAGCCACATTTGGATGCTCTAAGTCACACTCTAAGTTATGTGAGTGCTACTTTGGAATATGCATTGCTTTATGAGGCTGGTGTAGATTTGCAGGTTTATGGATACACAAATGCCAATTGGGCTGGTAGCATTCCAGATAGAAGATCTACTAGTGGTTTTCTATTCTCACTTGGGAGTGAAGCTGTTACATGGAGCAGCAAGAAGCAACCCACTGTTGCTTTGTCGAGTACAGAGGCTGAGTATAGAGGTGCTACAATGGGAGCATGTGAGGCATCATGGCTAGAGATGCTACTTGCAGATTTAGGTGTGGAAGTGAAAAACCCTATCACCATTTATTGTGATAATCTTAGCAGCATACACTTAGCATAGAACCCTATTTTCCATGCTAGAAAAAGCATATGGAGGTACATTATCACTTCATCAGAGAGAAGGTATTACTAGGTGATATTGATCTTATTTATGTGAGAACAGATGAGCAGGTTGCTGATATTTTCACGAAAGCACTTGGAGCTGAGAAGAAGAAGAAGTTTTGGGAGATGCTTGGATTGCAGGATATGGTGTTGAGCTTGAGGAGGAGTGTTGAGATATCAAGCTCAACATGTGATGATCCAGGATGACACGTACCAATTTTTTGGTTCTCTGACATGTATAGTGGTCACACTGGTATATGTCAAAGACACTTCATTGAGCTTTATTAGATTTATCTATTGAGAGCGATGGCACATTTGTTCCTTGCCAATTCACTCATTCGCAGACATTAGGTTTTCCTTATGTACTGATCTTTATATATTGCACTTGTTGTATTCTTGTTTTTTAGGTCATTCTTGTACATTCCCTTTAATGTAATAGAAGAAGAAGAAGATCATTCTTCCTTGCCTCAATCTGTGTGTGTGCTTCTCCTTGAGAGTGAGAGTGTGTGTGTGAGCTCTCTTCCTTATCTCCTTCCTCATGACAATGTATACAAATCCTAATCCCAAGCCCCAAGTGAAACAAACATGACCACCAGCCCCTAGAGGACCATGTGTTAGAAATCAGAGCAACCATGTCATTCGTGAATGTCTCCACCCACCAACTCTGAGACAAGGGTAGAACATCACAATACAAGTCTCTTGTCTTGAGTGTGGAAAAGAACAACTCCCGAGAGATTGTCCCAAGAATCCCTCTAGTGCACCAAAGGTTACACCTGTTAATGTATTAGGCTTAGTAGCGGATTCAAGTTCCAATAGCGGTAATGTGGTGCCTATACATGCTGTTACTAGGGCACACGCCTTACAACAAGCTAAACTAGCTGAGCAATCGGAGCCACGCGAGTCAAGAGAGCCTAGTAAAAGAAAAACAAGAACATGGAAGGATACCAAGGAGAAGGCCAATCGAAAGTGGACCACAAAGTTATCCAAACTAGAAGAAAGCCTAAAAGATGTAAAAACAAAAATAGAAGATATTGCCTCTCAAAACCCCTCACATGTCAAAACTCCATCCACACCACCTCATCCCCACCCACCATCCACTGTAAATAAACCACAACTAGGATCTATTCTTGCAAATCCAACCCCAGAAGACTTGGGCATGATGTTCAAGGCATACCAGGCTCAACTTCAAGAAGGGCCAACACTTGCAAACCTAGACAAGAGCTACCCTAGAGCAGATTTAGAGATTGAACAAAAAAAATGTGCATAAAAATGGTGGAACTTGCTCAAGGTATGTTTGAGGCCAATCAATTGTTCAATCAAATAAATGCTATTACACCGAGTTTGCACTTCGAGGGTTTACTAGATAGATTAGAGCACTTGGTAAATAAACTGCAAATTTCTTTACCTCCATAGGCTCAACCGACTATTGAAAGAGAACGTGCATCACCAAAGAAAGATAATGTTGGACTGAAAATCAGATGGTTGGACTGAAAATTAGTGCTCGGAAGAAGATAATGTTGGCATCATCGAAGAGCACTTCACGAGACTCCTGGGAACCTCGAATCCCCTCTCCCACCATAGAAGGGACTGCATGGCTGCCATTTCTAGGGTTTCCCCCCGGAGAATACCACCCAACCTCCACTCCCTACTTCATGCCCCGATCTCTGAATCAGAAATCATTGAGGTCATTGATGCCCTCCCTCTCGGTAAAAGCCCGGGACCCGACGGACTCACTAACGAGTTTTTTAAATCCTTCAAGCTGGTGGTTGCCACCCCTCTTCGGATGGTTTGGCAAGAAGCGCTAAAATTTGGTGCTCTTCCTTCTTGTATAAATAATGGAATTATCAAGCTGATTCACAAGAAGGGGGAAAAAAACAGAATCGAGAACTGGCGGCCAATTACGATGCTCCAAACAGGATACAAGATCATCGCCAAAGTCATTGCCAATAGACTTGCGTGCCACCTGAGATCTTGGCTTAGTGAGGACCAAAAAGGTTTCATCAAAGGCAGGTCCATCCTGGAAACCATTATGGATATTTGGGAAGGTATTCAATTTGCAAATGAGTCTAATCAAGACGTGGTCTTCCTCAAGATCGACTTTGACAAAGCCTACGATAGGCTAGAATGGGACTATATTCTGCAGTCGCTCCAAGACCTCGGATGTAGTCAGAAATTCACCAAGATGATCGCGACCCTTCTCGGCAACGCAACGACCCAAATTAACGTTAACGGCAAACTTTCGAAGGCGATCCATCTTAAAAGATCTATTAGACAAGGGTGCCCTCTTGCCCCCC
This sequence comes from Ceratopteris richardii, assembly GCA_020310875.1. Taxonomy (NCBI): domain Eukaryota; kingdom Viridiplantae; phylum Streptophyta; class Polypodiopsida; order Polypodiales; family Pteridaceae; genus Ceratopteris; species Ceratopteris richardii. The sequence goes on from CM035420.1 coordinate 188,620,444, forward strand.
TTCTCTTTGCCATCGCCACTGAAGGGCTGAGCAGACTTGTGGCTCATCATGTGGAGGCTGGCAATATCAAAGGCCTCCAGCTACCTCACGACCACAGTCAAATCATCATGAGACTTTTTGCCGACGATATGAACACGTTCGTTCACAATGATAATACCAGCCTGGAGACTTTCTGGAGGTGTCTTGATACCTTTTGTGAGGCCTCTGGATCCAAAATCAACCACAATAAGACCGCCTTTAGGGCCATTGTGGGACATCAACCTCGCCTTCTCATTGATCATGGCTGTCAAATCATTCCGCAGGGCCAAATCTTTCGGCTGCTCGGAATCCCCTTGGGGTTTGGCGTCTCTATGGAGCAGCGATGGAACTGGGTGCTGGCCAAACTTGAAAACAAGCTCAATTACTGGAGAGGCATGCAAATCAATCTCGCTGGACGGGCGATGGTTATCAACACGTTCCTCCTCTCGTCTACCATCTATTTCCTTTCTTGCTGGAGACCGAATGAGCAAGGCCTGTCCAAACTGAATAGCATCTGCAGAAACTTTCTTTGGACGGGTGATCATAACAGAAGGGGGGTGCCTAAAATCAAATGGGCCATCTGCACCAGCCCTAGAGATAGCGGGCTAACAAACTGGCAGCCAAATGGATGATTAAAGCTTGGTGCAATAGGGAGGCCTCGTGGGCCAAGCTGATCTTCAGAAACAAAAATGAGTTGGCCCTCACGGGATCCCCAAACTGGAAGAACCTTGACATCATGACCCTGCTATTCTCCCCGATACCTGTCTCCCCGAAAGGCTCCAATCTCGTATGCTCTCTTTGGAAGGGCTGGAATAAAGTCAAAAGCTTCACAAGAATTAGTGAGGACTGGAAGTGGGCGGCCGGAATCAGACAAAACGACTCTATCTGGTTTCCGATACATGGCATCCGGAGTGTGGAGCCGTGGAACATTCAAAATGCCAAGAAGTTATGGAACAAAGGATTCAAAAAATGGAAACACCTCTGGAAACATGACACCAACAGTTGGATCAACTACGAGGATATCGACCCTCGCATAAACATCTCCTACGAAGAATGGAACACCTTGCAAAGCAGATGCCTCGCTTGGGATCGTCACAAAACTCGCCTTCTCATGGGACATGACGCTCCGAACGCGCGTGGTCTCAAATGGCACAATGGAAATAGCCTACTCAAAATCCCGAACATCAATGAAACGACTGACCTCCAGATCAGCCTCAACAAGAAGTGGTGCCTGTCTTGGACGCGGCTTCGGTGGGACATGAAATTCATGGGTATCTGGCACCCACTTATAGAGATTAAGAAGTCGGTCCTCTTATGGCAAATTCTTCATCGAGGAATTTGGACTAACCATAAGGCAAGCAAAATTTGTGGGATCCCTCCGTGGTGCAAACGCTGCCACCGCGCAATCGAAGATGTCCCACACATCTTCCTTACTTGCCCCAACTCCTACAGAATCTGGCAGATGGTTGGACTGAAAATCAGAGTTCAGAAACAGCTTAGTTGGAAACAAGTCCTTTTGGGTGAAGCGATTGGGTGCTCTGCGGCTCTCTGGAACGCAATCAGAGGGGAAGTCCTGTGGAAAATTTGGCGGGAGCGGTGTGCTCTCAACTTCGGCGACTCCCCCAGGGAGTGGTCGATTGAAAAATCTCTATTCCTCCTTGGCAAAAGGATTGTCAACAGTAAGAAATCCCCCCCCTTCAGGCACCATCAAGTCCTCCTTTTGATCAACAACAAGCTCAAACCCAAGTGGGTCCCGCATGAGGGCGACGAGAGGGTGATCAACCTTCTTTGTAATGCAACCTAGGAATCAACCAAGCTTCCCCTGCTTTGTGGGATTTGGGGGGTCCCGTGGGCACTAGTCCCCTTCTATTGTACCTTTGTTTCTTAATTTAATTCAAGTCCGGGAGAGTAGGCTATTGCCGAACTTCCTTTATAAAAAAAAAAAAAAAAAAAAGTCTATGTTCCGGACTCCATAGAGGATGGAGAACCTCTTTCAATTCAACAGCATGCTCAAAAGTTCTTGCGGGAAATACAAGAAGAGAAATGGGCCAAGGAGAAGGATGTTCCCCCTCCTATTCTTGAGATTGATGACCTTCATGATCAATTTCCACAAGACATTCCATCTATTTATGGAGACCAAGTAGAGCAACAAGAAGAAGAAAGCTCAAGATTTGAATCCAATCCTTTACAAGAGTTGCCACAGTTCATAGGCCCATGGGAATCTAAATCTCTCTAGATCAGAGCTCCCACCACATTGATAAGAAACGAAGACTCGATGGTTCCAAGAAACATTGAAGTCATGAAGAACACTAAGGTTCAGTGTCATCTCACTTTAGAAGAGCTGCTCAAAGTAAAACTTGAGCTATGAGAACATGTGGCGAATCAGGTTCCAAAACTTGATTCCAAAATGCCAAAAGTAGGCTCTAAACAGAAAGTACCAGAGATATCGTTAGATAAAATAGGGGACATGAGCGAAGGTGAATAAGATAATACTTATCTTCCATACCAAGGTTACACAACCAAAGCGATCATAGACTTAGGTGTTGTTGTTGCTATTGCGACCACTTCCTTGTGGAAGCAATGGGATAAACCTGCATTAAGACCAACTTGAATGAAGCTTCAAATGGCTAATGGCCATGTGGAAAGACCTCTAGGATTGCGAGAAGGGATAACTCCAACCACTTGTGTTGTAGAGTCCGAACACACCTTTGCTATATGTGACTTTGGTAAAACTAATACCTATGAAATGATCCTAGGAAGACCCTTCCTATGAAAATTGCAAATAGTACAGGATTGGGGAACCAACTCCTTGTACTTGCAACACTTGGGGGTAACAACCAAGGTCAATTTGAAGGATTACACCTTCAGAGATGTACCACCCCTATAGTGGAATTCTATCCACAAGGAGCAAGAAGATTCAATCTCTGTGCATTCTAAAAGTTCATATGATACATCTTGGATGCATGAAGATACTCATTTGTGGATGTGCAAGTTCACAAAGGAAGAGGAAAAATGCCTAAAAGCAAGAGAAGAAGGAACTTCTCCAGGCAATAGACCAGTTAAAGACCCAACCTATACACCTATGATCTTTCTAGATGAGGAATTTGAGCCTCATGGTTGGGCAGAAATCTTAGCCACCATGGACATTGTTGTCAATGAAGAACAATGGACACCTCATTGTGATGAGGAGGGTTATGATATTTCAGTGTTCATGTGTCATCCCTTGCTAGAAGAATGTGACCCTAGTGACTTCATAGAAGAAGAAGAGAATGATGACAATCTAGAGTCCATTGTGATGGATAGTTGCTTTATTTCAGAGGAGCACTATCTAGAAGACATAGGAGTATTTATACAAAAAGAAGAAGAACCTCTCACAAGCATCAAAGCTATAAACTGAAAAGATGGAAGTGAGGGTGGTCAAAAGAAGAAGAAAAGAAAAGTAGTGAATCAAGAAGAGGAGGAATCATTGTTTGAAGTACCAGAGAATTTCAAGAAATATGAAGTTGAAGACCGAAAAAAGTTTGGTATGAATGCCTAAGAGAGAGGCCATTGCAAGAGAAGGGTATGATAACAAAGAAAAGACCAAAAAAATTGTAGTCACCATAGAAGAGAATGAAGAGAGATGTATGTACATAGGGGATGACCTAAGTAAAGAAGAGGAAGCAGAGCTGGTAGCCTTATTAAGGGAATATAGGAACGTGTTTTCTTGGCACTATAGAGACTTGAAGGGAGTAGATCCAAAAATTTATTCTCATACGATCCCTATGATAGCAGATGTCAAGCCCACCAAACATAAGCCCTACACATACAGTGACACTTATGCAGCCAAAATAAAAGAAGAAATTGACAAGTTGATTGAAGCTGGATTCATCCATGAGATTGAGCATACTCATTGGGTGTCCCCCATGGTGCCCAAAAAGAATGGAAACTTACGGGTGTGTATTAACCTTAAAAAAGTTAATGCCGCCATGATAAGAGATAGTCATCCACTTCCAATCACTAAAAATTTATTGGAGCGTGTTGTAGGTAAGGAAGTGTATAGATTCCTTGATGGATTTTCAGGCTACAACCAAGTAGCCATTGCCCCAGAAGATCAACACAAAATGGCCTTTTCCATAGAGTGGGGAATCTTTGCATTTCGTGTGATGCCGTTTGGGCTCACCAATGCACCTGCAACATTCCAAAGGCTCATGTGTCATGTCTTCAAAGATTTCTTGAAGAAAGAGCTTAGAAGTATATGTGGATGATTTATGTGCTCATTCCCAAGAACAAAGATATCACATCCCTGAGCTCAGATAGATCTTCAACAAGTGTAGAGAGTATTGAGTTTGTCTGAACCCAGAGAAGTGTGTGTTCATGGTACGACAAGGTAAAATCTTAGGTCATATTGTTTCTAAGAACGAAATATCAATAGATGAGGACAAAGTAAGAGCCATTGCGGAGCTGCCGAGGCCAAGGAATGTTAAAGAGGTACAAGCCTTCATGGGCCATTCTGGATATTACCGAAGGTTTATTCACATGTATGCAATTATAGCTAAGCCACTTTATGCCTTGTTGACAAATTTCAAGTGGAATGACAAATGTGAAAACTCCTTTAATGAGTTGAAGAGACGTCCGTGCATAGCACCAATATTGACCACTCCTGATTGGACCAAACCATTCCATGTCCATGTGGATGCATCCAATCATGCAATAGGATGTGTGCTAGCACAACCAATAGGTGAAGGCAAGCTAGATTTGCCTATAGCATATGCAAGCAGACAACTAAATGCAGCAAAACAAAATTATACAACAACTGAGAGAGAAGGCTTAGGCATGGTATATGCCGTAAAGAAGTTTAGACACTATCTATTGGCCAACAAGTTTAAGTTTTTCACTGATCATCAAGCCTTATCATATTTGGTCAATAAACCTCTTACTAATGGAATATGACTTTGAAGTGGTTGTTAGGACAGCTAAGACCCACCTCAGAGCGGATCACCTTTCTCGCATCATTTCAGGAGAGCCACCGCAGGGAGTGTCTGATGAATTGCCCGACACTTATCTGTTCAATCTAAAATTTGTTCCTAAATGGGCAAATAAGTTAGTATTAGTTCTAACCTTCGGATCCACAAATAAGACTATGAAAAAAAATAAAGAGGAAAACAATGAACACTACAAAATCTAAAATATTTAGGCATGTATTCACCCAACATGGACAAAGAAATACATGAATGGATTAAGAATTGTCCAATGTGCCAAGGGAGACCCCTAGTGGAGCATGCGACTCTTTATCACGTATCATTAATTCTAGATTGGAGTGCTCCATTGGTAGAATTCATGAGATCAAGAACATTACCAATGAGGCTAGTCTAGCAAGTAAACGACGCATGGAGCAAGAAGCTCAAGACTACACCCTCATAGGCGATAACCTATTCTAAAGATGGTTACTTAAGATTGTGCGTTCACGAATCAGACTATTTGAAAATCTTAGAAACTGCCCATAGCAGTGTTGCAGGCAGACATTTTGGTCCTGACCGAGTAATTAAGACTCTTCTATTCTGAGGACTTTGGTGGCCCACTCTTCATATGGATGCACATACCTATGTGAAGAAATGTGACACATGTCAATGTGCCCAATACCCAATTAGAAAAGATGAGATGCCTTTGAGGCCAATGATGGGAGGATGTGCATTTTCGAAATGGGGTATAGGCTTTGTAGGTCCTATCAACCCTCCAGCTAGAAACTTCCATGCAGAGTACATTATTGTAGCCACAGATTACCTTACAAAGTGGGTAGAAGTTAAAGCCACTACAAAGAATGATGCTCAAACAACGGCTAAGTTTTTATTCGAGAATGTGTTCACCCAATATGGACTATAAATAGAGTTAGTCTGTGATAGAGGTACACACTTCTTGAATGAAGTCATTGAAAATCTCCTCCAAGAGTTCTTGGTGATACATAAGAAGTCTTCCCCTTATCATCCACAAGCTAATGGACAAGCCGAGAGCACAAACAAGATCTTATGTAATGTATTGACAAAATTGGTAAAGAATAAGTGCTCTGATTGGGATAAGCAGCTTCATCACGCTATTTGGGCTTACCAAGTTGCCTCCAAAACGGTACTCAATGCCACCCCATTTCAAATGGTCTTCGAACAAAATGTTGTGCTACCATTGGACTTCCTAATCCCAACTTTAGAATTAGCACAAGAGCATGAGTGGAATGGACATGAGTTATCCTCTAGGATTTTTGATCTAGAATGCTTAGGTGAGACAAGGTTATGAGTGGCTGCAGGCATCTATGCTACAAAGAAAAGGCAACAGGCATACTTTGATGCACACATTAAGGATAAAGGACTGAAAGAGGGAGACCTAGTGTTGGTTTATACACTAAAGCAACATGCCCGTAAATTGGAAAAAAGAGGATATGGACCCATGATCATTAATAGAATTTATGAGGTGAATCTCCTCACGTTGGTACTTTCCATTGTGCTAGAGTGACACCCTGGGATTTGTGCCAAGAATGACTATGAGTGTGGATTCAATCTTGTGTGCGAAGGTGAAGCTATTTGAGCTCGTAAGAAGGTCTTGAGCACCCATATGTATTTAGCATTTGGGATAGCCTTCATTGATCACTTTGGGACCCAAATAAAAATGGTCTGTCTAATTGATGCCTAGGGTACTCTGTTTTTGTAATCCTCGACTATGTTGCTCGTTTGGTATATCTTTGGGATCTCGTCTCCATAGTCAAGGGTTGTTCCCCCTTGCGTATCCACATCTGCTTCATGTCAAGAGGTACTTTACATTGCATTGGTTGTTGCGCATGTTTCTTGATTGTCGGCCTCCTCTATGTCGTGTGTTGTCCTACTTGCTTTCCTGGGATTCTCTTTGGAAAAGAAGGGAACTCATCATTGACTTCTCCATCTGCTTCAAGAGTGAGAATCTTTTGCACCATAGAACTTTGGAAAAGAATAGCATCATTATCTTCATGTGGTTTCCTAGAGGGACCACGATTTGGTGCCTTTTCTAGTGGCCTGAGTGCTTGATTCTCTAACTCAATTGTGATGCTAATTCGGCCCACCCAAGCCTGAAGAAGTCCACTTCTTAGGTTGAGGTTGACTGCATGATCATAGATCCAGTCTTGGCCCAAGACAAGAGGTTCGGTAAGATCCTCCTCTTCACACACTAGCACTTTGTCTGCCATTAGAACCTCTTGAATGTAGAGGGGAAGTTCCACCTCTCCCATGCAAGGGGTTTCTACACCTCCCAACTCTATGAGGTATGCCTCGATAGGATTGACCTTCAATTGCAATTCTTGGTAGTAAGACAAGCCAATTGCACTAGTGGCTCCTCTTGAGTCAATCAAAGCCATTACGGTCCTTGCACTCTCTCCTTGTCCTACCTCTAGGGCCACAAAGGGTCATCGATTGGCTATCCTATGGGAACGTTCACATGGCCATTTGATAACTTAGAACTTCTTGAGTGTCAGACCTAGGTTGATATCTACCTTGTCTTCGTAGCTTCATTCATCGGATGCGTTCTAAAGCTTCTACCTATGCTTCTTCTTGAATTCATCGGATCCTATGAGATGCTTTGCACATGGCCATTTGATAACTTAGAACTTCTTGAGTGTCAGACCTAGGTTGATATCTACCTTGTCTTCGCAGCTTCATTCATCGGATGCGTTCTAAAGCTTCTACCTATGCTTCTTCTTGAATTCGTTTTTCTTCTTCTTTACATTTCTTAGCGGCGTTGAGCCAATGTAACATCTCCTTCGTGAGGGGTTCTTGATATAACTTGACTCTGCATCCACTGATGTAACTTGGTAGATTGTCACCTTCTAGAGTGGCTAGTTGAACTACTCCACTTGTTGAGATCCTATTCATAATCATTGGTCCATAGCCTCTCTTCTCTAATTTCTGTGCATGTTGCTTCAAAGTGTAGACTAAGACTAGGTCTCCTGCTTTCAAGCCCTTATCCTTCACATGTGCGTCAAAATATGCCTTTTGTCTTTTCTTGGCTACATATATTCGTGCTACCACTCTCAATCTTGTTTCACCTAGTAATTCAAGATTGAAGAATCTAGAGGAAATCTCATGGCCTATCCAGTCATGCTCTTGTGCTATTTTAAATGTAGGTATCAAGAAGTCCAATGGTAGCACTACATTTTGGCCAAATACCATCTGAAAAGGTGTGGCTTGGAGTACTGTTTTATAGGCAACTCGGTATGCCCAAACAGCATGGTGTAGATGTTTGTCCCAATCAGAGCATTTATTATTCACCAATTTTTTCAGTACATTGCATAGAATCTTATTGGTGCTCTCGGCTTGCCCATTAGCTTGTGGATAATAGGGGGCATACTTCTTATGTATCACCAAGAATTCTTGGAGAAGGTTTTCAATGACTTCATTCAAGAAGTGTGTGCCTCTATCACTTAGTAGCTCTATTGGTAGCCCATATCTAGTGAACACATTCTCGAATAAGAACTTACCAGTTGTTTGAGCATCGTTCTTCGTTGTAGCTTTTACTTCTACCCATTTGGTTAGATAGTATGTGGCAACAATGATGTATTCAACATGTGAACCCTTAGCTGGGGGATTAATAGGACCAAAAAAGTATATTCCCCACTTAGAGAAGGCACGTCCACCCATCATAGGTTTCAATGGCATCTCATCTTTACATATAGGATACTGAGTTTGCTGACAGACATCACACCTCTTCACGTAGGTATGTGCATCCATGTGAAGAGTTGGCCACCAAAGACCTGCAAATAGTATTGCCTTGATCACCCTATCTGGTCCAAAGTGTCCTCCTACTACACCTTGGTGAGCAGTTTCCAAGATCTTAAGATATTCACTCTCATCAACACATAGACTTAGATATCTATCTTTTCCATGCTTGTATAAATTATCACCAATGAGTGCGTAATCTAGGGCCTCTTGTTCTAAACTTCTTTGCCTAGCCACGGTCATATCTTGAGGGAATGTTTTTGTCCTCAGGAAGGCTACCAATGGTTCACCCCAATCTGCTGTTAGAGACATTTGGTACAGTGTAGCGTGCTCCACAGGTGGTCTAGTACAACAGACTGGGCATTCCTTACACAACTTATGGACATCTGCTTCCATAGTCGGCTAGTGCACTTCGAGTCTCCTTAGTGTCTGTAAAGTTGGTTGCCTTGAGTAGTGTTGCTCTAATGCACCCACATGTGCTAATTGCAACCACTTGGCGTACTCTTCCTCTTCCACACAACAAGCTAATATCCCCTGATTTGTATGCTTGTACATACTTCCTATATGATATGGTACTTTTGGGCTTTTACTACCTCCCTATCTTGAGTGTTTATTATTGGGTGTTTTGGTCCATATGTCAATACTGGCACTAATGTCTTGGCCCACTATGGTACAACTTCGAAATTAAACAAGTAAGCATCAGGAAGATCATCTCATACTCCTTGTGGGGCCTCTTCGGATGTGAGCCTTGAGAGATGATCTACTCTCAAGTGAGTCCTGCCTTTCCTCACTACTACCTCGAAGTCATATTCCATTAGTAGTAGAAACCATCTTATTAATCTGCCTGTATTGCATGGTTTATTTACTAAGTATAGCAGTGCCTAATGATCAGTGAAAAATTTAAACTTATTTGCAAGAAAATAGTGTCTAAACTTTTTAACCACATATACCATGCTTAATCCTTCTCGTTTGGTGATGGTATAGTTTCGTTCAGCTACATTGAACTATCTACTAGCATAGGCAATTGGAAGATCCATATTACCTTCGTCCGTAGGTTGTGCAAGTACACACCCAATAGCATAATTGGATGCATCCACATGAACATGAAAGGGCTTGTTCCAATCTGGTGTAGTCAATATTGGTGTTGAACACAATCGCCATTTAAGCTCATTGAAAGAGTTCTCACATTCTTCCATCCACTCAAAGTTAGTCAAAAGGGAGTATAGAGGCTTTGCAATGATCACATGCATATGAATGAATCAACAATAATAGCCACAATGCCCCATGAAATCTTGTACCTCCTTGACATTCTTTGGCCTAGGTAGCTCTGCAATAGCTCTCACTTTCTCCTCATCCGTAGATATGCCATTCTTTCACACTATGTGTCCAAGAATCTTGCCTTGCCTGACCATGAAAACAAACTTTTCTGGGTTCAAGCAGACTTGCTATTCTCTACATTTGTCAAAGATAGCTCTCAGCTTAGGGATATGGGTTTGTCCAATGTTGGAATGAGCACGGAGATCATCAACATAGACTTCCAACTTCTTCCTCAAGAAATCTTTGAAGACATGGCACATCAACCTCTAAAAGGTTGCGGGCGCATTGGTGATACCAAATGGCATTACCGGAAAAGAAAATATGCCCCACTCTGTGGCAAAAGCCATCTTATGCTGATCTTCTGGTGCAATGGCTACTTGATTGTAACCAGAGAACCCATCCAGGAAGCTGTACACTTCCTTGCCTGCTACTCTTTCTAATAGATGCTCAATGATAGGAAGTGGATAGCTATCTCGAATTGTGGGTGCATTAACCTTCTTCAAGTTAATGCATACACGTAACTTGCCATTCTTCTTGGGCACCATTACAATGGGGGACACCCATTCAGTGTGCTTGATTTCATAGACAAATCCAGCTTCCACCAAGTGATCTATCTCTTCCTTGATCTTGGCAGCATAGTTATCATTGTATGTGTATGGCTTCTGCTTAGAGGGTTTGGCCTCTCAGGTCATGGGAATCGTATGTGAGCATATGTGAGGGTCTACTCCTTTCAAGTCCTTGTAACTCCATGCGAACACATCTCTATATTCTCGTAGCAAGGCTATCAACTCTTGCTCGTGGTCTTCACTTAGGTCGTGTCCTATGTATGTGCATCGCTCTTCACCTTCCTCTATGGTCACCATGATTTTCTTTGTGGTTTCTTTGTTATCATAGGAACACTGAGTCACAACAAAGGAGAACAAAGACATGTTCTCTTTTTCTTTTTACCTAAATACCATTATATGAAGCAAAAAAGTGGGCATTTTACAATATCTAGAAAGCATCACGAGTCTTGCTTGTAAATATTGTCTTTAGAAGCTTGATCTCATATCCCAAGTAGTCAAGATAGATATACTAAAATTCTTGCTGCCATGAAAACTAGTTGTTGAGCATGACCAAGAATCCCACATCATGATCTTGGACAATAGATTAGAGTTGAAAAGGTACATGTAAGAATTCGCGAAGCTCCTTCATTACATCTATAACCTCAACAAGCACAGAAGATAGCTAATTAAGAGTTACTCGAAAATTAGAGTACATGTGTTGTAAAAATCAGAGCATTTTAACAAGGCAATTAAGATCATCCCCTTTGTATGGTTAAGATCCCCATTGAATGCCTGGCCATATTAATAGAATATGAAATACACTTCACAAAAGCATTCCCAAGAGAAGATAATATTCAACAAAATTATACTAAGAAACATTCACACATGATCAGAGAAATGCTCAAGATAAATCAAGCTGAACACCAAGTGGAAGCAGAACTCCAAATTATATTTCCATTAAAATGATCTTTTACATTTCATGTGTTTTACAAGAGTTATGTGAATCTACAATAGAAGCTGATCATAGCTTTCCTCAGGCTCAAGGGTATTGGTATCCTCTGGCACATTAGAACACCTATCTTGCCTCTCTTGCTCCAAGATTGGCTCTTCAAGGTCAGCCATGTCCCCAGGTTCATCTGCAAGTGGGGGAACAGGCTCCCTTGAAGCTGCTTGGAATCTCTCCGTATCTGCAATGTGCTTCCTTCCAACCTCTTGGTCTTCATCTGGGCATTCATTCAGCCCATTGATTCTCATTCTAATGAAGCTCACTTGAGCATCATCCTTCTCCACAGCTATGCAGTGCCTAAACATCTTTAAGGAGCAAGCCAGAGTCGTTCCTGAAACAGCAGAAAACCTCTTAGAGGCTTCAATCAACAATGACTAATGAAAATTGTGAAAATTGAAATTACCTGTGCCCGAAAAAAGGTCTAGGACGCAGTCATCATCATTGGAAAATAGCTGAAGCAATCTCATTATGAGTTTTTGTGGCTTCTGATAAGGGTTAACCAATGTCATGTCCCCAGCTACATGACGAAGTTTCTTGGTAACGGCTGGGAACATGAGCACATTTGAGATCCCATTCTCATTGCAATGCTCCCTGACTCTCCTTTTGCTTACTTCATCATAATAGCCCACTGTAATGCATTCAGTGGCACTCACAAACCGATGCAAAGGAGTGTGATTTACGTTTGTCTTCACCCTGCAAAAAAGAACTATGAGTCACATAGGGCATCATTAAAGCCATGGAGATAGAAAGACGATTACTTACCAAGTGAGGCACTCCACAGCATGACATCTTGCCTTCAGAGCAGTTGAAACAGAGAAAGACTGGTCTCTGCTATGGAAAATTACTATCCTCCAAAGAGGAGACATAGTCAACTCTGCAAAATCAGTGACCATCTTCCGAATCTGAGGGTGTTTGAAGGGTTCATCATCATTAACTGATCCTAACATCCTAAATCCATAGGGTATGTCCGCTATGAGAAGGGAGAAATGTTTTCTAGGCACAACAGAACAAATATTATTTACATCACTACAGAACACATTGTAATATACAGGCCTAAGGGGGTCTAGGGGATTGGAGAAACATTTAAGATCGGGTTCATCATCAAAATCCATCTCCTTCGCTTTCAGTCTAGATTTCTCATGCCTTGCTCTTTGAATGTGAGCAAGGAATGCAGGGGGGCAATCATCTAGTACCTCTGTAGACTTACTTTTCCTTGGTTTCTGCAGAACAAATTGGAAAAATAATTAGAAGAGCTCTTCAGTACAGCAAACAGAACATAAAGAACGGATGTATGGCATCGATTTCTTGTTGGGGTAGATGCTAGGCATCGACCTTCTACTAAAAGTCGATGCTTGGCATCGACCTAGGGACCTAAGTCGATGCCTGGCATTGACTTTTGCCACGAGGTCGATGCCAGGCATCGACTTTTGTTGCAGGTCGATGCCAGGCATCGACTTATGCTGCAAGTCGATGCCAGGCATCGACTTATGCCCCCAAGTCGATGCCAGGCATCGACTTATGCTGCAAGTCGATGCCAGGCATCGACTTATGCCCCCAAGTCGATGCCAGGCATCGACTTATGCCCCCATGTTGATGCCATGCAATGCATCAAATTGTTTAATATGAAATATTCTGATAAGAGAATCTACCCAATCACGAAACAGGATGAAATATTCTGATAAGGCTTTGTAGGATGATGTGGTTGGATAGTCTGCTTGGACCTCTGTCCAAGAAAAGCAACCCAGCCTCTTCATCATCACCTCCTGAATCTTCATGTACACTTTATGACTACAGACACATAAATATAAAAGAGACTAGGTTAGACAAGAAGCATGGGAGGAGGGAAAAAGGATCTGAGAATAACATACATACTTATTGAGCTCAGTCACCATCTCCTCGAGGCTCAACTCCTTCGAGATTACCCTTGACAAAGTTGATATGATCAATGTATCATCCTTGATTCCTTGAAGGGCCCTCCATGGGGTCAGCTTCATGTCCTCAAGAGCCTCTTCAATTGAAAGGTCAACTTTCCTTCCCTTTCCCCTCAGATCAATTTGTGGGTCTGGCCTCGACTTTCGTTGCTTCTGGCCCTTGACCTCCTTGTGCTCCCACATTGTGAAGATTCTATCCTGAAGATCCCAGATCTCACCTGATCTGAATGCCAGTTGAAACCATGGATCATATTTCCTCAAAGCATCTGACTTTCTATTCTCATCCAATGCAATTCCAACCTCAATAAGGCATTGCTTTCGTAGATTGGGATGTATTCTCCAAGCTTCCTTCACAAGACAATCTTCGTATTCATGGTGGAAGAACCGAATTCTCTCTATGGAGGACATTTTCTGCCTGTAGTCATTGTCGTTGTTGTGATCCCAAGCAAGAAGCTTGGCTTCCTCAGTTGTAAGACCAGCATATATCTTACACTCTGCATACCTAAAGAAAAATGTAGTAGGGTGCTCCTTCACTAACTGTCTACGAGCCTCTGCAGAGTGTGAACCTCCAATCACATAATAAGTGTACTCCTCAAACAAATTCTCATTGAAATCCTCCACACAGTTGCACTCATGCGGATCCACCATGACAAGGAATGGCACAACAGTAGCATGAGGATTAATTTTCATTTTCTTCTTAAGATTTTGGACATGCAAATTATGTGGCTCCCTGATCTCAAGGGGCCTCCTCCCTGTGACTGGATCCACTGGTGGCCTGTGGATAATATTAATAGGCAGGTGGAACAACTGCCCCTTCTTCACAACTTTTCTTCTAGCTATGTCCTCCCTCATCTTATTCTGCTCAGTGCCAAGCACACCAGATGCAAGCTCTCCACCAGGTGCAACAATAATGTCCCCAGAGCTAGAGCTTGAGTCAGAAAAGTCCTCTTCTGCAATTATCTTCTTTTTCTTTTGGGGCTTTTTCTGCACACTCTGCTTACCCCTTGCCTTTACAGGGGTGGTCTTCTTGTGCTGTGTTGGCATGATATTGCCCTGTATCCATGGCATCAGGTCCTTGATGAAATTCACTGAGTCTCTGCATATCTGAGCTAGCTCCTCTGGAACACAGCACTCTGGGCACAAGAAATCCATCTTGCATATGACATTTCTTAATCCCTTCGATGTCTCCACCAAGAAAAGCAGGTTGTCAGAATCTTCATCTTCATAATCCAATTTGTAAACAAGTCCATACTGAAAACCTTGTGTTGTCGTGATCTTTCCTCTACCATAGGCCCCTGCGAACACAAGGAGGACTGCATTCTTCTCTTCAACGTACTGAAGGCACCATTCGAGATTTGTCATGTCCCGAAGTGGACGATCTGTCTTCATGACCTCTGTCTCCCTCGACCTTTCCTTCATATTTGGATCCTCCACAGGAATTTTTATGCTACTCTGTCCACCTGAGGATATTCCTAGTGGGTTGCTGGCCTTCTCAGAGGATAATGGTGCAATAATTTTCTTTGGCTTTGCTTGGTGACCACTGCCTTTGTCACGTTGCTGGTCAGCAGAGCCCATGGTGACTCTGAGCTTCTTGATGGGCCTTTCATCCTTGTACTCCGCATCCCTGAAAGCAATTGGAAATATCAGATGAAACGTAAATGTGGTTTCAAAGGCCCAAGTCCATGCAAGGCATTGATTTTGAGCTTCAGGTCGATGCCAGGCATCGATGTTTAAGTGCATGTCGATGCCAGGCATCGACTTTGTGTGCAAGTCGATGCCAGGCATCGACTTGAGGGTGAAAGTCGATGCTAGGCATCGAGTTGGGGGTGCAAGAGTCGATGCTTGGCATCCACTTTTGGGCCCAAGTCGATGCCTGGCATCGACTTTTGGGCCAAGTCGATGCCTGGCATCGACTTTTACCCTCAAGTCGATGCCTGGCATCGACTTGCACACAAAGTCGATGCCTGGCATCGACTTGGGCACAAAAGTCGATGCCAAGCATCGACTTGGGCCCAAAAGTCGATGCCAAGCATCAATTTTGCACCCAAAAGTCGATGCCTGGCATCGACTTTTCAGTGCATGTTGATGCCGGCAAGTCGATGCTTGGCATCATTTTTTGGGCCCAAGTCGATGCCTGGCATCGACTTGGGGCTGCAAGTCAATGCCAGGCATCGACTTGCACCGACAAGTCGATGCCTGGCATCGACTTGCACCTGCAAGTCGATGCCAGGCATCGACTTGGGGCTGCAAGTCGATGCCAGGCATCGACTTGCACCCACGAGTCGATGCCTGGCATCGACTTGCTCCTGCAAGTCGATGCCTGGCATCGACTTGCAATCCTAAGTCGATGCCTGGCATCGACTTACACCTTAAAGTCGATGCCAGGCATCGACCTGTACATGCTTTGGATCCATATTTCTAGAGGCAAGAAAAATAAAGACCTAGAAATGAGATATTTACACAGACATACAGAGGGAATCTTTTTGGAATCTTTATTTATGTTATGATTTTGTCTACCTCTTGGTACTTTTGCCAACATTCTTCTTCTCCATCAGACTTGGCTTGCTGGTATGCTGACCTCTGTGCTCCATGGCTGTCTGTGCTCTGCTGCTCTCTCTTGCTCGTGGATTTTGAAAATGCGAATGATCTCCTCCTCTGGTATTTATAGGCAATTGGGTAACTTGAACCAGAAACTAACTGGATCTAACTGAATGAGTCCACTTGCTAACTAAATCTGTCAACTTATCTAACCAGGGAATAGCACCCACACAAATAGGCTGTTTCAGAGCCACTTTAATGAAATATTCATAGACCCTTGCAACTATTTATATACATTTGCATAGAAATTACATTTCAATGGCAAGAGTATGGTATGTCCATGAGGATGTCTAAACTCATGTAGAGATTTGTTTCTAAGAATCTCTTTCTTGGGAGAAAATCAAGTCAAAGTTGTGTTAAATGTGGGAGACTAATGACATCTTCATAGTATTACCCTCCACACTTTAGTTCATATTCACATTTATCTTGTAACTCACTGTTGAAATGGAAAATCACTATGAATAAACATTCTAGTACAGAACCTTGCAACTATTTATATACATTTGCATGGAAATTAAACTTCAATGGCAACAGTATGGTATGTACATGAGGATTTCTAATCTCATGTAGATGTTTTTTCTTAGAGTCTGTTGCTTGGGAGAAAATTAGGTCTAAGTTGTGAGATTAATGACATCTTTATAGTGTTATCCTCCACACTTTAGTTCATATTCACATTTATCTTGTAACACATTGTTGAAATGGAAAATCAATGTATGAATATACTTTCTGTGTGCCTCTTTTACACATAATTCTTTTTCAATATACTTTCATCTACCTCTTTGATATCTAGCCAAGACCACAATAAAACATAATCCTTGAAATCTTAACCAAATGTAAAATTTCTTCTTGTATAGTGTTCAATGGCATAGCATATTCCAGTTGGAACTCAACTTGGATATATTCCAGTTGTAAAATTTCTTCTTGTAAAATTTCTCCAAACAATTTTATTATATATTCCTGTTGGAACACAACTTTGATATATTTTGATTCATTCACAATGCTTAGACTGAATGACTCATATGAAGTTAGAAATCAACTGTGTTTCTCATTTGAATCAAAAGTGAATCAAATCTTTGGTTCCCTTATTAGTGTATATTTGAGTAATTAAGTGATTTGATGTAATTTGATGTTTTATGTTATTTAATGTACTTTAATAAGCTTTTGATTTCATATCTTCTTGATGTGACATTTGATGTGATATCTTCACTTGATCTCGGATTTCTACTTATTTAAAAAGGTCATTCATCTTCAGTCTTCTGTGAACTCAGTGAAGATGAGCTCAATCTTTTCAGTGGATGCTTGGGCATCAGCTTCCTCTGCTCATATTGATTCATTGTTCTCAGTTGAGCCTTTCCAGAGAAGTGATGATCCCTATGATGTAGAACGTGCTGATGATTCCATGTTTTCTGTTGAGTCATTTAAGTTATCCAATTCACAGTGCAATGCTGCTCATACAAATGCACCTCTTGATCTCCCATCTGATCCAACCATTGATCTCCCTTCTGACTCAAGTGCATGTGGAGCAACGAAAAAGCAGAGCAAGCTCAATCTACGATTTAAAAGAAGGTCTCGTGAAGTAAGTCGAAAAAGATTTAAATTTCTTACTTCAGATAGACAGATTGCATTGGATATTGTGAAGCATTGTTGTGGTTTGAAATGCTTGTATAATTTAGGGATGAAGAAACTAAAGCACATAAGAGAAAAATTCCTCCATTTAGATAGTGAAAGGCAAGATATATACCTTGTTTCTTGCATACAAATGATTGAGGATAACATGTCAGTAACGCGTGTTGGTTTTGAATATTTCTTTACTCAAGGGATGCCATGCTGTAGGGCTGCATTTAAAATTGCAATGGGTGTAGGAAATTTTAGAATACATAGGGTTCAACAAGGGTTTTTGAATGGGGATCTCATTTTGGATACGTTCCATGGTGGGACCAAAGGATCTGTTGGATGTCATGCAATGAATTGGATGATGAACTATTTTAGCTTGCATTGTGAAGTTATGCCTACAACTCGAAGGTTGCACTTGTCAGATAACTTTACTCGTCGAGAGGTATTTCAAATATATAGAGAAGACATGGAAAATAGAAATGAGAAGTATGTGTTGTATCGTCACTTTACTCGATTATGGAAGGAGGAGTTTAACAATGTTTCTATTCCTCGTAAAGTTAGAATGGGTGAATGTTCAGTTTGTGCCACTTTGAAAAACATGGCAAAAGGGGCTACAACACCACAGGAAAAGCATAATTTTAAAAACCTTCTTAACAACCATCGTGACAGTCAAGCATTAGAGAGAAAGAAAGCAATTCATCATCGAAGTAAGGCACTCAGAAATCCGGAGCGTTATATGTGTTTGTTGATCGATGGTATGGATAAAAAAAAAACTTGTTTGCCACATTTTTATCGCATCCCTAAGGACATTGGAGATGAAGTCCTTGTGCAAATGCATTTGGTTGGTGCTTTGGTATACAATGGAACTGTAATGTCCAAGGTTTTCTTCACATATCCGAATGTGCATAATGATCCAAACCTTACAGTTACTGTCATTCATCGTGTTTTGCAATCATGGAAGGGTCTTTTGCCACCAACTCTATATTTGCAACTAGATAATACTCCAAGAGAGAATAAAAATTCTACAGTCTTTGGATATTTAAGCATGCTTGTTGAGAAACAGGTATTTCAGAAGGTTAAGGTAAATTTTCTTCTGGTTGGCCACACTCATGATCACATTGATCAAATGTTCAGTACTTTCTCTAAGAAGTTGGCACGTAACAATGCTTTTACTCTTCCGATTTTATCTGACCTGATTTCAGAAGCATATACTCCAAAACCAGAAGTTCAACACCTCACACAGATTTATGACTTTAAGCACTTTTGCTCAATGGGCCTTGATAACAGTGCTAAGGTTTTGGCTCCATTGCACAATATTAGTTTCAACCATGTATTCTTGATGAGGAGGGTTGATGAAATAACCCTTTTATTTGCAAAGCAGTATTCATCTTCTCTTGGGTGGGAGCCTAAAGAGGGATGCAGATTCTTATTGCAGGTGCCTAATTTGTCTACTGTAACAGTGTATGGTGCAGAACAATCACCATATGAAGATAAAAACAATACAGAAAGATGTGGAAGTGTGGTTGATCAAAGTAAAAGCTGGATGCATGCACTCATTGAAAAGAAGAGACATATTGAGCGTGCAAAAAAATATGCTGGAGATCAAGATGTATCTTGGTGGGAGGACTTTTTCAATCATCAAGAAGAGATTATACAGTATACAATTGCAGGTCACTGGCCAGTTGATGTTCCATTCACATGGGATTTTTGTACACAAAGATCCGTGAATGTGGCCCAAGCATGTAATGCAGATGCACTTCAAAGTTTTATACATCCACCAGAAAGAAATATTTATGTAGGCCCAAGGATGACAAAACAGGCAGAAGCAAGATGGCAAGGAAATTTAATTGAGATAAATGTTGGAACGCTTATTGCAGTACTTGCTGATGGTGATGAGGCTACCAGACCATTTTGGATTGCAAAGGTTTTAGAGATAACTAAAGATATTGATCAGAGAAGAATAGAGGCTTTGGTGGTGCATTGGTATTACACTAAAAGTAGTAATGCATTCACAGGTAAATATAACTTAGAAATGGTGTGTGATGCTAAACGAACAGGTTCAAAAAGGAAAAAGAATATTCGAAGCACATCCACTCTTAAAATGGATGATGTAGATATTCTTGTTTATGATTTTTCCTTGACAAAAACTGGTCACTTGAGGAAAGCAACCATCAACATGATAAAACAAAAGCTTCTAGATGTATGTGGTACAGGAAATCATAGGAAAACAAGAAGAGTTGTGCATGATCCTGCAGAATTTGGTATGTACGTGGATGAAGATAGAGCTCTTGTGGATATAGAAGAAGAAGAAGAGAGCTCTCAACAGTATGAGACTGAATCAAGTGCATCAGATGATGAGGGTGTAGACATAGATCGACAAAGTTGTGAGTTGCATTGAAGCTCTCAGACATTTTTAGTGCTTATGTAAATGCCTCAAAGTAGTTTGGTTAATGAAACCATGTTTTGTAGCAATTTTGAATAACAATCAGATATCCACCCATTAAAGATATGTCTAAAATGTTATTTTTGTGTAAAAACTATTGACTTCTACATTCTTATATATATTTTAGACATGTCAATGTCTTATCATATAGATTTTGGACATGTCAATGTCTTATCATATACATTTTGGGACACGTCAATGCCTAATATAGTGAAATTTTGACTACATTTTGAGCTCATTTTTTTTTGAGAAAATGACAAAAAACGTCAAAAATTACTTGTTTTCACCTCATTTTTGTAATATATGTATACTGGTGTAAAGGAATTCCAAAAATGAGGTGAAAACATGTAATTTTTGACGTAAGTGTTCTCTTTTTACGACATAGTTCTCGTTTGTTACGACTTGCTGTTTAGGCCTCTGCAATGACTGATTCATGTTGAGGCATTCTTACCATGACTCTCCTATCTTCTACTTCATACTTCTTGAAATGTTCAAGGACCTCAAACAAAGATTCTTCTTCCTCTGGTGTGACTTCTATCTTCTTCCTCTTCTTGCCTTCATTCTTAATGGTTCCCTGTGTGGCTTATCTCACCTCCTTTGTAATTTAATCATCTCTCTGAGGTCAGCATCTACCTTGTAGAAATAGTCCTCATCTGATGCAAAAGGAGGGTCCATAATAATTGACTCTAGATCGGAGTCACTTGCATCCTCGAATGCATCAGTGCTAAGTTCACATTGTTCAAAAACTCAATCACACATGATTGGCTCTAATGTGAAGACTGAAATGTCATATCCATCCTCATCACAGTGGGGTGTCCATTGTTCTTCATTGATGGCTACATCCATAGTTGCCAAATTTCCGCCCAACCGTGGGGTTCAAATTCTTCGTCTAGAAATACAATAGGTGTATAAGCTGGGTCTTGTATTGATCTATGAGTTTCCTTCATACCTACCTCTCTTGCCTTTTCCCTTTTCTCTTCCTCTTCGGCCACTTTACACATCCATAAGTGAGTGTCTTCATGCATCCATGAGGATCATGATCCTATGGAATGCACTGACTTTGTATCGTCTATGGCTCTATGGATGGGATTCCATTGAATGGGGGCACGTCTCTATGAGAGAAATCCTTGAGATTGACTTTGGTTGTAACACCTAAGTGTTGCAAATATAAGGAATTGGTTCCCCAATCCTTTATTACTTGTAATTGTCTCAGAATGGTCTTCCCATAATCATCTCATAGGCTTGGTTTTTGGTAAAGTCACATATAGCAAAAGTATGTTCAAACTCTACACCACAAGTGGTGAGAGTTATCCCTTCTAGTAGTCCTAAAGGTCTCTCAATGTGACCATCAACCATCTGCAACTTCATTCTTGTTCGCCTAAGTGCTGGCTTGCCCCAACGCTTCCATGGGGAAGAGGTAGCAATTGCAACTCCTGCACCTGAGTCCAAAATTGCCTTGGTTGTGTAATCGTGATGAGTGATAGGGAGATAGGTTTTTCCTTCTTCTCCTTCACGCATGTCCCCTATCTTGTCCAATGGTATTTCCGGCACTGTTCTATGAGATCGTACCTGGGAATGATGTTTTGCTACATCTGGCACTTGTTTGGCTACATGTTTCCACAATTCAGGCTTAACCTTGAGTAGCTCTTCTAAAGTGAGATTGCACTACACTTTAGTATTCTTCACTACCTCCATATTCCTAGGTATAATAGAGTCTTCGTTTCTTATCATGATGGTGAGTGCTCTCATACAAGTAGATTTTGCTTCCCATGGGCCGGTGAAATGAGGCAATTCCTACAAGGAATTAGACTCGAAGCCTAACCGTTCACTTGATGGGGCATCCTCCGTTTCTCCATAAATGGAGGGAATGTTTTGTGGGAATTGGTCATGTAGGTCATCCACAAGTTCAATGGGTGGAGGATTCTCACTTTCTTTTGCCCATTTCTCTTCTTGAATCTCTCGCAGGAATTTTGGTGAATACCGATTCATAAAAGAAGAGGTGTGTGGTTCAGTGGAGTTAGGCACATAAGCTTCTTGGGGGGGCAAAAGCTTATTCTATCACTTGCCCTCTCCTTTGTTTCAGAGGTGACTCCTTTTCTAGACTTTGCAATTAACCTCTCCAATCTATCTAATAGACCATCAAAATGGAATGATGTTCTAGTGGAGCTATAGCAATTGAAGAGGCGATTGACTTCAAACATGGCTTGAGCCAATTCCACCATCTTGGCGTAGAGTTTTGTTCGTTTCAGCTCTAGGTCAACTCTAGGGTAATACTTTTCATGATCTGTTACATTTGGCCCTTCCTGGATTCTGGCCTGATATGCCCTAAGCATCATGTCTATGTCCTCGGGAATGGGATAAGACTAATCCTACTCGGGGTGGTGGGTGGGTTACGTGTGGTGGATTAGAAAGTTGGGGGATGGAAGGTGATGGCGATGGTAGTGGAGGTGATGTGTGAGAGTGCATTTGAGATGTGATTTCTATTATTTTGGCTTTGGTATCTCTCAGGCTTTCCTCAAGTTCACTCATCTTCTTCGCCCATTGCCTTTTCATTCTCTCTCGACTTCCTTCTAAGCTTTGGTCCTCTTCTTATTCTAACTCTTGGTCTCGCTAACCTCCAAATTCATTTCCTCGCCTAAGTCTTGGTTTTGCTTAAGTGCTTGAGCTCTTGTGATGACTTGCACCAAGGTCGTGGAAGTCACACTTCCCATGGAGTCTAGCACTAACCCAATAACATTGATAGGAGCAATTTTTGGCATATTGGTGGGGTTCTTGGGACACTCGTGTAACAAGTGCTCCTTCCCACAATCTAGACAAAATCCTTGAATTGTCACAGATTGGGGTTGTGTAGGTGTAGGCATAGGGAAATCACGAATCAGGTGATCTTCCTGTCATCGGTAGCATGGTCCTCTAGGAAATGGAGGTCTTATCTGCCTAGGATGAGGTCTAGAGTTGGGGTTTGCGTACATGACATTTGCATATTCTGGCCCCATAAAGATCCTCTTAGAAGCATCATCATGTATGTCACTTCACTTGGGCTATCGGGATCTTCAAATTCATAGATGGTAAGTGCTCCTACTTCATTAAGTTGCTCAGGCTTATACCTCCAAAATGCCTCATTTGTCTCTCGATTCAAGAGCAAATCTATGCTCCTATTGTCTTGGGGAACCCACTCTGGAGTGATTATTCTAATCAGAACTGACTTGCCTTTAGGGGTTTTTGGCTCTTCTCCTATGTTCCCTTGCTTTATGTCACCTATTTCAGGTTCAGAGATTGTATTGCCAAATTCATCCATCCTTTCTGGTTGGCTGGTGACCACATACAATGTTCCGTCTTTATCTATGTAGGAACCATTTTTGAACTTGACTGTAGGGTGTTCTAGCCCTATGGGCTGATCTGGGTTTTTAATTTGGACAACAGACCTTCTCAACCCATCCTCATAGATACGAGCACCTAATCGGTTGGTCTGGATATATTCCAATTGAGTTTTGTAGGGACCCTCTGGTTTTTCTAGGTATGCCACTCATGAGCTACCTATGGGTCTCTCCATGTTGTAAGATATCTCAGAGTCACTGTTTTCTGAGTTTAGAGCATAGGGGTAGCCACTCAACCACTGGGCCCAAGACCTAGCAGTATGGTTGACACTAGCCTCTGATGATCTAACACTCCGACGGTCTCTCCCTAGGTGTCTTCCTGATCTCAGGTTCATATGCCCTTCCAATTAGCCCAATGATCCTTGTACAACTACGTTGCTGATTCTTTGATACCAATCACTTGTTCCTTTAGTGTTCCTTTGTATGTGTTTTCTTGTCTTTAGTTAAGCATGGTCAGGAGCACTTAAGTGTGTCGTACTTGATGTTCTTCGTCCACTTAGTTTAAGTTCTTATCCCTTAAATTGTCCCTTGACTACAATTTAACCTATTCTTAGACTTGAGAAATTAGAGGCTCTTAGAACTTGAGTGTTCATATTGTACCCTCAATCAATCAAAAGATCTATCCGCACTTAGCCTAAGCTAGTACTGGACTGAGGGGCTTGAGAGATCTTCCAACCTCAAGTAGCTTTTATTCACTGCACTTGTCCGCCCAGGAAGCGTGTTGCGAAGCCTGCACCCATGGCATTTGCTTTGGTTTCTCCAAAACCTTTGGATGATCCCAAAAATTTCCAACTTTAGCTAAAGTTTTTACCTTCAATTGACAAACAAACTATTTCAAACACTTTTGATGACCCTTTTTTCCCCTTTCTGTATTGCCAAAAAATTTTCTCTAGAGCTCCCTTGGTGTACCTACCCCTCAGCGGGTCAACTTAAAAATACCCTATCTGTATTCACCACAAGCTTTCCAATGAGCTCTAGTGCTCAAAAAACGGATTTCATATGAAAAAGTTATGTCGATTCAAGATTTAGGGGATTAAAACAGACAATTAGGACCTCTCAGGATTTTAGTGCATTTCTCTAAGGCCTTTGTAATTGTATGGGTAATTGAGTGTGCAAATATATCTAGAATTTAGCCAAAATTTTCAAAAAAGAAAAAAAAATCACTTTAATTTTTGCCGAAAATGTCTATCTATCGTGATAGACGGTGTCTGTCACGATAGACGCTGACTGTCATGTGGGGCATGTCTATCACGATAGACGGTGTCTGTCATGATAGATGGGGTCTATCATGGGGTGTTGTCTATCGCGATAGACGGTGTCTGTCGCGATAGATGGTGTGGTATGGATGATGATGGCGATGATGGTGGTGCAAAAAAAAACAAGAAAAATTGATGACAAATAAGGAAAAGTATAGATTTTACCTATAACTCCAATGTCTCAACTCTACGTCTTACCAATCACACACTCGTCCTCGAAGCTCTCTCCCCGATAAGGGCGCCAAATTTGGTGTCACTCTAGCACAATGGCAAGTACCAACGTGAGGGGATCCACCTCATAAATGTCAATCCATGGAGACATGAGGACTAGTATGAAGACTATGAGCAAGTGATGGCACAAGTGCATGAGTGAGAAGCACACAAACATGCACACACATACACACACACGTGCACACAAGGCACGAACAAGGAGAGGAACAATGGAGTTCTTTGCATTAGTCAAAAAGTCTCTTACACAAGCTCAAATCACTAACAATCTAACCCCCAAAAATGAGCTATCTAGCTCTTTTTATAGTTTTTTGACTAGCTTTGGCCTTTTCCAGACCTAGTGTTCGACCTAGTTAAAAATTAGGTTCTAGAGCCTATTTGATTAGCTTTGGCCTTGTCCAGACCTAGTGTCCGGCCTAGTTAAAAATTAGGTTCTAGAGCCTATTTGAGGGCTCAAACGGAGTCTAAAAATTATGAAAATCGGTATGTAGCTAATTCTAATACTCCTCAAGTTTGAGGACTACTCGGCTTGAACAAAATGGAGTCTATTCTACCAAAAACGGGATTACAATGTTTGTTTAGTGATGAAAATCACTTGAGTTGGAAATAGTTTATGGAAAAAAATGATTAGGCCTTGTTACCGGATTGTGCATGACTGCTCCTTTGTGCTGGTATGCTCTTCTTATAGCTTGTATATCAACACATGCCAAACTAGTGGACTATTGGAGGGGCTCGAAAAAGTGTGAAAATATGATTTTTAGAGTGCCCAAAAGCATTCTTCCATCTAGAAAATCCTAAAATTCTCTCCATAACCTCAGAGATTAGTATGTGAAGATGCTTGGGCCTAATTTTGCTTTTCCAAATCCTCCCTTAGTGCATGATAATTTGCTCCCCAAAAGAGGCTTAAATCAAGATTTTTACTTTTATGCAAAAAGTTAAATGGGAGCTTTTGGCAAGCTTCTAATCCACTCCTAATGTGGATTTTTCTTGGATTTTCTCATGCTACACCATACTTGATGTATGTATGCACTAATCCATGGGAAGCCTCTTAAATGGTCTTTTTTCTTACTTCCAAAAGTGGAGTTTGATAAAGATTAACATCTGAAATTTTTTCAACAAGTGTGGAAAGGGGGTTTTTGAGGATAAAAAAATCCTTTTTAACTTATGATTTTAATGAATCTAATGATTCTACTATGAAGTCCATACACCATACTCTCAGTATATATTTTTCCCATCCATCCATAGCTAGTGCACCATTTTTTCCCTCTTCCAAAATGGGAATTTCTTAGATTCAGGTGCTGAATTTTTTTTTTCAAACACTCATTGAAGGGGGTTTTATGGAGCTTCAAACTCCCATCATACTAAATTATATTTTGGATTTCTTGATCTTATATTGAATTCAATGCACTAAACTATAGGTACACATGAATTTTCCTACCAAACTAAGAAAAATCCTGCTTCATTTCCCTTTCCCAAAATGGCTTCTTATAAAAAATAACCTCTAAAATTTATATGAAAAATCATGAAAGTAGGCTATTTTGGAGTTACTAAAACTTATGCTTTGTTATATATGAGGGAATCCTTGCTTAAAGTGAGAGTATATATCTCAAAATCTCCATACATGTGATTTCCCTCCAAGAACTTAGCTGCAAACCCTTCTTTGCCCTTCTCAAAAATAGAGATTCTACAAGAATTTAGTAATACTCAAACCTCAAACTTGAGGCCATAACTCCTCCTTTCTAGAATCACGCACGATGCCATAAAAGTCCTTATCTTCCATAGAGAAGAGCATCATCTTCTACTACTACTCAATGCCTAACTGATCGTCTTCCACCTTTCAAATTTGTTTGTGGAAGAAGTATCTGAAATCTTTTCTGGATCGCCTCATGGCTGATTCAATGTCAGAAGATCTCTATGGTTGCATGAATGCTTCACTTCAATCTTGCTTCAACAATTAGTACTTCTTATGTGAGAATATCTACTCTAAAATGATGTGCATCTCGGATGACATGGAGTAGTTGGCAAATGTTGTCTCAATAATATTTGCGCAGAGAATATGGCATCTGTAGATCTAAGGGAGCTTGGATAAGGCATATGCCTTGCATCTCAGTGGTGAGAGATCAAATCCCACATTCTACACGTGAAAGATGAGCATGGATCTCGTGCTCTGATACCAGTGTAAGGTCTCCTCATAATGTACCCTCTTTTGCTGTTGGCTATTGTCATTCACGGCTGCGTCATCCACGCTCGTCAGACACAAAGATATGTCCTTGGTTCGCCTCCTAACCACCAAGCTTTTTTCTTGCATGAGAGCTATCATCCATGACTCTCCCTCTATATGGGACTTTTTATGTCTCTTCTACCAAATTATATAAATACACTTGTGATGCCATGTGGCATCCTTCTCCAAAAGGTGATCCACACCCAATGAATATCATATGACAAGTGGGGAAGACAGAGGGGATGTAGTCAGACTAGGAGGGGACATGGGGGAGAAGGTCATTGGTGGGGAAAATGGGAAAATAGGTCATGGAGGAAGGGGAAAGGAAGAAAATGAAGGTTTGAGGAATTGATTAATTGGAATGGAGGGAATTAGAGTGGATGTACTAGGTTTAAAGGTGTCTAGTAGAGTTTGGGGTACTAGAGGTTCTATGGCTTCTACTGTAGCACTTCCAATGAATTGGGATATTCGAGGTGAGCTCGGGTGTATGGGGGAAGTTGGATGTATAGACAAGGGAAGTGTTTCGATGGATGTGGAGGTGATTTCAATGGTGCTTGAAGGTATGGATGTTGATGGCTATGGTGGGGAGTCGATGATGATCATTTTGCCTGCAACTGGTGATTCAGGTGGAGGTTCAGGAACTAACCGTGCTTCTTCTGGATGACGAGAGGACTAGGCATTTTTTGGGACTCGGATGTATTTTTTGGGCCATGACATTAAACATATATGCCAAGGGTCAAACTATGGCAATGGCTTCCTCTTTGAGAAATGGAGTGCTTTGACCATGCCTATTGACTTTGCTAATTCATTGAAACCTTTGATGAAAGAATCTTCAAATCCTTTGCTAGATAACTCTTGTTGTAATATTTCTTGACTTTGCTCTTCTGATAACTGTCGGCGTGCCCACACAGCTTGCATCTTACGATATAGTTTTTGAATTGCCAGTGTGTGCATTGCAGCTTCAAAGGTGCCTTCTTCATAGGTGCTCGTATCTCCTTGGGTTTCGGTCTGCTGCTCTTGCTATTCATGCTGGTCATCGTCTTCGTCATCACTGTCTTCATCATCTGTTACTTTGTGGTCTTCCTTATATGAGCTTGACACTAACTGTTCTTGTAGTTGATGAGGTGGCATAGTAGGGTAACTTGGCCTTTCATATTCTTGCAAAAAGAATTGTCCTTCTAAGAACTGAAATTTGCTCGAGAATGCATCTTGCATTTCAAAATCAAAAGTAGTATTAATGGGTTTCACCTTAAGGTTAGGAATCCAAAAAGTGAATGCATCCGCATTGATAGTGGTGGGGGGCTCTCTAACTTTTGAGGTGGTGGCTTCCGAGGTGAACATGGCACTATGGTGCCTTCTGTTACTATGGGAGGTGATAATCGAATGCATATTCGAGGTATAGGAGGTTCCGTGGGAGACAAATCAGGGGATGCTTGTGATGAAGGTGATTTAGGGATTTGTAAACATGGAATTGAGCCCTTCACACACTTTCTTCCCCTAGACTTGCTGGATTTGCGAGCTTTCTTTGAGATTCCTTTAAACCGCTTCAGCTCATCACTGGTCATAGCTCTCTCGAGTGGTATATCATAGGCTAAGCACATGTATATTATCCTTGTGAGGGCACAACAACCATGGATGACATGCTTGCGGGCCCATCTTTGTTGTGCTAAGTACAATTGATCTTGAATCCAGCTAGCAAGATCAATTGTTTTAAGGTCTATATTTGCTAAGTACAACCCAAACCAAATGCACTTTTGTGGTATTGTGAAACGATCTTGGGCGGGGAAATCGAAGTGTTGCATAGAAATGCCTAATGGCCTTGATAACTCTGGTGTGGTGGTAGAGATATCAACCCATTTTAAAACGTCACCCCTTTTCATTGGCTCGGGAATGAGCCTCTCTCTTTCTATTGGAGTGTGAGTGCCATGGATCTTTAGGGCAGCTCGAACAAGGTTGTTCAAGAGATAGAATTTCCTGTTAGGGGGATCATTAATGAGCGAGGGAAAGATGAAAGTTCTTGGCAATTCCTTTCTCTCAGGGGGTTCAAGAGTGGTCACCAAATAGAAGCAGCAATAGAAATCAGGTTTAGGCAAGGGTGCACAAAAGTGCTCTGTGAATCCAGCCTTGGCCCAAATAGGTCGTAATTCCTATGAGTTCTAAAGGTCTTCAAACTCGCATGAAAAAAATTGTTATCTGCCCCAAGTGTTACCACTAAATCAAAGCATCGAATCATAGATGTAGTTTGCATATGCTAGAGGTCCTACACGTCCTTGGAACCAATGGGAGTTGTTGTGTACTTTTTCAGTTCTTCCAAGGGGAGGTCATCAATGGGCAATGGTCCCATGAAACCCTGAAATTCTGATGGTTGCCTTGTAGGGTAAGACTCAGCTAACAAATTACCAAAATTGATTACTAGAGTACTGGTTCCAACCTTAAAAGTTCCTTCAATTTGCATGATCATAAGTGTGTAGATGATCTGCTACAAAAGGATAACACATTAGTATGGAACTTAGTTATGATCCCAATAAAGTGAGATCATAATCCCTTTCCATAACCGATGTGTAACCCATGTAGCCTTGTGTTGTGAGGTGGTTTATGTAGTGATTTCTCATAAACTAATGTAGGTCACTAGACAACCTACATGCTTTAGATAGTGTATACATTGCTTTCGATGAGATTTTTTTACAAGTGATGTGGGTTAGTGTGGGTGAATTTGTACAAGGTTTAGTTGGGGATGAATTAATACAAGGATGAAGGTGAGTTGTGAGAGGTGTTATGTCATACAGAGGATCCTATAGAGGCTTCTAAATGCATTTTGGCATCCATTTTCTAAGGGTTGTTGGGTGGGTTCCGTTCTTTGGTTGATGGACAAAAGATGGTTCTAAACAATGGTGGTGGCAATGGGTGAAGTGATTGCAAAGGGATGTATATTACATGGCTTGGGTTTTGGGCTAAAAGATAGTTCTTGGGTACCCAAATCTACGTAGAGTTGGGTTAGTTTGTTAGGTACTTCTTGGCGATCCAAATTTATCGGGTTTCTATCGGTGGAGAAGAAGGTTGAGGGGATGTAGGATGTTGACTCTAATTCTGCCTTGACTTCTTCTTGTCATAGCCTACACTATTGGAAATTGTTGGTACTTTCTAACCTTTCAACACCCATAGTTGCTTTGTGCCCATTGCTCTCTCATGTTGATAGTGCTTTCTCCTTTGGGTCATCTGATAAGGTCGTTCGTTTTGGTTCCTAAGTCATGGTTGACTTCTCTGTGGTTGAGGGTGAGAGGTCTGGTCGATGCTCTGCTTTGCAAAAGAATGAGGTCCAACACTTGTGTGACCTACCCATCAAGAAGTGAGGCATTCTGTACAACAGATCTAGGTAGGTCCACAGGAAGTGTAGAGGATGGGCCACCAAAGACTATGGTGCCCATTTGGCCGCTGATGTAACCCACTTAACTGGTGATGTAATCCCCTTCTTGTCCAAAGGAAGACCAGGGGAAGATCTCTTGACGTCCTCCTGAGTGGCAACTATCCATCCCCAAATCCTTGTGGCTCGACATTGGATGGATCTGACTTGTCTGATAGATTTGTCCAAAAATCTTCCAATCCTCCTTTGCATTCATTTCATCTCGTTCGGGGTTACATGCCTTAGGTGGGGTATTGTTAGGGAAGTCAAGCGATATCACTCGCTGCTAGTCTAAGGTTCTAAGCTGTAGGGAGCACCTTCCTAAGATTTAGGTCTATTGAGTGATCATATAACCAATCTTTGCCAAGGATTAATGGTTCTATTAGGTCATCGTCATGGCACACTAGGAGTCTCACAATCATGGTGATCTCATGTATGAGGATAGGAAGGTCCACCTCACCTGTGCAATGGGTTTCCATGGGACCACCTAATCGCACTAGTCACAACTGTTGGTGCAAATGTACAAGCCTTCACATTTGGCTTAGCATGGAAGACTATATGTGGAAGCATTTGATAACTCATGTGAACCATAGCTTGTAATTGTTTGATCATTTACCATTGTAAAAGGTTTATACCTTGAGAGAATCTTGTAAAAGCCAAAATCTTGTGGATTTAGGAAGAACAATAGCTACGCTTTTCAATGGAAGAATAAATCCTAAATTAGTCGAGTCACTTTTTTAGATGGAGCCAATTTTGAATTCAAAATTCAAACTTGGAAGAACAACTTATAAAAAGGGCTTGTAAAAACTTGCAACTTTGTGTGGCTCATTGAGAGCTCTTCCCTTGATCATTTGTAGGATTTGAGTACCTTACACCATAGCCTACTCATTCCACCATCATTGAGCATCATTACAATGTCAATGATCTTGTATAATCATGTGTTATAATACATATAGTTCATTGATCATCTCTATCTACTTCTCTGCTATGATTACTCAGAACAGTGAGCTGTCTCTGGTTATATCTCAGTGAGTTCTCAACCATTTTGCACGATCTATAGATTTTTGGAACCAGCTTCAAGTCTATGTTCTACTGGCAAAATCTCAAAGCATTTGGTTCAGCGGTCTAGGAGAAATCGTCGTCAAAGTGCTCATTGGTCATCTACTAGTTAGTCCCTAAAAAATCAGGGGTAAGCTTTGGATTGTTGAACTTCTTTCTTAGTGCATAGTTCATCATTTTAGATGATTCCACTTGCAATCATTAGCTATCTAAGCTAATGAAATTTCTTCAAAAGGAGTTTCATCAATTGTTACTATACTGTGAGCACTGAGCAAAAGAACCAATAGGTGTGTGGACTAAAATAGCAAGTTTTGTGACACTAGCTATTCATGAAGTAGTCTCTTTTGATTCTATTGTTTCAAGCATCAACTCCAAAGTGCATAGGTACTTTCTTGGTGTCATTTGCAAGCTAATGGGCCTACTATCAAACTTTGAAGTGAGTTAGGGCAGGTACAAAGCAGGTTTTAGTAGTACCACCTCAATTCCTAGAGGTACCCATCCATCTCCTCCAACAGTGGTATTAGAGCAAGTTGAGGTAAAATGGGAGATGGTTTCCCTTCTTTCATTGATAAATTGGATAGGAATAATTATGGAGCATGGTCCTTGAGGATGAAGACCTATCTACAAGGAAGGAGTCTCTATGGATACATATCAAGAGATGAGGAGATGCCCATATTCAGAAGCAAAAGTCAACCTACAAGAGAGGAGCTAGAAAGACTCAACTCATGGTGTGCCAAAGATGCTTTAGCCAGGTCATATCTCCTTAACTCTATTTGTGACTTCCTTCTTCCTCATATTAGGAATTGCAAAACTTTCCAAGAGACTTGGGATACTCTATCTTCATATTTTTCTTACAATACAAATCAATTGTGGATGGAATTAACTACTCAAAGGAAGCAACCTAAGCAGAATGTTTCAGAGTATGTGGCTAAAGTAAAAGATGTAGTTGATCAATTTGAAAGCATAGGAGAGGAAATTGAAGAGGAGCAAATAGTGAGACAAATAATCAATGGCATCAAGGTAGATGATAAGTGGGAATCTTTCACAACTGCTATGGACCTTTACATGGACATGCAAATCCTTGATCTTACCACTCTCATTGGACAACTCTTTACCCATGAAGCCAAGCTCAACAAAAATGGTGAACCGTCAAGATGTAACAATTCTTCTGCCCTCTATACAGATAAAGGAAAGTCTAAGGATAAAGGAAAGAGCAAGAAAGTTGAAGATGAAGGTACTACTTCTCAAGCTAACTATGCAGGGAGAGGTAGGAATTCAAGAGGAAGGGGCAAAGGAGGTAAGCAAGGTAGGGGGAGACTTTTCAACTCTTCCCCATGCAACATATGTGGAGTGTCTAATCACATAATAGATGAGTGCTATAGGAACTTCAAGAACCACAGAGGAAGAGGATTTCAAAGAGGTGGATACTCACAATCAAGAGGAAGATTCAATCATAATCAAGGATACAACCATGGCTACAACAACAAATACAACAACAATTATCAAGGAGGATACAAATCAAGAAAAGACTTCAACAACTATACAGAGGATCAAGAGGATTCTCTTCTCATTATGAACATGACTTCAAAACAAGGTATGAATGATGAGCACCTCTTCTATATTGACTCAGGTAGTTCAAACCATGTAGCATGCCATGTAGCTCTCCTTTTTTATCTTGAAGAGCCCAAAGGAAAGCACCAAGTGCAGACAGATGATGATATCAAGCATTCAGTTATTAAGGTAGGGAATGTCAAAACTTTTGATGGGAATATGAATATGTTGAGAAAATTTCTTTATGTACCTACTATCACAAAGAATTTGATGAGTGTTGGGCAGATAGTGGAAAAGGTTTTGCAGGTTAGGCTCAATAAATTTGGAGCCTTTGTGGAGGACCTCCAACATGGATTCAAAAGAATTGCCAAGGGAGATAAAACAGGTAGATTGTTTACATTTGAGCTTGAGGACACTAGAAACATTTCACTTTATAATTATAAGGATAAAACTTTGTCTGAATTAGAGATATGGCACAAAAGATTAGGGCACATTGGTGAGAGAACATTGAAGTAGATATGTAGAGATCAATGTCTACTTGGGATACCTAATGTATCCAAGAAACACATGATCGATAAATGTGGTGCATGTCAGTTTGGTAAATCACACAAGTTACCCTTTACAAGGAAAGGCTATATGCATGAGGATTATTTGGAACTTGTCCACACATATGTGTGGGGGCCAAACAAGGATCCTTCAATTCAGGCTCAAGGTATTATGTGTCATTCATTGATGATTTTAGTAGGTGGACTATTCTTTGTATTTCATGAAACATAAGGATGAAGTGTTCAGTTGTTTCAAGAAGTATCTTGCACTTGTGGAAAATCAAACAAGAAAAAGCGTAAAGAGGATAAGGTCAGATGGAGGAGATGAGTACTTCTCTAATGAATTTGATGCATTTTTGCAAGACAGAGGTATCAAAAGGGAGATCACTACTAGATACACTCCTGAGCAAAATGGAGTAGAGAGGAGGAACAGATTGATTGTGGAAGCAACTAGATCAATGTTAAATGAAAAAAATTTGCCTAATTGTGGGTAGAGAGTGTTTCTACTGCCACTTATCTTATTAACAGGTTACCCTCTAAATCCCTTGATGGGATGATCCCCTATGAGGCATGGCATGGAAAAGCATCTTCGTAGGGTATGATATAAATAAGAAAAGATATAGGTCTTATAATCCATCCAACAAAGGATTTATGGTCACTAGAGATGTTATGTTTGATGAGAACGACTCTTGGTTTGAAAGTGAATCCAAGAAGGTCAAATTGCCATATGACTTGGAAGAAGAATTTCCACACCGCACAAAGGAGGAGCCAAGCACAATTGAAGACGTCAAATCAGATGATGAGGACACCTTCAACTTGGAGGAATTTAAAGCATGGAAATCAAAAGGCAAGGTCAATATGAAGAGGTTAGAGGACATATCTAAATCATCCAACCAAGCCTTAAGGAGATCACAAAGAGAGAGTAAGCATTCTATTTATCTTGCTAAGGACTCATCACTTGAAGAACCCTCTTCATATGAAAAAGCAAGTACCAAAGCACAATGGAAGGAGGCTATAGATGAAGAAATAGAAGCACTCCAAGAGAATGACTCTTGGGAGATAGTACCCAAGAAAGCATTAATGAAGGTAATTGGTTCTAGGTGGATTTACAAAATCAAAAGGAACTCAGATGGATCCATAAACATGTATAAAGCTAGACTTGTGGCTAAGGGTTTTGCACAAACCCAATGACTAGATTATGAAGAAAAAATTTCACCTGTGGCTAAGATGCCAACCATCAGAGTATTGGTAAGTGTAGCTCCATCTAGAAATTGGAATATGTATCAAGTAGATGTAAAAAATGCCTTTCTCAATGGGTGGATTTGAGAGGAGGTTTACATGGCTCAACCTCCTAGCTATGAAGACCCAAACAAGGTAAATCATGTATGCAAATTGAAGAAAGCTCTTTATGGTTTGAAGCAGGCACCTAGGGCATGGAATCATAGGTTAACAACCTATCTTCAAGACCAATGATTCATGATGAGCAAGGTAGATTCTTCTCTGTTTGTTAAGAGGAGTAATTCAAAAATGATATATCTATGTGTATATGTGGATGACATCATTCTTATAGGTAGTGATGCCAATGGCATCAAACAAATAAAAAACCAGTTGCTGTAGGAGTTTAAGATCAGTGACCTAGGGTTTCTCAAATATTTTGTTGGACTTGAGTTAGTATACACAAACTCTGGAATTTACATCACTCAAAGGAAATATGTGCAGGACATGTTGAAGAAGTTCCACTTGGAGAATGCAAAGATAGCTAGCACCCCTATGGAGGTAAATCACAAATTAAGTGCTTGGGTATGAAGCATGAGAAGAAGGAGCACAATGTGCGCTTCAACAATGATCCAAATCTCGACTAGAATCACCTCTAATTGTAGCACAAAGGTCTGAATCTGTGACTTTCCTCATGTATTTTTATATAGAAATTTGAATTCAAACTTGGTGGGATTTCACCTAAAAGTTCCTCCATCATAGGAGAATCTCATCTAATTGACTTCTCCTACTTTAATTCCATGATTTGCACCTAATGAGGTTGTGTGATTCTCTTCTCCCTTTTACTTTTGGAGATTTCACTTTTCTACTTTTACAAGAGATAGTTTTTTTGACATCTCTCATTGAGAGTACAAAGAATGTCATTGAATAAATGATTTAATCAATCACTAGGCTTGACAAAAATGCACCAACAACTCCCCCTCAAGCCTAGCATGCTTGAGTTTAATTCCTCTTAGATTTCCATCAATCCAATCATGCCTTTGAATCTATTTAGCTTGACACCATCCAATGGCTTAGTCAACATAGCTGCACATTGAAAATTAGTAGATACCTAGGACAATTGAATGTCCTTGCTCAATAATTTTTCTCTTACATAATGATAGTGGACTTCAATATTCTTGGTTCTAGCATGGTAAACAGGATTAGCTTTTAAGCGAAGTGAACTAGTATTATCACCAAAGATGTGAGTAGTTGAGGTATGTAATCCCAACTCTGAGTATAAACACTTCAACCACATTGCTTCTTGTGTTGCATTGGCCAATCCTCTATATTTAGCTTTAGTAGATGATAGATCAACAATTGGTTGCTTCTTTCAAGACCATGAGATTAAATTTGAACCTGCAAAAGACAAATATCCAGATGTACTCTTCCTATCATCCTTACATCTAGCCCAATCTGAATCTGAGTAGAGTTTGAGATCAATTTCTGAGGTGAAAGGGTAAAAAAGATCTTCATTAGCTGTGCCTTTCAAGTATTTGAGCACTCTCTTGGCTGCTTCCATATGTGGCTTCCTTAGTTTATGCATGAATTGATTGAGTATGCTAACACTATAGCATATGTTCACCCTTCTGAGAGTTGCATAGTTCAAGCTTCCTACCAAGCTTTGATAGCTTGTGATGTCCTCAATGAATTCTCCTTCATAAGCACTTAGCTTATGGTTCATCTCCATGGGTACACTTAGTGTTTTCCATTTTGAATTTAGAAAGCATGTCAAGTACATACTTCCTTTGAGTGATGTTGAGAGGTCCAAGATCACTGATCTTGAATTCATCCTTCATTCCAACCTTTACCTGCTTGATTCCATTGATGTCATTCCCTGTAATTATTATATCATCAACATATAAAAAGAGATATATAAGTTCTGATCCATTCCCTTTTATCAATAAAGATGTATCTTCTTTGCTAGCCTTTAAACCTTGATCTTGTAAACAGGTTACCAACCTGTGATTCCAAGCTCTTGGAGCTTGTTTCAATCCATACAGAGCCTTCTTTAATATGCACACATAATGTGCATCTTCATAACCAGGTGGTTGTGCCATATACACTTCTTCTGAAATCCATCCATTTAAAAATGTATTTTTTTACATCTAGTTGATAGAGCCTCCAATTCCTAGATGCAGCAATGCTAACAAGTATTCTAATGGTAGGCATTTTAGCTACAATTGAGAAGGTCTCTTCATAGTCTATCCCATGGGTTTGAGCAAACCCTTTGGCTACTAACCTTGCCTTATGTCTATTGATACTACCATCTAGATTCTTCTTAACTTTACATATCCACCTTGATCCAATTTATTACATTATCTTGATGGTATTCATTATACATATCAAATTTATGAATCATGTCATCATGATAACTCGTTGATCACCTTTTCTTTTGAGCTCTATAATCCTTCATGCAAATGGAGTTTTAATTGCCATGCCATCAAGTTCAGAAGGAGAATAAGTAGCATTATCATAGACATTTGAGACAATACAAGGCCCAAACCAATATTTTTCCATCTTTCCCATGGAAAGATATTGAGTATCAAAATTAGCACCATAAAAAAGAAACCCTCAGGATGATTTTTAGCTTTCTCAAGTTGGGCAATTTGTAAAGTAATAAAATATTCTCTTGACAATCCTTCTTCCCCTTGGAATAATGGACCATGTGAGAATATATTTTTACTTTGTATAATTTTAAATGGCATGCCATCAAGCAAAAGGAAGCATACAAGGCCATTCACTTACTCGACCTTCAAAAGATTCTACCAATGTTTTTTTTATCGAGCGAAGTCCACACTCACCTTTTCCATTCCCTTCGGGATTTTTTTCCATAGTGAGGGCAAGATTCATTCTAGTGAAGAGAAAACTCAGGAACTTCATTGGATTTAAGCTTTCCCTTATGTATAGTAATTTTTTTAATACATCCAAAGCGACATACAACATCTTCCAAAAGAAATCATCAAATAGTGCTTGGACTTTTGGTCCTCAATGCTCTTCCTTCCACTTCTTTTCATAGATCTTCCTATGCAAAAATGATGTATCACATATTCCATATTCTTGAGTGCATGGTCACCTGGTCGACTATCCATTTATAATGTGAAAAGAGGATATAAATGATGCAAAATATACTAATGGGAATCAATAAAATAATCGTTGGCATGTTGGACAAGTTTCGACATAGGAAGCTACATCTTTGTTGATGCCTTTCCATTAGGAGTGCTCCTTAATCTCCATATAAGTAGCCCAAATTCCTCTATAACCAACCCGTTTAGAATCATGAAATTCTTAGATTATCTTAAATTGATCCTTTTGTTTGCAAAACAATTGTTGAGGTAAATATTTTGCTTTGTCTACTTCCAAAGATGACCTTGATGCAAGAAGTAATTATGTGCCTTCTTTCTAGTCCTTTTGAATTGGTGATCATTCCATCCTTTTTGTACGGTCATGGTTTGCAAATATTTACCAGTAGCCAAAAAGTCACCATCATAATGCTCTTCAATAGAGACCTCAAAGGAATATACTACATGAGCATGAGTAGAATGAATATGAGATTACAAAGCATAAAATTTAGATCCTTCATCACCATAATGAGAAATCATATGCATCTTATCATCATATAAAGCTCATGATCTATCACAACTTTATTTCGTCGTGCAATATGCACAAATTATGGGTTGATAGTTTTGATATAATATATCCACGAAAGCATGAAGATATCTATAGTAGAGCAATTTCAAATAATCCCAAATAGGGAAAATACATATGTGCCAGTCCAATATTCTTTGTGACATTTCAAATTTCTAACTATACCCTATAGTCCATGCTTGGTATGCGGATATCTCTATTGTTGCATATTTACCTCTGCTCCAAAAGGAATGGAATATCCTTTTCCTTCTTGGCCATTCTCCTAGCTTATTTCCCATTTGATACCTACAGGGCTTGTATCAATGGTGATGAAAGTAGGCTTAACATTTAAATAATCAACCTTATGAAGTGTTGATGTCTCTAAGAATTCCTTCCTCAATATCTTTTCAGATTTCACATGGACTTCTTTCCATTGAACTCGTTTCCCCTTTCATAGAAGTTGGACTTCTTTCCATTGAGCTCGTTTCCCCTTTCATAGAAGTTGATATAATGGATCTGCAATATGAGCAAAGTGTGGAATCTATACTACATAAAAAACACATGTTTAAAGGAATCATCTTACTTCTACAATATAAGTGAAAATCTCTTTCATATGCTTGATGGATTCCACCTTCTTTGGACATTGTTTTCCTCCTTGCGATCCACATCAATTCTCTACAATCAATACTTCTTTAACACCAAAAAAGTTGACTTCCTTCCATAAAGAGTGAGATGAACTTTCTCTAGTTTTTTTTTGTAAAAAAGAAATTTCGGCAATAACCTACTCTCCCAAAATCTAATTAATAGAAATAACAATTGTACAAGTGAATTGGCCGAGCACCCATGCAATCCCCCGAATCCCACAAAGTAGGGGTTGCTTAAAACTTGCTAGAAAACATTGCAAAGAAGGTTCAGAACCATTTTTTCCCCCTCATGGGGGACCCATATGCTTCGAATCTTCTTGTTCTCAAGGAGAAACACTCTATGATGTCTAAAAGGAAAAGGGCTTCTTGCAATTGGAAATTCTTTTGCCTAAAAGGAAAAGAGATTTTTCGGTTGACCATTCTTTAGAAGGGCTACCAAAGTTTGCATCACACCTGTCTTTTGAGATCTTCTAGAGGGTTTCACCTCTTATAGCATTCCACATTGTTGTGGAACAACCAATCACTTCACCCAATAATGCTTGTTTCTAGTTGATTTATCCTTATAGCAACATGATTCTCCCAAGGGCCTACCATATTGACATTGGTTTGGGGCAAGAAAATAAGAGGTGTCCCAAGTCCTCATTGCCATGAAGGCATTGTTTACACCATGGAGAGGCTCCAAAAACTTTGTTAGCTTTTACATTGATACATATTCCGTGGTGGAGGATTTCCCACATAAGGACTGATATTTTAACCTTGATGAGGGAATGCCAAAGGGATATGAGCTTGAAATCCCACCTAAAACTTGACCAATCAAGACACCTTCTTCTATTAAGCAATACATGAAAGTCCACATTCTTCTTAAATCTCCAAATTTTATCAAGACTACTGCCGTTGTGCCATCTAAGACCCTGTTGCTGCATTTCTAAAGGTTTTGAGTACTGCTTGCATCATATCCAAAATTTTAAGCATCATTTGGGCCGCCACATCTATCATGGGCTTCAGTCGAGGCATCCAATGTTGAATTGTGGC
Organism: Ceratopteris richardii; assembly: GCA_020310875.1. Classification (NCBI taxonomy): domain Eukaryota; kingdom Viridiplantae; phylum Streptophyta; class Polypodiopsida; order Polypodiales; family Pteridaceae; genus Ceratopteris; species Ceratopteris richardii. The sequence goes on from CM035420.1 coordinate 188,660,818, forward strand.
CATCATGTATGCTATCGATGGTGGTCCCTGCGGTGGCGCTATGTACGGATAATTGAGCCACTCCTTACATTGAGCATTATTCTGTACCTTTATGTTGAATGCTTTCCATGATCTGCATCGTGGAACGGGGCCATATCATGGATTGTAAAGTAGATGTAAAGGCGCATTGTTCCATGTGCACAACGTTTCAGGATATGTCTCGAGAAGTTTCTGTCACCATGTCGATTGACGGATTTTGCCTTTCTGCACCTCTGGAGGAAGGTCTTTGGGTTGAAACTGGGTAGCGAAGGAAGGAATCTTACCCATGACTCTCTATATTTCTGCATTATAATCGGCCAGAATAACATAGTAAGGCCTATATTGGAGCTCTGATGAGAGGATAAGGCATCTAGATGACAAGTTCTTGAAGTAATCAGATTGTAACATAGTTTCTTCTATGACCCTCATGGTCTGATTTTGCACTACTGTGCGCTCTTCATGAGAACTCCCCATTTGTTCCACTTGTCGTAGCCATGGGGATCATGGTGCTTCAAAAGTATCCTGACCTTCTTCCGTTTGTTGTCCCCCTGGGAAGGGTTGCGGATCATATTCCTTGTCAAACGTTTGTTCCACTGGAATGAAGACTGTCTCTTCATCTGTGGGTGCCTCAGGGGGGATGGTGGTCTTTCGTATTGTAGTAGACATGCCTGCAACTCTGTGACTTGTTTTTGGAGATCTTGTAGGGCCTCGGAGTCAGTGACAAATGAAGTGGTTGAGGTGGTGGCTTGGAGACTTGCTGTCATTTCTTTTTGTCTTTTCTGCTTCAATTGACCCAGTTCTTCTGATAACTGTTCATGTGCATCAAGTAAAGTGGCATAGTCCTCAAGAATGAATTTGATGCTCTCAGGGGTCACTACTTGAAACTTGGAGGGACTAATGGGTGCTCCGGGTGTGCTTTCAATGGCTGCCTCTAAGTTTTCCTGGTTCTGTTGTTGGAGACGTCTATTTTCCTCGTGTGTTGTTGCAAGGTGTCGTTTGAGCAGGGCCATATTGCACTGGAGTTTGGAATTTCTTTCCAATTGTATTTGCAAATGGCTTTGCAACCCTTGGATCGCTTCCTGATCTACGTTCTGAAATTGTGTCTCCAATATGCCGTGAGCCTCTTGTAAGGTTTGAAATTGAGTTTGGAGGCTAGCTTTGTCCTCTTCTAGTGTGTCGAGGCATTGTTGTAATGCTTCAGAGTGTTCTTGTAGCCTTTGGTTATGTGCCTGTGGTTGATCGTATTTTGTCCTTAATCGTGACATACATGCAATCATGGTGTCAAATGCATTGCCTATGGATGAAGGTGTGGTTTGTACAATGGAAGATGCAAGGGGAGGGAATTGGGGAATGGGAAGTGTGAATGTTGTGCCTACAAGAGATGTGTGTGAGGCTGAAACTGGTGGAGGGGGAATGGGAGAAGGTGGGAGTGTGGGGGGAGGTGGAGGTGCCATCGATGGTGAAATGTCCATACCCTCAGGGGTGGATGTGAGTGTAGTGTCTACCATGTATACTGGAATGGTAGGTGGTGTGTGTGTGTGAGAATGGTGAATAAGTGTGGTGTGGATGTTGGGAAGGGGCTCGACGGGAGGGGTTGGGAGGTGGCTTGAACATTCTACAAAAGTAGTCCTGGGTGGGTTGCAGGACTCGTGGTATGGGGGGGTGGGAAGTGAGAAACCGGAGGCGGGAAGGCCATGAAAGGTGGCATGGTGGCAGGGAAACCAAAGAATATGGATCTAGCATCAGGATGGCCTATGGCCGAGGGCATGGGGGATGGTTGTCCTATGGCCGGCTCTATGAAGGACTCTGTTATGACGGTGGTGGTATTATATAGAGGGTTTTCAAAGGAGGAAAACAAAGTGGAACTGGAGGTGGGACTACGGAAAATAAAGGGTTGTTGTGTGGGTTGGGTAGTTGAGGTGATATTTACAGCTTCTGTTCGAGGAGGTGATGGTGGGGGGTCGGTGGTAGCGGTTCAGTTGATTCATTTTGGGTGCCTTGGAGCTCTTGGCTAGAGGTTATCGCTATTTGGGAGGTTGTCTCAATGGGTTCGGATGTAATAATAGGTCTTTCCCCCGTAGTAATGGGAATCTGGATGTTTTTACTAGACCGTTGTCGTGTTTGGAATCTTCGTGGGTCATATTGAACAGGAGGCCTCTAGATCGCTGATCGGACTGCTTCCACTACCCCATACATTTCTGCCACCAATAATAGGCCTTCGCTATATTCAGAATCAATGCCAGCTTCTTCCAATAGCTGAGCCATGAGCACCCTGCTGCTCTGTTCGATGAGTAGTTGTTGCGACCTCACTCGTTCCATGATTTGATACAACCATCAAAGTTCTGCTGTATATGCTGGGGTTCTTGTGGTTTCTTTTGCTTCTGCTTCTTCTCCTTCCTCTTCTTCTACCTCTAAGTGTTCTAGTTGTTGAGATAAAGTTCTCTATTGATCATCATCCCAATGTACATGGCGGCCTTCTGTGGATTTCCTTCGTCTTTGGGAAGAGCTGCCCTGTTCTTTAGTGTCTGAAAAGAACTCTACATTAGATAGTTGTGTATTCTACAAGAATGATTCAAAATCGAAGGTACTCATCCCTTCAACATCTCCAGTCGCAAGAAATTCAAATTCAAGAGGGACAGGAGGAGCCGATGGGGCAGCTTGTGATGTGCCTTCAGACCCAGATCTAGGTATGCGAATGGTAAAGGGAGGCACGGTGGCAACCCCTCGTGGTGAAACTTCCGGAGTCGTGAGAACTTCTTGTGTCTGGACACAAGGAATTGAGCCCCTCATGCGCTTGGATTGATGTGTGACCATTTTGAGTCTTTTAAAAATTTATAACTGTGACCATGTTAAAGCACGTTCAATGGGTACATCGTATGCTAAGCACTTGTAGATGATGCGCATGATTGCACAACAACCATTGACCACTAGCTTTCTGGATGACCTTTTATTTGCTTCATACAACTGCTCCATGATCCATATAGGAAGCTTAATTGGTAATGCACCTATCTCCACCAAGTAAAGAGCGAACCATATTCGTTTGTGGGGTTGTGTGAATCGATCCTGCCCAGGGAATGCAAAATGTTGCATGCACATACGGAGAGGGATGGACACATTTGGTGTGTGACCATTTTGAGTCTTTTAAACATTTATAATTGTGACCATGTTAAAGCACGTTCAATGGGTACATCGTATGCTAAGCACTTGTAGATGATGCGCGTGATTGCACAACAACCATTGACCACTAGCTTTCTAGATGACCTTTTAGTTGCTTCATACAACTGCTCCATGATCCATACAGGAAGCTTAATCCATAATGCACCTGTCTCCACCAAGTAAAGAGCGAACCATATTCGTTTGTGGGGTTGCGTGAATCGATCCTGCGCAGGGAATGCAAAATGTTGCATGCACATACGGAGAGGGATGGACACATTTGGTGTGAGTGCCGCCATGTCTTTCATCTTTTGTAGCTTTCGGTTCTTCATGTTAGTGGGAATGAGAGCATCCTTCTCAGAGGGTACATGTGTGCCGTGCATATTCAAAGCAGAACTCACCAATTCCAATGTGAGCTCGAACCTTTTCAACTCATTGTTGCCCAATAAAGAAGGAAGGAAAAATGTTCCTCGTTTATCTTTTTCTTCATTTGCCTATAATGTTGAGACCAAGTAGTAACATCGTAGGAGATCTGGTTTGGGTAAGGGTGCTGCAAAGTACTCGACCAGCCCTACACGTTGCCATATGGTCTGCAGATCTTGTGTGTTCTGGAGAGTCTCAAACTCCTTGGAAAAGAACTGGAATCCGACCCATGACTTGTCATACTCACACTTGGATTCCCATATATACTTGGCCTCTCCCAAGGGCCCTGGCATGCCATTGAACCAATGAGAATTTGCATGGACTCTCTCTGTGATTCCTGTGGGAGGATCCGATACAGGTATTTGCTGGAGGTGTTGCAGCTCTACAGGTCGTTCAGTTGGTGGCACATCAATAGCTAGATTGTCCACATTAATCCCTGTCGTACTTACTCTTGCCTGTGAGCTCGAGCTTATTGCTTCTGCCATGAAACTGCTTATAGCTGTTGATGCTTATCTCCTAGAAGAAGAGAGGCACATTAGCATTGCATAGGAAATAGGATGTTATGGTGTTCCCTCCACAATACTAACATGACATTTCAAGTGGTTAGGGGTTAGTGGGTGGAGTGTTTGTGATGTGTGAGAATGTTGGTTAGTAGGTTAGTGTTCATCCTAGATGCATACTTTGGATGTGCAATGTACTCAGAATGCACCTACATCAGCGGGGATTGATTTACAAAATTGAGTCAGGCGGTTTCATACGGGGTTTAAGTCTCCAAAATTCGATGGTGGAATCATCTCTTTTAGTGGTGCTGACATGTAAGGGTTTGTGGACTGGATTATGTTGGATTTGGGACCTTTTGGGTACCCATTTCCCGACATTCCTAGGTGTGACCGAAGATGTAATGGTTTGGGGTGTAGGTGTTTGCCCTTGAGTTTGTGCCAAGAGTGCCTGTGAAGGTTGATTCATTCTTGTGAATGGAGGTGAAGCTATTTGATTTCGTAAGCAAGTCTTGGGCACCCATATTTGTCTAGCATTTGATATAGCCTTCACTGACCACTTTGGAACCCAAATAGAAATAGTTTGTCTAGATGCCTAGGATAATCCTTCGTTGTAGTTCTCGACATTGTAGCCGGTTTGGTGCATCTTTGGGACCCTATCTCCAAAGCTGAGGGTTGTTCACTCTTGCGTACCCAGATTTGCTTCATGCCACGAGGTACTCTATATTGTACAGGTGGGTGGTCATGCTTCTTGATCATTGGCCTCCCTGTATCGTGTGTTGCCCGACTTGCTTTCCTTGAATCCTCTTTGGAAAAGAAGGGAACTCCTCTTTGACTTCTGCATTTTTGTCAAGAGTGACAATCTTCTACACCATAGAACTTTGGACAAGAATAGCATCGTTATCTTCATGTGGGCTCGTGGATGGACCAGGATTTGGTGCCGTTTCTGGTGGCCTCAGTGCTTGATTTTCTAGTTCAATCGTGATGCGGTTTTGGCCTACCCAAGCCTGAAGAAGTCCACTTCTTGGGTTGAGGTTGACTGCATGTTCATAGATCCAGTCTTGGCCCAAGACAAGAGGTTCGGTAAGATCCTCGTCTTCACATACTAGCACTTTAACTGCCATTGGAACTTCTCGAATGTAGAGGGGCAATTCCACCTCACCCATGCAAGGGGTTTCCACGCCTCCCAACCCTATGAGATATGCCTCTATAGGATTGACCTTCAATTGCAATTCTTGGCAGTAAGAAATTTGAACTGCACTAGAGGCTGCTCCTGAGCAATTCAAAGCTCTCATGGTCCTTGTACTCTCTCCTTGTCCTACCTCTAGGGTCACAAAAGCTCTCCGATCGACTATCCTATGGGAATGTTCACCTGAAGCCTCACACATGGCCATGTGATAACCTAGAGATTCTTGAGTGTCAGGCATAGGCTGATCTCTACTTTGTCTTCTCAATTTCATTCGTCGCATGCGTTCTAAAGCTTCTGCTTGTGCTTCTTCTCTAATTCGCTTTTCCTCTTCTTTACATTTCTTTGCAATATTGAGTCGATTTAACATTTCCTCTGTGAGGGGTTCTTGATATAACTTGACTCTGCATCCACTAATGTAACTTGGTAGGATGTCACCTTCTAGAGTGGCTAGTTGAACTGCTCCACTTGTGGAGATCCTATTGATAATCATTGGTCCATAGCCTCTCTTCTCTAATTTGTGTGCATGTTGCTTCAAGGTGTAGACTAGGACTAGGTCTCCTACTTTCAAGCCCTTATCCTTCACATGTGCATCAAAATATGCTTTTTTGTCTCTTCTTGGTTGCATAAATTCCTGCTGTAGCTCTCAATCGTGTTTCACCTAATCGTTCAAGATCAAAGATTCTAGAGGAGAGCTCATGACCTGTCCAGTCATGCTCTTGTGCTACTTTCAATGTAGGTATCAAAAAGTCCAATGGTAGCACTTAATTTTGGCCAAACACCATCTGAAAGGGTGTGGCTTGGAGTATCATTTTATAGGCAAGTCTGTATGCCCAAACATCATGGTGTAACTATTTGTCCCAATCTGAGCATTTATTATTAACCAATTTTGTCAATACATTGCAAAGAATCTTATTGGTGCTCTCAACCTATTCATTAGCTTGTGGATGATAGGGAGCAGACTTCTTATGTATGACCAAGAATTCTTGGAGAAGGTTTTCTATGACTTCATTCAAGAAGTGTGTGCCTCTATCACTTACTAACTCTATTGGCAATCCTTACCTGGTGAACACATTCTCAAATAAGAACTTAGCTGTCATCTGGGCATCGTTCTTTGTTGTAGCTTTTACTTCTACCCATTTGGTTAGATAGTCAGTGGCCACAATAATGGGGGATTAATAGGACCCACAAAGTCTATTCCCCACTTAGAGAGTGCATGTCCACCCATCATAGGTTTCAATGGCATCTCATCTTTGCACATAGGGTGCTGAGTTCACTGACAAACATCACACCTTTTCACATAGGTATGTGCATCCATGTGAAGCGTGGGCCACCAAAGACGTGCAAATAGTATTGCCTTGATCACTCGACTTGGTCCAAAATGTCCTCCTGCTACACCCTCGTGAGTTGTCTCCAAGATCTTCAAATATTCGCTGTCATGGACGCACACTCTAAGATACCCATCTTTTCCTAGTCTGTATAGATTATCTCCAATGAGAGTATAATCTAAAGCTTCTTGTTCTAAGCTCCTTTGTCTGGCCACTGTCACCCCCTGAGGGAATGTTTTCGTTCTCAGGAAGGCTACTAATGGTTCGCTCCGATCTGGCACTAAAGACACTTGATAAAGAGTGGCATGTTCCACACGCGGTCTAGTGTTGCAGATTGGGCATTCCTTGCAAATCCTATGGACATTTGCTTCCATAGTCGGCCAGTGCACTCCGAGCCTCTTTAGTGTTTGTAAAGTTCTTTCTCTTGAGTAGTGTTGCTCTAATGCACCAACATGTGCTAATTGCACCATTTCGCATACTCATCCTCTTCCACACAACAAGATAATATTCCTTTATCCGTGTACTTGTACATACTCCCCGCCATGATATGGTACTTTTGGGCCTTTACTACCTCCCTATCTTGAGTGTTGACTACTGGATGTTTAGGCCCATATGTTAGTACTGACACTAAGGTCTTGGCCCAATGTGGTACAACTTCTAGATTAAACATGTAAGCATGAGGAAGGTCATCTGATACTCCTTGTGGGGCCTCTCCGGATGTGAACCTAGAGAGATGATCTACTCTCAAATGAGTCTTGCCCTTCCTCACCACTACCTCAAAGTCATATTCCATTAGTAAGAGGAACCATCTTACTAATCTACCTGTATTGCATGGCTTGTTTACCAAGTACAGTAAAGCTTGATGATCAGTAAAAAATATCAACTTATTTGCAAGCAAATAGTGCCTAAGCTTTTTTACTGCATATACCATGCCCAACCCTTCTCTCTCAGTAGTGGTATAATTTTGTTCAACTGTGTACTAGCATAGGCAATTGGAAGATCCATATTACCTTCACCCGTAGGTTGTGCAAGTACACACCCAATAGCATAATTGGATGCATCCACATGGACATGTAATGGCTTGTTCCAATCTGGTGTAGTCAAGATAGGTGCTGAACATAATCGCCGTTTAAGCTCATTGAAAGATTTCTCACATTCATTAGTCCACTCAAAATTGCAAAAGTCCGTAGAGAGGCTTTGCAATGATGGCATACATGTGTATAAAATGTCGGTAATAGCCACAATGCCCCATGAAAGCTTGCACTTCCTTGACATTCTTTGGCCTAGGTAGTTCTGCGATAGCTCTCACTTTCTCCTCATCAGTGGATATGCCGTTTTTTGACACTATGTGTCCTAGAATCTTGCCTTGCCTGACCATGAAAACACACTTTTAGGGGTTTAGGCAGACTTGATATTCTCTACATTTGTCAAATATTTGCTTGAGTTCAAGTATATGTGTCTGTCTAATGTTGGAATGAGCACAAAGATCATCAACATAGACTTCCAAATTCTTCCTCAGGAACTCTTTAAACACATGGCACATCAATCTCTGGAAGGTTGTCGACGGATTGGTTAGACCAAATGGCATTACTCAAAAGGCAAATATGCCCCAGTCTATGGCAAAAGCCATCTTATGCTGATCTTCTGGTGCAATGGCTACTTGACTATAACCAGCGAACCCATCGAGGAAGCTGTATACTTCTTTGCCTGCTACCGTTTCTAATAGATGCTCGGTGATAGGAAGCGGATAACTATCTCTAATAATGCCTGCGTTAACCTTCTTCAAGTTAATGCATACACATAGTTTGCCGTTCTTTTTGGGCACCACTACAATGGGGGATACCCATTCAGTGTGCTTGATTTCATAGATAAATCTAGCTTGAACCAAGCGATCTATCTCTTCTTTGATCTTGGCAGCATAGTTTTCATTGTATGTGTATGGCTTCTTCTTAGAGGGTCTGGCATCTGAGGTCATGGGGATCGTATGTGAGCATATGTCAGGGTCTACACCTTTCAGATCCTTGTAACTCCATGCAAAAACATCTTGATATTCTCTTAGCAAGGCTCCCAACTCTTGCTCCTCCTCTTCACTTAGGTCATGTCCTATGTATGTGCATCGCTCTTCACCTTCCTCTATGGTCACTATGATTTTCTTTGTAGTTTCCTTGTTATCATAGGCCTCTCCTATGACTGCTTCACGTTTAGTAATTCTTATCATGACTCTCCTATCTTCAACTTCATACTTCTTGAAATTTCAGGGACCTCAAACAAAGATTCTTCTTCCTTTGGTGTGACTTCTCTCTTCTTCCTCTTCTTGACTTCGTTCTTAGTGGTCACTTGTGTGGTTAATCTCACCTCATTCATAATTTCTTCATGTCTTTGAGGGTGAGCTTCTACTTCATAGAAATATTTCTCATCTGATGCAAAGGGTGGGTCCATATGATAGACTCTAGATCAAAGTCACTTGCATCCTCGAATGCATCAGTGATAGGTTCACGTTCTTCAACAATTGGATCACACATGATTGGCTCTATTGTGAAGACTGAAATGTCATAGCCATCCTCATCACAGTGGGGGGTCCATTGCTCTTCATTGATGGCTACGTCCATAGTTGCTAAGATTTGTGCCCAACCATGAGGCTCAAACTCTTCATCGGGAAATACTACTAGTGCATAGGCTGGGTCTTGTATTGGTCTATGCACTTCCTTCGCACCTACCTCTCTAGCCTTTTCCCTTTTCTCTTCATCTTCTACCACTTTACACATCCATAAGTGATTGTCTTCATGAATCCATGAGGATCCTGATCCTATGGAATGCACTAACTCTGTATCATTTGTTGCTCTATGGATGGGATTCCATTGAATGGGGGGCACGTCTCTATGAGAGAAATCTTTGAGATTCACTTTGGTTGTTACACCCAACTGTTGCAAATATAAAGAATCGGTCCCCCAATCCTGTACTACTTGCAATTGTCTCAAGAATGGTCTTCCCAGAATCATCTCGTAGGCTTGATTTTTGCTAAAATCACATATGGAAAAAGTATGCTCAAAATCTACACCACAAGTGGTGAGAGTTATTCCTTCTAGTAGCCCTAAGGGTCTTTCAATGTGACCATCATCCATTTGTAGCTTCATTCTGGTGGGCTTGAGTGCTGGCTTGCCCCATTGCTTCCATAAGGAAGTGGTGGCAATTGCAACTCCTGCGCCTGAGTCCAAAATTGCCTTGGTTGTGTAACCCTAATGAGTGATAGGGAGATAGGTGTTTCCTTCTTCTCCTTCACTCATGTCCCCTATCTTGTCCGAGGGTATTTCTGGCACCGTCCTGTGAGATCCTACCTGGGAAGGAGGTTTTGCTATGTATTGCACTTGCTTGGCTACATGTTTCCACAACTCAGGCTTAACCTTGAGTAGCTCTTCTAAAGTGAGATTGCACTACACTTTAGTATTCTTCACTACCTCTGTGTTCCTAGGTATGATTGAGTCTTCATTTCTTATCATGACTGTGGGTGCTCTCATGCAAGTAGACTTAGCTTCCCATGGACCTGTGAAATGGGGTAGTTCTTGTAAGGAATTAGACTCAAAATCTAATCTCTCCTGAGAGGGGTCACTCTCCTACTCTCCATAAAGGGAAGAAATGTCTTGTGGGAATTGATCGTGCGCGTCATCCACAAGTTCAATTGGAGGAGGATCTTCGCTTTCTTTAGCCCATTTCTCTTCTTGAATCTCTCGTAGGAATTCTGGTGAATACCAATTCATAGAAGAAGAGGTGTCTGGTTCAGTGGAGTTAGGCACACAAGCTTTCTTGGGAGGAATGCTTATTCTATCACTTGCCCTTTCCTTAGCCTGGGAGTTGGCTCCTTTTCCAGACTTTGCAAGTATCGTCTCCAATCTATCTAATAGACCATCAAAATGCAATGGCGTTCTAGTGGAGCTAGAGCAATTGAAAAGCCGACTGGCCTCAAACATGGCTTGAGCCGATTCCACCATCTGATGTTTCAGCTCCTTGGTGACCATAAGACACAGTGGACCGAGGTTGGGAAAAAACAAATTCACCCTTCCAAGTGTATGTGTGTCTTCCATGCTCTGGGACCACAAAGATCCTCTTCGAAGCAACATCTAAGTAGGTCACTTTGCTTGGGCTATCAGGATCTTTGAATTCATAGATGGTAAGTGCTCCCACTTCGTTAGGCTTCTCAGGCTTATACCTCCAAAAAGCCTCATCCATCTCTCGATTCATGAGCAAATCTATGCTCCTATTCTCCTGGGGAACACATTCTGACGTGATTATTCTCGTTAGAACCGACTTGCCTCGAGGGGTTTTTGTCTCCTTTTCTAAGTTCCCTTGCTCTATGTCTCCTACTTTGACTTCTGGGATTATGTTGCCAAATTCATATGTTCTTTTTGGTTGGCTAGTGACCACATACATTGTTCCTTCTTTATCAATGTAGGAACCATTTTCGAACTTGACGACCGGGTGTTCTAGTCCAATGAACTGATTCGGGTTTTTAATTAGGACAACACATCTTCTCAGGCCATCCTCATAGATGCATGCACCTAAGCGGTTGGTCTAGATATATTCCAATTGAGTTTTGTAGGGGCCCTCGGGTTTTTCTAGGTATGCCACTCTTGAGCTACCCACATGTCTCTCCATGATGTAAGACATCTCAGAGTCACTAGATTCTGAGTCAAGAGTGTAGGGGTAATCACTCAACTGTTGAGCCCAAGATCTGGCTGTATGGTTGACACTAGCCTCGGATGATCTAATACTTTGACGGTCTCTCCCTAGGTGTCTCCCTGATCTAAGGTTCATCTACCTTTCCAATTAATCCCAATGATCCTTGTATAACCACGTTGCTGATTCTTTGATACCAATCACTTGTTCTTTCTAACTTTCTAGTACTTGTTTTCTTGTCTTTAGTTAAGCGTCATCAAGAGCACTTAAGTGTGTCTTACTTGATGTTCTTCGTCCACTCAGTTTAAGTTCTTTTCCTTTAGGTTGTCCCTTGACTGCAATTTAACCTAGTCTTGGACTTGAGAAGTTAGAGGCTCTTAGAACTTGAGTATTCCTATCGTACCCCTAGTCAATCAAGACAACTATTCGCACTTAGCCTATGCTAAGAATGGACTGAGGGGGTTGAGAGATGTTCCAACCTCAAGTTGCTTCTCCTTTCTATGCTTGTCTGCCCAAGAAGCGCGTTCCCAAGCCTCCTCAAACTGGCACGTGCTTTGATTTCTCCAAAAGCTCTCTATGATCCTGTAAACGTTTGAAGTTTAGCACAAGTTTTTAACTTTAATTGACAAACAATTTGATACAGACACTTTTAATGACCCTTGTTCCCCCTTTTGTATTGCCAAAAAAATTTCTCTAGAGCTCCCTCGGTGTACCTACCCCTCAGAGGGTCAACTTCAAAATATCCTATCTGAAAATCAATGAGCTTTCTGATAAGCCCTAGAGCTCAAAAAACGGATTTCATATGAAAAAGTTATGACAGTTCAGGGTTTAGGGGGTTAAAATAGACAATCAGGACCGTTCACGAGTTTAGTGCATTCTTCTAAGGCCTTTGTAAGTGTATGAGTAATTCAGTATGCAAATATGCCCAAAATTTAGCCTAAATTTTTAAAAAATTTACCCATGTTGACAGGATGCGGGAAGAAGCAAGTATGGACACACATGCAGATCTAGCACTGAGGCTACCCTTCATTTTTTTTTCAAAAACCCCAACATCATTCTAAAGTGATTCTCATCACTACAAACCCTTGTAAATATCATTTCACCTTTTTGTAGCTCCATTTTGTACAAGCCGAGGAGTCCTCGAGCTTGGGGAGCCTTAGATGTAGTTGCCTGCCAATTTTCATAATTTTTAGCTCTCGTTTGGGCCCTCAAATAAGCCCCGGAACCTAATTTTTAACTAGGCTGGACACTAAGTCTGAACAGGGCCGAAGCTAGTCAAAAACTATAAATAGAGCTAGAGAGCTCATTTTTGGGCTAGCTTCTTGTAGATTGAGCTTGTATGAGAACTTTCTTGCAATAGAAGTGATTCCATTGTCTTACTCTCTTTGTTCTTACGGTGTGTGCGCGTGTGTGTGTATGTGTGTGCATGCTTGTGTGCTTCTCACTCACGCACTTGTGCTTCCACTTGCTCGTGGTCTTCATACCATCCTCATGTCTTCCCGGATTGACATTAAAGGAGGTGCTACTCATCACTGAGCTACACCAAAATTTGGCGCCGTTGCCGGGGATCGAGCTTTGAGGACGAGCGTGTGATGGTAAGACGTAGAGAGGACGCGTTGGAATGGTAAGTAGTAGGTAAATTTCTGATTTTCCTCCATCTCCATCTTCACCTTCACCTCCTTCTCCATCTCCACCTCCACCTCCTTCCCCACTACATATCCCCTCTTCCCTTTCTTTCCCTCATTTGTTGTGTGCGAGTTTGAGAGAGAGCGATTGTGTGTGTTTGCATTTGTGTGTTTTTTGCATGTTTCTTGCAGGTACCAGCTCCATCATCATCTCCAGCAAGCTCAGCAGGTAAGAAACTGCCTGCACAGTCCCCGAGGCGTTGAGCTCGAGCTATCGCGACACTCCGAAAAGTTCGACTTCTCACGATTCTGAGTGCACCACGGCATTGCGCAGGCCTAGAGCTCCTAGGAACCCTAGATAGAACAGGAAAATTCGCCATATCTCGAGCTATCGCGACACCTCAAGGTATCGCGACACTTCACGAGCTATCGCGACACCTCAAGGTATCGCGACACTTCACGAGCTATCGCGACACCTCAAGGTATCGCGACACTTCACGAGCTATCGCGACCCCTCAGGGTATCGCGACACTTCACGAGCTATCGCGACACCTCAAGGTATCGCGACACTTCACGAGCTATCGCGACACTTCGGGGTATCGCGACACTTCACGAGCTATCGCGACACTTCGGGGTATCGCGACACTTCACGAGCTATCGCGACACTTTGGGGTATCGCGACACTTCCAGCCGACCTATCGCGACACTTCGGGGTATCGCGACACTTCACGAGCTATCGCGACACTTTACGAGGTATCGCGACACTTCGGGGTATCGCGACACTTCGACCCGAGCTATCGCGACACTTAGGGGTATCGCGACACTTCACGAGCTATCGCGACACTTCGGGGTATCGCGACACTTCACGAGCTATCGCGACACTTGGGGGTATCGCGACACTTCGACCCGACCTATCGCGATACATGGCCATAACGCACGAAATTTTAGGGTGAATATTTGGAGTAAATTGAGGTATAATTGAGCTTAGTTTTGGTCACATTGGAGTAACATTAGAGCCTTAGAAGTGGGACAAGGCCTAGGAACCTGTGAGGAAATCCCTGAACCCTGAGAGCCTGTTTTGACCCCTATCTGCCTGAATGGTCACAACTTGACCATACGAACTCCGATTGATGAGATTTTGGTCTCGTTGGAAAGCTCGTTGAGAATCCTACGTGGACCTCGACTGGTTTTTGTAAGAATTATACGCGGAGTTTCAGAACATGCATTTTTAAGTTGACCTTTAGGTGGAACTAAGTGGTTCTCAGATTCAGGGGGTACAGTGAGTTACTCCAGGGGGACTAAAATTATTGAAGTGTGTCTTTCAAATACTTGTGGCAATCAATCTATACTAACTGGTGAGTTCTTGTAGGAACTTTGTGGGCACTCAAGGCAATCAAAGCAAGCTAGCGAGGGTGAGTACCGGGCCTGGGAGAAGGCTTCCTGGGCTTGCATAGCTGTCGGGTCAACCAGCTGATTGAGGTTGGAAAAATCTCATAACCCTCCTTTGTCAATTTCTAGCCTAGACTAAGTACGACTTAGGTGTGGTAATTAACTAGGGCAACGTTAGGCACGAATCAAGTCCAAGAGAATTAATCAACCAAGTGCAAGAAAATAAATAGGTCTTAAGTACGAAAACACTAAGGGACAAAAAGATAAACGGGAATCGATCACTCATCAAGTGCGGAAATTCACTCAAGTACCCTTGACGACGCAATTTCAGACAAGACCATAAACATAATATTCAACTAAAAAGAACGAAGTGATTGATGCAAAATCAACCTGCAACGAGAGCGTGCTTGGGTTCCAGGGGGTGAATAAATCAGGCTTATGAACCTTAGATCTGGCAGACACTTAGGCCGAGACAGACAAAGCCTCAGATCTTCTGAAGCTAGTGTCAATCACACTGCCAGGTCTTGGGCCCAGCAGTTGAGTGATTACCCTGCCAGATCAGAAACAAGTGATTCTGAGATGTCCTATCACATGGAGAGATCAGTAGGTAGTTCAGGGTTGGCTTACCTAGAGAAGCCCGAAGGGCCTTATAAGACGCAATTGGAATATATCAGGACGAATCGTCTAGGTGCTCGCATCTACGAAGACGGACTGAGAAGATCGGTGGTCCAGATTAAGAACCCCGATCAAACCCATGGATTAGACCACCCGGTAGTCAAGTTTGAGAATGGAGCATACCTAGATAAAGAAGGGACCATGTACGTAGTCACCACTCTTCCTGATAGGACTGATGAGGTTGGAAATGTGATTGCGGAGACCGACATGGGTGACATAGAGCAAGGAAACTTAGAGAGAGAGCCAAGAACCCCCCGTGGTAAGTCTGTCTTGACCAGAATCATGACTCCTGAGTGGATTCCACAAGATAATAAAAGCATAGATCTGCTTTTAAGTCGGGAAACCGATGAGGCTTTTTGGAGATATAGAACTTCTCAACCTCAGGAGGGGAATACCCTCACGATCTACGAGTTTAAAGACCCTGATAGTCCAGGCCAAGTAACCTACCTAGACACTGCATCAGAGAGAATCTTCGTGGTCACTGAGCAGGGCAGACATGCCTACACTTGGAAGGGTGAATTTATTTTTCCCCAACCAAGGTCTAATGTATCCTTTGGTCATCAAGGAACTGGGACCTCCCACGCTCATGGCGCTCAAAGAGATAGAGGTAGAGACAAACCTGAGGTAAGTTTCGCCAACTCCCTGGGAAGAGAAAGAACGGGAACAGAAAGGAATAGAGTAGGAACTGAGAGACATAGAACCCCATGGAATCACCGGGACATTGATGATTTTCCTTTGCCAAGGCCGAGAGAACACCCTAGGACCCTACGACCAACCCAACTTGTGAAGTCCATGAAGAATCATTTCGATGGCACGGGAGACCCTTATGACCATGTGGCCGAATTTCGGCAAGTGTTGAAAGCTGAACAAGTGGAGGACCTATTCACGCAATATAATGCTTTCGGTCTAACCCTTAGGAACACTGCCCTTACGTGGTTCCAACCACTGAATGAGCAGCATTTCAGAAACATAGACCAACTCTTAGAAGCATTTATTGTTGAGTTTTCTAAGAGTGGAATCAGGCATAACACCTCCTCACTAATTCATAGCTTCAAACAAACACCTCAAGAGACGGTCAGACTAGCTGGAAGAAGATTTAGACAGTACCTGGAGAGATGCCCTACGCCAGAGTTACCCACACCAGCCAAACAAGTGGCCTTGTTCCTAGATGGATTGTTGAGCACTAAGCTCAGGTCATATGTGTACCTGAAGGACCCTAGAACGATAGAGGAGTGCGTGCGCATGTGCATAGACATTGAGGACAATCTAGGTGAAGAGTTAGAACTATCAAAAATCTATAGGGATTCTGATAGCTCTAGTAAACAGACATCTGGTCAATCCACATCCATCGAGGAACTTGCAGAGAAGGTAGCCCAAAAACTAGGTGTCTCTAGTAAGCAAATTCCGAGATTTGCCCCAGTTAAGCGGTGTTACAATTGTGGCGGCGAACATATGGCAAGTGTATGCCCCATTATGGCCCAACCTCAGGCGAACCTTAGTGGCCAGTAGTGCACCATAGAGCGCAGGTACACCAATCACACGGCACAAGACTGCCCATATAACAAACAAACTGTTAGGCAAAATTATCCTCAGCCATATCCACAACAGGGTAGATACCAGAATCAGTACCCATCTCCACCATACAACAGACCGCAACAAACCTATCAGCCACCTTATCAAGGGCAGCAGAGACCTCAACCAGTCCTAGTGCAGCAACCCCCTACTCCAACCAATGTGATCCCAGTGAAGTATGCATCTACTGAAGAAAATCTGAATAGAGCCATAGTCCCAGTCACCCCATTGCTATCAGACAGTGATCCCAGTGACCATAGTTTTGACTCCGCACATATTGATAGCCCACAGGCTTACTACATGCAGTCACCCGAGCATAACGATTCATACTACTATGAGGACCCAAGTGAAAATAATGGGGAACCGGAGTATTCTAATGTCATGTACACAAACCCCAACTCTAGACCTCAACCTAGGCAGGTACGACCCCCATTTCCTAGAGGACCATGCTTCAGATGTCAGGGAGATCACCTTATACGTGATTGCCCACTGCCTGCCCCTACACAGCCTCAACCAGTAACCATTCAGGGTTTCTGTCAAGATTGCGGGAAAGAGCATCTCCTACGAGATTGCCCGAAGAACCCTAATAACATGCCTAAAATCACTCCTATCAATGTCGTTGGGTTAGTGGTAGACTCCATAGGAAGCGTGACTTCCACTACACCTGTGCAGGTGATCACAAGAGCCCAGGCACTTCAACAACACAAAGGTGCAGGGCCCGAACAGAGCCCCGAGGTGAGTGAAACAGAGAGCATAACCAAAAAGAGGACTAGAACCTGGAAGGAGAGTCGTGAAAGAATGAAGAGACAATGGGCAAAAAAGATAAATGAACTTGAAGAAAGCGTGAGAGAAACCAAGGCAAAAATCATAGAAATCACATCTCATCCGCACTCCCACACACTTCCTCCACTACCATCCCCATCACCCTCCAATTCTCCACCCTCTAACACACCCCTCGTAACCCACCCACCACCCCGAGTAGGATCAGTATTAGCTGACCCCACTCCTGAAGGCTTGGACATGATGTTTAAAGCCTACCAGGCTCGACTTCAAGAAGGGCCAACAGCTGCAAACCTAGACAGGAGTTACCCTAGAGCCGACTTAGAGATTGAACGGATGAAGATGTGCATGAAAATGGTAGAACAAGCTCAAGCTATACTTGAGACTAGCCAAAAGTTCAATCAGACGAACGCTGTCAAGCCGGATTTGCATTTCCAAGGCTTACTAGAAAGATTAGAGCAGTTGGTAAACAAATCACAAGTTTCTTTACCTCCACAGGCTCAACCAGTTGTTGAAAGAGGAAGCTCACCACAAATGGTAGCTTATGTTCCTAATTCCACGGATGCTGGAATACCTCCTTCAATACAACAGTACTCTCCAGAGTTCTTGCGGGAAATACAAGAAGAGAAATGGGCCAAGGAGAAGGGTGATTCCCCTCCGATTCCTGAGATTGATGATCTTCGTGATCAATTTCCCCAAGACATTCCCTCTATCTATGGGGATCAAGCAGAGCAACAAGAGGATGAGAGATTAGATTTTGAATCTAATTCTTTACAAGAGTTGCCTCATTTCACAGGCCCATGGGAATCTGAATCTCTCCAGATCAGAGCGCCCACGATATTGGTAAGAAATGAAGACTCAGTGATTCCCAGGAACACTGATGTGGTGAAGAACACTAAGGTTCAATGTCACCTCACTGTAGAGGAACTCCTCAAGGCAAAACCGGAGCTCTGGAATCATGTGAAAGATCAGGTTCCAGAACTTGAATCCAATATACCAAAAGTAGGCTCTAAGCAGAAAGTTCCCGAGATACCTCTTGACAAGATAGGAGACATGAGCGAAGGTGAAGAAGGTAACACTTATCTTCCGATCACCTATCAAGGTCACACAACCAAAGCAATTGTGGATTCGGGTGCCGGTGTTGCTATCGCGACCATCTCCCTGTGGAAGCGATGGGGCAAACCCACCTTAAGACCAACGAGAATGAAACTTCAAATGGCAGATGGTCATTTTGAAAGACCTCTCGGATTGCTTGAAGGGATAACTCTAACCACTTGTGGTGTAGAGTTTGAACATACGTTTGCCATATGTGACTTTGAGAAGAATAATGTTTACGAGATGATCCTAGGAAGACCCTTCCTACGACAATTACAAATAGTACAAGATTGGGGAACCAACTCCTTGTACTTACAGCACTTAGGGGTCACCACCAAGGTCAATCTGAAGGATCACACCTTCAGAGATGTACCACCCCTACAGTGGAATCCTATCCACAAAGCGAAAGAAGACTCTATCTCCGTGCATTCTGGAAGTTCACCTGAACCATCCTGGTTGCATGAAGATACTCACTTGTGGATGTGCAAGGTCGCGGAGGAAGAGGAAAAGCGCCGAAAAGCGAGAGAAGAAGGAGCTCCCCCAGGAGATAGACCAATAAAAGACCCAGCCTATACTCCGATGATATTTCCTGATGAGGAATTTGAGCCTCATGGTTGGGCAGAAATCTTAGCTACCATGGACATTGCAGTCAATGAGGAACAATGGACACCCCATTGCGATGAGGAGGGTTACGATATTTCAGTGTTCATGTGTCGGCCCTTGTTGGAAGAGTGTGATCCTAGTGAGTCCATGGAAGAAGAAGAGAGTGACGATGATCTAGAATCCATTGTGATGGATACTTACTTCGACTCAGAGGAACACTACTTAGAAAACATAGGAGTGTTAACCCAAAAAGAAGAAGAACCCCTTGCGAGTATTAAAACGATAAATTCAAAGAAAGGAAGTGAAGGAAGTCAAAAGAAAAAGAAAAGGAAAGTAGTAAGACAAGAAGAGGAAGAATCATTGTTTGAAGTACCAGAAAATTTCAAGAAATATGAAGTGGAAGACCGGAAAATATTGGTACGAATGCCTAAGAGAGAAGCCATTATAGGAGAAGCATATGACAATAAAGAAAAGACCAAAAAAATTGTAGTGACCCTTGAAGGGAACGAAGAGAGATGTACGTACATAGGTGACGACCTAAGTGCAGAAGAAGAAGCAAAGCTTGTAGCTCTATTAAGAGAATATAGGGATGTGTTCGCATGGCATTATAGAGACTTGAAAGGAGTAGATCTAGAGATCTGCTCTCATACGATTCCGATGACCGCTGATGCTAAGCCCACCAAACAAAAACCCTACACATATAATGACAATTATGCGGCCAAAATAAAAGAGGAAATTGACAGGCTGATTGAAGCCGGATTCATCTATGAGATTGAGCACACTGAATGGGTGTCCCCTATTGTAGTGGTGCCCAAGAAGAATGGGAAATTGCGAGTGTGCATTAACCTTAAAAAAGTTAATGCCGCTACGATTAGAGATAGTTATCCACTGCCCATCACCGAACATCTTTTGGAGCGTGTTGCAGGCAAGGAGGTTTACAGCTTCCTTGATGGATTTTCAGGTTACAACCAAGTAGCCATTGCCCCCGAAGATCAACACAAAACGGCCTTTGCCACAGAATGGGGAATCTTTGCATTCCGTGTGATGCCATTTGGGCTCACCAATGCACCTGCAACATTCCAAAGACTCATGTGTCATGTCTTCAAAGAGTTCTTGCGAAAGAGCTTAGAAGTATATGTGGATGATTTGTGCGCTCATTCCCAAGAGAGAAGATACCACATCCCTGAACTCAGGCAAATCTTCAACAAGTGTAGAGATTATCGAGTGTGTCTGAATCCAGAAAAGTGTGTGTTTATGGTACGACAAGGTAAGATCTTAGGCCACATCGTTTCTAAGAATGGAATTTCAACAGATGAAGACAAAGTAAGAGCAATAGCAGAGTTGCCCAGACCAAGGAATGTTAAAGAGGTACAAGCCTTTATGGGCCATTGCGGGTATTACCGTAGGTTTATCCACATGTATGCCATCATAGCTAAACCTCTTTATGGGTTGTTAACAAACTTTGAATGGAACGAGGAATGCGAGAATTCCTTCAATGAGCTGAAAAGACGTTTGTGCACAGCACCAATACTGACTACTCCGGATTGGAGCAAACCCTTTCATGTCCATGTAGATGCCTCCAATCATGCTATAGGATGTGTGCTAGCACAACCCACAGGTGAAGGAAACCTAGATTTGCCGATAGCATATGCTAGTAGGCAATTAAATGCAGCTGAACGAAATTACACCACAACGGAGAGAGAAGGCTTGGGCATGATATATGCTGTGAAGAAGTTTAGACACTATAAGTTCAAGTTTTTCACTGATCATCAAGCGCTACTATATTTGGTCAATAAACCTTGCAATACAGGTCGCTTAGTAAGATGGTTTCTCTTACTAATGGAATACGACTTTGAAGTTGTTGTCAGGAAAGGTAGAACCCATCTTAGGGCAGACCATCTTTCTCGCATCACTTCAGGAGAGCCACCGCAAGGAGTGTCTGATGAATTGCCCGATGCGTATCTGTTCAATTTAGAAGTTGTTCCTAAATGGGCAAATAAGTTGGTACCAGTCCTAACCTTCGGGCCTGCAAATAAGAATGTGAAAACCAGCAAAGAAGACGTTGTAAAATCATTAAAGTATCAAATCTTGGCTGGAAGTATGTACAAGCAAGATACAGAAGGGGTGTTAGCTTGTTGTGTAGAGGAGGATGAACATGCTAGTTGGCTGCAGCAAGCCCATGAGGGACCGCTAGGGAATCACTACTCTAAACAACGAACCTTGCAGAATCTAAAACGCTTAGGAGTGTATTGGCCTAGCATGGACAAGGAAGTACAAGAGTGGATCCAGAGCTGTCCAGAGTGCCAGGAGAGACCCCCAGTGGAGCATGCCACTCTTTATCACATGTCATTAATCCCAGATTGGAGTGCTCCACTGGTCGAGTTCATGAGAACAGGAACATTAACCAATCAGGCCAGCATTGCAAGAAAACGGAGCATGGAGCAAGAGGCTCAAGACTATGCTTTAGTAGGAGACAACCTGTATCGAAGAGGCAAGGATGGTTACCTAAGACTGTGCGTACATGAATCAGACTACTTGAAAGTCTTAGAAACAGCACATAGCGGTGCTGCAGGTGGGCACTTTGGGCCTGACAGAGTGATTAAGACTATTCTATTCTCAGGACTATGGTGGCCCACTCTTCATATGGATGCACATACTTATGTGAAGAGTTGCGACACATGCCAACGTGCCCAATATCCGACAAGAAAAGATGAAATGCCCTTGAGGCCAATGATGGGAGGACGTGCATTTTCAAAGTGGGGTATAGACTTTGTAGGTCCCATCAACCCCCCAGCTAGGAACTCCCATGCAGAATACATTATTGTAGCCACAGATTACCTTACAAAGTGGGTGGAAGTAAAAGCCACGGCAAGGAATGATGCTCACACGACGGCTAAATTCTTATTCGAAAATGTGTTCACTAGATATGGGTTACCAATAGAGTTGGTTAGTGATAGAGGTACGCACTTCTTGAATGAGGTCATTGAAAATCTCCTTCAAGAATTCTTGGTGATACATAAGAAATCTGCACCCTATCACCCACAGGCTAACGGACAAGCCGAGAGCACGAATAAGATCCTGTGTAATGTATTGACGAAACTTGTAAATAATAAACGCTCTGATTGGGACAAACAACTTCATCATGCTGTTTGGGCATACCGAGTTGCTTACAAAACGGTACTCAATGCCACCCCATTTCAGATGGTCTTCGGACAAAATGCGGTGTTACCCTTAGATTTCCTAATTCCAGCTTTAAGAGTAGCACAAGAGCATGAGTGGAATGGACACGAGTTGTCCTCGAGGATCTTTGATCTAGAGCGCTTAGGTGAGACGAGGCTACGAGCAGCAGCAGGTATCTATGCTGCAAAGAAACGGCAAAAGGCATACTTTGATGCCCATGTGAAGGATAAGGGCTTGAAGGCAGGAGATCTAGTGTTAGTCTACACATTGAAACAACACGCAAGAAAGCTAGAAAAGAGAGGCTGCGGACCTATGATCATTAATAGGATCTCCACGAGTGGAGCAGTACGACTAGCCACTTTAGAAGGGGATGTCCTTCCAAACTATATTAGCGGATGCAGAGTCAAGCTGTATCAAGAACCCCTCACGGAGGAGATGCTAAGCCGACTCAATATTGCTAAGCAACGTAAAGAGGAGGAAAAACGAATTCGAGAAGAAGCACAGGCAGAGGCCTTAGAACGTATCAAACGAATGAAGTTGAGAAGACAAGGAAGAGACCAGCCTATGACTAACACTGAAGAGTCCCCAGGCTATCCCATGGCCATGTGTGAGGCTTCAGGTGGACACACCCATAAGATAGTAGACCGACGACCTTTTGTGACCCTAGAAATAGGACAAAAGGACAGCATAACAAGCGTGAGGGCTTTAATTGATTCAGGAGCAGCCACAAGTGCAGTTCGGCTTTCTTACTGCCAGCAGCTACAGTTGAAGGTAAAACCCATAGAAGCATATCTGATAGGATTAGGAGGTGTGGAAAACCCTTGTATGGGAGAGGTGGATCTTCCCCTCTACATACGAGAGGTCCTCATGCCAGTAAAAGTGCTAGTGTGTGAAGACGAGGATCTGACCGAACCGCTTATCTTGGGCCAAGACTGGATCTATGATCACGCAGTCAACCTGAACCTAAGAAGTGGACTTCTTCAGGCTTGGGTAGGCCAAAGTCGTCTCACGATTGAATTAGAAAATCAAGCACTCAAACCAATAGAACAGGCAACAACTCCTGGTCCCTCCAGGAGTCCACGCGAAGATAACCACGTTGTGCTTGTCCAAACTTCTATGGTGCAGAGGAATGTCAATCTTACTGAAGGTTCAGGAGCCAAGAAGGAGTTCCTAATTGATCCAAAGAAGATTCTAAACGAACGGACCGAACACCACTCTATACGAAGGAGACCGCTGATCAAGAGGAAGGAGCGCCAACCCGCGCAACATGGAGCATCTCGTGGCGTGAAGCAGATCTGGATACGCAAGGATGGGAGACCCACAGCCCCAATCGCAGATTCTCAAGGAGACAAGACACGAGCCTCACAATCAAGGATCAAAGCTAAGAAGCCCCCTAGGATCACCCCTAGGCACACCATCTCTATTTGGGTCCCTAAGCGGTCAATGAAGGCCATCCCTAATGTTAGACAGATATGGGTGCCCAAGGCTAGCTTACAAGCCCAAATTACTTCAACTACAGACACAAGGATGAAGCAGCTCTCACAAGCACTCTTGGCCAACAACTCAGGAAGTGACAAGATACCTACACCTCTCACTGTCCACACTCCCATCAACCCCAGGAATGTCTGGAAATGGGTACCCACAAGGTCCCAACCACATCACACACTCAGACCAAAGTCTTCACCTGTCCTTAGCTCTAAAAGCTACGACTCCTGTATCAAAGTGTGGAGAGTTAAACTGTGTACTAAACCCCCTGACCATCTTCTGTAAATCCGTCCACACTAACACAGAAGCATTTCGAGTCCATTGCATAACCAAAGTACGCATCTAGGATGACACTGACCTTTAATCACCACTCACACATATCATAAACACCTCACCACTAACTACTGACCTCCGGGATTGTCATGTTAGTATTGTGAAGGGAACACCATTACATCTTGTTTCCTATGCAACACTAATGTGCCTTTCGTCTTCCAACAGATAAGCGACCTACTCTCATGGCAACCGAGGCAGGCACAAGCTCTCAGGCAGGATCTGGTGCCCCCATCAACTGGGATGCCATGCCAGTGGAAGCTCCACCAACGGCTAGACCTGAAGAATTCTTGAATGTGCGAAGAATCCCTATTCCAGATCCACCCAGTGGACTAACCGAAAGAGTGAAAGGGCACTCCCATTGGTTCAATGAAATGCCAGGGGATTTGGGAGACGCGGACCACATCTGGGAGTCCAAGATGGAGTGTGGAGGGGTTTGGTGGACCTTCCAATTCTTTTCAAGAGAATTTGAGGCCTTACAAAATGCAGCTCCCCTTCAAGAGATCTGGCGAAAGGCAGGACTGCAAACCTACTTCAGTGCAGCTCTACCAAAACCTGACTTCCTCAGGTGTTACTACTTGATTGCCACGATGAAACCTACCGGGGATAAAGATCATTCAGGCACATTCTGGGTGCCCTCCTTATCTAATCTGGAGGAGATGAGGAAGTTTGAACTAAATGTAACATTAATCAGGGAAGCCCTTCAAATGTATGGCACTCATGTGCCTTCAGATCGCGACCCCCTGATACCAGAATCAATGAAGAGCAATAGAGTCAAGAAGCTCAAAGACATGTGCGCCCTCACCCCTAACATCGCCATACCCCTGCGGATGTGCCTCCAGCACTTCGCATTTCCAGCTCAAGACCGTTTCACTCAGCCCCACAAGAAGATATGGTACGGACTGTATTTAGCAGAGACCGGAAGCTTGCCCATCAAGATGCCAGTATGGATCTTAGATCAGGTATATGAGGCAGGCAAGCGGGGGGTGAGGAAGCCCACTCTACATGGTTGCTGTGCGTTGACTAGAATCATCTACAGATGTCTGGCGTATGATGTGCCAGTTGCTCGAGCCCTAAAGTATGCACATCTAGAATTGTTTAAAGGGCGAAAGTCAGGGAGTCAGCCTGCAAAAAGAATGCGTGGATCCCTTTCACAAGTCCTGATCCCTCCAGCAACCACTACCGAAGTCTCCCCTAGAGAGGAAGCCCCGGTGGCACCAATCACAATCCATCTCCAGGAGTCTCAACCAAGAGAGGTGGTACAGCCCACTCCCTCTGCCCCTCCGCTACCTACCGATGCAGAATTCGCAGCGATGGCCACTTTCACCGAAGACCAAAATTTTGATTTTGAAACATTTCTGCAGACGGCTCATCTATCAGACAGTGAAGGTTGCCCTGACAATATCGATCCGGGGACATCAACCCAAAGAGAACAGGCACGAGGTGAGATAAGCAGCGTACAGGAGCTAGGAGTGACGCAACCTCCTCAAAGTCCAAACACACAAGCTCAGGAGCAGGCACCAAGGAATAACCCAGAAGAGAGTGAAGACGAAACCCCTGCCTATACGGCACAGCTCAAACGATTATACCAGACAATCAAGCAGGTACAAAGACGCCATAAAATGTCAGAAGAAGCAAATAGGGCCCTAGTAAACCAGATGTTACAGTCAGAGCATATCGACCCCCATTTTGTAGAATCGCTAAATCTTTTGGCAGACACCTGTGGCATCAGTGAAGCATTGAGAACCTTGGTCTATCAAGAGAATCCTGCTTATGATCAAAGAAGAATTGATACGCGGCCGCGACAAGGAAAGATGATTCAGATGGAAGTATCTACCGCGCTAGCTACGTCCACATCAGAAGATGTTCACATGATTAGCCCTAGGCACAATGATGAACTGGAGGAAGTTACGCATGCCCCATCCCCCCCATCATCTCCTATCCCACCCTCAGAGCCTCTCTCCACTTATCTTTCTACACAACCATTCTCCTCCTATAGTGAGACCATTGTACACACCCCCGTTTCTACTCTCCTTCCTTCACCCTCATCCATCTCTGTCACTCAGATTTTTGAACCCCAACTAGGTCACCCTTCCTTCCTCCATGCCTTTGGACAACCATCTGTCACGAGTCAAACTCTTTCTCTTCCCTTACCCTCCACCCTTCCATTTCCTCCCTCCCAAACTATACCTACTCCATCCCTTGTAACTGCCTCGGGCACCACACTAATCACCCAACCCTCCTTGTGGACCCAATTTGTAAACATTCTTCGACAGGTTGAGGAACATAAGAAAAAGTCCCTTCCCCAAAGTCACTTCCCCACATTCACAGCCACCACCATCACACCACCCACCATCCCGGTGTTCACATTTCACGAATCACACTCACTCATGTCCGATCCCATGGACATCTCACCATCCGCTGGATCACCCACCACCACTGTTCCCACAACACCATCACAGGTTATTACACTCACATCACCACTTCCACACACAGTAGGCACGACATCCACTTTTCCCACTCCCACTTCCCAACCCCCTGCATCTTCCACCTCATTTAGTCTTGCACTTGACACGATGCTTGAAGCTGCCACTCAGCTTAAGCAAGAATATACATTATTGGAAGAAAATAACAAAGGGCTTTGCACCCTCACAGCAACACTCCAAGAGCGTGTCAATGCCTTGGAGTTCATTCATACGGAGTCACAAAGCAAGATATTCGCCCTCGAACAGGTAAATGCGCAACTCAAAGCGGAGCATATGGAAGAGAGCAAAGCCATGGAGGAACAGCTTCACGATCAAATGGGCCGCAATGCACGGCTTCAACGAAACATGGCTTTGCTACGACGACATCTGGCAGCAGCGCAAGAAGAGAATAGACGGCTTCAACAACAAAACCAAGAAAACCTCGAGGCTGCCATGGAGAACACCCCGGGAGCACCCATAGACCCGGTCAAATTTCAAGCGGTCCCCTCAGAAAGCATACAACAAATATTGGAAACGTATGCCAATCTATTAGAAGCACATGATCAGCTGGCCGATCAGCTAAAGGACTTACAGAGACCCCAAGAGTCTACACCACACCGACAGGAACATAAAGAAATGACAGACGCTACTACTTCAACCGAACCTGAACATTCAACGCCCAACGACGTGCTGGACTTACGGCAGCAGATCGCAGAATTAAAACTGAAGTTGATGCAGTACGAACGACCCCCTTCCCCACCAGAGCAACCGTCAGAAGAAGAAGCTGTTACCATCCCAGTGGAGGAAGCATTCGACGACGACTACGAGCCTCAACCACTTCCAGGAGGACGCGTAACAGAAGAAGGTCAAGATACCTATGAGGAACCCCCATTGGCATGGATGAAACAAGTAGAGGAGATGGGGAAAACTCATCAGGAGCGGATATCCACTCAGATGCTGGCAATGACGGCCATTGAGGACACCATCCTTCACTCAGAATACTTCAGGCACCTCGCTCCTAGACGCCTGATCACTAGTTCAGAACTGCAATACAAGCCCTATTTTGTATTGTTGGCTGACTACAATGCAGAAATCAAACGAGTCACCAACAAGTGCCCAACATTTGCCACACAGTTCGAACCAGAAGACATACCAGAAGCGGCACGAAAAGGGGCCATATTCCAACCAACGTGGAGGCAAAAGTTACTCGAAACTTACCCAGAAATGCTTCGAACATGGGATCATGCTCCCATGCATTTGAAGTACAATCCGTGTTTTGGGCCAGTGCAAAGACGCAGATCATGGAAAGCTTTTGCCATCAAGGTTCAGAATAACGCAAACTGTAAAGAATGGCTCAACTACCCCGCTATCGCCCCCCCAACCGGTACTCCTACAGTGTCATACATGATTGCAACCATCAGACATTGGATACCACGCCTCCACCCTATGCCAGATGTCGCTGCACAGATGATGCTCAAGATCCTCGACATGATGCAGGTCGTACTCAAAACTTTTCGCAATGTATGCCGTATTCAACCTCCTATTCCAGGGTTTATCAATGGTAACTACGACCTGCTATATGATATGAGCACAACCCCGAGCATACGAGTGGCTTACGCATGGCATGCACGCATAAGATATCTCCCTGCCTGCTACAAGCAAACATTTGACGACATGTTCACCACGGGGTTTTGGGAAGCACATTCAGAGGTATTTGCGCCACGGCCTACGCATCTACTCCATCTCTTTGCATGTGAGCAAACGATGCACTCCGAGCTTTACACGATGCCACAACCTGACATACCTGGTACAGTGGATTGGGAGGCCTTGCAACGAGATCTAATCAGAGGTTTAAAAATCAAAGAACACGAAGTGGCAACCGACCTTCTGCAAAAATACATTGATCAAACGGCGGAAAAGAGGTCTGTCAGAGGCGACAGACCCTAGGGGGGGAAGAGTGTTGACAGGATGCGGGAAGAAGCAAGTATGGACACACATGCAGATCTAGCACTGAGGCTACCCTTCATTTTTTTTCAAAAACCCCAACATCATTCTAAAGTGATTCTCATCACTACAAACCCTTGTAAATATCATTTCACCTTTTTGTAGCTCCATTTTGTACAAGCCGAGGAGTCCTCGAGCTTGGGGAGCCTTAGATGTAGTTGCCTGCCAATTTTCATAATTTTTAGCTCTCGTTTGGGCCCTCAAATAAGCCCCGGAACCTAATTTTTAACTAGGCCGGACACTAAGTCTGAACAGGGCCGAAGCTAGTCAAAAACTATAAATAGAGCTAGAGAGCTCATTTTTGGGCTAGCTTCTTGTAGATTGAGCTTGTATGAGAACTTTCTTGCAATAGAAGTGATTCCATTGTCTTACTCTCTTTGTTCTTACGGTGTGTGCGCGTGTGTGTGTATGTGTGTGCATGCTTGTGTGCTTCTCACTCACGCACTTGTGCTTCCACTTGCTCGTGGTCTTCATACCATCCTCATGTCTTCCCGGATTGACATTAAAGGAGGTGCTACTCATCACTGAGCTACAACCCATTTATTTTTATGGATGGTGTCTGTCACGATAGACACTGGCTATTGTGTGGGGCTTTCTGTCGCGATAGACGGTCTCTATCGTGGGTCTTTGTCTATTGCGATAGATGGGTGTCTATCACGATAGACGCTATTTGTCGTCTGTCATGTCCTGTCTGTCACAATAGACGAGGCCTATCGTCCGTCCTGGTTTGGTCTATCACGATAGACGGGGTCTATCGTGGGTCTCTATCTGGCGCGATAGATGGGTGTCTGTCACGATAGACTGAGTATGTCGTCTATCGTCGGCCTGTTTGTCACGATAGAAGGTGTCTGTCATGATAGACGAGGTCTATCGTTTGTCGTGGTTTGGTCTGTCGTGATAGACGATGTCTGTCATGATAGACTGAGTCTGTCGTTTGTCGTGGGCTCTCTCTGTCGCGATAGACGGTGCCTGTCGTGATAGACGGCCTCTGTCGTGGGGTGCTGTCTATCGCGATAGACGGTGTCTGTCACGATAGACTGAAAAAACACAATTTTTTTTTTAAACTTCTAATGATTTGGAGTGCTCTAATGGTGTAGGTTATCGTGCCAAGCATGCATTCAAAAAATGCTAAGTTTTTCTATCTGTCGTGATAGACATAGGTCATCATCTCGGGACTTGTGCAGAGTTTTCTCGTACCTGTGCAATCTGCTAGAGATGGTGGTACAGCTAGAACTTGCAGCAAAAGATCAAAAAACACACAAAAACAGATAGCATGCAAGCTCTCTCTCGCTCTCTCTCACAAGTGAAATGAGAAGAATGAGGTGGGGAGTGGAATATGACCAGAAAACTGAAATTTTTGTGAAGATGGAGATGGAGATGGGAGATGGTGAGGATGATGATGGTGATGATAGTGATGCAAAAAACTAGAAAAAATGAAGAAAAATAAGGACAAACGGATATTACCTATGACTCCAATGTCTCAACTCTACGCCTTACCATCACACGCTCGTCCTCGAAGATCTCTCCCCGGCAACGGTGCCAAATTTGGTGTCACTCTAGCACAATGGCAAGTACCAACCTGAGGAGATCCACCTTATAATTGTCAATCCGTGGAGACATGAGGACCAGTATGAAGACTATGAGCAAGTGATGGCATAAGTGTGTTAGTGAGAAGCACACAAACATGCACACACATACACACACACGCGCACACAAGGAACTAACAAGGAGAGGAACAATGGAGTTCTTTGCATTAGTCAAAAAGTCTCTTACATAAGCTCAAATCACTAACAATCCAACCCCAAAAATGAGCTCTCTAGCTCTTTTTATAGTTTTTTGACTAGCTTTGGCCTTGTCCTGACCTAGTGTCCAGCCTAGTTAAAAAGTAGGTTCTAGAGCCTATTTGAGGGCTCAAACGGAGTCTAAAAATTATGAAAATTGGTATGTAGTTAATTCTAATACTCCTCAAGCTCGAGGACTCCTCGGCTTGAACAAAATGGACTCTATTCTACCAAAAACGGGATTTACAATGTGTGTGTAGTGATGAAAATCACTTGAGGTGGAAATTGTTTATGAAAAAAATGATTGGGTCTTGTTTCCGTATTGTGCATGATTATTCCTTTGTGCATGTATGCTCTTCTTATGACTTGTATGCCAACAGATGTCCTATAACATGGAGAGACCAGTAGGTAGTTCAGAAGTGGCATGCCTAGAAAAGACACAAGGACCTTACAAGACTCAATTGGAATATATCAAGACCAATCATCTAGGTGCTCACATCTACGAAGACGGCTTGAGAAGGTCTATGGTCCAGATTAAAAACCCAGATCAACCCCATGGACTAGAACATCCAGTAGTCAAGTTCGAAAATGGAGCGTATCTAGATAAAGAAGGAACGATTTATGTGGTCACCACCCTTCCAGACAGGACAGATGAGTTCGGCAATGTGATCGTAGAGGCAGACATGGGCGACATAGAGCAAGGAAACTTAGGAAAAGAGCCAAAAACCCCTCGAGGCAAGTCAATTCTGATGAGAATAATCACTCTAGAGTGGGTTCCCCAAGACAATAGGAGCATAGATTTACTCGTAAATCAAGAGATGAATGAGGCTTTTTGGAGGTATAAGCCTCAAAAGCCTAATGAAGTGGGAGCACTTACTATCTATGAATTCAAGGATCCTGACAACCTAGGCAAAGTGACCTACTTAGATGATGCTTCCGAGAGGATCTTTGTGGTTTCAGAGCATGGGAGACATGCCTACACTTGGAAGGGTGAATTTATTTTTTCCCAACCAAGATCTAATGTCTCCTATAGTCATCAAGGAGCTGGGACCTCCCAAGCTCATGGAGCTCATAGGGATAGAAGTAGAGACAGGCCAGAAGTAAGTTTTGCCAACCCCCTAGGAAGAGAAAGAATGAGAACAAAAATAGATAGAGAAGAAACTGAGAGACCTAGAGCCCCAAGAAACCAAAGAAATGCTGATGATTTCCCTTTGCTAAGGCTGAGAGAACACACAAGGACCCTGAGGCCAACCTAGTTGGTGAAGTCCATGAAGAATTACTTCGATGGCACCGGAGATCCTTACAATCATGTGGCAGAATTTAGGCAATTCTTGAGAGCTGAACAAGTTGAGGATCTATTCACGCAGTACAATGCTTTTGGCCTAACCCTTAGAAACACAGCTCTTACGTGGTTTCAACCACTACATGAGGCAGTTTAGGAGCATAGACCAACTTTTAGAAGCTTTCGTCACTGAGTTCGTGGCATACGGCATAATACTTCCTCCCTGATTGATCGCTTCAAGCAAACACCTCAAGAGACAGTCAGACTGGCAGGAAGATGGTTTAGGCAATACCTAGAGAGGTGCCCGGTGCCTGAGTTACCCACACCAGCCAAACAGGTGGCTTTGTTCATAGATGGATTGCTGAGTACCAAGCTCAGATCATATGTGTATCTGAAGGACCCCATAACCATAGAAGAATGTGTACACATGTGCATAGATATTGAGGATAATCTAGGAGAGGAGCTGGAGCTGTCAAAAGTCTACAAGGATTCAGATAGCTCTAGCAGCCTCACTTCCAGTCAATCCACATCTATCGAGGACCTTGCAGAAAAGGTAGCTCAAAAACTAGGTGTCTCTAGCAAACAAATTCCAAGGTTTGTCCCAGCTAAGCGGTGCTATACGTGTGGAGGTGACCATATGGCGAGTGTATGTCCCATTATGGCTCAACCCCAAGTGAATCCTAGTAGCCAGTACTACACCATCGAGCGAAGGTATACCAACCACACCGCACAAGACTGCCCTTATAACAAACAAACTGCAGGCAAAATTACCCTCAGCCATATCCACAACAGGGTAGATTCCAAACCCAGTACCCCCCACAGCAGTATGGTAGACCCCAACAATCCTACCAACCACCCTATCAAGGGCAGCAGAGACCTCAACCAATCCTAATGCAACAAGCCCCTACTCCAACCAATGTGATTCTAGTGAAATATGCATCTGCAGAAGAAAATCTGAACAGACCATAGTCCTAGTAACACCATTACTATCAGAAAGTGATGCAAGTGATCATAGTTTTGACTCCACACATATTGATAGCCCGCAGGCTTACTACATGCAGTCACCCGAGCATAATGAGTCGTACTATTATGAAGAACCCATTGAATCTAGTTGGGAGCCAGATTATACGAATGTCATGTACGCAAACCCCAACTCTAGACCTCAGCCTAGGCAGATAAGACCTCCATTTCCTAGGGGTCCATGCTTTGGATGTTAGGGAGATCACCTCATTCGTGATTGCCCTCTACTGGCACCTACACAAACCCAATCTATGACAATTCAAGGCTTTTGCCCATATTGTGGAAAAGAGCATTTGTTATGAGAGTGTCCCAAGAACCCCATCAACATGCCAAAAATCTCTCCAATCAATGTTATTGGGTTAGTAGTAGACTCTACAGGAAGTGTAACTTCCACAGCCCCAATGAATGTGGTCACTAGAGCTCAAGCTTTGCAGCAAAATCAAGGTGTAGGGTAGGAAAACACTTCTGAGGTTAGCGAGATAGAGAGTATAACCAAGAAAAGGACAAGAGCTTTGAGAGATAGCCGGGAGAGAATGAAAAGGCAATGGTCACAGAAAATGAGCGAACTCGAGGAAAGCTTGAGAGAAACAAAAGCAAAGATAAGTGAACTCACATCTCAAACTCACTCTCACACTACCCCACCACCACCATTTTCATCTCCCTCCAATCCATCACCTTCCATTCCCCAACCTTCTAATCCACCACACATAACCCACCCACCACCCAAAGTAGGATCAGTCTTATCCCATCCCACTCCGGAGGATCTAGACATGATGCTTAAAGCATATCAAGCCAGAATCCAAGAAGGGCCAAATGTGACAGATCATGACAACTGTTACCCTAGAGCAGATCTGGAGATAGAGAGAACAAAACTTTGTGCTAAGATTGTAGAATTGGTGCAAGCCTTTTTTGAGGCCAGTCGCTCATTCCATGGCTCTAGCTCCACTAGAACACCATTGCATTTTGACGGTCTATTAGATAGATTGGAGAGGTTACTTGCCAAGTCTGGAAAAGGAGCCATCTCACAGTCTAAAGAGAGTGCAAGTGATAGAATAAGCATTCCTTCCCAGGAAGCTTATGTGCCTAACTCCACTGAACCAAACACCTCTTCTTCTATGAATCGGTATTCATCAGAATTCCTACGAGAGATTTAAGAAGAGAATGGGCTAAAGAAAGTGAAGACCCGCCTCCAATTGAACTTGTGGATGACACACACGATCAATTCCCACAAGACATTCCTTCCATTTATGGAGAGAAGGAGAGTGCCCAATCTCATGAGAGGTTAGACTTTGAGTCTAATTCCTTACAAGAACTACCCCATTTCACAGGTCCATGGGAAGCTAAGTCAACTTGCATGAGAGCACCCACAGTCATGATAAGAAATGAAGATTCGATCATACCTAGGAATACGGAGGTAGTAAAGAACACTAAAGTGCAGTGCAACCTCACTTTAGAAGAGCTACTCAAGGTTAAGCCTGAATTGTGGAAGCATGTAGCCAAACAAGTATGAGACGTAGCAAAATCTTGTTCCCAGGTAGGATCTCATAGAACAATGCCAGAAATACCATTGGATAAGATAGGAGACATGACCGAAGGAGAAGAAGGAAACACCTATCTTCCCATTACCCATCAGGGATACACAACCAAAGCAATTTTTGACTCAGGTGCAGGAGTTGCAATTGCTACCACTTCCCTATGGAAGCATTGGGGCAAGCCAACACTCAGGCCAACAAGAATGAAATTGTAGATGGCTGATGGTCACATAGAGAGACCCTTAGGATTACTAGAAGGAATAACTCTCACTACATGTCGTGTTGAGTTCGAGCATACTTTTGCTATATGCAACTTTAGCAAAAATCAGGCCTACGAGATGATTTTGGGAAGACCATTCATGCAACAGTTGCAAGTGGTACAAGATTGGGGAACCAATTCCTTGTATTTGCAACACCTAGGTGTTAAGACCAAAGTCAATCTCAAGGATTACTCTCATAGAGACAACCTATTCAATGGAATCCCATCCATAGTGCCAAGGATGACACGGAGTCAGTGCACTCCATAGGATCAGGATCCTCATGGATGCATGAAGACACTCACTTGTGGATGTGTAAAGTAGCAATAGAAGAGGAGAAGAGAGAAAAAGCCAGAGAGATAGATGCGAAGGAAACCCATAGATCAATTCAAGACCCAGCCTATGCACCTGTAGTATTTCTTGATGAAGAATTTGAACCTCACGACTGGGCGGAAATTCTAGCAACAATGGATGTATCCATCAATGAAGAACAATGGACGCCCCACTGTGATGAAGAGGGCTATGACATTTCAGTCTTCTCA
Source organism: Ceratopteris richardii (assembly GCA_020310875.1). NCBI lineage: Eukaryota > Viridiplantae > Streptophyta > Polypodiopsida > Polypodiales > Pteridaceae > Ceratopteris > Ceratopteris richardii. The sequence goes on from CM035420.1 coordinate 188,695,711, forward strand.
ATAGAGCCAATCATGTGTGATTCGGTTATTGAAGAATGTGAACCTAGCACTGATGCATTTGAGGATGCAAGTGACTCCGATCTTGAGTCAATCATTATGGACCCACCTTTTGCATCAGATGAAGAATACTTCTATGAAGTAGAATCTCACCTTGAGAGACACGAGGAAGGTATGAATGAGGTGAGATTAACCACACAAGTGACCACCAAGAGTGAAGGAAAGAAAAGAAAGAAGAAAGAAGTCACACCAGAGGAAGAAGAATCTCTATTCGAGGTCCCTGAAAATTTTAAGAAGTATGAGATAGAAGACAGGAGAGTCATGATAAGAATGCCTAAACGTGATGCTCAAGCGGGCGAGGCCTATGATAATAAAGAAACCACGAAGAAAATTGTGGTAACCATAGAAGAAGGAGAGGAGAGATGCACATACATTGGACATGACCTTACTCAAGAAGAAGAGCAAGTGTTGATAGCTTTGCTGAGAGAGTACAGAGATGTATTCGCTTGGAGCTATAAGGACCTGAAAGGTGTAGACCCTGACATATGCTCACACATGATCCCCATGACCTCAGACGCTAGACCCTCTAAACAGAAGCCATACACATACAATGACAACTATGCCGCCAAGATCAAAGAAGAGATAGATCGCTTGGTTGAAGCTGGATTTATCTATGAAATCGAGCACACTGAATGGGTATCCCCCATTGTAGTGGTGCCCAAAAAGAATGGCAAATTACGTGTGTGCATTAACTTGAAGAAGGTTAACGCAGCCACTATCAGAGATAGCTATCTGCTTCCTATCAGTGAGCATCTATTAGAAAGGGTAGCAGACAAGGAAGTGTACAGCTTCCTAGATGGGTTCTCTGGTTACAATCAAGTAGCCATTGCACCAGAAGATCAGCATAAGACAACTTTTGCCACAGAGTGGGGCATATTTTCTTTTCGGGTATTGCCATTCGGTCTAACCAATGCACCTGCAACCTTCCAGAGACTGTTGTGCCATGTGTTTAAAGAGTCCCTGAGGAAGAATTTGGAAGTCTATGTTGATGACCTTTGTGCTCATTCCAACATCAGACAGACACATATACCTGAACTCAAGCAAATCTTTGGCAAGTGTAGAGACTATCAAGTCTACGTGAACCCAGAAAAGTGTGTTTTCATGGTCAGGCAAGGCAAGATTCTAGGACACATAGTCAAAGAACGGCATATCCACTCACGAAGAGAAAGTGAGAGCGATTACAGAACTACCTAGACCAAAGAATGTCAAGGAAGTGCAAGCCTTGATGGGGCATTGTGGCTATTACCGACGTTTTATACACATGATGCCATCATTGCAAAGCCTCTGTATGGACTTTCAACCAATTTTGAGTGGACTGATGAATGTGAGAATTCCTTCAATGAACTTAAACGGAGATTATGTTCAGCACCAATCTTGACTACACTAGATTGGAACAAGCCATTTCATGTTCATGTGGATGCATCCAATTATGCCATTGGATGTACAACCTACTGGTGAAGGTAATATGGATCTTCCAATTGCCTATGCTAGTAGACAGTTGAATGCAGCTGAACGAAAGTATACGACCACCGAATGAGAAGGTTTAGGTATGGTATATGTGGTTAAAAAGTTTAAACACTATTTGCTTGCAAATAAGTTTAAATTTTTCACTGATCATCAGGCATTGCTATACTTGGTAAACAAGCCATGCAATACAGGTAGATTGGTAAGATGGTTCCTCCTACTTATGGAATATGACTTTGAGGTTGTGGTGAGGAAAGGCAAAACTCACTTGAGAGCATACCATCTCTCTAGGCTCACATCTAGAGAGGTGTTGGAAGCAGTCAGAGGCACAGTCAGAGGCACAGACGACATGGAAGCATGTAAAGACGGAGCAGGGAGCCAGTGGGATCATTTTTTCAAACAATTATGTTTTTATTACCTCTTCAAACATCCAACAGTGATTTTCATCACTCTTGTGACATATGTAATATAGACAAAACCCCATTTTGTAATTCATAGCTCCATTTTGTGCAAGCCGAGGAGTCCTCGAGCTTGAGGAGCTTAGGTAGAATGCGCATACCAATTTTCGTTATTTTTAGACATCGTTTAACCTTCCAAATAGCCTCTAGGACCTATTTTTTAACTAGGCCGGTCACTAGATGTGAAACCGGTCAAAACTAGTCTAGAAACTATAAAAAGAGCTAGAGAGCTCATTTTTGAGGTTGGTTCATTTTGGTTAGTGTGAGCTTAGAGCTAGTTTGAGCTTGTAATAGTGATCTTGAGCAATAGAACTAATTTCCCGCCTTCCATTGTGTCTTGCTTGTCTCTTCATTGTGTGTGTGTATGTGTGTGTGCATCTTTGTGCTTCTCACCTTCACTCTCACATCATCTCACGTTCACGATCTTCATATCACTCCTACCTCTCCCACGGATTGACATTAAGGAGGTGAAGCTTCTTACGTGGTTCTCACCATTGTGCTAGAGCAACACCAAATTTGGCGTCGTTGCCGGGGATCGAGTCTAGGACGAATGTGTGATGGTAAGAGTATAGCAAGAAGTGGCGTTGGAAGGTAAAAATTTCAGTTTTTGTTGTTGTTTTTACTTAGTTTTTAGTGTTTTTCACCTTCCCCATACTCCATCTTCATCATCGCATCATCATCTTCATCTCCAAAAAAATCAGAAAATTCACCATATCCACCCATTCACCTCATTTCCCCTCATTTGTGCATGCGAGAGAGCGAGAGAGAACTTTTGTGCTTGTGTGTGCTTGTGTTTTCTTGAGTTTTCTTGCAGGTACAGAGCTCTAGTGCATCAAGAAAGCTTGGAAAAGGTAAAAATTTACTCTCTGTCAAAGATCTGCCGAGTGTGGCGGACCATCGCGATGGTCTGCAACCTTCGGAATTTTTGGTAGGCGACCACACCACGAGGTAGGCGACCCTTGCGCTTGCACGAATCCACAGGCGCATCTCAAAAATCATCAGTTTGGTGGACCATCGCGATTGGCTCGGACCATCGCGATTGTGTCGCACCATCGCGATAGGCTCACGCCATCGCGACGGCTCGGCCGGACCATCGCGACGGTCTCGGACCATCGTGACGGTTCACTCGAGCCATCGCGACGGTCCACTTGGACCATCGCGATTGTTCAACTGACCCCGGACCATCGCGATTGGCTCACGCCATCGCCACGACAGTGCCACGTGTCAAGATAAACCATCGCGACGGTTCGTTTTTCGGACCATCGCGACAGCCCAAAATCGGACCATCGCGATTGGCTCACGCCATCGCACTTGTGACCATCGCGACGGTTCACTTCGGACCATCGCGATTGTCCACCTTTGACCATTGACCCGCGCCATCGCGATTGTCCGCCTGATCACGCCATCGCGACGGTTCATTTTTCGGGCCATCGCGACGGTCCATTTTCACGCCATCGCGATCGTTCACTTCGGGCCATCGCGACGGTTCGACCTCACGCCATCGCGACGGTTCACCTTTTCGCACCATCGCGGTTGTCCAAATTCCACGCCATCGCGACGGTTCGCTTGGACCATCGCGACGGTGCCAGACCATCGCGATTGTGCACCCTCATCGCAAATTTTGGGCTCCAATTTTTGACCAATTTTGGGGGTATTTTTGAGAAATTTTTGGACCATTAGACTCATAGGAGACCCCTTAGCTCATATTTGAAGGAAAACTTTATTGTCAGTTTTTACCCCCCAGGGCCTGAACGCTCATAACTTTTTCATCCGAAGTCCGTTTTTTGAGCTTAATAGCTCGTTAGAAAGCTCGTGACGAGTACTACGTGACCTCAACTGTTTTTTCCATAAAGAATACATCTATTTTTGGATAAGCTATTTTGAGGTTGACCTAGTTTGGGACTAGGAAGCCAGGGGGCAAGTATTGAAATTTTGGGCAAAAGGGAAGGGACTAACAAGGTGTATATACTCAAGTGTTTGATCATCCAATTGTGAATTGGTCTAATAGTGGATCTTTCCAGGTCTAACAAGGGCAATCAAAGGCAAGCAAGCAAGGCAGTGAAGACAGCAGAGCTTGGGAAGCGCGGCTTCTTGGGCAACAGAGCATCAGAGCAACCAGAAAAGCCGACTCGAGGTTGGAAGATTACTCAACCCCCTCAGTCAATTCTCAGCTTAGGCTAAACGGTAGTTGTGGATTTAAGACGATAGGAACGCCTCAAGTTCAAGATACCTAATTCTTTCAAGTTCAAGACTAAAGATAAATGTGTGTGACGAAAACCTAAAGAAAAGAACCTAAGTCTGACGGAACGAGAACTCAAAATCATCACGGAAAGTCGAATTCCTGACGCATAAATTAAGACAAGAATCCAAAGAAAATTAAAAAAGATCAAGAAAGTAATAACAAAGAACCAGTAACGATCTAAGTGTGTGACTTAGTGAGCAAGGAAGGAAATTAATGAACCTTAGATCGGGCAAACATATAGGTAAGTCGGACCGACGAAGCCTTAGATCATCAGAGGCTAGTGTAAGAACTACTGCTCGATCGTGGGCTCAGCAGTTGAATAGTAATTACCCCTACGAGAGCTCAGAGACTAGCGAATCAGAAATGGCATTTAGCGCAGACAGACCAGAAGGAGGGTCTAATGTAGCATATTTAGAAAAACCTGAAGGACCCTATAGAACGCAACTAGAGTTTCTCCGAACCAACCGATTAGGTGCTCGCATCTATGAGGATGGTTTGCAAAGGCAAGTGGTGCAACTGCACAACCCTGATCAACCCATTGGATTGGAAAGACCAGTGGTGAAATTCGAGAGAGACGCTTACATAGACAAGGAAGGAACCATGTACGTTCTAAGTACGCAACCAAACGATACTAATGAGTTTGGCACAATTCAATTAGAGACGGAAGCAAAATTTCAAGGAAAAGAACTGTTAGAAGAACCTAGAACACCTAGAGGGAAATCCGTATTAACAAGAATACTCATCCTAGAATGGATCCCTCAAGATAACAGGAGCACCGAGTTGTTTGTAAATAAAGAGACGGATGAAGCCTTTTGGAGGTACAGAAAGGAACACCCTGGTGAGATAGGCATCATTACAATCTATGAATTCAAGGACCCAGATACACCTGGAAAGGTTGTATACCTGGATGAGACTTCAGAAAGAGTCTTTGTGGTGCCTGAACGCGCTAAAAACACATACACATGGAGAGGTGAATTGATATTCCCTCCATCTAGAACGAACATGAATACAAGTCAACAAGGGGCAGGAACATCCTCAGCCCATGGACATCAAAGAGAAGGAAATAAAGAGAGACCAAAAGTAAGCTTTAATCACCCCATAGGGAGAGATAGAACAACCACGAACACTAATAGAGCGGAGAGACAAAGAGATCATGGAATACTAGGTGGTAGAGATGATTTCCCTCTACCTAGACCACGCGAACACGCAAGAGTATTTAGACCCACACAGTTAGTAAAATCAATGAAGAATTACTTTGATGGGACAGGAGATCCCTATGACCATGTCGCAGAATTCAAGCAAGTACTAAGAGCAGAACAAGTCGAGGACATGTTCACGCAATACAATGCATTTGGACTAACGTTAAAGAATACCGCTTTAACTTGGTTCCAACCATTGCAACAAAGGCAATTTAGAGACATCCATCACTTTTTAGAGTCATTCATCACTGAATTCTCTAAAAGTGGGATTAGACACGACACGTCTTCGTTGATTCATAGCTTTAAACAAACCCCTCAGGAAACAGTTAGACTGGCAGGACGTAGGTTCAGACAATATGTCGAACGATGTCCAATGCAAGAGCTACCCTCACAAGCCAAACAAGTGTCATTGTTTTTAGATGGCTTGTTGAGCGCTAAACTACGCTCCTATGTGTACCTAAAAGAACCCAGAACGCTAGAGGGGTGTGTAAGAATATGTATAGACATCGAGGACAACCTAGGAGAGGAATTAGAACTCTCAAAGGTCTATAAGGACTCAGATTGTTCTTCTCTAGCATCCACAAAATTGTCTAATTCAATAGAGGACCTAGCAGAAAAGGTGGCCCAAAAACTAGGAGTTTCTAGTAAACAGGTGCCCAAGCTGCCAACTAATGTACGTTGTTACACTTGTGGTGGAAATCATTTGGCAAACGTGTGTCCCAATGCACCACAACCTCAAGCCAACCCTAGTGGCCAATATTGTACAATTGAGAGAAGATACACGAATCATACGGCTCAGGACTGCCCATACAACAAACAAACCGTAAGACAGAACTACCCGCAAACATACCAGCAGCCAGGTAGGTATCAAGGCCAATACAATGCTCAACCTTATTACTATAGGCCTCCTCAGAACTACCCATACCAGGCTCAACAGAGACCTCAACCCGTCTTAGCTCAGCAGCCACCCCCACCAGCGAATGTCATCTCAGTCAAATACGCTGCTACAGAAGAGAACCTAAGTAGGGCCTTAGTGCCTTCTTCACCCTTGATCACAGAAAGTGACCCGAACTCAAACAGTTTTGACTCTACTCATGTAACTAGTCCACCAGCTTATTACACGGAGTCACCAGAACATGTGGAGACATATCATTATGATAGTCCTCCAATGGAACCTAGTTGGGAGCCAGATTATGCTAATGTGATGTACGCAAACCCAAATCCACGGCCCCAATTGAGACAACAGAGACCACAGGGCCCTAGAGGACCATGCTTTAGGTGCCAGGGAGATCACTTCATTAAGGATTGTCCACATCCCCCAATAGCAAGGCAATCACAGTACTATAACATACAAGGCTTTTGTGCCGATTGTGGCAAAGAGCACATAATCAAAGATTGTCCTAAGAACCCAGTTAGCACTTCGAATGTGACACCGATCAATGTGATAGGTATTGTAAACAACGCAGATGGATCCAACCCTACGTACGTGCCTATCCAAGCTATAACCAGAGCCCAGGCGCTCTTACAAAACCAACAGCTTAATCAAGAGAAAGTAGCCGGAACTAGTGAAGTTGCAGAATCGAGTAGTAAAAAGACGAAATCTTGGAAAGATTCTAGAGAAAGAATCAAGAGAAAGTGGAGTAAAAAGATAAGTGAGTTGGAAGGAAGTTTGAAGGAATCTAGAGCCAAGATCCAAGAATTGACTTCACAAGAATTAAACCAAGAAATCCCAGCTCAAAAATCAGGATCAGTTTTAGCGGAACCCATACTAGAAGATCTAGACATGATGTTTCGTGCATATCAGGCTAGATTAAAAGAGGGACCTCAAGTAACGGAAATGAGTAAAAACTACCCTCGAGCTGATCTAGAAATTGAGAGAACTAAACTTTGCATGAAGATGGTAGAACTAGCACAAGCTTTGTTTGAAGCCTCTAGATATCTTAATTGGAATAACATGGCAAAACCGGAACTACACTTTCAAGGACTAATGGAGAGGCTAGAATATTTGATAGAAAGCAAAGAGAAAAAGGATCAGCATAGGAACCCTATTGTCACAGAGACACAGGAAAGGAATGCACCATCCCTGTCTCAAGTACCCAATACAGAAAGTCAAGATAACCTATCCTCCATACATAGGTACTCACATGAATTTTTGAGAGAAATACAAGAAGAGAAATGGAGAAAGGAACAAGGAACCCATCCTCCTATTCAAGAAATAGACGACTTGCAGGAACAATTTCCCCAAGACATCCCCTCTATATATGATGATGTAGAGGTGGAGCAACTGAGTGAACCCACAGGAATTGAATCTAATTCTCTACAAGAATTACCTCACTTCACAGGACCTTGGGAAGCAAAGTCTATTAGTATGAGAGCACCCACGATAATAGTGAGGAATGAAGAATCAGTGATCCCTAGGAACACGGAAGTGATCAAGAACACCAAAGTACAATGTAATCTCACTCTGGAGGAATTGTTAAAGGTAAAACCAGAATTGTGGAAGCACGTAGCAAATCAATTCCCTGAGCTAGCTACCACACCCTCTCAGATAGGATCACATAAGAAGGTACCAGAGATACCCATGGAAAAGATTGGAGACGTAAGCGAAGGAGAGGAAGGTAACACATATCTTCCAATAACCCATCAGGGCTACACCACGAAAGCCATCTTAGATTCAGGAGCCGGAGTAGCCATCGCTACCACCGCTTTATGGAAACGTTGGGGTAAGCCAGCACTCAGACCCACCAGGATGAAACTACAAATGGCTGATGGACACATAGAAAAACCATTAGGCTTACTAGAAGGCATATCCCTCACCACTTGTGGTGTGGAATTTGAGCATACCTTTGCCATTTGTGACTTTGCGAAAAATCGAGCCTATGAGATGATATTGGGACGACCATTCATGCGTCAGTTGCAAATTGTACAAGATTGGGGATCTAATTCTTTGTACTTGCAACATTTAGGAGTGACTACCAAAGTCAATCTTAAAGACTATTCACATCGAGATGTACCCCCAATACAATGGAATACCATCCATAAAACACCGGTAGAGACGGAATCCGTGCACTCATTAGAATCAGATCCTTCTTGGTTGCATGAGGATACCCGTTTATGGATGTGTAAAGTAGCCAAACAAGAGGAAGAAAGATTAGAAGCCAGAACCTTAGGTGCAGAACAACATCCACGAACCCTTCAAGATCCAGCCTACACACCTGTAGTATTCCCAGACGAAGAGTTTGAACCCCATGGTTGGGCAGAGATTCTACCAACCATGGATGTAGCCATCAATGAAGAACAATGGACACCCCACTGTGACGAGGATGGCTATGACATTTCAGTTTTTACGATAGAGCCAATCATGGGCGATGCAATTTTAGAAGAGTGTGAACCGAACACTGATGCATTTGAGGATGCAAGCGATTTTGATTTAGAATCAATTATTATGGACTCTCCATTCGCATCAGAGGAAGAATATTTCTACAAAGTAGAGACTCACACTCAGAGACACGAGGACATCACGAATGAGGTAAGGTTAGCCACTCAAGTGACTACTAAAAGTGAAGGCAAGAAAAGAAAGAAGCAAGCAACCATGTCAGAAAAAGAAGAATCTTTATTTGAAGTACCCGAGAATTTCAAGAAATACGAAATCGAAGATAGAAGAATCATGGTTCGAATGCCCAATAGAAAGGCGACTGACGGACACGTATATGATAACCGAGAGAAAACCAAGAAAGTAATAGTTGCCATAGAAGGAGAAGAAGAAAAATGCACATACATAGGGCATGATTTGACGACTGAAGAAGAAGAAGAGTTAGTTGCCCTATTGCGCGAATATAGAGATGTTTTTGCTTGGAGTTACAAAGATTTGAAAGGAGTAGACCCAGATATATGTTCTCATAGAATCCCTATGACTCCAGATGCAAAATCGACAAAACAGAAACCTTACACGTACAATGATAATTACGCTGCGAAGATTAAAGAGGAGATAGATCGCCTGATAGAAGCAGGATTCATTTACGAAATTGAGCATACCGAATGGGTATCCCCCATTGTGGTTGTGCCCAAGAAGAATGGAAAATTGCGTGTGTGTATTAACCTTAAAAAAGTTAATGCCGCCACGATTAGAGACAGATCCTCTTCCTATCACGGAACATCTATTGGAAAGAGTTGCGGGCAAGGAAGTTTATAGTTTTCTTGATGGATTCTCAGGCTATAACCAAGTAGCCATTGCTCCAGAAGATCAACACAAGACGGCTTTTGCCACAGAATGGGGCATATTTGCATTTCGTGTAATGCCATTTGGCTTAACAAATGCACCCGCCACTTTCCAGCGACTTATGTGTCATGTTTTTAAGGAATTCTTACGCAAGAGCTTGGAAGTTTATGTCGATGACTTATGTGCTCATTCAAATGTAAGACAGACACATATCCCAGAGTTAAGACAAATATTTGACAAATGTCGAGAATATCAGGTTTGTTTGAACCCAGAAAAATGCGTTTTCATGGTCAGACAAGGCAAAATTCTAGGACACATCGTGTCAAAAAATGGAATCTCTACGGATGAAGAAAAGGTGAAGGTAATTGCAGAATTACCTAGACCAACTAATGTGAAAGAGGTACAGGCATTTATGGGCCATTGCGGTTATTATAGGAGATTCATACACATGTATGCAATCATAGCCAAGCCTCTGTACTCTCTTTTAACCAATTTTGAGTGGACAGATGAATGTGAAAATTCATTCAATGAACTTAAACGACGCTTGTGCTCAGCACCTATATTGACTACTCCAGATTGGAGTAAGCCATTCCATGTACATGTGGATGCATCCAATTACGCCATAGGATGTGTGTTAGCACAACCCACGAATGAAGGTAACATAGATCTCCCCATAGCTTACGCTAGCAGACAATTGAACGCAGCAGAAAGAAATTACACCACGACGGAACGAGAAGGATTAGGGATGATCTACGCAGTAAAGAAGTTTAGGCACTACTTGTTGGCCAACAAATTCAAGTTCTTTACAGATCATCAAGCCCTATTGTACTTAGTCAACAAACCATGTAACACAGGACGATTAATTCGCTGGTTTCTATTACTCATGGAGTATGATTTTGAAGTAGTACTCAGGAAAGGAAAGACACATCTTAGAGCTGACCACCTCTCAAGATTAACCTCAGGAGAAGCTCCTCAAGGAATAGCCGATGAATTACCATATGCATACTTGTTTAACCTTGAGATAGCACCAGAATGGGCTAAGCCTATAGTCCCTATTCTCACTTACGGACCCAAGAATCCTAAGTTAAAGATCAAAGAGGGAGAGATTACCAAGTCTCAGAGATACCAAATAATGGCAGGAAGCATATATAAACAGGATAATCAAAAGATTCTTGCTTGTTGTGTAGATGAATCAGAACATGCAAATTGGTTGCAATTAGCACACATAGGTGCACTAAAGCAACATCATTCAAAACATCGAACATTACAGACTCTGCAGAGATTGGGAGTATATTGGCCTACGATGGAAGCAGATGTCTACAAGTTGTGTAAGGAATGCCATGTTTGTTGTGAAAGACCACCAGTAGAGCATGCGACATTATATCACGTGTCTCTCACACCAGACTGGAGTGAACCATTAGTGACATACCTGAGGACGCATACATTCCCTCAAGGCATGACTTTAGCTCGACAACGCAGTCTAGAGCAGGAAGCTCAAGACTATTCACTTATTGGCGATAATCTATACAAAAGAGGACGAGATGGATATCTAAGACAATGTGTTCATGAGAGCGATTATCTGAGCATACTAGAGACTGCACACCAAGGTGTTGCAGGAGGTCACTTTGGACCAGATAGGATAGTCAAAGCCATTCTCTTTGCAGGATTATGGTGGCCCACTCTTCACATGGATGCTCATACCTATGTAAAGAGATGTGATGTGTGCCAAAGAACTCAGTTTCCTACTCGCAGAGATGAAATGCCATTGAAACCCATGATGGGCGGACGTGCATTTTCAAAGTGGGGTATAGACTTTGTAGGACCCATTAACCCCCCTGCAAAAGGTACACATGCGGAATACATTATTGTTGCCACAGATTATCTAACCAAATGGGTAGAGGCAAAAGCCACAAAAAAGAATGATGCTCACACGACTGCAAAATTCTTATTTGAAAATGTCTTTACAAGATATGGATTGCCTATAGAGTTAGTGAGCGATCGAGGCACTCACTTTCTAAACCAAGTCATTGAATATTTGTTACAGGATTTTATGGTGATTCACAAGAAATCTGCACCATATCATCCTCAGGCCAATGGTCAGGCTGAAAGCACTAACAAGATACTTTGTAACGTACTGACGAAACTCGTGAACAACAAACGTTCAGATTGGGACAAACAGCTACACCACGCTGTTTGGGCATATCGAGTGGCCTACAAGACCGTACTCAATGCAACTCCCTTTCAGATGGTTTTTGGTCAGAATGCAGTGCTTCCTTTGGACTTCTTGATACCGACCCTTAAGGTTGCACAAGAACATCAGTGGACCGGCCATGAATTATCAGCGAGAATATTGGACTTGGAACGATTAGGAGAAACCAGGCTAAAGGCAGCAGCAGGAATATACGCAGCGAAGAAGCGACAGAAAGCATATTTTGATGCACACGTGAAAGATAAAGGCCTAAAAGAAGGAGATTTAGTTCTAGTATATACGCTGAAACAGCACGCACGGAAGTTAGAAAAGCGAGGTTATGGACCTATGATCATTAACAGACTTTCGACAAGTGGAGCAGTACAATTAGCCACCTTAGAAGGAGATATAATGCCTAATTACATTAGTGGCTGTAGAGTCAGGTTATATCAAGAACCTCTTACTGAGGATATGCTTAGACGACTCACATTGGCAAAGAAGCGTAAGGAGGAAGAAAATAGAATACGAGCGGAAGCTCAGGCAGAAGCAATAGAACGCATTAAGCGCATGAAGCTAAGAAGACAAGGACTAGGGAGAGAACATTATAACCATCTGGAAACATCACCCAGATATCCCATGGCCATGTGTCAAGTAAAGTCAACCACTCATCCTAGCATAGTGGATAGGAGACCATTCATTACAGTTAGGCTAGGGCACGGCAACCCTTGCCAAGAACTCAGGGCTTTAATTGACTCAGGTGCTGCGACTAGTGCGATTAGATGGTCCCACTATAAGGATTCAGGAATAGAAATGCGGCCACTTGAGGCATACCTCATAGGCCTAGGAGGCATGGAAACCCCTTGCATGGGTGAGGTGGACCTTCTTATCCTCATTAAGGATGTGACCATGACAGCGAAGCTACTAGTGTGCCATGATGACGACCTGATAGAACCCCTAATCCTTGGCCAAGATTGGCTATACAATCACTCAGTGGACCTAAATCTTAGACAAGGCTCCTTACAGATTGGAACCTTAGAGCAGAAGCGAGTGATACCGCTTGACTTCCCTAACGGTATTCCGACTGAGGTTTGTAACCCTAGACCCTATGAAATACATGCGACGGAAGACCAGAAGATCTTTAATCAGACCAGTCACGTTACGTCTACACCAACCCACGCGGGCTTGGCTATGGACAGTTGTCAATCAGAAGGGCGACAGGAGATCTTCCCTGGGACTTCCTGCAAACTAGAAGAGGCAGCTACCCATCCGCTAGGGCAGATGGACACAATCAGCGGTCAGGTGGGTTGCATCAGCGGCCAAATGAGCACAACATACTGCGGTGCTCATCCTTCCAAACTTGTTGCGGACTGGCCTAGATTAAAGTTAAAGAACGAATCACTTCCTAATGGGCAGGTCACGCAAGTGTTGGAACTCCCTTCTTTTCCAAAGCAGAGCGTCCCTACGACCTCTCTACCTCCACCACGACAGAGTCAACCACGACGAAGGAACCCAGACCGACGGCAGTATCAGAAGACACAACAAGGAAAGCAGTCTAGACCACCCAAGGGAAGCGGCACCAGACAAATATGGGTGCCAAAAGGGCAAAAAGCACCGAAGAACTCCAACCAAGCAGAAATCGACAAGCAAAAGGCAGGGCCGAGACAGAATCAGTATCCACCATCCCCTCGACCTTCTTCTACAGGCCCGAGCATTCGACAAATTTGGATCGCCAAGAAATACCTTACCCATAGACCCACACCCACGCAGATTTGGGTACCCAAACCATGTGTCGTAGCTCAACCCTTAAGCCATGTAATATATACCCCTCACAAATCTTTCCATCCCTCAATACCACCACACCCGATACTACCTTTTGCCCCTCAGCAGAAACCCACCACCCACTCAAAGACTCTTAGGAAATGGATACCGAAGCGTGTCCAATCGTCTTCCCCTAACCCCATGTCTGACAAAACTACCCCTCCGACTAACATACAACCTTGTAATAAATCACTAACCTTTAAACCTTGTATAAATTCACCCACCATCATAACACATCACTCATAATCTCATCTCATCAAGGAACGTATGCATCATCTGAAACGTGTAGGTGTCTAGAGACCTGCACTAGTGCTGCAAGAAACATTGCATCCATCACATCACAGCACTTGGCTACACGGGTTACGCATCAGTTATGGAAAGGGATTGCGGTCTCACTTTAATGGGATCATAATTAATTTCCATGCTAATGTGTTAATCTTTTGTAGCAGATCTTTCTCATTAGCGCATCAGTCACCATGCAAACCGACGAAGGACCATCAGGAGCAGGCCCCAGTGTAGCTGCAGTGCCCCTTAACGTGTTACGAGCAGAATCCCACCCGACTGCTCCACCGCCAGAATTCCAAGGATTTCCAGGGCCCATGCCGATCGATAACCCACCTATGGGCTACACAGAAAAGATACACCGTAACTCCCATTGGTTTCAGGGACTTGCAGGACCCTTAGCGGACGCGGATTTCATATTTGAATCTAATTTGACATTTGATGACCGCACTTGGGGAAAATACCAATTCTTCTCCAAAGAGTTCGAAGCCCTACAGAACACCCAGGATTTAACTCACGTTTGGGCCAGAGCAGGCTTCACGGAGTATTTCAGTGATCCTCTGCCCAAACCTGACTTTTACAGGTGTTATTATTTAATCACTACTTTGCTGGCCTCAGAGAATAATGATATCCCCATAACTTTTATTTTGCCCTCTTTAGTGGATGATCAACCTTACAAAAGGTTTTACCTCTCAAAGGATTTAATCAGAGCTGCCATCAAAATTCATGGCACCCACACGCCCACAGATCGAGAAAGATTAATTCCAGACCCTATGAAACGTGGGGATGTCACTAAGTGGGAGGAGATCTCAGCAATTACACCGGAGCTGTCAAAGCCACTAAGGATATGCATGCAACACTTCGCATTCCCCGCTCAGGACAGATTTACCATGCCACATAAAAGAATATGGTTTGGATTGTATTTGGCATGTACGGGACCTCAGACGGTTGATCTGGCAAGCTGGATCATTGATCAAATGTATTTGGCACAACACAGATGGGAACGCAAGAAAGTGCTTAATGGATGTTGTGCGCTGACAAGAATTGTTTATATGTGCTTGGCCTATGATTTGCCAATTGAACGTGCATTAACAGGAGAAGAGCTGAAAGCATTCAAAGGAACGACGAAGAAAGCCAGGAAGCCCAATAGAACACGGGCAGGTAAGCGCATGAGAGGCACCATTCCTTGCCTTCAAGTGCCAGAGTCACCATCACCACAACCCTCTCCAGCACAATCACTGACAGAAGCCGCTCCCACAGTGCAACCTATTCGCATAAGGTTGTCTAGACCAGTGGTCACGGAGGGCACTACTAGTACCGTTGCACCTCAGGCAGCTGCAACCACAGAACCCACCACCACGACAGCAGAAGCTCCCACCACTATTGGTGCGGACGCCTTTTCTTTCCCAATACCACACATGGAGGCAGAACCAATAAACACAACATTCGATTTTGAAATGCCTGATGCATTCTCAAATGAGTTCCAGTTTTCAGAGGCACAAATGTTCTCCCAAGAATATGAACGCCCCAGTTACCCTACCACACCGCGGGATCTGCCACAGGGACAAGTTGTGTCGAGCTCTGATGACGAACGAACAACCACCGACGATGGGGCACGCATGATTCCCAAGAACAAGGACAGACAGACGGCCAAGGCCAACAAACCGATGCACACGGTGACACCAGCACGCACGAAGAGGAGACTTTTGAAGCAGCAGCTTACACGCTGGCAATCAAGAAATTATATCGTACGATGGAGAAAGTCTGGGCACGGAAGAAATTGACTGAAGAAGAGAGCCAGGCCCTAATCGAACAAGAACTAGTCTCCGGAGGATTTGAAGAAGTCTACATCAGAGGGTTCAGAGAACTGGTCCAATCCATCGGCCCGGTCGAAGCACTGAGGTATTTACAAAGGAAGCCACTCCCCCAATATGACCCTCGCAAAGTTCGCCTGCTATCGAAGCCCGGTGAATATATTCGAGTTCCGGTAGGTGCTCAATCATCCCACCAGGCACAAGATGCACGCCTACGGCCGGAAAGATCCTTCACCGAAGAAGCCATCCTAGTCGACTCCCCGCCACGTACTACCGTTGTACATACTACCACTATCCTTGAAATAACATCCACACCATCTACTCCTCTCTCACCTCATGTTTCACCAACCCATCCTGTATCCCCAGCACACCCACTTGCTCCTCCCACATCCACACCAGTCCACGGCAACATAGCCACACCCTTTGCCCTGCCCATTCATGCCACCATGCCCACACCCAACCCTCCGCGTCTACATGTTAACCCCTTCACCCCTTCATCCTTCCCATCCTTTCCCCCACCTTTAAGACCCCCTTTCACCTTTCTAACCCCACTAACCTTCTCACCAGTTTCACCTCCCCAACACACCATAACCCCTATATCCCCTTTTCACCAAGCTACTCCAGCCATCCCCCCTGTAAATTACTCTACATTTGTAAATCCCGTCTTCACACCTACACAACCACCCACTTACACACCGCTTTTCACAGTCACCGCACTTGACACGTCCAATGACATGGACATATCACCATCCACCTCACCAGCACCCACTCCACTCACAGCACCATCATATTTAGGTACGTCACAATTTTCCACAATCACCACTGCATCCACCTTCCCAACCCCATTCCCCATTCCCGTTGCATCTACTTCCACTGCATCCTCACTTAACACTCCATTAATATTATCGCCAACCATAGACACTGCACTTCAACAAATGTTCACATGCATGACACAAGTACGAGATGAGTTTGCATCTCTTGGCAACAATTATCAACAGCTGCAGAGGACGACCAATGAATTGCAGTCGCAGCTCAATTCATTATCAATCGAGAATGCCTCGTTAAATACGCGACACCAAGAACTAAGAGAGGCATATCATAAGCTAGAGCTAGAATGTGAAGAGAAGACAAAAGAAGCCACTGCTGATCTAGACAACCTGCTTCGAGCCCAAACAATTAGGAACGCGACGCTGACTAGAAATATGGGCCTACTCAGGAGGCACCTAGCCGCAGCCCAGGAGGAGAATGTGAGACTCCAAGCGCAGAATAGAGAAAATTTGGAAGCGGCATTGGATCATCCTGAACAACCATTAAGTCCGAGCAGATTCAAGGCAATCCCATCTGAATCGATGCGGATGTTGCTAGATGACCATGTTCGACTGCTAGAGGACTATGATCGAATGAACGAAGAACATCAGAAGCTAAAAGAAGATCACAAGTTACTACAGCTCAGAGAACCGGCACCACAACAACTACCAGTGGCAGCAGAAGTACCAGAATCTGTGGACCCCTCTCCTGAACTCATAGAGGAACTAAACGCATTACGGGCCCAGGTAACCACTCTCCAATCACGCATAGATGTATACAAAGCACCACCACGGCCTGATTCCCCACCGGAGATCCCAGCTGACGACGAGAACATAACCATTCCGGTGGAGGAAACGTTTGAAGAAGCATACGAGCCAATACCCATCCCAGGCGGACAAGTCACGGCCGAAGGCCAGATGGCCTATGAACTTCCTACCCCCGCATGGATGAAAACGATCGAAGAACTTGGAACGACACATTCGGCCAGAGTAGAGGCACAGTTACATGCCATGGCCATGATTGAAGAGAGAATCTTACAATCCCCCTTCTTTGCTCATTTGGCCCCCCGACGCTATATATCTGGGCATGAGCTGCAGTATAAGCCATACTTCATGTTAATGGCTGAATATCATCTAGCTATAGAGAAAGAAACCGGCATGAAACCCACGCATGCTACACAATTCGAGCCGGCGGACTTGCCACCAAATGCGCAAAGAGGAGAGATCCATCAACCTGATTGGCGCAAAGACCTACTCCAGAAGTACCCAGAAATGATGAGCACATGGGTGAAAGCGCCTTTACATTTAAAGTATAATCCTTGCTGGGGACCAGTACCTCGACGCCGCTCCTGGACTGCATTCGCTATCAAAGTACAAAACAATAGGCAGTGTCAGGATTGGCTGAATTACCCCTACTTCAAGCCACCCACCGAGTTGCCCACTGTTGGTTATATGATGGCTACAATCCGTCACTGGCTCCCTCGCCTGAAGCATATGAATGATATCGCAGCGCATATGACTGTCAAGATATTTGACATGATGCAAATGATATTTAAAGTCTTCCGGAGAGTCAAAGCACCGCATGTAAACACCCCGAGATTTGAGCATGGTAACTTTGATCTAGTATATGACATGAGCACAACGCCATCGCTCCGGGTGTGTTATGCCTGGCACTGTAGGATAAAATACCTCCCGGCATGCTACAAACAAACCTTTGAAGAGATGTTCACCACCGGGTTATGGGAATACCATTCCGAGGTATTCATCAGCAGGCCCACACATTTATTGCAACTTTTTGCCTGTGAGCGAATGGTTTATTCCACGCATTATCAACTCCCGCCACCCGACGAACCGCAACCGATTGACTGGGAGAAGCTCGAGGCTGATCTGGCCCGAGGCATTCGAGTATCTGAGCACACCCTCGCTCACGACCTCCTACAAAACTACATCCGGCAGACCGCACAACAAGGTTCTGTCGAGGACGACAGAAGCGAGAGGGAGGGGGGTGTTGGAAGCAGTCAGAGGCACAGTCAGAGGCACAGACGACATGGAAGCATGTAAAGACGGAGCAGGGAGCCAGTGGGATCATTTTTTCAAACAATTATGTTTTTATTACCTCTTCAAACATCCAACAGTGATTTTCATCACTCTTGTGACATATGTAATATAGACAAAACCCCATTTTGTAATTCATAGCTCCATTTTGTGCAAGCCGAGGAGTCCTCGAGCTTGAGGAGCTTAGGTAGAATGCGCATACCAATTTTCGTTATTTTTAGACATCGTTTAACCTTCCAAATAGCCTCTAGGACCTATTTTTTAACTAGGCCGGTCACTAGATGTGAAACCGGTCAAAACTAGTCTAGAAACTATAAAAAGAGCTAGAGAGCTCATTTTTGAGGTTGGTTCATTTTGGTTAGTGTGAGCTTAGAGCTAGTTTGAGCTTGTAATAGTGATCTTGAGCAATAGAACTAATTTCCCACCTTCCATTGTGTCTTGCTTGTCTCTTCATTGCGTGTGTGTATGTGTGTGTGCATCTTTGTGCTTCTCACCTTCACTCTCACATCATCTCACGTTCACGATCTTCATATCACTCCTACCTCTCCCACGGATTGACATTAAGGAGGTGAAGCTTCTTACGTGGTTCTCACCATTGTGCTAGAGCAACAAGAGGCCCCACAAGGAGTGTCAGATGACCTACCTGGTGCTTACTTGTTTAATTTGGAAGTTGTACCACAGTGGGCCAAGACCTTAGTGCCAGTACTGACATATGGGCCTAAACATCCAGTAGTAAACACTCAAGATAGGGAGGTAGTAAAAGCACAAAAGTACCATATCATGGTAGGGAGTATGTACAAACATATAGATCAAGGAGTATTAGCTTGTTGTGTGGAAGAGGATGAGTATGCGAAGTGGTTGCAATTAGCACATGTGGGTGCATTAGCGCAACACTACTCGAGACAAAGAACCTTACAGACATTGAGGAGACTTGGAGTGCACTGGCCAACTATGGAAGCTGATTTCCATAGGATGTGCAAAGAATGCCCAATGTGCCACACTAAACACCAGTGGAACATGCCACTCTATATCGAGTGTCTTTAGTGCCAGATTGGAGTGAACCCATAGTAGCCTTTTTAAGGACGAGAACCTTCCCCCAAGATATGACATTGGCTAGACAAAGGAGCTTAGAACAAGAAGCTTTAGATTATACTCTCATTGGAGATAGTCTATACAGAAGGGGAAAAGAGATGGGTGTCTTAGATTATGTGTCCACGAGAGTGAATATCTCAAGATCTTGGAAACTACTCACCAAGGTGTAGCAGGATTTTATGTTCGGCAACTCATTAGCTTGCTTGTATGCTCACGGATGACCATCAACAACAGAGAGATATCTTGTCTTTCGAACCTCCGTAATGGTAGAAATAAGTGCTCAGACTCCCCTGAACCCTATGTACTCTATGTACATGGTCATCTCTGTGTGTTGTTTCCCCGTATCCTTCCCCTTAAGAGATCTCATATGAGATCATCTCAAAGGTGGGAAACTGTCTAAGTGGTGCCTACTATCTCCCCTGTACACTCAAGTTCCAGACTATCACTCCCATAATATGTAACATCATCAAAATGACCTAAGTCCATATGATGTATCCTCTATGGAGTAATAGCATGTAAAGCAAGTGTAAAAGTGCCAAGCTTATATGCTTGACCATACGATAATGGAGACTCAAGTGAGTCCCATGTGCTCAAACTAGTTAGTTTGGTTCTAGTCAATATGTGACAATGGATATCCCCTTCTATTCCAAACCAACTTGTTCCTAGGTACCAAGACTAGGTCTAAGTACCTCTCTATAGATCCCGATATACATATATATGTATTGGGTACCCCAACTACTCTTAACTAAGGGATCTATGCTCTAAATCATAGAGCTAGTGCCATACCTTTGGCTTTCCTAACCATCACTTGAATCACATAAGCACCCGTCGATGCTGTCTCATGAAACCCATCTCTGTGATCCCATCTATTTGGTTTCCTTAGTAGTGTAGCAAAAATGCTTCACTACTTGGTCAAGTGATGTACATGAGTAAAACTAATCACTCTTTGGGTATTCCTGATAATACCCCATAGTCTCCTAATCATATTGTGAAACCCTTGTGAAGATAAATAAATCTTCCCTAGCTTGGAGATTATCAAACTGCATCTCCCGTGCCTCTATGCAACTTCCTATAACATATAGGATTGCTTGTGCACATTCCTAATGGTGAAGGTATAGCATCCTTCCTTTTAGCAATCCTATGGTCTAAAATCCATAAGGATTATGTGTGGGGATCCTGTTGCTATTGAAGTTGCCTTATCTATGATACTGTGATGGTACTAAGTCCATCAAATACATGCTTAGAAGCATGCCTACATCTTATTGATGTTTGCAGAAATGGCATGTTACCATGCCATAACATTCTTACCTAAAGGTAAGTGCCTTTATAATGCCATGAGAGGGGAAAATTTTCGACAGCATTTCCCCAGGAAATGGAATCCCAAAAAAATTATAACCAATAGCTCAGTGGCATATAGGCCACCCAATAACATAGGGCTTGACAGGCCCATGGCATGCACGCCATAAACTCATATATGGATTCCATGACCTACAAAAACACATAAAAACAAATGTTGGCAACTATTCTCTATGTTGCCTAACTATACAGTTCCTGCAATCCTCTTTCCTGCAAACAATCAAAAAGTATACTTCTTGCCTATCGATCCATACCTTAAGAATTTAAACAATGATCAACATTTGATGTATGCAATCCAATTCATGCATGTAAATACAGAACATGCCATAACATAAAGTAAACTGCCTGAAGCATAAAGCATACGTCCCTGAATGGTTTAGTATTGAAATTGCATGCATCCAATCCTTCTCGATGATCTTCGAGACCTCTGCACCTTGCTACTCAGATCCTAATACAAGCTTTGAAGTGTCCGAAAACATTGGATCACTTTCGAAAACATAAAGCATGGTTAGGTGATTACCAAAATAATGCAAATTTAGTCAAAAAAATGCATTAGTAATCCTTCTTTAGACCCGCAAAAACCACTTTAGGACCTGCAAATCTTGATAAGATGAAATTTACAGCATGTGCAAAGAGATCGAAGTGAAATGACTCAAATCGCCTTCCTAGTTTGAAAGATATGGCTCCCGGAAGGTAGTTGTCTGGTGTAGCTCAGTGATGAGTAGCACCTCCTTTAATGTCAATCCGGGAAGACATGAGGATGGTATGAAGACCTCGAGCAAGTGAAGGCACAAATGTGTGAGTGAGAAGCACACTAACATGCACACACATACACACACACGCGCACACACGGTAAGAACAAAGAGAGTAAGACAATGGAATCACTTCTATTGCAACAAAGTTCTCATACAAGCTCAAAACTACAAGAAGCTACCCCAAAAATGAGCTCTCTAGCTCTATTTATAGTTTTTGACTAGCTTTGGCCCTGTCCAGACCTAGTGTCCGGCCTAGTTAAAAATTAGGTTCCAGGGCTTATTTGAGGGCTCAAACGAGATCTAAAAATTATGAAAACTGGCAGGCAACTACTTCTAAGGCTCCTCAAGCTCGAGGACTCCTCGGCTTGTACAAAATGGAGCTACAAAAAGGTGAAAATGGTATTTACAGGGGTTTTTAGTGATGAGAATCACTTTTAAATGGTGTAATGGTTTTGAAAAAAATAAAGGGTTGCCTTAGTGCTAGATCTGCTTGTATGCTCGTACTTGCTTCTTCTCGTATACGGCCAACACTCTCCCCCCCCTAGCGTCTGTCGCCTCTGACAGACCTCTGCTCCACTGTTTGATCAATGTACTCCTGTAGGAGGTCGGTTGCCACTTCTTGTTCCTTGATGCGTAGTCCCCGAACCAAGTCTCTCTGGAGGGTCTCCCAATTGACTGCACCCGGTATGTCCGGTTGTGGCGTTGTGTAGAGTTCTGAGTGCATCGTTTGTTCGCATGCAAAGAGGTGTAACAAATGGGTGGGCCTTGGCGCGAACACCTCTGAGTGTGCTTCCCAGAACCCTGTGGTGAACATATCATCGAAAGTTTGCTTATAGCAGGCAGGGAGATATCTAATGCGTGCGTGCCATGCATAAGCAACGCGTATGCTCGGGGTGGTGCTCATATCATATAGCAGGTCATAATTACCATTGACAAACCCGGGAATCGGAGGCTGAATATGGCATACATTGCGGAAAGTTTTGAGCACCACCTGCATCATATCGAATATCTTGAGCATCATCTGGGCAGCAACATCTGGCATGGGGTGGAGGCGTGGCATCCAATGTCTGATGGTTGCAATCATGTAAGATACTGTGGGGGTGCCGGTTGGGGGTGCAATGGCGGGGTAATTAAGCCATTCTCTACAGTTTACATTGTTCTGAACCTTGATGGCAAAGGCTTTCCATGATCTTCTTCTTTGTACTGGCCCATAACAAGGGTTATACTTCAAATGCATGGGAGCGTGATCCCATGTTCTCAGCATTTCCGGGTATGTTTCCAGTAATCTTTGCCTCCAAGTAGGTTGGAAAATCGCCCCTTTTCTGGCTGCCTCTGGTATATCTTCTGGTTCGAACTGGGTGGCAAAGGTAGGGCACTTGTTGGTGACTCTTTTGATCTCTGCATTGTAGTCGGCCAACAATACAAAATATGGTTTATATTGTAATTCTGAGCTCGTGATGAGTCGTCTAGGAGCAAGGTGCCTGAAATATTCAGACTTGAGTATAGACTCCTCAATGGTTTTCATGGCCAGCATCTGATGTGCTACGCGCTCTTTGTGAGTGTGGCCCATCTCCTCTACCTGCTTCATCCATGCTGACGGGGGTTCCTCATATGTATCCTGGCCTTCCTCCGTAATTCTTCCTCCTGGAAGGGGTTGAGGCTCATAATTGTCTTCAAATGTCTCCTCCACTGGAATGACTACTGTTTCTTCTTCTATGGTTTGATCAGGTGGAGAGGGAGGTCGTTCATACTGTAACAACTTAATTTTTAGTTCTGCAACCTGTTGCCGTAGCTCAAGTACTTCATTGGTTACTGATAATTCTGGCTCTGGTGAGGTTGCAGTGTTGGCCATCTCTTTAGGTTCTCGTTGGTGTGGTGTAGGCACTTGGGCTTTCTGTAGGTCTTTGACTTGGTCAGCAAGCTGATCATGTGCTTCTAAGAGATTGGCATAGGTTTCTAATATTTGTTGTATGTTTTCTGAGGGGATGGCTTGGAATTTAGTAGGGTCGATGGGTGCCCCTGGAGTATTTTCCATGGCTGCTTCGAGGTTGTCTTGATTTTGTTGCTGTAGTCTTTTGTTTTCTTCTTGAGCAGCCGCTAAATGGCGTCGGAGTAGAGCCATGTTTCGTTGTAGTCTAGCGTTACGGGCTAGCTGATCTCTAAGTTGTTCTTCCGTTGCCCTACTCTTCTCTGTATGTGTGGACTCGAGCTCCACCTGATATTGTTGGAGGGTGGTCACCTCCTGCTGTAATTCCGTATTAGACAACTCCAAGGTAGTGACACGTGCCTGGAGGTGGGATGACAAAGTACAGAGCTCTTTATTGTTTTCTTCTAGTAACCTGTATTCCTGTTTAAGTTGGGCAGCAGCTTCGAGCATGGTGTTGAGTGCATGACTAAATGAGGTGGGTGCAGGGGTAATGGTGGAAGATGCAAGGGGTCGGGAGACGGGAAAGGGAAAAGTGGATGTTGTGCCTACAGTATTTGGAAGTGGTGACGTGAGTGAAATGACACGTGGTGATGTTGGAATAACAGTGGTGGTGGGTGATCCTATGGATGGTGAAATGTCCATGGGATCGGACGTGAGAGTGTGTGATTCGTGAACTGTGAATACAGGGATGGTGGGTGGTGTGATAGTGGTGGCAGTGAATGTGGGGGAGTGGGGTTGGGAAAGGGGCTTTTTATTATAATTATCCACCTGCTGGAGTATATTTACAAGGTTTGTCCAGAATGACGGTTGGGTGACTTGGGTTGAGTATGAGGCAGTTACTAGGGAAGTGGTGGATAGGGTTTGGGTGTGGGTGAATGGAAAAGGATGGGATGAGGTCTGGCTAGTGGCAAGTGGTTGTCCAAGGGCGGGGAGATAGGAAGGGTGACCTATTATGGTTTGATCGGTGGAAGGATGACCGGTGCGAGGTTCAAAAATTTGGGTGGAAGTGATGGAGGTGGGTAAGGGGAAGGATGTAAAAACAGAGGTGTGTACAATGGTTTCATGATGGGTGGATATCGGTTGTTCAGAAAGGCTAGTGGAGAAGGGTTCTGAGGGTTGAATGGAAGGTGAAGGTGGAGATGGTACCTGAGTAATTACATCTTGTTCGTCAGTGGGACTTGGGCTCGTCATGTGAACATCCTCTGAAATTATGGTAGGCAAGGCAGTAGAGACTTCCATTTGAATCATTTTCCCTCGTCGTGGCCGTGTATCAATCCTTCGTTGATCATAGGTAGGGTTTTCCTGATAGACCATTGTCCTCAATGCTTCCCCGATCCCACATGTCTCTGCCAATAGATTTAATGATTCCACAAAATGTGAGTCGACATTCTCGGTTTGAAGCATTTGGTTCACTAGAGCTCTATTCGCCTCTTCTGTCATCTTATGTCTTCTCTGTACCTGCTTGATTGTCTTGTATAGCCGTTTGAGTTGTGCCGTGTAGGCAGGGGCCTCCTCTTCACTGTCTTCTGGTTCAATTCTTTGTGCACCTTGCTGAATTTGTGTGTTTGGGTCATGGGGATGTTGTGCCACTTCTTCCCCATGTACTCTGCTTGTCTCGCCCCGTGGCTGTTCTCTTTGGACGGATGCTCCCGGATCAGCATTGTCAGGGGAATCTTCACTGTCTGAGAGGGGGACCGTCTGCAGAAATCTTTCAAAATCAAAGTTTGGATCCTCTGTGAAGGTGGCCATAGATGCAAACTCTGCATCGGTAGGTAGTGGAGGGGCGGATGGAGCGGGTTGTACCACCTCCCCAGCTTGAACTCCTTGAAGATGGATCGTGAAAGGTGCGACCTGAGCTTCTAGTCGGGGAGAAGCTTCGGTCGTGGCTTCTTGAGGGATCATTACCTGGGAGAGCGATCCACGCATTCGTTTTGCAGGCTGGCTCCCTGACTTCTGCCCTTTGAACAACTCTAGTTGTGCATATTTTAGGGCTCTGGCAACCGGCACATCATATGCAAGACATCTATAGATAATTCTTGTAAGCGCACAACAACCATGTAAAGTAGGCTTCCTCACTCCCCGCTTGCCTGCCTCATACACTTGGTCCAAGATCCATACAGGCATCTTAATGGGAAAGCTTCCAGTCTCTGCTAGATATAGCCCATACCATATTTTCTTGTGAGGTTGGGTAAAACGGTCCTGAGCTGGGAATGCGAAGTGTTGGAGGCACATCCGCAAAGGTATGGCGATGTTGGGGGTGAGGGCGCACATTTCTTTTAGCTTCTTGATTCTATTGCTTTTCATCAACTCAGGTATCAAGGGGTCGCGGTCAGAAGGTACATGCGTGCCATACATCTGAAGTGCTTCCCTGATTAAAGTAACATTCAATTCGAACTTCCTCATTTCCTCTAGATTTGACAAGGAGGGCACCCAGAATGTGCCTGAATGATCTTTATCCCCTGTCGGCTTCAGCGTGGCAATTAGGTAGTAGCACCTGAGGAAATCGGGTTTAGGCAGAGCTGCACTAAAATAAGTTTGTAATCCTGCTTTTTGCCAGATATCTTGAAGTGGAGCTGCATTTTGCAATGCTTTGAATTCTCGTGAGAAGAATTGGAAGGTCCACCACACTCCCCCACATTCCATCTTGGATTCCCAGATATGATCCGCGTCTCCCAAATCTCCTGGCATCTCATTGAACCAGTGAGAATGCCCCTTTATTCTTTCGGTTAGGCCATTTGGTGGATCTGGAATAGGAATTCTCCGCACATTCACGAACTCTTCAGGCCGAGCTGTTGGAGGGGCTTCCACCGGCATGGCATCCCAATTGATTTGAGCACCAGAGCCTGCCTGAGAGCTTGTGCCTGCCGCTGTTGCCATGAGAGTAGGTTTCTTATCTGCTCGAAGAAGAAAGGCACATTAGTGTTGCATAGGAAACAAGATGTAATGGCGTTCCCTTCACAATACTAACATGACAATTCCGGAGGTCAGTGGTTAGTGGTGAAGTGTTTGTGATAGGTGTGAGTTGTGATTAGAGGTCAGTGTCATCCTAGATGCATACTTTGGTTATGCAATGGGCTCAGAATGCTCCTGTGTTAGAGTGGACGGATTTACAGAATTGGGTCAGGGGGTTTAATACACAGTTTAATTCTCCAAACTTTGATAGAGGATTCGTAGCTCTTAGAACTAAAGACAGGTGAAGATTTCTGGATGAGAGTGTGATGTATTTGGGACCTTTTGGGTACCCATTTCCAGACATTCCTAGGGTTGATGGGAGTGGAGACAGTGAGAGGTGTAGGTATCTTTTCATTTTCTGAGTTGTTGGCCACAAGTGCTTGTGAAAGTTGCTTCATCCTAGTGCCTGAAGGTGAAGTAATTTGGGCTTGTAAGCAGGCTTTGGGCACCCATCTCTGTCTAGCATTAGGGATGGCCTTCATTGACCGCTTAGGAACCCAAATAGAAATGGTATGCCTAGGGCTTATCCTAGGGGGCTTCTTCACTTTGTTCCTTGATGGTGAGGCTCGTTTCTTGTCTCCTTGAGAGTCTGCTATTAGAGTTGTGGGTTTTCCATCCTTGCGTATCCAGATCTGCTTCGCGCCACGAGGTGCTCCGTGTTGCACGGGTTGGCGCTCCTGCCTCTTGATCAGCAGCCTCCTTTGTGTCGAGTGATGTTCGGTCTGCTCGTTTAGAATCTTCTTTGGATCAGTTAGGAACTCCTTATTGGCTCCTGTACCTTCAGTAAGATTGACAATCCTCTACACCATAGAAGTTTGTACAAGAACAACATTGTTATCTTCATGTGGATTCTTGGAGGGACCAGGAGTTGGTGCCTGTTCTATTGGTTTGAGTGCTTCATTTTCTAATTCAATCGTGAGACGGCTTTGGCCTACCCAAGCTTGAAGAAGTCCACTTCTTACGTTGAGGTTGACTGCGTGATCATAGATCCAGTCTTGGCCTAAGACAAGAGGTTCGGTCAGATCCTCGTCTTCACACACTAGCACTTTTGCTGGCATGAGGACCTCTTGTATGTAGAGGGGAAGATCCACCTCTCCCATGCAAGGGGTTTCAACACCTCCTAATCCTATCAGATATGCTTCTAGGGGTTTTACCTCCAATTGCAGTTGCTGGCAATAAGAAAGCCGAACTGCACTTGTGGCTGCTCCTGAATCAATTAAAGCTCTCACGCTTGTTGTGCTATCTCTTTGCCCTATTTCTAGGGTCACAAAAGGTCGTCGATCCACTATCTTATGGGTACGTTCACCTGAAGCCTCACACATGGCCATGTGATAGCCTGGAGACTCTTGAGTGTCAGTCATGGGCTGATCCCTCCCTTGTCTCCTCAACTTCATTCGTCTGATACGCTCTAAGGCCTCTGCCTGTGCTTCTTCTCGAATTCGTTTTTCCTCCTCTTTACGTTGCTTAGCAGTATTGAGTCGACTTAGCATTTCCTTCGTGAGGGGTTCCTGATGCAGCTTGACTCTGCATCCGCTAATATAGTTTGGGAGAACATCACCCTCTAAAGTGGCTAGTTGTACTGCTCCACTCGTGAAGATCCTATTGATGATCATAGGTCTGTAGCCTCTCTTTTCTAGCTTCCTTGCGTGTTGTTTCAATGTGTAGACTAAAACTAGATCTCCTGCTTTCAGGCCCTTATCCTTCACATGGGCATCAAAGTATGCCTTCTGTCTCTTCTTAGCTGCATATATCCCTGCAGCTGCTCTCAGTCTTGTTTCTCCTAATCTCTCAAGGTCAAAAAGTCTAGAGGAGAGTTCATGACCCGTCCATTCGTGCTCTTGTGCTACTTTCAATGTAGGTATTAAGAAGTCCAACGGTAGCACTGCATTTTGGCCATATACCATCTGAAAGGGGGTGGCTTGGAGTACCATTTTGTAGGCGACTCGGTATGCCCAAACAGCATGGTGTACCTGTTTGTCCCAATCAGAGCATTTATTGTTCACTAATTTTGTCAATACATTGCATAGGATCTTATTGGTGCTTTCGGCTTGCCCATTGGCTTGAGGGTGATAGGGGGCAGACTTCTTATGCACTACCAAGAATTCTTGGAGCAGATTTTCAATAACTTCATTCAAGAAGTGAGTGCCTCTATCACTAACTAGCTCTATGGGTAGCCCGTATCTTGTGAATACATTCTCAAATAAGAACTTAGCAGTGGTCTGAGCATCGTTCTTTGTCGTAGCTTTTACCTCTACCCACTTTGTGAGATAATCCGTGGCTACGATGATATACTCAGCATGGGAACCCTTAGCTGGGGGATTGATAGGACCTACAAAGTCTATTCCCCACTTAGAGAATGCACGTCCGCCCATCATGGGCTTCAGGGGCATCTCATCTTTGCGTATAGGATACTGGGTTCGCTGACAAATCTCACACCTCTTCACATAGGTATGTGCATCCATGTGAAGGGTGCGCCACCAAAATCCTGCAAATAGAATTGCTTTGATCACCCTATCTGGACCAAAATGTCCTCCTGCTACACCCTGGTGAGCTGTTTCCAAGATCTTTAGGTGTTCACTTTCATGGACACATAGTCTCAGGTAACCATCCTTACCCCTTTTGTATAAATTATCACCAATGATGGTGTAATCCAAGGCTTCTTGTTCCAAACTTCTTTGCCTGGCCAAAGTCATATCTTGAGGAAATGTTTTCGTCCTCAAGAAGGATACTAGGGGTTCACTCCAATCCGGCACTATGGATACTTGATAAAGAGTGGCATGTTCCACAGGTGGTTTAGTGCAGCAGATTGGGCATTCCTTGCACAACTTCTGGACATCAGCTTCCATAGTCGGCCAATGCACTCCTAGTCTCCTCAGGGTCTGTAGGGTTCGTTGTTTTGAGTAGTGTTGCTCTAATGCAACTACATGTGCTAATTGCAACCACTTAGCGTACTCGTCCTCTTCTACACAACAAGCCAAGATTCCTTGATCCGTGTGCTTGTACATACTTCTAGCCATGATGTGGTACTTTTGAGCTTTGACTACCTCCTTATCCTGTGTGTTTACTATTGGATGATTAGGTCCATATGTAAGTATTGGCACTAAGGGCTTGGCCCATTGGGGCACCACTTCGAAATTGAACAAGTATGCATCAGGTAAGTCATCTGACACTCCTTGTGGGGCCTCTCCGGATGTGAGCCTAGAGAGATGGTCTGCTCTCAAATGAGTCCTACCTTTCCTCACCACGACCTCAAAGTCATACTCCATTAGTAAGAGAAACCATCTTACTAACCTTCCGGTGTTGCATGGTTTGTTTACCAGGTATAGTAATGCTTGATGATCAGTAAAAAACTTAAACTTATTTGCAAGCAAATAATGTCTAAACTTTTTAACCGCATACACCATGCCTAGTCCTTCCCTCTCAGTGGTGGTATAATTCCGTTCAGCTGCATTTAGTTGTCTACTAGCATAGGCAATAGGGAGATCCATGTTCCCTTCACCCGTAGGTTGTGCAAGTACGCATCCAATAGCATAATTGGAGGCATCCACATGAACATGGAATGGCTTCTGGTGTGGTCAAGATTGGTGCTGAACACAATCGCTTCTTCAGCTCATTGAAGGAGTTCTCACACTCATTAGTCCACTCAAAATTTGTCAAAAGTCCGTACATGGGCTTTGCAATGACAGCATACATGTGAATGAATCGGCGGTAGTAACCACA
This sequence comes from Ceratopteris richardii, assembly GCA_020310875.1. NCBI lineage: Eukaryota > Viridiplantae > Streptophyta > Polypodiopsida > Polypodiales > Pteridaceae > Ceratopteris > Ceratopteris richardii. The sequence continues at coordinate 188,726,115 of CM035420.1, forward strand.
ATGTCCCATGAAAGCTTGAACTTCTTTGACATTCCTTGGCCTAGGTAGTTCTGCTATGGCTCTCACTTTCTCTTCGTCAGTGGATATGCCGTTCTTGGACACTATGTGTCTTAGAATCTTGCCTTGCCTGACCATGAAAACACACTTTTCTGGGTTCAGGCAGACTTGATATTCTCTGCATTTATCAAAGATATGTCTGAGTTCGGGTATATGGGTCTGTCTAATGTTGGAATGAGCACAAAGATCATCAACATAGACTTCCAAATTCTTCCTCAAGAACTCTTTAAACACGTGACACATTAATCTTTGAAAGGTAGCCGGTGCATTGGTAAGCCCAAATGGCATTACCCGAAAAGCAAATATACCCCACTCTGTGGCAAATGCCGTCTTATGCTGATCTTCTGGTGCAATGGCTACTTGATTGTAGCCAGAGAACCCATCCTTAAGCTGTACACCTCCTTGCCTGCTACCCTTTCTAGTAGATGCTCAGTGATAGGAAGCGGATAACTGTCTCTAATCGTAGCGGCATTAACTTTTTTAAGGTTAATACACACACGCAGCTTTCCATTTTTCTTGGGCACCACTACGATGGGGGATACCCACTCAGTGTGCTCAATTTCATAGATGAATCCGGCTTCAACCAGGCGGTCTATCTCTTCTTTGATCTTAGCAGCATAGTTATCATTATATGTGTATGGCTTTTGCTTAGAGGGTTTAGCATCTGAGGTCATGGGAATTGTGTGAGAGCATATGTCTGGGTCAACACCCTTCAAATCCTTGTAGCTCCAAGCGAATACATCTCTGTATTCTCTTAGCAAGGCTATCAATTCGTGCTCTTCATCTTCCGTCAGGTCATGTCCTATGTAAGTACATCTCTCCTCTCCCTCTTCTAGGGCTACCACTATTTTTTTGGTGGTTTCTTTGTTATCATAGGCCGCTCCTGATTGTGCCTCCCGTGTAGGCATTCTTATCATGACCCTCCTATCGTCTATCTCATATTTTTTAAAGTTTTCAGGGACCTCAAACAAAGATTCTTCCTCTTCTGGTGAGACTTCTTTCTTCTTTCGTTTCTTTCCTTCTTCCTTCGGGGTCACATGTGTGGCTAATCTTACATCATTTGTAAGCTCTCCATGCCTCTGGGGTTGAAATTCTACTTCATGGAAGTATTCTTCATCTGATGCAAAAGGTGGATCCATAATGATTGACTCTAGATCGGAGTCACTTGCATCTTCAAATGCATCAGGGCTAGGTTCGGATTCTTCTAGAACTGCCTCTCCCATGATTGGCTCTATGAAGAAGACTGAAATATCATAGCCATCCTCATCACAGTGGGGTGTCCATTGTTCCTCATTGATGGCTACATCCATGGTTGCTAGAATTTCTGCCCAGCCATGGGGTTCAAATTCTTCATCAGGAAAAACTACAGGTGCATAGGCTGGGTCTTGAATTGATCTATGGTTTTCTTTTGCACCTACCTCTCTGGCTTTCTCTCTCTTCTCTTCTTCTACTGCTACCTTACACATCCATAAGTGGGTGTCTTCATGCATCCACGAGGATCCGGATTCTATGGAATGCACAGACTCAGTCTCATCTTTGGCTCTATGGATGGGATTCCATTGAATAGGCGGTACGTCTCTATGAGAGTAATCCTTAAGATTGACTTTGGTTGTAACACCTAGATGTTGCAAATACAAGGAATTGGTTCCCCAATCCTGGACTACTTGCAATTGCCGCATAAATGGCCTTCCCAAAATCATCTCGTAGGCTTGGTTTTTGCTAAAGTCGCATATAGCAAAAGTATGCTCAAACTCAACCCCACATGTAGTGAGAGTTATTCCTTCTAGCAATCCTAAGGGCCTTTCAATATGACCATCAGCCATCTGCAATTTCATTCTCGTTGGTCGGAGTGCTGGCTTGCCCCATCGCTTCCATAGGGAAGTTGTAGCAATTGCAACTCCTGCACCTGAGTCCAAAATTGCCTTGGTGGTGTACTCCTGGTAGGTAATGGGAAGATAGGTGTTCCCTTCTTCACCTTCACACATATCTCCTATCTTATCCATGGGTATCTCTGGCACCGTCTTATGTGATCCTACCTGGGAATGAGGTTTTGCTATCTCTGGTACTTGTTTGGCTACATGTTCCCATAATTCAGGTCTAACCTTGAGTAGCTCTTCTAACTTGAGATTGCACTGCACTTTAGTGTTTTTCACTACCTCTGTGTTCCTAGGTAAGACTAAGTCCTCATTTCGTACCATGACCGTGGGTGCTCTCATACAAGTAGACTTAGCTTCCCATGGGCCTGTGAAGTGTGGTAATTCTTGTAGAGAGTTAGACTCAAAGTCTAGTCTTTCCTGAGAGTGGGTGCTCTCCTGCTCCTCATAAATGGATGGGATGTCTTGTGGGAATTGGTCATGTGCATCATCCACAAGTTCAATGGGAGGAGGGACTTCACTTTCTTTCGCCCATTTGTCTTCTTGAATCTCACGTAGGAATTCTGGTGTGAACCGATTCATAGAAGATGAGGTGTCTGGCTCCGTAGAGTTAGGCACGTAGGCCTCAGGCACATAGGTTTTCTGGGTAGGAAGACCTGCTCTTACACTAGCCTTGTCATGGTGTTGAGGGGCGAGTTCCTTTTGTGATTGTGCCATTAGATTCTCTATTCTTTCTAGGGAGGGGGGGTTGTCTGGTTCGGTGGAATTGGGCACATAAGCTTTCGGTGGGGGATGGGTCATGTTTCTGCTTGCTTTCTCTCTTTCTTGATTTTTTTCTTCCTTGGCAGATCTTGCAATTATGCCCTCTAACTTCTCTAGAAGTCCATCCAAGTGTAATTGTGTCTTGGCTGAGCCCGAGTAATTGAAAAGGCGACTGGCTTCAAACATAGTCTGAGCCAATGCAACCATTTTTGCAAAGCTTGGTTCTTTCTATCTCTAGGTCAGCTCTAGGGTAGCACTTGTCATGATCCGTTACATTTGGCCCTTCTTGGATTCTGGCCTAATATGCTTTAAGCATCATGCCTATGTCTTCAGGAGTGGGATCAGCTAATACTGATCCTACTCGGGGTGGTGGGTGGGTTACGTGGGGTGTATTAGAGGGTGGAGGGATGGAGGGTGATGGGGATGGTAGCGGTGGGAATGTGTGAGAGTGCGGTTGAGATGTGATCTCTATGATTTTTGCTTTGGTTTCTCTCAATCTTTCTTCAAGTTCGCTCATCTTTTTTGCCCATTGCCTTTTCATTCTTTCACGACTATCCTTCCAGGCTCTAGTTCTCTTTTTGGTTATGCTCTCTGTTTCACTCACCTCGAGGCTCTTTTCCTGACCAACACCTTGGTTTTGTTGTAGTGGTTGGGCTCTTGTGATCACTTGCACAGGTGCAGTGGAAGTCACACTCCCTGTGGAGTCTACAACTAACCCAACAACATTGATAGGAGTGATTTTAGGCATGTTATTAGGGTTCTTTGGGCAATCTCGTAGGAGATGCTCTTTCCCGCAGTCTTGACAGAAACCCTGAATGGTTATTGGTTGAGGTTGTGTAGGGGCAGGCAGTGGACAATCACGTATAAGGTGATCTCCCTGGCATCTGAAGCATGGTCCTCTAGGAAATGGGGGTCGTACCTGCCTAGGTTGAGGTCTAGAGTTGGGGTTTGAGTACATGACATTGGCATACTCAGGCTCCCCACTATTTTCACTTGGGTCCTCATAATAGTATGAATCGTTATGCTCGGGTGACTGCATGTAATAAGCCTGTGGGCTATCAATATGTGTGGAATCAAAACTATGGTCACTTGGATCACTGTCTGATAGCAATGGGGTGATTGGGACTATGGCCCTGTTCGGATTTTCTTCAGCAGATGCGTATTTCACTGGGATCACATTGGTTGGAGCAGGGGGTTGCTGTACTAGGACTGGTTGAGGTCTCTGCTGCCCTTGATAAGGTGGCTGATAAGTTTGCTGTGGTCTGTTGTATTGTTGTGGTGGGTACTGATTCTGGTATCTACCCTGCTGTGGATATGGCTGAGGGTAATTTTGCCTAACAGTTTGTTTGTTATATGGGCAGTCTTGTGAAGTGTGGTTTGTGTACCTGCGCTCTATGGTGCAGTACTGGCTACTAGGATTCGCCTGGGGTTGGGCCATAATGGGACATACATTTGCCATATGGTCACCGCCACAAGTGTAACACCGCTTAACTGGGGCAAATCTCGGAATTTGTTTGCTAGAGACACCTAGTTTTTGAGCTACCTTCTCTGCAAGTTCCTCAATGGATGTGGATTGACCAGATGTGAGGCTAATAGAGCTATCAGAATCCTTATAGATTTTTGATAGTTCTAATTCCTCACCTAGATTGTCCTCAATGTCTATGCACATGCGCACGCACTCTTCTATCGTTCTAGGGTCCTTCAGATACGCATATGACTTGAGCTTGGTGCTCAACAATCCATCTAAGAACAAGGCCACTTGTTTGGCTGGTGTGGGTAACTCCGGCATTGGGCATCTCTCCAGGTACTGCCTAAACCTTCTTCCAGCTAGTCTGACCGTCTCTTGAGGTGTTTGTTTGAAGCTATGAATTAGTGAGGAAGTGTTGTGCCTGATTCCACTCTTAGAAAACTCAATGATAAATGCCTCTAAGAGCTGGTCTATGTTTCTGAAATGCCTCTCGTTTAGTGGTTGAAACCACGTAAGGGCAGTGTTCCTAAGGGTTAGACCAAAAGCATTATATTATGTGAATAGGTCCTCTACCTGTTCAGCTTTCAATACTTGCCGAAATTCTGCCACATGGTCATAAGGGTCTCCCGTGCCATCGAAGTAATTCTTCATGGACTTCACCAGTTGAGTTGGTCGCAGGGTCCTAGTGTGTTCTCTCGGCCTTGGCAAAGGAAAATCGTCAGCATTCCTTTGATTCCATGGGGTTCTATGTCTCTCAGGTTCCACTCTATTCCTTTCCGTTCCCGTTCTTTCTCTTCCCAGGGAATTGGCAAAACTTATCTCAGGTTTGTCCCTACTTCTATCTCTTTGAGCTCCATGAGCTTGGGAGGTCCCAGCTCCTTGGTGACCAAAGGACACATTAGACCTTGGTTGGGGAAAAACAAATTCACCCTTCCATGTGTAGGCATGTCTGCCATGCTCAGTGACCATGAAGATTCTCTCTGATGCATTGTCTAGGTAGGTTACTTGGCCTGGGCTATCAGGGTCTTTAAACTCATAGATTGTGAGGGCACTCACTTCCTGAGGTTGGGTAGATTTATATCTCCAAAAAGCCTCATCGGTTTTTTGGTTTAAAAGCAGATCTATGCTTTTATTATTCTGTGCAATCCACTCTGGAGTCATGATTCTGGTCAAAACAGATTTACCACGGGGGGTTCTTGGCTCTCTCTCTAAGTTCCCTTGCTCTATATCACCCATGTCGGTCTCCGCAATCACATTTCCAAACTCATCAGTTCTATCAGGAAGAGTGGTGACTACATATATAGTCCCCTCTTTATCTAGATATGCTCCATTCTCAAACTTGACTACTGGATGGTCTAATCCATGGGGTTGATCGGGGTTCTTAATCTGGACCACAGATCTTCTCAGGCCATCTTCATAGATGCGAGCACCTAGACGATTAGTCCTGATGTATTCCAGTTGAGTCTTGTATGGTCCTTCTGGCTTTTCTAGATAAGCCAACCCTGAACTACCTACTAGTCTCTCCATGTGATAGGACATCTCAGAATCACTTGTTTTTGATCTGGGAGTGTATGGGTAATCACTCAGCTGTTGGGCCCAAGACCTGGCAGTGTGATTGACACTAGCTTCAGAAGATCTGAGGCTTTGTCTGTCTCGGCCTAAGTGTCTGCCTGATCTAAGGTTCATATGCCTGATTTATCTACCCCCTTGGACCCAAGCACACTCTCGTTGCAGGTTAATTTGCACCAATCACTTTGTTCTTTGAGTTGAATATTATGTTTATGGTCTTGTCTGAAATCGCGTCGTCACGAGTACTTAAGTGAATTTCTGCACTTGATAAGTGATCGATTCCAGTTTACCTTTTGTCCCTTAGAGTTTTCGCACTTAAGACCTACTTAATTCTTGCACTTGGTTGATTAATACTCTTGGACTTGATTCGTGCCTAACGTTGCCCTAATTAATTACCACACCTAAGTCGTACTTAGCCTAGGCTAGGAATTGACAAAGGAGGGTTGAGAGATCTTCCAACCTCAATTAGCTGGTTGACCAGACTGCTACACAAGCCCAGGAAGCCTTCTCCCAAGCTTGGTACTCACCCTTGCTAGCTTGCTTTGGATTGCCTTGAGTGCACACAATGTTCCTGAAAAAGCTCACCAGTCAGTATAGCTCTATTACCACAAGTAATTGGAAGACACACATCAATGTTTGTAGTCCCCCTGGAGTAACTCACTGTACCCCCTCAATCTTAGGACCACCTAGTTTCACCTAAAGGTCAACTTAAAAAATACATGTTCTAAAACTCCGCGTATGATTCTTACAAAAATCAGTCAAGGTCCACGTAGGATTCTCAACGAGCTTTCCAACGAGACCAAAATCTCATCAATCGGAGTTTGTATGGTCAAGTTATAACCATTCAGGCACTAAAGGGTCAAAACAGGCTCTCAGGGTTCAGGAGATCCCTCTCTAGTTTCTAGGTCTTTTGCCCACTTCCAAGGTTCTAAAGTTATACCAAGGTGCCTAAAATTAAGCTCAACTACCCTTCAATTCACTCAAAATTAACCCTAAATTTTTCATGTGTTAAAGGCCGTGTATCGCGATAGGTCGGGTCGAGGTGTCGCGATAGGTCGAAGTGTCGCGATAGGTGGGAAGTGTCGCGATAGGTGGGAAGTGTCGCGATGGGTGGGAGGTGTCGCGATAGGTCGAAGTGTCGCGATAGGTCGTGAGGTGTCGCGATAGGTCGTGAGGTGTCGCGATAGGTCGTGAGGTGTCGCGATAGGTCGTGAGATGTCACGATAGGTCGTGAGGTGTCGCGATAGGTCGTGAGGTGTCGCGATACTTCCAAGTGTCGCGATGGGTCGCGAGGTGTCGCGATAGGTCGTGAGGTGTCGCGATAGCTCGTGGGTGTCGCGATAGCTCGTGAGTGTCGCGATACCTCGAGGTGTCGCGATAGCTCGGGATATGGTGAATTTTTCTGTTCTGTCTAGTGATCCTGGGAGCTCTAGGCCTGCGCAGTGTCGTGGTGCACTCAGAATCGTGATTGGGTGAAGTTTTCGGAGTGTCACGATAGCTCGAGCTCAACACCTCGGGGACTGTGCAGACAGATTCCGTACCTGCTGAGCTTGCTGGAGATGATGATGGAGCTGCCACCTGCAAGAAACATGCAAAAAACACACAAAACAAGAACACACACGCTCGCTCTCTCTCAAACTCGCACACAACAAATGAGGGGAATGACAAGGAAGAGGGAATATGTAGTGGAGAAGGAGGTGGAGGTGGAGATGGAGAAGGAGGTGACGATGGAGATGGAGATGGAGAAAAATCAGAAATTTACCGACTACTTACCATTCCAACGCGTCCTCTCTACGTCTTACCATCACACGCTCGTCCTCAAAGCTCGAATCCCCGGCAACGGCGCCAAAATTTGGTGTAGCTCAGTGATGAGTAGCACCTCCTTTAATGTCAATCGGGGAAGACATGAGGATGGTATGAAGACCTCGAGCAAGTGAAGGCACAAATGTGTGAGTGAGAAGCACACTAACATGCACACACATACACACACACGCGCACACACGGTAAGAACAAAGAGAGTAGGACAATGGAATCACTTCTATTGCAACAAAGTTCTCATACAAGCTCAAAACTACAAGAAGCTACCCCAAAAATGAGCTCTGTAGCTCTATTTATAGTTTTTGACTAGCTTTGGCCCTGTCCACACCTAGTGTCCGGCCTAGTTAAAAATTAGGTTCCAGGGCTTATTTGAGGGCTCAAACGAGATCTAAAAATTATGAAAATTGGCAGGCAACTACTTCTAAGGCTCCTCAAGCTCGAGGACTCCTTGGCTTGTACAAAATGGAGCTACAAAAAGGTGAAAATGGTATTTACAGGGGTTTTTAGTGATGAGAATCACTTTTAAATGGTGTACTGGTTTTGAAAAAAATAAAGGGTTGCCTTAGTGCTAGATCTGCTTGTATGCTCGTACTTGCTTCTTCTCGTATACGGCCAACATTGTCAAAAACTGTTCAGACTTTGCAGAGCTGTACAGACCTGGAAAATACTTATTTTCCAATATTTCTTTGGATAAACTGAAAGTAGACCTTGTGCTCTTCGAAATGAGCTGTACAGACCTGGAAAAATACTTATTTTCCAAAATTTCTTTTGATAAACTGAAAGTAGACCTTGTGCTCTTCGAAAGTAGACCTTGTGCTCTTCCAATTTGGAGTTTTCTACCCCAAGGTATGGCCATTCCAAACGGGACATGCCAAACTAGTGGACTGTTGGAGGGGCTGGAAAAAGTGTAAAAAAGTGATTTTTGGGGTGCCCAAAAGCATTCTTCCATCATACAAATCCTAAAATTCTCTCCATAACCTCAGAGAGTGGTATATGAAGGTGCTTGGGCCTATTTTTACCTTTCCAAATCCTCCCTTAGTGCATGCTAATTCGCTCCCCAAAATAGGCCGAAAACAAGATTTTTACTTTCATGTAAAAACTTAAATGGGAGCTCTTAGCAAGCTTTTAATCCACTCTAAATGTGGATTTCTCTTGGATTTTATACAATAATCCATGGGAAGCCTCTTACTGCTCTTTATTCTTACTCCCAAAAGTGGAGTTTGGCAAAAATTAACATCTAAATTTTTTCCAAAAAGTGCGGGAAGGGGGTCTTTGAGGAAGTAAAATTCCTCCTTAACTTATCATTTTGATGAATCTAATGATTCGAAAAAGGAGTCCATACACCATACTCTCAGTATATATACTTTTTCCCATCCATCCATAGCTACCGCACCTCTTTTTCCCTCTTCCAAAATGGGAATTTCTTAGATTTAGGTGCTGAAATTTTTTGTCAAACTGTGATGGAAGGGGATTTTGCGGAGCTTCAAACTCCCATCATACTGAGGTATATTTTGGATTTCTTAGTTGTATATGGAATTCAATACACTAAACTATACGTGTGCATGATTTTTTCTACTAAACTAAGAAAAATCCCGCTTCGTTTCGCTTTCCCAAAATGGCTATTTATAAAAAATAGCTCTTGAAATTTATGTAAAAATCATAAAAATAGGCTACTTTGGAGGTGCCTATAGCTTACCCTTTGTTGTATATTTAGGGAATCCTTGATTCAATATGAGATTATATATCTCATTCTCTCCATGAGCATGATTTCCCTCCTTCCTTGCCCTTCTCAAAGAGTGGCCCTTGTCTCTTAATTCCTAAAAATAACAAGAAAGCTCATACCTGTGATTAAGATAGATCTCCATCCTTTAGTCTTGGTATGATAGTGTTGGAGAGTCCATGGAAGGAGTGCTCCTCGATATAGGCTCTGTATAGTCAATCCATGGAGTGTTTCTTGTACTATTCATATGAGATTTACATATGAAGGGAGAAAAGAGGGCTTTCTCTCTATTTCCCTCCCCAACAAACTCACGAGCCTCCGGCCCAGCAGATCACCTTTGAAGACTTCTTTTATAAAATCTGGTCCGCAAATATCGTTATGTCGACTGAGAATGGAGATCATCAAGTGCATATGGCGAGCTGGATAAGCGAAATGCCTCTGAAGGGGGTGACGTGAGTTCAAATCCCACCTTGCGCAGCGTGGTAGATCCCTTTTTTGACGGCTCTGATACCAAATTTTACGTTCGACAACTCATTAGCTTGCTCGTATGCTCACGGATGACCATCAACAACACAGAGATATCTTGTCTTTCGAACCTCCCAGCCGCCGAGCTGTTTCTATGCTATATATGCGAGAGACTACTCACACACACATAAGTCATAGTAATGAGATCAACCTCTCTTAATTCCTCTACCATATGACATGAGGCCTTGTTGGTGCCATGTGACATCTCTGCCACCTCACCCAAGAGGTGTTCTCACCACCCCCATGATGTGACACAGGAGGACACTTTGGACCAGATAGGGTGATCAAGGCAACACTATTTGCAGGTCTTTGGTGGCCCAAACTTCATATGGATGCACATACTTATGTGAAGAGGTGTGATGTTTGTCAGCGAATGCAGTACCCTACGCGTAAAGATGCGATGCCATTGAAACCTATGATAGGTGGACGTGCATTCTCTAAGTGGGGAATAGACTTCCTCGGTCCTATTAATCCCCCAGCTAAGGGTTCCCATGTTGAATACATTATTGTGGCCACTGACTATCTAACCAAATGGGTAGAAGTAAAAGCTACAACGAAGAACAATGTGCAGACCATTGCTAAGTTCTTATTTGAGAATGTGTTCACCAGATATGGGCTACCAATAGAGCTAGTAAGTGATAGAGGCACACACTTCTTGAATGAAGTCATAGAAAACCTTCTCCAAGAATTCTTGGTGATACATAAGAAGTCGGCCCCCTATCATCCACAAGCTAATGTACACGCTGAGAGCACAAATAAGATTCTATGCAATGTATTGACAAAATTAGTTTATAATAAACGCTCTGATTGGGACAAACAGCTACACCATGATGTTTGGGCATACAGAGTTTCCTATAAAATGGTACTCCAATCCACACCCTTTCAGATGGTGTTCGGCCAAAATGCAGTGCTACCATTGGATTTTTTGATGCCTACATTGAAGGTAGCACAAGAGCATGACTGGACAGCACAAAAAAATATAAGGGTGAATGTTAGCTCACTGGCGAAATTATAGAAAAGTTTTAAAAATGTATCTATTTTTTTATAGTCTCATAATTATGAAAATCGTCCAAAGTTTCAACCCTAACTTTTGTATGCTGGGTTCTTTTCGCCCACATCACGACTTTGGACATGTGTGTTACTTGGTATGAATTGCCTTCTGTTCACAACTCAGTCGTATGAGTGCTTAGATGTTCGCCCGGAGAAAGTCATGACTACGAAGCGTTAAACAGAGGTAATGTTTCTATTTTTCTTGGTTTCCTCAATAGTATCGTTGCCTCCTACTCATAAAAAGGTGAGTGCAGTATGATAAGTTTGTCATTATTCTTCATTGTCATTGCGTATGTTATCCCATCTTGCATTTCTTTTCTTGGATGCATTTGATTGACCAGTAATAGATGTGGAATTCGCTTTTACATTGGAATGAAAATATATCCGATATCTTCTTGAGATGTTTGAGGTTTGAGATGTTTTGGATCTTTGGTCATTGTACTGTAATCATGTCAAACAACAAAAGAATACTATGTTGAAAGAATTTGAGAAGTATCATAGCTCATAACGCTGATTTTGATGCATTTCATCTTTTTCTCACCATGTAGCCTAATCGTAGCGTATGGCAGTGAGTATAAATAAATTTGGAGCGTCTTAATCAATGGCGTTGATTGGGGATTTTAATCCATGTTTGTTTAGAGTTTTTTTATGTCCTATTATTTTATTTTTGTATGAATGGGCAAAAAGTTAAGTGTAGAATCATCACTCAGAGCTTCGCTCAGACGGAGTCATGAAGACAAAGAGTCAACTGGTACCATTTCTATTGTTCTTTTTTTCCTCAATACTACATGCAAGGAAGATTTGCAGAGGACCATGGATATGTGTTGAAGGTGTATTTATGTGTATCAGGACCATGGATATGTGCTGAGGTTCTTTGATATGTTTGTGAAAGTGGCTAATCACATTTTCTTTGTTTGTTTGTGCGAATCTCTAGGGATCAATGCTACTGGTTGGCGATGGCAGTGAATAGACATTAATTCCCAACTTCAGGCTGTGCCTACAGGCTCTCATCATCATAAATGACATCGAAGCATAGGTGGAGCAGCTTTGCTTCAACACCATCTCTTGCACTAACTTCATCTCCCTCGGTACTAAAGACTCCATTGTGAACAAAAGTCATTTAGACCTTGACTTTGGATCTTGAGAAGTGGCATTTATGGGTTCGGTGAATTTCCACAGCAGTATGAGCTCTTTGATATATCATACCTTTCGCAACATTTTTATCATTCATTCAGCAGGTTTAATATTGTCATTCATAAATGTACATAGACTAGTGACATTATTTTTTTCGATCCATTATGCATGTCAGAGTTATGTGCTATATGTATAGGAGTTTATTATTCTTGAATCATGGAGTTGTTGGTGTACAAAAGACTGTGATGTGCACGATTGATGTGTAGAGAAAATGATCATTGAGTCTCTTACAACTATCTTTCTGTATTCAAAGATTCTTGTCTAAATGGAAAGAAACATATGGCGGATAGTGCTCCTGATATGAATGTATTATCGACTGTGAGATTTATAAAGTTCATTGCTAATATATGTGCTGGAAATGGGGCCCAACTATTGTCTCGTCTTGGGGGAAGGGATGGCTTGACCTTTGAACATGAGTGTGGTTCTTTCAATGTTGCCAAATCCATTTGAAAATATGTCATAAGTGTTGAGCGTCTTTGATATTGTGGTCTTGACGCAGTCAATCTCGTGAAACTTTCAGGTAATCAACTCGAGAGAGAGAGAGAGAGAGAGAGAGAGAGTCTTATCACTCCAGTTATCCAAGGTTTCATAATTTTTTCTAGTTAGGAGGAAGGATTCACACCTTTAATCAATATGTCCAACAATAAGCTCCACCAACTGTGCAAATTTGGATGTGATCACACCCAATACCTTTGATAACCAATACTAAGATGCAGTGGCTACTCAAAGAGTTGCTTTTTAAGGAAATTCATTGTATCTATGAAGAAAATGGATTCTTTTGGTGTTCTCACATGGTCACATGGGGAGATTTGAACATCTTACTCCACCCCAAATCCTTCATCAACGGCTTGCGCTGTTCAAGTATCAATATTTTAAAGACATTCTTCTTGTCTGATCCTTGTCATACATGTATGTGAACTTGTCGGGCCATCTTCATGCACGGCAGCATTCAAGAGCCTATGTTTGAGAGGCTTAGAACATATCTGTTTTTCAAATAAGTAATATCCATAGGATCCGATGGAGTGACTTCAATCTTGTTTACGGAAGTGCTTTGTACAAGTCATTATATGTTTTAGATTTTGAGTTTTCAAGATTATTATTTTTCTCTTGCTCCATTTTCATATCAAGTGACATTTTGACGTTTGGCTTTTATGAACTACAAGGGCAGGTAGGAACAAATTATAGACGTTACTTAGATATTTATGAAGGCAAAACATAGAGGAGAGCTTACTGGAAGCAGCAACACTTCAGGGGGGGCATTTTTTTTTTTGGTTACTAACAATCCTTTTTGTTAACCAACTCAGATTTCAGTGAGTTGCATAGAAAAGTATAAAGTTTTCTAGTGATTCGAATTTTTCACTTTGTTATCTTTGCAAATTAGAATAATGAATTGAGGAACAAAGATGATCTAAGAAAAGGGAATGCAATGGATCAAGAATGTGCATTCTCAATGTCTGTTTCAACTTTATTTGCCCTTTCTTCATTTTTATGGCCGTATTGTAAACTTACAAAGTCAGTGCTATTATCTAAGTCATATAACTATGCTTTCAACAACTAAATTAACAAGCAAAATTGACAGTATTGAAAGATCAGATGCATAATCGGTAACCAACACACATGCAACATCTCACTTGCCTTTTTTTACTAAGTGTTGAGGATTAACATCATAAACTAGAGGATATGTCAGGATGGAGAGTGTGCAAAAGGCTCCTTCTGAGAGGTTCTATATTCCCTCACATTTGCTTAGTCAAGAAAGGAGGAAAAGTGAAGGGAACAAAGAAAAAGGAGGATGAATCTCTTTAAGAAGTGAAGTGGTGTTCCCTAGTTAAACTTCTTGCTTTGTCGGGCAATGTAAACTTATGATTGCTCTCAAGGAAGGTAAATAGGTGATACGATTCCATCTACCCCAGGTTCTTGGAATACACAATGAGTAAGACTACATAATATATAATATGTAGCACAAAATTGTTGAATTATACGAAGTTCATATACAAAATCTGTATCTAGAGAAGCTCCAAGAATGTGAGTTGCTCATAATTTTGACTACATTCACCTATCCTTTTGCCCATGAAGGAAGAAACTTCAATTTAGGAGTTTTATGAATAAAATCGTTTTAAATTTTAACTCTTTTACAATTTCACCATATAAAAAGAAAGGATTTTATAATAAGTCTATCTCAGTTGATCACAGTAATGGTCAGCCATCCTGCCCGTCAAATTTAGCTTTTTTGAGCGCCAAGATTGATTTAGGAAAAAAATAATCTCATGTAAGCTTTTTCACTGAAACCAACAAGTATATGTAGCACCATATCACCACAACACAATGATTGAATAAAGACGAAGTTTGCAATGATGGGAAGTGAAAGCTTTAGGGTCAAAAATTAGCCTAAAGGCAAATTTAAAGCAAATTAAGATTAAAAATATTGAAAAGATAGAAATAACGAGCATGATTACAAAGGAAATATAGTCGAAGAAGTGAGAAAGGATTTTATAATAAGGCTATCTTAGTTGATCACAGTAATGGTCAGCCAACTTGCCCGTCAAATTTAGCTTTTTTGAGTGCCAAGATTGGTTCGGGTCAGAAATTAGCCTAAAGGAAAACTTAATGCAAATTAAGATTAAAAAATATTGAAAAGATAGCAATAATAAACATCATTACAAAGGAAATATAGTCAAAGAAGTGATTTAGGATAGTGAATGATATCAAATACTCAAAAATTTCTATATTTTTAAGGGAAGTTATTACAAAAATTCACCTAAATTTTTATATTTTAAATATAAGTTTTCAACAAAATTCGCTAGTTTTTTTATATTTCAAATGGAAATTATTATCAAAATTCACCAAAATATTTATAGTTATAATATGAGATACTTAGAGAAATTCACCCATATTCATATACTTTTGAGTAAGGGAGATGGTCTTATTTTTTACCTTGCTGGGCAGGCCATGAGCTCTCCTCTAGAATCTTCGATCTTGAACGATTAGGTGAAACTCGATTGAGAGCTGCAGCAGGAATTTATGTAGCCAAGAAGAGGCAAAAACAATATTTCGATGCACATGTGAAGGACAAGGGCTTGAAAGCAGGAGATCTAGTGCTAGTCTACACATTGAAGCAACATGCACAAAAATTAGAGAAGAGAGGCTATGGAGCAATATTATCAATAGGATCGCCACAAGTGGAGCAGTACAACTAGCCACTCTAGAAGGTGACATCCTACCAAGTTACATAAGCGGATGCAGAGTCAAGTTATATCAAGAACCCCTAACGGAAGAAATGCTAAATCAACTCAATACTGCAAAGAAACGCAAGGAAGAGGAAAAGCAAATTTGAGAAGAAGCACAGGTAGAAGCTTTAGAACGCATCCGACGAATGAAACTGAGAAGAAAAGGTAGAGAGCAGTCCATGCCTGACACTCATGAAGCTCTAGGTTATCACATGGCCATGTGCGAGACTTCAGGTGAAGAGTGCCCATAGGATAGTTGATCGACGACCTATTGTGACCCTAGAAGTAGGACAAGGAGAGACTGCAAGGACCATGAGAGCTTTAATTGACTCAGGTGCAGCCACTACTGCAGTTTGACTTTCCTACTGCCAAGAATTGCAATTGAAGGTAAAACTTATAGAGGCATATCTGATAGGGTTGGGAGGTGTTGAAACCCCTTGCATGGGAGAGGTGGAACTTCCCCTCTACGTTCAAGAGGTCCTAATGGTAGTAAAAGTGCTAATATGTGAAGACGAGGATCTTACTGAACTTCTTGTCTTGGTCCAAGACTGGATCTATGATCATGCAGTCAACCTCAACCTAAGAGGTGGACTTCTTTAGGCTTGGGTAGGCCAAAACCACCTCATGATTGAATTAGAAAATCAAGCACTAAGACCATTAGAAAAGGCACCAAATCCTGGTCTCTCTAGGAACCCACATGAAGATAACGATGCTATTCTTGTCCAAAGTTCTATGGTGCAAAAGATTATCACTCTAGACGAAGGTAAAGAATTCAATGAGGAGTCCCCTTCTTTTCCAAAGAGGATTCAAGGACAGCAAGCCAGGCAACACACTACACCGAGGAGGCCAATGATCAAGAAGCGTGAGCACCAACCTATGCACTATGAAGTACCTCGTGGCATGAAGCAGATCTGGATATGCAAGGATAGAAAACCCACGGCTCTAGAAACAGATTCTCAAAGAAGCCAACAAGCCACACCGTCAAGGATTACAATGAAGGAGTCCCTTAGCCAACACTCTAGACATACCCTTTCTATTTGGGTTCCTAAGCGGTCAATGAAGGCTATCCCCAATGCTTGAAAAATATGGGTGCCCAAGACCTGCTTGCAAGCTCAAATAGCTTCACCTCGGGTCACAAGAATGAATCAACACTCACAAGCACTCTTGGAAAACATCTCAGGGCAGACACCTACACCCCACACCATTACACCTTCGGTCAAACCTAGGAATATCAAGAAATGGGTACCCAAAAGGTCCCAAATCCACAACAATCCAGACCATAGACCTTTACATGTCATCACCCCTAAAAGCTACGCTTCCACAATCAAAGTTTGGAGACTTAAACCACGCATCAAACCCCCTGACCCAATTTTGTAAATTTGTCTACTGTGATGTAGGTGCATTTTGAGTACATTGCATATCCAAAGTATGCATCTAGGATGACATTAACCACTAACCAACATTCACACCCATCACAAACACTTCACCCCTAACCACTTGGAATGTCATGTTAGTATTGTGGAGGGAACACCAGTACATCCTATTTCCTATGCAACACCAATGTGTCTCTCTTCTTCTAGCAGATTAGCATCATTAGCTACAAACAGTCCCATGGCGGAAGTAGTAGGCACGAGCTCCCAGGGAGGCACTAGTTCTCAAGTCGATTGGGAGACCATGCTGGTGGAGGCCCCATTGACAGCTAGGCCTGAAGAGTATCTAAATGTGAGATGAATTCCCATCTTGGATCCACCAAGTGGCTTAACAGAAAGAGTAAAAGCACACTCCCATTGGTTCAATGAGATGCCAGGAGATTTGGAGGATGCAGACCACATCTGGGAGTCAAAGTTGGAATTTGGAGGAGTGTGGTGGACATTTCAGATCTTCTCAAGAGAGTTTGAATCACTACAAAACGTAGAACCTCTTCAAGATATTTGGCAGAAAGCAGGTTTGAAGGACTACTTTGGCGCATCCCTGCCTAAGCCAGATTTCCTCAGATGTTACTACTTGATTGCAACTCTTAAAGCTACAGGAAATTGTGATCAGTCAAGCACATTCCTGATGCCCTCTCTATCAAACCATGATTAAATGAAAAAGTTCGAGCTGAACATAACCTTAATTAAGGAGGTTCTCCAAATGTACAACACCCATGTGCCCTCTGATCACGACCCTTTGATACCGGAATCTATGAAGAACAGTAAGCTCAAGAAGTTGAAAGAGATGTGTGCCCTCACTCCAAACATTGCCATACCCTTGCGCATGTGCCTTCAGCACTTCGCATTTCCTGCTCAAGTCCGATTCACACAGCCTCACAAGAAGATTTGGTATGGGCTATACCTAGCAGAGACAGGGAGTCTACCTATTAAAATGCCAGTGTGGATCCTCGATCAATTATATGAAGCAGGCAAAAGAGGAGGAAGGAAGCCTTCTTTGAATGGTTGTTGTGCCATCACTAGAATCATCTACAAATGCCTAGCTTATGATGTGCCAATCGCACGGGCACTTAC